>JAGPOW010000261.1:57849290-57877542 GCA_030014935.1 Caiman crocodilus | reverse complement strand
AAAAAAAAAAAAAAGATTGAAAAAATACCTCCAGATTGTACATCCTACTTCTTACATCTCCCTCTGAATACTACGGATAATACTGCCATCTTGCCTGTCCATCCTTAATTTGGATTTCCCTTTGATTCATCTCACATAAGTTATGTCTGGAATCTTACATTTCGGAAATAATTGAAGTGTTTACTGAACCTCTACAGACAAATGTTGTACAGGCTCTACTGTCATGTCTCAATTATTACAAGAGTCTTTTTTCTTCACTTGTCACAGGCAATTGTGCCCAGCTCCTACTCACTCAGAATTCTGCTGCAAAAACTGTTTTCCTAGTGTCACCACCTCCTTGTATCACTCACTTGACTTTGTTTTATCATGTCAAATGAAGCACTTACTTTCAATTTCCACTTATCTACTATCAATTTCTTACTTCTAAGACCATGATGCCAGCCTCCCCAAGTCACTTATTTCAAACATACTCCCATTGTCCTTTATATGCTTGAAAAAAAAACTCTGCACAAACTGCACAAAGCTACCTCATTACTTGTCTTTAAACTTTCCTTTACCCTAATGCCAACAACAACAAATCCATGACAAGGATTAAGCAGTCTAACCCACAGCCTATCATGCTAACCCAATAGTAAATGTTCTCTTGTCAGAAAGGTTATAAGCTATTTATGTCACAAATTGGCCTTTTCTTGAGTTTGTACAGTACTTAGCTCTGTATCTAGGACTTCCAGCTGCTATTTAGTTGTTACTAAAACAACGCATTTTTTATTTTGGAGATTATGCAAAGATAGAACTGAGGAGAGAAAAAGAGTGTAGAAGTCTTCAGGGATCAGTTCTCAATTTCATCTTCTTATATTTACTTATGAACTCCACATCAATTTCCTTTTAGGCTCTTCTAACATTTACTTTCACATGTTAAATACATTTCCTATTATCAAATGCTAGTAAATTGCTTGTCAAGAATGACCGGGGGGAGGGGGGGAGGAGAAGAGCAGGCAGCTTGCTAACCCTAACCCCACTGCCATCTCACAGGAGCAGGAAGGAAGCAGAGGCAAACGGAGAAGGACCTCTCTCCCCCGGCCAGCACTGCTGGCCTTGCCCCCTCTCCATCCCTGCCATCACAGCAGCACTCCACCGCCTCTAAGGAGCAGGGCCAGGGAGGAAGGCAGGCAGGGGGAAGAGCCACTCTAATTAAAGTGCTGCCATGTCTCCTGTATCATGCTTAGAAATGGCACTAAATATATTAAATATTGGCTATAGGATTGATATCAGCTGACATGGCTGTTTAATAATTAGCTATTGGTATCGGCCAAGAAAATCTTAAAAAAAAGTGCTGCCATGTCTCCTGTATCAGCACCCCCTACTACCCAATAAACAAAACACACCCAGCAGAGATGAAAAATATCACATCAACCTATACATCCATCTTTTGTCCAGTTCCAACTCTCTTCTTTAGATTCTGATAAAGGTGGGGGTTTTTGGAGGGAGAAGAGATGGAGCGAGACAGTGTGGGAGGAGGGGTATGTGTGGATATGTGCATGCGTGCCTGCCTATGTGATGAATGTCTCAGATAGATAAATCTTGAATTCCTCCTTACCCCTAGTAAAACAAGCCTGATGCATAGGTAACTGATAAACACTCACTGAAGGAGAAAGAAAAAAATCTAGAACAAAAAAGGGAACAGCTTCACTCTACCATATGAAGAATGTCAACAGGTTCCAATTACTAAAAAAATTAAACTAATAATCCAAGTTAAAAGTAGCAATAGAAAATCATCATGCTTTTATCCAAGGAGAATAGAGAACCTGAAACAGCCCAACCAGAGAAGTCTAAAAACAAACCAACCCCCCAAAACAAGGTAGAATATCATGAAAGAGAATGGGGGGGGGAAAAAAAAAAAAAAAAAAGGTCTCTCCCTTGTGGCAGAATGAGCTGTTCTGACCCTGTAAGCAATGTCGACCCTAGCAGATACTTATGCATGAAACAACTATTAGCAACCTCTATGCAATACATTACTTATTCTTTTGTCCCCTTACTTACTGTTCTTAAATCACAACATCAAATCAAGCCCATTATTAGAGCAACATGTTATGATGACCTCTTTCAACACCACTATCAGTAGTATCTTTTGGAATATTATTGTGATGAGAAAAAAAAAAACTAAGACCCCCTGAAAACCTCTCTTTATGAAAAGTGCATTGAAGGCTCATATCAGCCTTGAAAAGAAAAAAAACAAACAAACCAAGATCTCCTGCAAGCACAGATCAATGACATAACAGGCCAAAACTACCACAGTAAGAACTGGTCACTAACCTTAATGATAATTATGCATATTTATATCCGATTAATCCTTAATTATAAAAAGACACCATTGGGAGCAAGTGCCATGTATGAAGGAATTGTTTCAAGTGACAATTAGAAAGCTCTGCTGACAGAGTGAGTGAAATTCCGCCCAGATTTCTGCGTACAAGGCTCGTCACATTATAATTATGACTTCTCTCAGGAGACAGCGGGTGAGAAATGAAAAACAGACAGGCTTCCAGTATGCTACGAATAGAAACACCTTAGAAAAGAGAACTTGGCTGGTATGTAAAGAAGGTAAAAACTAACATGCTTTTTCCAAATAAATGTTTTCAATCTTCAAGAGCACACACAGTTTCTAGTCATTACATATTCATTTGAAGCTGTTTGATCACAGATTACCTTTATTATTTGTAGCTGAACCCCTTCATCTGTTTGAGGACCTTGAAAACAGCCACATATTGTCTCAATAATTCTATCAATTAATTTTTTGCCTGGAGCTGTACTGTCTGGAGCATTTCCAGTCAAGTGCCCATATGCTATAAGTTTCTGGAGGAAAAAGAAAAAAAAGTGATAAATAAAGCAAGCTTAAAAACCGAAAGCACATAGCTGAATATATAGAATCCATTATGGCACAACTTCGATTAGACAGGATAATGAGACCACTATAACATATCTAAAATCCCACTAAATTTCATTTTAAGGGCCTTTAGAAGTACCATTTTTATCAAATTGTACCACCTACCATGAAGTTCAATTCAAATAAAAACAGTTCACAAAATTTTAAGCAGGAGTCTGAGAGTGACTCAGAAGCTATACAGATAGTTACCATTTTACACATGGTACGTGAAAAAAAATACTTCACAAAAAGTTTACTTTTAAATAGAGTAGATAAGCAGCCAAGCCAGTCAACTGGCAAGATATCGATGTGCCTATGGACGCAAGTAAGTACATGCACTGGGTTCAGAGTTCATACTCCTTTCTCCTAGGTGGCCTAATTACAGAAAAAAATTCTGCCATTGTTCTGAAAATACATTACAGGACCAAATTTAATCTGCATTGCATGCTGGGAAGAATTGGGGGCAAGGGGGACAGAACAAAAAAGCACTTCATTTTTTGGGACTATAAGCCTCAAACTTTAAATATTTTAGTCTACTTAGAGTATAAAACTATACTTCTCCGGTAGTCTTAAACTAACTCTGTAATATGTTTAGGCTTCTATATATGCACATTAATATACAAGGTTGAAGACCGGGACTAATGTTATTCTTAGTGTAGAATTAACTAGTTTTAGTTATCAATTATATACTTGAATACCCTTTCTTCCCATCTCTGACGAATCATATTCGATTTGATTTGGGGAACCATGGGATATACAGTAGTGGGAAGAGAAAAAAAATTCTGCCTTATTTACCTGTCCTCACCCCTCCAAACCAAGCAAGGTTTTATTGTAGTTAGAAGTTTAATTCCATACAAACCTGTAAACAATCGAGAGATGTACTAACAATTCTAGGGCACTTAGACTGGCACGCCAATTCGAATGGCAAGAAGTACTTGTCAGCTTCAATAAAGCTTGTTTTTGATTTCACAGGTGGAAGAGTGCTTGAACCAGGCTTTGCTTCTCCATGAGGGGGACTAAAGAGAATAATTTGACTATTAGACCATTTTAAGTGTCCAGATAGAAGATTTCTTTATCACAATATTAGTTTTCTTGTGATTTTACTACTACTAGAATCACAACAAGAAAGTAACTTTCCAAAAGCAGTTATAACTTTATTAATGACTTCAACATATACGTAGACATCAGTCTGACCTGGAAAGGGTATTTTTTTTTCTTTTGCATCAAGCATGTTAACTGACTGCAACAGTAAATCTCCAGTTGCTCTTGCTGGCTTGGAGACAAATATGTTTCTTCCAAATGCAAACAGAGCATACCAAAATGGAGGGGGGGGGGAAAGAGAGGGAGGACTCTGCACCATCTAGTAACCCTCTTTTGACCTGCTTGGCAGGCGTGCCCTCTGAAGTGGGTATAAGAATCCTTTTCCACCTCTGGTAGGACTCTGAAAGGTACAGAAGGTCTGCCAAATGACAGACTGCATGTCTAGCTCAGATCTCAGGTATCTGCAATCAAATCACACTGGAAAGAAAAAGAAGTGTGGATAACTCAAAATGGAAAAAATCCCAGTGAACCTCCATGCACAGCATGGTAGGCATGTGTCAAAGTGGGACCTCAGAAAAATGAAGGATATGCTCAGGATCACTTGTTGTAAGTGTCTTGAAACCTCTACTACTTGAAGTGCAGTAGCTGCCTTAAAAAGCAAGCTGAATAATCAAAAGATGTTCCACTCCTCTCTAGATATGATCTTCAGCTAGGCTCGACTAACATGTCTTCACACTTTCTACATACATCTCCTAGGCTAAGTACAGAAAGTCAAAAAGCCCATGGCTGAATCAATTCAATCTTCACAGGTTACTATAAACTGTGTACAGATTGAACCAATAAGCAAGTGAACAGACAATCACTTTTGTTTCTGGAAATGCAGCCACATGACTGCAGTGGCCCAGGTCAGAAGCTGGAGAGCACTAGAGCATGCTTCCCTGCTTGGCTGGAGCAGACAGTGTGGCCAAGGCCAGTCAGTCCACCCTGTGAGGGGGGTTTGCAGGGAAGGTACAAAGCATCCTGGGATGCTGGGGGACAGAGTTAAACTTGCATCCTAAGGGGATCTGGGACAAGTTCAATAAATGGATTTAACCTAAATCAGTTAAGTCTGATACTATATCCATACAGGTTTATTTCAAACTGGTTTTGGCCATTTTGAAAGTGGTTTATGTGGACTGAACTTCTGTTGCATTACAGATTTGAACTAGTTTCCAATTATAGGTTTATGAGTAATTTCTGTCTCTGCCCCTAGTGGGAAGGAAGAGCTTGCTTCAATGCATGCCTTTAGCATTTTAATGGGACAGCTCCCAGAATGCCTTTGATCCTGCTGATATCTAGGAAACTTCAGGGTTCATAGTTAGCTAACAACAAAAACGAATGGAGGTTGCCATGAATGAGGGCTGAAGCTGGCCATAAGGACAACTGATACAGACCAAACAGTTTATAATGGATTTTGGAAACTAGTTACAGCATAAAATTGTTTTTCAGCACTGCTCTTGGGAAGAACACAGCATCTTTCATTCACTACAGCAATGGTTCTCAACCTTTTCAGGATCATGGGACCCTCACCTCCACTTTTTTTAATGTAGCAGCACATGCAGCAGAACCATGTTTTGTGCTGCATCAGTGCTTCTCAGTCAAGTTCTGTTACCTTCAAATGAAACTGCTTCTCATGCCTGTTCTGCATCCAGCTTGGGAAGGACAGTGTTACATGCATATGTTCCTCCTGCATCAGGGCTCTCCAATCAGCCTAAAGCACACAGGAGTTGCCTCATGCTGTACAACTCTACCTGTTCAGCACCTCCTACACTCCCTTTAGAAACAGAAGCAGATGGGATGTTTCCACCCATATCTGTTTCCAGGAGGAGTACGGGGGACACCAGATCAGGAACCATGAAGAAGATTTATTGACTGGTTTAGGTTGATGAGAGTGCTTTAATTCAAGGGGACCATGTTGGGCAATTTTACCTGGCCACTCTTACTGAGGTATCCCAGTTGAGAACCACCGTAGCAGGTTCTTCCAACAGACAAAAAAACCCCCCAACAACTTACTTTAATGCAGCCTAGAATAGCTAAAAAGAAAGGCAAACTTTCCTCGCCCCTGGTTTCCCTAAATTGGTTTTAGGATAAGATCTGACCCAGCAGTGGATCAGTGCTATAGAAATACCTCAAAGTGAAAAAGTTAAAAGGATAATCATAGTTGCTAAATATAGAATTTTAAAATGAAGAAAGGAAAAAAAAGATTTCTCTGACCTAGCACTCTGAAATACTGTATTTACCTGCATACAAGACAACTCTGAATTTAAGATGATTCCTCAATAGTTAGGACTCTATACATGGCAAACTTATATATTTGTAATAATTTTTCATGTATTGAATCTAGTTATTGGAAATAGATTCTGTCCCCACCACCACTAAAACAAGGAAAGCAGTGATAGGTGGTCAGGCAGTGGAGGAGCAGTGGGGGGCAAGTGGTGGAAGGGGATGCAATCGAGGAAGAAATAAAGAAGCAGGCAGTGGAGGACAGGCAGTAGGGGGAGGCAGATGCTGAAAGGTAGGAAGTTTGCCCCCTACCACCATCACTTATCCTCCACTTGTGCCAGACCCCCTCGTCAGCTTTGTCCCCCACCCACACTCCCCCCGCATCACTTCTGTCCCCCACTTGCAGCCTCAGGTCCCTGTCCCCCTTCCCATCTCCCTGTCCCCTGCCCACCCCAGCTCACTGTTGGTCCAGCAGGCTCAGTACCTACTGCAGCCTGGGGTATGGAGCACCACCCCATCCCCTACAGGTAAGCAGTGTAGATGGAGTGGGGGGGTGAGCAACGGCTCAAGCTGAGGTGGGAAAAGGGACAGGTGGTGCACAGACAGTGGAGAGGGGCACCAGTAGCAGCAGCTCAAGGATCAACTTATCTAGAGGTCAGGGTCACAGCTGCTCCTCCCACCCTTGTACTCAGACTCCAAGATGAGAGGCTCCCCCCAACCCCATGCTGAAAATATGGAAGAGGAAACCCTCTTGGAATCAAGTAAACCCTCTAGGTATGATATTTTCTCCCTCTGGAAAGGGCCCCTTGGGTAGGAAAAGGGTACTGTCATGTATCCCCCTCTCCCCACCACAGCCCTGAATAACTGGTCCTCCAAAGCAATAATGCCTGTTGAAGAAGATCCTTTAGATATGTATGAGGATTAAAAAATAATAAGCAGAACTTTGAGCGGTTTGCAATCTGTAAAGAATTGGTGAAGCGAAACCAACTGTTTCGAGTTATTTGAAAAGCACAGTTTTTCTGATCAGCTGGAACTCATCAGCAATCCTGCATATTCTTTGAAATAGTGATTTAGCCATTTACTACTTCTGTGTACTGCTTCTGGTACCAGCTTCTGTTGTGGTCCCACAGAGCTGTTTCCTGCAGCTGTATGCACCTCCAGCTATTTTGCAAACCCTCGTCTTACAGAAGGGTTATGAAGAATCGAAGTTCTACTGTATCTATTTAGAAAAATGCTTGATCACAGTAAGTGATTACATTATACAAAAACCCCAAAACAAAATCCCTGTGTTAAAAAAAAATGTTAAGGCTGAAAGGTGAAGCACGGTGAAGTTCAGAAATGCCAGAATCAAGCTTGCGTACGCTTTTCTGATTTGGCTCCCTTATGCATCCTGGCTATTCTTTTAAGTGATCCCCGTCTCAATTCACTGGACAGGATAAATGATACTCCAACTAAATGATAATGCAACTAAATAAGTAACTATTCAGTATTTTTTTTTCCTTCTTATTGCTCAATGTGCACTCCTATTTACTATAATATAATCTATTTGCTACAAACTAGTCAAAGCCTTATATGAAGATACTTTCCCCCCCCCACACTTTCTCCCCCTCACTATGGAATCTGAGTTCTCCATGAAAAATCAATGAATTCTTTTCACAACACTGCTGTGAGATGATTACTTCCATCTTACCAAGAGGAATTGAAGCACAAAGTTTTAGGTCAGAATTATCCAATTTTAGATGCCCAAACAGAAAAATCATGGGTCTAATTTTTTCCAGAGTATTTGGCATTATAAAAGCCTTGTTAGCTTTCAAAATGCTTATTTCAGGGTATTAAGAACTACTAAAAAAGAGACCTGAGAAGTCAGGTACTCAGAAAAAAGTGAAGGGTACAATTACTGGCTACCTACAAGAATTAAGGTTAAAAATTTGACTAGCACCATACATGAACCCTATAGCAGTGGCAGGGATAGAACCCAAACCCTCCAAGACAGCATTTATTTGTTTAAACCAGGAGAACATGCTCTTTTCCAGCTTACTTCATTACACACGTTCCAGTTTATGTAGCAATCAAGCAAATACTCATCACAATACAACCCTGATTTATTCCCAGAGCATAGCCAACCCTGTACAATGAATCAGGCAGGAAGCCTAATGAACCATATAATCCTATCAAAATGCATGTTCAGTTTACCTGTATATTTCACAGATACTTGTGGACAGCAGAGAAATATTTGATCTTGGGAATCTTAGTTTACATTTTAACTTCTGAAGTAGAATTCCACTAGACCCTTCCACCAACATACCTGCAAGACTAGAGGCATAATCTCTCCAGTTTGTCCTAATTCTGTTTCTTCATCTCAATCCCAGTCCCTATGCTTGGAGAACACTAATTCTGTCATCTGTGCTCTCTGTCCAAACACCCATCTCCTAGCTCCTTTTCCAAAGCTCAGCCTTCCCCCTGCCCACTCTCCCACACGCAGTTATTTCCCAACCAGTCCTAGTCTACCCATCAGACCCTCAGTACTAACCTACTCTGTCCACTGCTCCCAGCGCGCTTGTATTTCCCATGCCAAGCAAGGGATATAGATGCTAGGAACACCCTGCAAGAAGAGACCATTGAAATGTTCAAAATTACAGTGAATGTTATTTAGCTCAAACACTGTTCATCTTGTCAAAGTAGTATTGTTCTTTAATTAAAGAGTAAGTCACGTACCTTTGCTTTTCTGTTTCATCTTTTATTTCCTCTGTAAAAATGAAACTGTGCATTAGAATGATGATAAAGACATAGCTATGAAAACAGTAATATGAAGTTAACTTAATTCTATATTTAATAGATGGAAGGCTATTCAGACCAATATTATTTTATTCCAACATCAGTTTAAAGTGGCAAGCACTATCATAAACAATAGGCTTTGCAAGTCTATACTTAAGATACAATCAGCAAACAATCATTAAGTTATGATACATATCTATAGTTTCAAAGGTAATTAGCATTTAAATTAGGGTCCCAGTGCCCCAGTCAAGATCAACAACTTTGTGCTGGACATCATTTCAGCATGTATGAATGATTCAGCCCTAGCCCAAAATACCTCCTAGCAAAATATAAAAAGGTGGAGGAAAACGTTAACAAAATCAAGACCTATACAAACCTCTATATATAAATTAAAAAATGTATATATTTGAAAACGACCTAGCATAAAACATTAATCATCTCCCTATATAGAGTATATTCCCTTCAAAATACATACAAGTATTTTATCAGTAAACAGCAAAACTGTATAATAAAATTTCCATCTATTAGCAGGCTATCAATCACTTGCACCCTTTAAAAGGCAGTGGTACATGTTTAGATGCTATTTTTCCCCTGAATACATGGCAACTACAAACAGAGCCTCTCAGACAGAAGTGACACCTTCAAGTGAAAAGGTGCAGCAATCCCATTTCAGACTCAATGTTAAGAGTTAAAGATATTCTCTTGTCAACAAAACTAATTTTTCATTGTATTAAAATTACACTTTACAAGTTATCTTTAAAATCATTTTAAAATTACTTCATCTTCGCTTACTGTAATATTTCTGTATAGGGCTGGAGGGTTGTTTCAATTCTGATGGCCCATGAAATGTATGAGGCAAATATCTGTGATAGCTCTTATTGGACTTCACGCTACAGGCTACTTTACTGTAAACCATGTGGGAAAAAAAAAAATCACAGCATAAACACTAGAAGTTTCCTATGTATTATCAGGGATTAAAGAATTGATTTTCATAGCTTATCTTCCAATTGCAGGTTTGGGAAAAAAAACCCAAAAAGGCGGGGGGGAGTGGGCGGGGGAGACAGGGGAAAGAAACCTACATTCCATGTGTATGAAGATCCTATATGTTCAAGAGGGGCAGAGCAAGAAGACTTGGGGAAAACTCTGACCCCAGCTTTCATCTAAAAAACCCCAAAGTATTTTAAATATTAATCAAAGTTATATATGATAACTTGAAACTGAAGGTTTATTTTTTGATTTACGTCATTTCCCTTTGATTAGAAAGGAAAGAGGTAGTTGTAATATAATGTTTTGTTTCCAACATTTTAGAGAAATAATATTTTGTTTTCTATAATTTTTCTATAATCATTCAATAACAAAGTGATAGCATCTTGGTTTCCTGGATGCAACTATTTTTTCACATAATCACATGCCTTCCCATCCCCTGAATAAGACGCACCATTTTTTTTCTGGATGACAGAATAAAGAAAATATCATTCTTTGAAAATACCCATGAGTACAATATTTTTGCAAGGAAAACAGAAGCGAAGGGGGGTGGGGGGAGGACAGAAACCTGTGGGTGCTCTGATCGTGTCCTAGCTACAAGATGTGATGCCTACCCAGCTTTAAGAAGTAGGGCTTGATGTCAAAATGAACATCAAGATTGACAGAGTAGAGGTTAACAATTGACAAAAGGCAAGCTAAAGGTTGATCATCTTTCAAGACAATGTATCCTAATGTTGGCTGTAATGCTAAGAGTAAAAAAGTCCCACAAATAATTGTACTGATTTATACGCATTCTAAATATGTTCAGAGATATCTGAAAAATATTCTTTTACGCCTATGGATTTCCTAAAGTTTCTCCACTTTTGAAACCTCTAAAAGCAGAGTAAATATATAGTGCAAAAATGCATGTCTGGTTAGAAAACTCTATCTGTTGATTCCTATTAAAGAGATGAACACTTGTCAATAAGTTCATTTACAGCAAGCATATGAACACTTTATCCTCAATGTTCTCTTGATTAAGAAACATTAGAAAATTGCTTCAGAGGACATCTGAAATCATGTAATGCTTTCTGAACTTGTCAAAGCTCCATTTCCCCAAAGCTCTCTCCTTATTCCATTTTGTAATAAGGATAAAATTATACTAACATAACACTGATTTTTGTTAGTTTAATACACTAAGAACAGAGTTGCATGTTGAGGAAAGTGTGTCAAGTTTGCTTAATATTGGGAAAAGGAAGGCACTGCTGTGCTCCATTTCTGTATTAATCTCTAGCTACTAAGCATCTGATCATAAAAGCCTTCTTACTGCTAGGAAAGCGACAGTTTTTTAAACTTCCCTTGAAATTTGTACTCTGTTACTTTACCCCATACTCCAGGATCCATTTCTTGGGTCCTCTTTCTCCATGGCAAGCTCTAGTATTTGCCCTTCTGTTACTGGTAGCTTTACCAAAAAACAGAAGTTTTTACATATTTTCACTTCCATCCACAGGACTTCATGTGTAACAGCAGACCTGGCCAGAGTGTTTTGTCACATACAAAATGAAATGCAATAGGGCAGGATAATAAACACACACTGACTTTACAACCCACAGAGTCTGAGTGACATAAGCAGAGAAGAGCGATTATTATGTTGCTTAGTAACAGGTAAGAAATAAAAGAATGCCATGAAAAGGGAGAGAAGGTAGGCATAAGGTAAGGAGAAGACAACAGACAGGAAGGACAACATAAATATTACTTTACAAGTCTCAAGTCTTCACAGTTAGTTTTCACAGAAGTTCATTTTAAATATAGAAAAGGTAAATGTATTTCAAATTATGTAAGCAGCTAGACTGAGACGTAATGCTTATTAACCATATCCTGAGGTTACTAATTTTAGAAGTACAATACAAAAAAATTTAAACCCTTACGTTTAAGCTACCTTTGACTGTTAGGAAGATGGTACATCTGTGTTGGACAGAATGGCTTGATACAAGCAGTCCAATCTACAGCTTTCTTCAGAAAATAATCTATGACTTATGCAGTTTATCCAGTCTGAATCCATTAATATAAGTTCTGTTTAGCCTCCAGAACCAGTTTGCATAAAGCAAATGAGCATGCTTTTCCGGAACAGGGCTACAGCACACCAACTTTAGCAATAGGATTGGTCATAAACAGTGTTAACTAAGCCTCAAGATAGCTAGTATTTTCATCAGAGTAATTTTATCTCCAAAAAGATAGATACATAGAAGACAGGGAAAAACAATTTTCTGTATTTGGGAAGTTAAGGTATGAAATGAGCAGTGACTTCTCTCATGTTATTACCTCCCCTCTTTACCTTCTATAGAAAGAAAAAAGCTAGTCTTCAACTATTTGTAAATTTACTCCAATTTTTAAAAGCAAATCAGAAGTCTCATAAAAAGAAAAAAAGTCACTTAGAAGAAAGAAATCAGTTGGTCAAAAGTGCTTCCTTACAATCTTAGCACAAAAGTTCTAAAGTAATTTCCATAAACTTAATAACCAGGCTTAAAAAAAAAAAAAAAAAATCGAAAAGATGGTTGCCACCTTACAACCAGAAGTCCCACCCCATAACCTCTGGCCTTTGCCACTGGAAGTCTCTCCTCTTGCCCAGGAAGTACTCCTTGGGGGGTTGCTTGTATATTGTGGAAGAGTGGTGGGGTGAGTGTGCGTGTATGTGTGGGGGGGGATGTGGGGAACTTGGATGCATGTGTGGGGGAGGACTTGGGTGTGTGTGGATATGAGGAGGGGATCTGGTGTGTGTACAGTGGGGGTCAGGGTATGTGGGATATGGATGGTGGGGGGGGTGGAGTGTATGAGGGGGTGTGTGGGTGTATGTGGGTTGGGTGTACACATGTGGGGGCTTTTACCCCCTGCCTGCTCTTTGCAATGTGGCTCAGCCCAGCCACTCCACTGGAGGAGTGGGGGGGGAAAGGAAGGGAATCAGTACTGCCTGCCTGGCTTGCAGGGTGCTGCAAAGGGCAGGAAAGCAGCTGCCACCAGCAGGCAGCAAGAGAAGCCCCTGCAAGAAAGGAGTGGGGCAGGGAGCCAAGCCTCACACCAACAGCTGTCTTGATCCATGTCCCACTCCTTGCCAGTAGGGCTGCAGCAGAGCCAGTGCTGGCTCCTCTTGATGTTGCTGCTGCTTCTCTTTCATGTGCTTACCCGATGGGGCTGCATCAAGTGCACACTGGCTTCTGCTTGTTCTCCCCTCCTAGCTGTCCTGTGCCTGTCCTGCAGGTCTTTGTGAGCAACCAACTTGCTTCCCCCCTCCCATCCACATGCTGCCCCGCCTGGCACAAGCAAAACCAGAGTGAGCTGCAGGCACAGCCCACTCTACTTCCCTCAGGGCTACAGCTTCCTCTCCTTATCTGCTGCCCAGAGCACTGCAGCAGGGCTAGGACAAGGAGTCACTGGAGGCTGGGGAAGCCCACCAGTTCCCTGGGCAGTGGCAGCAGCACTAGCCTTGCTCAGAAGCTGTGCCTGGTGGCAGGGGGAGGCTGGGAGCACAGCACACTCTACCCTGGGCAGGACTCAGCCCCACACAGTGCATAGAAGGGGCAGCCACTGGCAGGGCTGAGTACAATTAATTGGTGAGTGCCTGCCTGCAGGTCAGATCCTGCTCTAGATTTCACCTCAAACTCAGGCGTGCATACCACTAGGGGTATGCTGACAGTGTCAGCACTTCCCAAGAAATGAACATGCAGAGATGCATCAGGTGTAGGGTTTGAGCTGAAATATTTAGCAGGAAGAGGGGATATACAATGAAACAATTACTGAAAAACATTGCTCATGTACACATAGGGAGAGTATGCAACAACCATGTTTCATTAGATGCCAACATCTGATTAAGTAGGCTATCTTACGCCTTTCTGAACAAGTTAATCTAGGATGCCACCCTACCCCAACTTCAGATTAACAAGGCTAACTAGTTCTCCATACTTTATTTATTACAAATAGATAACTATCCACCACACTTCCCAGTCAGTTATTCTACTACATGCTTTGGTTAGCAGACACCATAATAAAGTACCAGCCAAATATATAACAAACACCTTCATGATTCTCACACTGAGGACTACCCAAGAGATAAATGAAGAGGTGAACCTAACTCGACCCAAGTTGTATATGTGGTAAGGCTGCAGATAAAAAATGATTGTGCTGGTATTTGCCCGTTGGAGATCCTTCACATGCTAGTCACCAGTCCTGAGCCTCTATTTCTGTATCTATTAAAAGATACAAAACAAGAACAAGGAAAAACTGGTGAATAGGTAAAAGGCACGGAAGCAGGCAGTAGGAAAACACAACAGAACACAGGATAAAACTAGGGGGTTGAAAAGAAAGACAAAACAGTAGCAAGAATGGATTATTTCCAATTTACAGAGATTGGAGTAAAAAAAGCAATATGAACATTTAAGAGCATTTAGCTTTAGGTCATTCCACACACTGGTGGCATTCCAACAACCTTTTTCAGGCACCAAAATTAGAGGTTGAGTCACAAGCAAGTCACAGGACATTAGAAAGCCACATGTCGACCTCAGAATTTAAAGCCAGTGTTACTGGGATTTTAGGTTACACAATACCGTGATATGACCACAAATTTGCCAGAGAACTTGCCAAGGCTGCACGCTCTTGGTGCATGGTTGTCTGGGTAGTTAAAGTCTCCCATGACATCTCATGGGATGAGCACTCAGCCAAATGCAATTGGTCTCAAAGCTTCCTTACGCACGTGGATGAACTCTGTCTCAAGTTTATGGGCCAACAAGAGGTAAGGCGCTAGTGGACCTGGTTCTGGCAAAAGGGGATGATCTAATAAGCAACTTAAGAATCAAAGGGAGGCTGGGTGGCCACAAGTTGATCACTTTCACTCTCTATCATGCAAAGCTGGCAAGATAGCCAGCAATGCAGTAGTCTTTGACTTTAAGAAAGGTGACTCTCATAAGCTCAGGAGGCTTGTTCTTGAGGCCACGATCTCACAGGGAGGGGAGTTCATGATGAGTGGTTGCTCCTTAAGGAAGGAATCCTAGAAGCACAAGGGGAGTCCATCCCAACCCATAGGAAAAGGTGGTAAAAGGGCTCAACAACCCCCTTGGCTCAACAGGGAACTTATGGACCCCCTATGTCAAAAAAGAGAGGCCAATAAAGGGTGGAAGACAGGAAACACCACTAAGGAGGAGTATGCCACACTGGTCCACACCTACAGGAAGTGAACTAGGAAAGCCGAGTTGCAAATTAACTCCAACTGGGTACACAAATCAAGCATGAATTATGAAACCACTATCATTAAACAAATGGGCAAGAGACTTTAAATTGGTTGGATCACACTTGGGTACATAAAGCGGAACTAATTTAATTTGGGTGGGTTTAATGATCAACCATATCCAGCAGAAGGTTTGCAAATTGTGGAGAAACACCAAAGCAGAAGTATAGTGTTGGAATCACTAAGCAAAAGTAAAAGAAAGAATAAGTATATGCCATAGTGCATACCTGCTTGTAGTGGGGCTGGACAGTGGAAGTGGAAGAATCAATCAGGCCAGGACTACAGTAGCTTGCATTTCTGTTTAATCTCACCTCCAGTCACCTTTCAAAGGATCCCAGGGCACCTCAGGATATCACCACAACCTAGCTAGGAATCATTGTTCTACACCTCGTAACGGGTAACCTCATTAGCAAACACAATTTCAACTGTCATCTGATGACTCGCATATACTTGGAAGCACAGGAGCTCAAATGGACATCCTGGGTCAGAGTCCAAGCTCTTGTTGTCACAGGCAAATAGATTTAAGACTATGCTCCAACAGTTTATGAAAGGGCGCGTATGATCTATTTTTTTCACCTCTCCTACTCGCATCAAAAGGCTGTTCCAGAATCTGATTGCTTTGCTAGTTCAAAACGTTAGTCTTTAGCCAAAAGTTATCCATGGAGAGAATTTATTCACAGGTGCTACTGTACAAACATTGTGCAGATCTTAAATAGCTCTTCTCCCCATTTTCTACAGCCCTACACATTAATTTTCAGGCAGCAATCGCATCCACTCTCAACCTTCATTCCAGTGAGGTAAAAAAATACATTCTTTTAGATGAGACTGTCCCAAGGGAAATGGAGAGCCAGTCTTATCAATGTAGTGGCCCTTCTCTGTGCCTGTTCCAATTTTAACTCAAAACATTTTGACAAAGGATAAAACCAAGGCCTCTCTCTCAAATCAGAAGAACAATACCCCAGCCATTCTTCAAGATGCACAATAGGGGCATCATCCCAAAATTGATCCCTCACTGTGCTTACTTCCTCTTTCTACATACATTCCAAGTATAGTTTTTCATAGTCATCCAAACACCCAAGAAATTTTTTTTTGTCTCCCAGTATGTTGCTTCTCATTGTCAACAGTTACTTCAACATTGTCTATTTTGGCATTAACAGGTACTCATATGCATTTAGAAGACTGCAGCAAAGGCTGTTTTTCTAGATGGTTGCATCTCTCCTCAGGCTTCCTCAACTGCTTAAAAAGTTAAGCTACTTTTCTTCACTGTCACAGAACTTCATATCCCATGACCCTAATTATCTTATTCATTATCTAAATCAGTTGGGGGCAGCAGAGCTCACTGGGTGGTGCAGTCTGGAGCTGCCCCACAGCACTTCACATGGAGCTGATTCCCACCTGCATGCCCTCTGATTCAGTCCAGGCTCTGGCCAACATGCAGCTTCTGGCAGGGTTGTTCCCAGTGCAGCTGCAGCTGGCCAGGCACTGCTCTGCTCCAGTTGCCTTCAGCAGGAGCTGTACAGCTGAAGCTTCCCTGCCTCCAGCCCAGAGTGGCACAGCAGGGGTAGGAGCAGAGGAGGAGCCAACACTGGAGGTGAGGGGAGCAAAGTTGCAGCCACATTGGGAAGGGGTCCAGGCTGGCAGGGCTGTTCTGCTCCCCTTGCCTCTAGTGGGAGTTCCTCCTCCTGCTGTACTGTTCAAGGAGGGAAGAGCTTCAGCTGGGCTGCCCCTACTTGCAGCTGCCTTCCACTCGCTGCTCACCACACTAGGCAGGCCAAGCAGGTAGAAGACAACTAGGAACTGAAGGCTAACTGGCTGAAGCCCCCCCCCCACACAAAGTGGTACAGCAGGGACAGGAGGAGGAAGAGCCACTGCTAGAACAAAGGGGAGCAGAACAGTCCTACCAGCCTGGGCCCTGGACAGTGTATGCAGCTTCCAGTGGTGATGTTCCCAGTGTGGATGCAACTCTGCTCCCCTTGCTTCCAGCAGCAGCTCCTGCCCCTGCTGTGCAGCTTCAGTTGGGTGGCTCCCACTGGAGGTGAAGGGAGCAGAGCAGTACTGGGAACAGCCCTGCCAGAAGCTGCACGTGCTGGCTGGGACTCAGGCCAGCAGGCTGGAGCAGGTGGTGGCAGCTGCAGGCCAGATCTAGTCAGTTGGCAGGCTGGATTTGGCCCATGGGTTGTATTTTGCAGCTCCCTCCTCCTCCCAAATTACACGCTTAATCAATAATGTGGTAACTCAGACATGACTGCTGCTTGGAGCCACTCCCAGGGGTCTTTGCAGGGTGGGGACAGAGAGAGGAGGTTGGGAGAAGAGGCTGTGGCAAGCCCAGCCAGACAACACAGCCCATGTGAAACAGCTGCTGGCAGCAGCAGCAGGCAGAGGGCTTTTCCAGCCTGATGTCCTCTGAGAGGGAAGGAGCACCTGTGAATGAGCAGCTAATTATTTAATTGAGACTCATTTAAATGCCTGCTGTGTTCCTCTTCTAATCTCATATATTATAGGTACCAGTCGCCTCCATTCTGCCTGCCCTGCTGCCTTCCTGTTCCTGAGGAATCTGCTACTTCCCTTTTGTACCAGACTGCACCTTGTGTTAAACGGTAACCAGTAATGCATTACTGGTTAACAATATACAGTAAAAGCTGTCATTTTACCATCCGGAATGCTCTATTAACCAGCATCTATCATAGACAGCAATACATCTTGCCATGTGCTTCTCAGATTTGTTGTTTATGGAAGCTTCAGGATGCTGCTGAGCGGTGTTGCTAGCAGCAGTCTCAATTGTAAACATCCACTATTGTGACTGCATTGTGCTTGTGCTGTATCATGACTCTGCTGTTGAATATCTTGCCCATCCTGCAACTGTGGCTAAGTCGCAGATACCCAGCATATTTGATTAACCGGCACCACCCCCATTCCCCATGGATGCCAGATAACAGAGCTTTTACTGTACTTATCTTTTAAATGTTTAACCTTACACATCCCTAAGAAGCATGCCTTGATTTGGTCTTGTCCAGTACTGAAAATAGCATCAGCATTTTAACCAGATTTCAGTGGAAGTCTAAAGTGACTAAAGTCTAAAGTAATTTGCTTTGTAAAATCAGCAATATGTGCAGTATATTTGCTGTTTTGAAATGTCAGATAATTATATTTATGATACTGCTGTAGAATTAGTAATCACACATGCTAAGCAGTATAGAAAAAAAAGAAAGACATGCATATCATATACTACACATACACTAGCTGTACGTACTACAGACAACATATCTAGTTTACTATGGAAGTACCTGCTGAGCAAGAAAGTCATTTATACTACTAAAATACCTCTATTTGACTAGTATTTGGTGGCTACGCCTATCATAGTAGGCATCTGATACTGGAGCAATTATAATAGGATAACATTTGCCTAGTAGTTCTCCCTCTATAGTATTTTCATTCTTTTCCATTTAAACTGTAATGCAAGAAACAGCAGCTTACAGAAGTGCTTTGTTTAATACAATATGGTATTTTAAAAGAAAGGTTGGGTTAAAAGCTATGTAAATCAACAGCTTTAATTCTGCACAGGGGCCATCTGTACATAAAAAATTTAAAGAAGCTACACAACTTCAGTGAGTTGTACTTTAAATGGTGCAACTATCTTTTTCTATGGAATTCTCTCTCAAAATCAAATGAGGTTCCCTCAACTTCTTAACCATGAAGAAAGCCACATGATAAGATGGAGAAATAGTTTTTCCAATGGTCTTTATAAAATCAAAATATGCTAGCAGGTGCTCAAACTGCTTAACACTATGAATATTTTTTCAGTTATATTATGATCCTGGTAACTTAATCCTTTGGTAATGAAGGTAAGAGAAAGAAGAAACAGATTAGAAAAAAAAGTTCAACCCTCTTAAAAATACAAGAGAGAATAACCAAACATTGTGTCATAACCAAATCAGTTGAGTGTCCCCGTCACAGTAGAACTGCCCTAAGCAACTGCAGTTACCTCTGAACTTGGTATGTTCTACCTCATTATTTATTCCTACCTGGCGATTTGTCATTGTCTACTCTAAACGTATAAAGGTCCATGCAGCTTCCGCCCAAGTCCGAGAGCTCTGAGCATGTGGTCAAGTACGGAGAACTTTGCCACGTGGAAGAGAAAAGCTGGAGGACTGATCACCCACCAACATCTCCCTGTCACCGTTTGTTCCTGACGTATCCTTCACCCTGCATGCTCGTTTCTGTCTACAAACTCGCTGGCTTGTTCTGTTGCCAGTTATCTGTAACTACTCAAGCAACTCATTACCTGTAACTACGCAAGCAACCTTACTACCTGCATCACAGCAACCAGCAGCATAAGCAATGTTAAAGTAAAAGTTATTTTTGCAACCAATACACTGTGTCTCGCCTCTCCATCACCGGCCCGTTTGACGTCTGATTAAATCAGCAATCCTCTGGACGGCTCCGGCCGCCTGAGATGCAATGAAATGTGGAAAAAAAAATGAGTTACAGCTGAGAACAAGAGAGAAACACCATATGAGAGGACAGCTTGAAAAGAAAGCAAATGTGTGGATTCCAGGCAACATGCAATGTAGAGGAATTTTATGAAGTATTAATACCAGATGTGTACAGTTCAATGGTAAATGTTAAAGCATTAGCTTGATTTAGCTGGCTGCTCTCCCTCTTTCTTCTGGCAAGCATCTCCATTATCTGATGTTATGAATAATGCTCTAGCTGGTGTGGCAACTGTGGGAGAAGGAAAAAGCTTTGAAGCCTCTACAGAAAATTCCAATACTTGAAGCAGCTACTTTGACACTTTGAGAACTTGTGCTGAGCTAAGTGAATTTCAAGAAGTGTCTAAATACAATGTTCAGCAATACATTTTAAATCATTTCTGTTCTAATATTAAAATAAAAAATATTACAATATTTACTAAAACAGTATTAATAAATTTTGGTCCCCTATTTGGATAAAGCTTAGCAAAATAATAAATGAGTCTCTGCCTCAGAAACTGAATGTGTTGAATACACCATGCTACAATAGTCTGGTCATCACTTCTGCATGCAAGTTTTTAGAAGCGTGTTTCATACTATCCAAAACAGTTCATTTCATCTCATAAGACCCTGGCGAGCAGAGTCCATATCCAAACTTCTCTCCCTCTAATTAAGCAGGAGAGCAGAGCAATACATGCTAACACAAAGTCTACCCAGGGACTTAAAAAGAGCTAAAATAATCAACATTCAAAACAGTATAAACAGTTGAGCAGCTGAAGTGATGAGTTACTTTTGGCTCAAACTCCCCTGATCTTAAACTGCAAGGGTAACAATCTAAAAGATTTGCTGTCCACAGGCCAGAACATGACACCATACTTCCAGGGAACCTATGGCATGGGGCCAGTAGTTTTATATAAACCAAAGAACTGAATGCATATGTAGTAAGGGTAGGTCTGCAACTCTGACATCCACATAGAAAGCTTCTCATCATGGCTGGACAGTGCTTCAAGGCCATACTAGTATACACACCTACAGCAGTTAGGAGACCATCTAATAGAGTCTGTGTTGACAGTTCAGTGACTCTCAGTTCTATCTTCCGTATCTCCCTTTCTGTCACTTAATACTGCATTAAAATCCTACATTTAAAAAAAAAAAAAAATCCTCCTTTCAGCATGCTGCTGGCTGACCATTCAACCACCAACAGTTTCTTGTAAAATGTTAGGTGAAAGCTAAGCAAAATGCCACATCCCAATAGCTGCCAAAAAATCATCCCTAGTAGATAGTGACCTTTACCTGGTAAGCAGTGTTACTGAGCACAGATTCATTTGAATACACTTCTTTGAAAAGGGGTAGGTGTGAAGTAGCTTCAGCAGAGACCCAGAGAAGTCAAAGAGAGGAACACTCCAGCCGACCGCTTCTAAGGGGCTCTGAAAATATGAGATAGACTCAAGAAACAGCATGGAAGGAACCAGAATCCCCACAGGCAGGTAAGAAGCAAATTGAGATGTACGCTTTTTTATGATCATAAACCCCCTTTCTCCACCACCAAATCTCAGTATTTCACACTGAAGGCCAAACTGTGTGCATCACACTTCAAAGGGAGAGCAAAGTGCCATTTATCCCTTTGCCCAAACACACATATGATCAAAGACAGATGGGGGGGGGGGGGGAAGGAATCAAGCCTGGAAGGAGTAATTTATTAGTTTGCATTACCAGTGCAGGCAAAACAAGGTAATCGATACAAGCTAAGCAACATTCACAGTTTCAGAAACAGTAGCAGTATGAATATATATATGCATTTATTCTTTTGGGCACCTTCTCTCAGAAAAGGTATGGAAAGCCATGGCATGGGCATGAAATCCAGACCACTTTTAAGCCTTTCAATATGGCAAGTTCTGGAAAAGCTGCCATGGGTGAAAGTGAGTACTGACAGATAGTAGTATCATTCTTATAAACAGGATGCTGAACTAGAGTGTAGCTATTTAGGTTTGCCCTAGGTTTCACACAGCTTTTCAAAAGAGAAATTAAGTGTATGGCAGTGATTCACAGCCAAGGTGATGGGTGCAACTTGGATTGCCACCAGATCCTCTGAAAGATGCCTAAGGAGTGAGAAGATAAGCAGATAAACCAGAATAGATAACACAGGTTCAGGTTTGTTTCAGCCTGAACAATCCCATCCCTTACTGCCCAGCCCCTCTAAAAGGAGGTAAAGCACTATTATATGGTACAGTTTTTAAAACTGGCAAATTGAGTTCCAAAGTTATGGAGGGCTGCCTTGAGTCCATAAAGGTTACAAAATACTGATGTAAGCAAACTCTGCTCACACGAGGCAGCCCAGAAAAAAAACCTGTCTAAATCAGTAGTATTCAACCCTTTCATCCAGCAGGCCAAATGGGCAGTGCCTGATCCCTCCACAGGCCAAATCCAGCCAGTGGACTCAATCCAGCCATATGGAAGGGTAGAGAGGAGCAACCTGTAGGGGAAACAGGCCTGGCTCCCCACAAGGCCCGCAGGAAGAGAAGAGGCATGATTCACCCCCAAAACAGCCCTGGCAAGGGGAAGGGGCATGGCCCAGCCCTGACCCTGGCCAGGTGGGAGGAAAGGGGGCAGGGAAAAGGAGTGTGGCCTGGCCCTGCAGGGGGAAGGGGGCAAAGCCAGCCCTGAACCAGATGCACATGGATAAGGAGCATGGGCCAGCCCTATCTGGCCCTGCAGGGGGAGGGTCCTGGTCCAGCCCTGCTGTGCTGTGTGGGGCTTGGGATTTTAGCAGCACGGAGAAGTGGCAGTATTAGCTGCCACTGCTCCCCCCCACAAACTTCTTGACCCTTGGGGAGCCCTATAGACCAGATTCTAAGGCTCTGCAAGCTGCACCAGGCCCATAGGCCAGAGGTTGAGCATCCCTGCTCTCAATGGTCAAAGAGCTGAAAAACCTGTGGGAGCAGAGAAACAAGGCCAGAATTGAGCTACTGCATGCAACAGATTTTGCCAGATGAAACTAGCTTTTGAAGCAAAACAGAAAGCCAGGAAAACAGAAAGCCAGGTTGCAGCTAAGAAGTGCTGGAGGGGGAAGAGAAGACTACATTGAATTACACTGCCCACAATCACACCATGAGGAAGCAGAACAACAAGCTGCAGCACAAAGGAACAGTAGTAACATACAGAGCTGATGAAATGGCATATTAGCCAGGAAAGAACAGAAAATGTTTCTCCTTCCCTCTCCAGCCTGTGCCAGGGACCTTTCCTTCCACACTACTATGCCCTACATGTAACAAATAGGGCACAAACAACCTTAAGTCTCAAAGCACCACAACAAATGCTTAAAAATAATGCAAGATTTCAAAGTTTTTTTCTTTGGAATTTTCCATTTTGTTTATTAAAATTAAAACCAGAAAAAAAAAAAATCAAACTTCAGTTCAGAGATACGACGCCAGTAAGCTGCACCAAAATAGTGAATGCAAGACCTGTGCTTTGCCACTACTAAAGTAGAATACACTATAATAGCCTGGAGAAACACTTTTGGTAAACTGTGGAAGAGCACTTTTTCATCTTCCTGAGTTGTAGGGGAAACAGACAGCAAGTCATAAAATACATCAGATAAGGGTCTTTTCCTATAAACCTTCAAAGCAATCTTCCAAGTGCTTTTTACATATGGCAAAATTTACAGGGACTAATCCCTGTTTATAACCCCTCCCCTGAAAACAAAGCTACATCTTCCATAGAAAATATTGGTAAAAGTCCACTGATGAAAGTCCAGGATAGCAGCTATCATGTTTTTTCAGCACCCACTTTGAAAGTCATCACAAAAATATTTTTTGCAATCAAATTAAAATATATGTTAGAGTAGGTGTTTGACTTTTAGTATATGATTTGATTTTTTTTTCTGGCTCCAAGATGGCAACCCACCCAGACTACTTCTGGGGGAAAGGAGAAGGGCATCTGTTGGCAAAGGTCAAGGGTTAGAGGCAGAACTTCCAGTCCCAAGATAGCAACTAGGAAGCAGAAGGCTACCCTTGCAGGCCTTCACAGCTCAAAATCACCATACACCTGGTAGCACTGAGTTATCATATCTGCACAATAATTTCAACCCTTACATGATATACAATCAGTAATAGAAGTGTTCAAGATTTACAGTAATTTGAGGTAGCTAATTGATGCAGTATATGCAAAATCTAAGTCACCCTCAGAGAATCTTAATCTACTTCTAGGTTCACTGTCAGCACTTTCTTAGGACTGCTTGCCTTAAAATAAAGAAATGCTTTAACTTTGATGAACCATTGTCACTCATTCACTGGCGACTTACAGTGAGCAACAGAAAGTAAATAGAAGACTTATTTGCATATATTTTTTCAATGTACAATAGTTTTTCAGCAAATATAAAATTTTGAGCTTCCAGTACGATAATTTCATACTTAAGACCTGGCAACACTGCCAAAAGTCATTAAGTAACCCTCCAACCAAAATAATTGCCCACCTCTGCTTTAGGCTACACAGCATTTAAGGAACCAAACAAACAAATGTAAAGGTTAACCTAAGCATAGTTTTGTAAGTACATACAAGTGTATATCTTCGCAGAAGAGTGGGCATTTAAGACAAAAGTTAAAAAAAACCACTGAAAACTACCCCTAAATTTCAAAACTGGAGCGTAGACACATACTTCTAATGCTTTGGGGATTAAATTGACAAGGAACAGCAACTGCCAACAAAACAGCTTGAGTACACTATAGTAAAAAAAAGTTCCCGAACTTGCTCAGCAATTGAATTTCAAAACCTGATATCCTTAATGATAAGCACTTAGCACAAACACTAATTGTTTCATGGACTCATTCCCATCGATGGAAATAACAAGTCACTATAGATCTTTCACTTTAAAAATGCTAATCAATATTGAATCTGTATCATGGCTTGCTATTCTAGAACTCTATGGAGTTAAAAATTACAGAAAAAACAAATAAATATAGATACTAAAACATTCCAATCCATAAAAATGAGTTCACTAATGAGACGTCTCACATGCCTTTCAAGCAACTTGCTCAAGTCAGGAAGAACTTGTGCAATCTCAGGAAGAACCCTGCACCACATTCATGCTTGCTTGATACAAACTTCAAAAGAAAGAAATGAAGAAGATAGTTACTTAGGCTAAGAACAGACATTACACATAAACTGGTTGAAGTGAACAGAAACTGGTTTAAACCTGTAACAGAACAGACATTCAGCACATGTAAGCCAGTCTGAAAATGGCTGAAAACAGTTTGAGATACTACATTCAACCAGGTTTATCAGACTTAACTGATTTGGGTCAAACTGGTTTCTGCAATGTCTGTCCCAGACCCTTTCCTGGTTCAAGTTAAACCAGACTCCCCCAGCATGCTTTCTGGGCTGGGCAGGGCTCTCTGCTCCAGAGCAGGGCTGGCCCCTCCTTTCCGCTCCCTCAGTGAAGCTCTGGCACAGAGCATCTGCCTGGCTTCCTCCTGATCCTCCCCTTCTCCTCCCTCTGCTGCTTGCAGTTCAAGCAGGAATCCTTACCTCCTCCCTCCCACAGCATGGACAGTAGCCCATGTGGTATGCTAGTTAATGTTGAGAGGTATCTGTGTAACGCACAGAGGACAATGTCTTTAGTGCTTTTTGGAGCTAATCAACAAGTAATGTCCCTCCTTGGAATGTTCCCTTCCTTGCAAAAAGTTGATTAAGAAGAGCTTAAACTAATGAGAGAGTTTCTCATTAACTACTAATGTTTTCTGATGGGGTGTTAAATGCTGATAAATGCCCTGTTATCAAAGGGGATGGGGGAGAACCTGCCAGGGCCTGGCCATGCCCCTACCCCTCAGCTCAGCACCATCAAAGGGAAGGGAGGGCTGCTCTAGTGCCCCCCAGCTTCTAGCCTGAGCCACTGCTGGCATGTGCCTGAATTCCCTGAGTCCAGAGGGGATGTCTGTGTCATTACAAACTGATTTAGCCTAGCCAAGTTAGACTAACCTGCAAAGACTGAATCAATTCAGGCTCAGACTTTCTGAATGTCTGTCCCTAGCCTTAAGAACTGGCCTCTATAGCCACACCCACAGATGTTCAGCAAGCTGATGCCTCACTTGGTGCAATTCTATTGTCTTGCAAGACAGATTCCTACTCATGTCAACTGAACTAACACTGACTGGCTGCAGGAAAGCTGCGTCTAGCATCCCTTAGATAGGCAAAGATCCTTTGAAGTTTTTTTAAAAAACGAGAAAAAACCCAATGATGGAGCAGGTAGTCTGCAATAAAAAACAGAATAGGATATTAACCACTTCAAAAAGAAAAATCAATATAAAGAACTTTAAAACAAAGTGATCATAAAGTGAATTTTCAAGCAAAACCCCAAGAGTTTCGTTCCACTTTCACTTCTATAAGAGCCCCACAGAAAAAGAGAAATGAAATGACCAAAGACAAGACAATTAAAATGCAGCCGTCCCCAACATCCGAAACTGAAAAAGAAGATTCCCTTCATCCAACAAATCTTTTGAGCTATAATAGTCTTAGGAGCTAGGACTAGTATTCACCAATTAACTTTAGTACTATTTAGAAAATGAACACCCAAAATACTTTTCCAAAAGAGAAAGGAACCTTCCAGACTGAAAGGCATAGAAGAAAAGAACACGCAACTCCTGTTGACACTGACTTGGGTTAAGGAAGCGCTGCTGATGTAAGATAAATATCTGCTTGTATGTACATTTTAAAGAGACTAGGTGCATCTTTAAATGTCAAGTTTTATTTATTAACGAATCTCATTTATCAAATAAAGTTAAAAAGAACACTACAACTGTTCAGACAAGTTCAAAGGTTTGATTTAATAAAATGTAAAGAAATCAAGATAAAAAAAAAATCACAGAAACAGAACATTAAACAGAATTAAAGCATATAGTATATTGTGCATGTAAATGGACTTGTGTATTTTTTCCTCCCAATTGTTGCAGCACAATGGTCTCTAACAGAGACTGTGGCTTACTGAATACATCCAAATTTATGAGACTCACAGCAAACAAACATAAGATGGAATACCTAGGTAATCAATTGACCTCTAACCAGAGATACTAACTCAACTGTCAACTATTAATTATAAAAGATGGGGAAGGTTCTTTACATTTAAGCACCATGTTCATCAATACACAGAGTTTTAAGAAGAGTTAACTGCATTATATTGACTTATGGTAAGTGTGGACATTTATCAACCGCTTGGGTCTAAACTTACTGTCTCATTTATGTCGAGAAAGGGAAACAGTCAAAAGCAGGACAATAAAATAGTATTACTGGCTGGAGGTTTGGAAAGTGTTTATCGACTGCGAAATAAATCACTGAAAAAAACCCTGACCATTTAGCTTTGGTCACAATGAGATTACATTTAATCTACTCAAAACCAACTTAAAAAAAAAAAAAAAGCAAAACCAAAAAACAGGAGGTAGAAAGGAAAGAAGTCAACATCTGGCAACTGTGATGAATACCAAGGTCCTTCTCTACCTTGGTCATTCCCAACTGATAAATTCCTGTCTAATAACAGTAAATATTATTATTATTTAAATGCACAATAATGTTTTTGTGCAGATTACTTTCTTCCCACTTGTTATTCTAGGCTTCCAAGCTGTCCAGTTCTTTCTGTAAGATAATCTGATCCTCCTACATACTGAAAATGCCTCTTAACAGTGTCACAGCATTTTTATTACACTCCTACCTTGTGTAAAGAACATTTTAAAAAAAATATTAAATAAAATCAAGAACAATCCTTGGGAAATGTCACTTGGAAACTCCTCAGCCAAAAACTAGAGTTTTAACCCTCTTGGAGTTGCTGCCCACTTGGTAGTAAATTTTGGCTCAGCAGCAAGGTTTTACAAGTTTACAAGTACTAGAGGAACATTAATGGTAAGTAGGAGTATAAGAATGAAATTCAGAGAGTCTTATAAAAATAAGAGACAGTGAGGTCCATTAGGCTACAAAATAGTATCAAGGAAAATGAAAAAGCCCTGTCACTTAGGAAATTTAAACCTGACTCGAAATGCTAGAGAAAAAGAACAAGAACACTCCTAAACTAGGATTAAAATAACCTAAAAGCTATTTTCCATCATTAAAATTTTCTATGCAATACTGCAGAAAATATTTAATACTTTGTAAGAAGTCAGCTCTTGGAATAGTGGATATGCAAATTAGAGAAAATGTATCAGTATGAATCATTTACGGACTTGTCTACCTAACTCTGCTAAGGACAATGACATTCATTACTTCCCTTATGTAAATGAAAAGGAGAAACCAAGTGAAAAAGGAATTGCAATGAGGATTTTCTAGCTTTTCACAGTTAGAGGATAATGTTTCTCAGATAATTTAGTTCTTGCCTTTACTGCATGAGAAACATCAAGATTGGCGTACAGAAACAGGATGGGATTTAACGTGGACAAGTGCAGGGTGATGCATCTGGGGACAGGCAACCCACATACTGGCTGGGAAGCTCCCCTCTTACTAGCACGGTGGAGGAACGGGATCTTGGCGTCATTGTTGATGCCAAGATGAACATGAGCAGCCAGTGTCAGA
>JAGPOW010000261.1:57824779-57837825 GCA_030014935.1 Caiman crocodilus | reverse complement strand
CCAGAAATGTAATATACCTCATCCAATGCACCAAATGCCCTGATGGAAGATATGTAGGAGAGACCAAACAACAACTGCGCACCAGAATGAACGCACACCAGAACTCCATTAAAGACAGAAACACTCAATTACTGGTGGGGGCACATTTCTCACAGGAGGGCTACTCTCTCGCCAATCTCTCAGTCCTGATCCTCAAGGGAAACTTACACAACACTTCCCAGAGATGAGACTATGAGCTCCATTTCATCAACCTGCTGGATACTAGAGATCATGGACTAAACATAAACATTGGATTTTCAATGTATTATTATCTGCCTGGCAACTGACGCCCCAGCCCAGCCCCTGGCTGCTTCACTTTTCATTCCATCCAGGAAGAGCACACATCAACTGCTGAAGCTTCCTTAGCCTGACGAAGGGTTTTTGAACCCAAAAGTTTGTTTAATAGCTATTCTCCAACCATTTGGGAATGGTCTAACCATTTGGTCTAATAAAAGATATCAAATTCACCCAAGGAACCTTGTCTGCCTATGTCCTTAGACCAACACAGCTACAACCCAAACCCCTGAATCAACTTGTGAAGCTTTTTGTATTCTTCATTCCTGGAGAAGCACAGACATGCAAGAGACAGTAACTTTCCTATCCAAATATGATTTCTCTGTTAGTTTCTGTCATCAGTTTGTGCTGAGAAAATACATCATGGCACAATACCAGAAAATGCATTTTTATTTTTAAGTAAGTATAAAATGCAGTTGTCACAGAGAGAAGATGCTTTCTCCATCAGGAAAAAAAAAAAGTCATTGTCTCACATCAGTGAATACTTTTTTATAGATTACAAGACCAGAAGAAGCCACTGCGATCATACAGTCTGAGTACATGCATGACAAAGTGCAGAACTTCCCTGAATTAATTCCAGTTTGAAATAGAGGATTTATTTCAGAAAAAGATCTAGAAAAATACAATGGGAAAGGCCACTGAGTCTAGTTACCAAAGTGCTTGGGCCACTTAACTGAAGGAATCCCCAAAATTACAACTGCAAACCTCCAGTCACAGCCAGAAGGAACACCAAGAACACCCTATAATATGACAGATAAAAAGCTGGGGAGGTCAGGGCAAAGCTAGTGCCCAGCCACTGCAGAAACAGCAGTTCATTAGCATATGCATTAAGAAGGTCCTAGGAACAAGAATCATGCCCCAAACTACACAAAGCAAAAACAAAAAACCCTACACTTGTGACTATCTGGCATAGCAAAGAAACTCCTTCCTGACCCCAGATATTCAGGGTCATACTGATAGCCATAAGACCCAGAGGGTCTGTAAGACCCTCAACAAACCTCTATGCTTTTCCTGGTATTTGCAAAACCACCAACAGAAGCCACTGATAAAACCCTATAGCTTTAGCCATAACTAGCATCTCAATGCTTCAAGCATTTAACCTCAATTTTTAAGTTTCCAGTGATTAAAACCTGCTAGAAACCAATTCTTTCAATGGTTAATTAAGATGACAATTCTTAAGAAATGTTACTTTGAATCCAAATTGGTCTAGTTTAAAACTTCTAACCACTGGTTATTTAAAATATGCGTAACGAAACGAAGAGTCCTTTGATTAAACCACCCTCCAACTTTCTTTCTGACACTGAATAGGATTTTGCTCCTTAAGCCTTTCCTTATAAATGACCAAGGAAAAAAAAAAAACTTAAATCTATCTTGTGGGCCTTTGAGACCATTCTAAATTAACAATGTCCTTTTATAAAATGAAAGGGACATGTTCTGCTCCCTGCTCAATGGGACTAATGAAGTCCAGCCTGAGAGAGAGTGTCCTAGGAGAAGCCAAGCGAGGAAGGAAGTAAAGCACTCTGAGATGCTGGAGGACTGTATTGTGGCTTCTCTCAAAAGGGTAAGCTGCATCATTTGCCGTCTCAGAAGAAACACTCTTCAGAGTGATTTCACCCTGGTTATTTTAAAGTTATTTTTCTCCTCGAGTTTACCTCTTCATTTCAAGATTTATTGATGGGGGAAAACGAGGGGGGGCAGGGGCAGGGGAATACCCACAGTACACATAGACCCCAGATAGCAATTTTAAGCCTCATGGGCATACATTAGCTGGAGCTGCTGATTTACAAATGACTGGCTTTAATAATGTCTGTTGAACACCTTGCTTAGTTACAATTAGAATGGGAAATATCATCAGGACACAAATATTATGTGGTTTTTCCCTCCCCGGTATAGAAATATGTACTGACATTCCAGCCTTCAACACATGAATGACAATTGTATCATTATCCACTTAGGACAATGTCCTCCTATACCCCCCGCTTAAAGAAAAGAATAAAAAAAAAAATAAAGGAGAGACGCATGATTCCTAACTTCCAACATTTAATAAAATATCCTTAAGACAAGTTTTTAATCATCATTCACATTGCAAATTTTGTTCATAGTAATTTTCTGCTTCATGAATTGGTCTTTTAACAGCACCAAGTATATAAACTATAGGTTTGCACAGAACAATCTTATTCTATTGTATTGTCATAGTAGCTGTGATGGTCCAGGAAATATGCAACAATTTGGGAGGCATGTTGGACAAAATTCAGATACAAAATGGTTTTATGCTTGAAAACTTTGTCTAATTTCCCCACAACTCTATAGCTCATCCAGTAAAAGATATTATCAAACAAACCATAATCCAGTCATGATCACATGAACATAAACCACCACTGTTTTTCAGTTCTGTGCTCAATTCCTCTGTCTGTCAGATAAGACCCAAAACTGAATTCCACACCCACCACAGCTTGATGCAACATTCTGAGCAAGGAAACTGTCATCTACAACTTAAGAAATTCAGATGTTCTCTCACTGGTAGCATAAGACTGAAGAATGACACTCAGATTGTAATCTCCACAGTAAAGCAGCTTCCCTTCCCACCCACCCCTTACAACAGATAGATGCTTAAGGATAGTCATCTTTTTCCTCCAATGTAATTTAGAAGTCTGTAACACACCACTACCTCATCTTATGCTTTACCTTTTAGAATATCGATCTATAAAGATTCAAGATTCAATGTCTTTATCAATGACCTGCACGATGGCATAGAGTGCACTCTTAACAAGTCTGCAGATGACACCAAGCTGGGGGGGTATAGTAGATATGATGGAAGGTAGGGCTAGGATGCAGAGTAACCTAGATAAATTGGAGGACTGGGCCAAAAGAAATCTTACGAGGTTCACGAGGCAAGTGCAAAGTCCTTTACTTAGGACAGAACAATCCCATGTAGGCTGGGGGCTAACTGGCTGGACAGAAGCTCTGCAGAAAAGGACCTAGGGGTTACAGTGGACAACAAGCTTAATACAAGCCAGCAATGTGTCCTTGTTGCCAAGAAGGCTAACAGCATATTGGGCTGCACTGGTAGGTGTGTTGCCAGCAGGGCAAGGGAAGTGATTATTCCTAAGCCTCAGCAAACAGACAAGTTTTCGATTTTGATTCAGCCAATTTGGAGGACAGCGATTCGATTCAGAAATTTGGATCACTTTCCTGAATTGATTTGGCTGAATCAGTTTAGGAAGATTCGTTAAGATTTGGATCGGTCAGGGAGAGGCAGGCACAAAACAAACAAACAAACAAACAAAACAAACCAGAAAAAAACCCACACACTCACCAGCAGCACAAGTGGCTGTGGGGGCTCTGGGGCCATGTAGCAGAGCCCCCACACAGCCCCTGCACCCCGATCTCACCCTTCCCCGTGACCCCAACGGCTGCCCCACCCAGTCCCAGCATCCTGGAAATTTACCCTACCCCCCCAACACTGGCTCTGGCAGTTGGGTTTGGTGGCTCACGGCAGAGCCCCCACAAGCAGCACAGGGCAGTGGTGGCAGCGGGAATCACCTCTTCCTGCCTGGCACTCCTGCGGCAGCTGCAGCATGGCTCAACAGGGTGCCACACGCTCTCTGGGAGCTGGAGCCACTTGGGCTGAGTGCTGCTGGGCTCCGGCTGACACGTGGAGCTGCCCCAGGTCCCAGACAGTGCAGGGTACCCTGCTGAGCTGCGCTGCACCCATGCCATGGGGCAGCTGCCACACGGGTGCCAGGCAACTATCCCCGGTGCCTTGAATCCTTAATCCCTGCTGCCAGAGCTAGTGAGTGTACGTTTTTTGAGTTTAAGTGATGGAGGCTGAGCCAGGCAGGGCAGCCATGAGGGCTGCTCTCACGGCTCCTCTAGCTATGCTTGCCTCTGCCCTGGCAGGGGGAGCTGCAGGGGCTATATGCCTTGCTGCTGCTTGCCCAGCTGACACGGGGCGGGGCACAATACAGGCATGGCTGTCTCTGGGCAGCAGCAGGGCGTAGCCCTCGCTCTCAACGCTGGGAGTAGGGGTTCTGCCTTGCTGCTGCTTGCCCCCTTCTGCCTGGAGTGAGCTGTGCCCGCATCCTGCCTCTCCTGGGCGGCAGAGCCCCCTCTCCCAGGACTACTGCACCCCGCTCCCCAAGTAACGTGCCCCCCACCCCAGCTGGGCAGCTTGTCCCAGCTCCAATCCCCCGTGCACTTTCCCTCCCCCAACCCAACAGACTTACCAGCTGGAGGCAACTGTCAGCTGCCAGTTTAGTCCACGGCCCAATCTCTGAATCGGCCAAATCTTTCTGGAGCTTTTACGTTGCCTCCCAATTTGATTCGGATTTGGTCCCTGAATTAGGCTGAATCTCTTCTGAATAGAATCAGCTACCAAAGCTTCGCACAGCCCTAATTATTCCCCTCTATTCAGCACTGGTGAGGCCACAACTAGAGTACTGTGTTCAGTTTTGGGCCCCCCACTATAGAAACAGTGTGAACAAATTGGAGAGAATCCAGCAGAGGGCAACAAGAATAGAGGAAGCTGGGGGACATGACTAACGAGGCGACGCGGAGGGAACTGGGCTTATTTAGTCTGCAGAAGAGAAGACCGAGGGGTAGATTTAATAGCGGTCTTCAACTACTTGAAACAGGCTTCAAAAAACAATGGAGCTATACCGTTCTCAGTGGTGACAGATGACACAACAAAGAGGAAGTCTCAAGTTGTAGCAAGAGAAGTTCAGGTTATATATTAGAATGGATTTTCTCACTAGGAGGGTAGTAAAACAATAGAACAGGTTACCCAGAGAGGTGGTGGAAGCGCCATCCTTGAAGGTTTTCAAAACCTGGCTAGACACAGCTTTGGCTAGGATGATCTAGTTGGGGATGATTCTGCTTTATGCAGGGGGTTGGACTAGACCAGTGCTTCTCAAACTACCTGATGTGGCAGACTGGCAATTTTTTTCCAATGGGCCAGGGACCGGTGCCTGGTTCAGCCAGTGGCAGCAACTGTGTGTAACAGTGCTACATAAATACGTGACTGGCTGTTTCTTTCTCTTTCCTCACCTCGTACAATGCGACGTCACCTGAAGTGTTGGAATGTATGAACAGTGGCACTATGACGTATCAGTGTTATGCTTCTGAAAATATATTTCTTTCTTTCCTGGCAACTCACTAGGGACCGGCGACTGGTGGCTCACAGACCGGCACCAGTCCACGGACTACGACTTTGAGAAGCACTGGACTAGATGACCTCCTGAGGTCCCTTCCAACCCTAACCTTCTATGAAGATCATTTGCTTCAAAGTTGCTAGTGATGCTGAAATAAGATGAGGCCATTTTGACTTAGTGCCATTCCTACTTCCTAAATATGTTATAACAATTTATTTTAATATTTCAAGCATGCCAATTTTCCCCACCAGGTTTCAATGAAATGAACTAAGTCAGACTTATACACACAAGCAATTCCAATTCCTCTTGTTTATTACACAAACTCCTAGCATTGGTGAACACAAAATTAAATAAAATTCTTCTCTCCAAAGCCTGTTGCCTTGATTTTTTTCTGAACACTTTGCGCTAAATGTGTGCTTTGTTTTCACCTCTCATTCTATCCTTATGTTTAACATTTTTCACTTGTATAGCCAGCATGTCACTTAGGAAACTGGCTCTCTTCTACTTAGATGAAGGCCAACCAAACCGTATAACCCCAAGATCCAAAATCCTTAAACCAAGAGCTCAACTCCAGAATCTTTTGCTAGCCATCATGTCACTGAACACATAGAATAGAACCCAGAATGAGAACCTCTCACATTCTTATTTGCTGCTCTTTTTTTCCCCCCCCACTCAAGTTTCCACCTGGCAACTGCCTACAACAAAATATTAAGTGTCCAGAGCTGGTTTAATCCATACATTTGCACTAGGACAGCTATCAGCAAGGAAGTTTAAAATGTCAAATCCATGCCAAACAAAGAGCACTTCTATAAGCTTAGCTTACGCAATTCACAGAAAGGGTGTAGACAGGTTGGCACAGAAACCTCATTCCATTGATATATACCACTTCTGTGCTAAGGACATTGACATAGCTATGCCAGCTCTAAATTCAAAAGGCTCATCTATACTGCAAGCACCAAGGCTAAACAGAGAGTTGGGCGTGTTAGCCCACCTCCAACAAAACAATCCTAACTTGTCTGGTTTTCTAGAAACGTGGGCAGGCACCTATCAAAGTTCGTCTACCTCCAAACACTGGGTCCACAGCCGTGTTCTCAATTTTTCTTATGCCACCTTTCTGCCAGTTCTCATGGGCCACTGAGCTGCAAATCAGCTGTTTTTAAACAATGTACTTTGGAGACTCTTAGACTCTGGAGGACTCCAGAAGAAGCTAGTTCAAATATCTGATTTCAACAATCATTAAGCTAAAAGTAGTTTTTTTAAAATATTCCATGTTAGAAGAAATAAATATACCACTATAACAACAAATTAATAGAATCAGTGCCATTATTCTAAACATGAAAAAGCAAGTGGTACTAAAATGACAAGAGAGAGCAGTTGAAGAGAAAAGTTAAGGAAAAAAAAGACAGAAGAAAAGAAAAAAAAGTTAACAAGTGCAGAACAATGTACTGGTAGGGAATATGAAAAGAAATGACTGGCTACAAAAAAAGGAAGTGTGAAACAGTAAAGCAGATTCATGTTAGAAACAGGTGCAATGTGGTCAACAAGACACTAACTTTATCATTGAAGCTTCAACTTTACAACTAGCCCTACTCCAACTTATTATATAGGACTATATAGTGCAGAAAGGGCAGCTTTTAAATAAAGATACGCTAAAACATAGTAATTTAAAACGAGATGTAGAAAGCTTGAAAGTCAGGACACAGTCTTTGTTGACATTTTTTAAATCTTAATTTGGGAAGGTGTACAAGCCTAGGTACGGGCTGGCTATATAGTTTACTACAGAAATTAAACCCTGTATAAGGCCGTGATCAACAGGCAAAATGCAGCCAACATTAACCCTAGCGTAAGAGGAGTTGCTATGCCTTTTCCCTTTCCTAGTATTAGAGTCAGCCATTGTCATTACTCATAAACAATCACAGACTAAGTACAGCATTCAAGATACTGGACTACCATGTAAATCAGTTCTACAAATCTCACACAGTACCAACACATCAGGTTTCAGAAATGATGGAACACAGTTCACAGAGTCAAGGAAGCCTTATTGTTCTAAAATGACAGCCCTAAGCTTTGCAAAAGTGAGTGAGCTATATTAATAACAGAGAACCCCTGCTAGCTAATTTCCAAGTGTAATAAGCATCAAACAAAAGCTCCTTATTTACCATACCAAATAGAACATACCACAATTAATTAAAGTGCTAAGGAGAAAGGCAAAAAATTAATACAAAAAAGGTGTTCATCCCATTTTAATGTCCTGAGTTGTTAAAAAAAAAAAAAAAAAAAATCTGTTTCAGCCCCAAAATACCATGCCCACATAACTAATATTGCCCATAACTGGCATCCCCATCCCATTGAAATATTATTCTTCATTATTTTTCCTACAGTGATGCTATCAAAAGAAACAAATATACACTTTACAGGATTACTATCTTTCCCACCAGCCGTGCAATAAAGTATAGCTTTAGTACCTAAAAAAGTAACCACTAACTTTGGAGACAAGTTGGAGGAGTTTGAAGTAGGGCACCCAAGTAGGGCACCCAAGCCCAGTAGAATACATGGGGTGGGGAGAAACAGAAATGTCAACTAATTTAACCTTTTAAGGGAATTCATTTCACAGCCATAACATGGTATAAATTTAAGAGATGAAGATAAAATCCAGCATGGCCAACTACAACAGGCAGTACATAACTTACTACACATCTACGCACCCTGTTCCTTCCCCTTCTAAAACATGACCATTTAACTCAGTGATTCTTAATTGTTGTGCCCGTGGATCCCTTTAAAGTTATAACTTTTAAAAGGCTCTCTCGCATGTGTGTGGGCTTCTTTACTATCTAATCCAGGAAGAGCACAGACCAACTGCAGACACTTCCTCAGCCTGATGAAGGGTATCTGTACCCAAAAGCTTGCAAAGAAGATTTTTTTCAACTATTTTAGTTGGTCTAATAAAAGATATTGGATTTATCCAAAGAACCTTGTCTCCCTATGTCCTTAGACCAATACAGCTACAACTTGTCAAAATTAGCACTGTTAGATATGCAAACACTTATACCTGATTCACAAGATAACCCTGAGATTTCAAAAGTGTCAAATATAAAGTGCCAAAAACAGTCTGTCTTGACTCTCAGCTTTTAGGTCTGAGTTCTTTGAAAACAGAAGAACTACTTTATTATTTTTCCATAATCAAAACACAAGTGAAAGCTAAGCGCTGCCATTTTTCAAGGGGTACCTTGAGTTTAATGAAACTGGGAACTACTTAAGTAGTATTATAGGTGAAGGTTAAAGAGAGGCAGAAGAACTGTAAAGTCATAGGTGACAGTGCAAATTAATCAAATCTACTAAGCTTTTTCCAGGTTCAGATAATTACACTCAACTCAATTCTTTATAGTTATTTATCACTGAAAGAGCTGCATGACATGCTATCTATACTACAAGGTCACATGGGCTTATAGGTTGCCAATCCCTACTCCAAAGGCCGAACCTGTACTTTAGAGCCTGTACTTTAGGGCTGTGCCTGCCACAGTTAGGCGGTAAGGAAAAGCAAAAGCTTGCCTAATACCCAAGCTGGGTCACTGTTACCCACTTCCAGAAAAATGTTGCTGACCATTGACACCATTTATACATATTACCAGGAGCTTAGTGTGACTGGAGCTGAGGGAAGTTTCATAATAGTCATGCCTTAATGGGTTCCCTACATGGAGGTCCTGCCAACCCAAGCAACAGCAGTGAATTTTGGGGTTAAATTCTAGTATATTTTTTATAACTGGCATCCCCCGCATTGAACAAAACCCTTAATGATGTCCTTAACTTCAAGCATGTTGCAGTTCCATGGATATTTTGTAGTCTAGATTGTTATTTGGAGAAGGAATGCACGCAGCCAGGGACTATCTTGATTTATGACTGACAGAGTGCTCTGTAAATGGGCCAAAACCTTCAGTAATGAATAAACGTTTTGCTCAACCTGAGCCTTCTTTGAATTTGTTCTTTATCCATTCAGACCCACAGCCTAATTCTGACAAATGCTTTTAAACATTTTCAGTTAAAAAAAACAAACCAGTTCATCTAGTGTCCTGTAAAAGTATTTTGGGCTGAATATTGAAGTAGGCATACAATTCAATTTCCCGTCAAATTGTTTTACTGTTCTGCACAATTTAGATGAAAAACAAAGTTATAATACAAAATGGTAGCAATCATTAGTCTGCTGTTACCCAAGAACAATAAAGATCTAATCCTGCTGCCTACATTATACCGTGCACAATTCAGAAGATGAACACACTTCTGCCATTATATTTTAAAAGTGTCTGGTGCACAATTATGTAAAAAATACAGTGAAAAAGTTATATGCATAACATGTTCTAGCTTCTTAGAGGATATTATGAACAATGGAAAGTTAAAAAAGTGACAATTTAGGCACATAGTTGAATGTATTCTATATGACTCCATGCGCAACCTGTGAAAGATTTAATATAAATACTAGACTTGATTCTCCTGAAGCTAAAATCTGAAAAATAAGTTGTAATGCAAATGAAATATTTGTTTAAAATTAAAGTTGAATTCATTTCAAAGCACATTTCATAAAACAATGGTTTAATTTACATTTTATCCCACTATGTCCGATAACCAATCAATGAAGTTGTCTGTATTAAATTATGAAAAAGACTTCACCTTCAACTTGTGGTTGGAGGCAAGACAATTCAGTTAGACACAAAGCAAAAAATTACCCAAAATATTTCTAAGAAAAATTTAGCACTTAAATGTTGTGGAATACATAAGGATTAAGAGAGATAAGGGAAGATTTTATTTTAAATCTCTACTTCCTGGCAATCATAATACATCCTTATGAATCTAGAAAAGAGTGTTTTCTTACTGCTTTCTTTGCCTATTGTCAGAGAACACTAGTGTGTTTTGTGAATTGTGTGTGTGTGCTGGGTTCATCACATAGATTACATAATTTTAGGGAAGAAAAAGAACAAAAGGAACACTAAAATAATTGTTTTTCTCCCCAGGAAATAAAGCTAAAAGTTGCAGCCAGCTAGAATGCAAGGAAAATTAGTTAGATTATATATGGACACCCACCAGCCTGACAATGATTTGAAAGAGAGTATGAATGAAAACAATATAAAGTACACAGCTACCAATTTTGTGCACTTCAAAATCTTTACCAATAGTCTGCTAAAGTTGTATTATTTGATTCAGTTTTTCAAAACTTAGTTGATTATAGGCACTAGTCATATAATAGACAAATACTGTAGGGTCTTTTATATTCCATCAATATGTTACATCTCTTAAAATCTTCCAAACACTTTTGGTCTTCTATGTTATGGCCAGTTAAAGGTATTCTCTGTATGCCTTATGATTCCATTGCCTGTTTATTTAATCAGTTTATTATTGAGAAACAGTCCTTTTCAAAAGCTACATCTTGAGACTCAATGTCCACTGTATTTTCTAACTTTGACAGATCAGTATTAACTTCAAGATGCCCAATAAAAGAAGGGCCCAAGCCAAACTTAATATTTGGATCAAAGTCACAACTGATTATAATTACAGAATTCCTCTAACCTACCATTAGCTAGTAATATGCTATTATATTATTGGCACTGCTGTGCTTGGGAATATCCTAAAATAGTAATGAAGAAAGCTTGTTATGTCTCATCTAAGCAAACCTAGACCCTACTGGACTAAATATTCAGACAAATTCTACATCATAAATATAATTGCACTAAGCAAAACAAAAAAAAAATAAGAAAACAAATCAAAATCTGTCAACTGAATACTTTCAGTAGCTTCAACTTTATCAGATATAGCTTCGCTAAAGTTTATTAATAGAGTACCGATTCTCAAAGGTCCAAATTCACAGTGTTAATCTGGACACTTTTGGAGACACTTCTATGCCAAACATGTCGATTTCTGATCTAATCCAATATTCATGTTCATTTCTGACTTTCCAGTGCTATCAGTACAGACAAAGATCTATCACTTTCCTCCCTCATCTATGAAATGGGAATAATATTCACTGTCTCGTAAGGCATTGCAATATCTATAGATGAAAACTTGTTCAAGAGCAAAAAATTAAAATTACTAGAATATGGAGCCACTGGAGACAAACAAAAAGCTTTCATTAAACCATAATCTAAACACTTTTCCAGTTAAAACTATGGATGATTTAGTAACATTACTTATCTTATTTAAAATCCTTAGAATATCATGTATTAAGCTAACAGATGCATTAAAAACGTGTGTTGCTCTTCTCTTCCATCTTATCATCTGATGACACGAGTTCAAGTTCACAAAAGCTTTTGCTCTCTCTTTACCTTATTTAGTTAGTCCATAAGGTGCTTATCTACCCCTCCTTCTGCCTGACTTCAGACTAACACAGGTAACTGCCTCTCTGCTCTTATCTTCCTTCACTGCTGTCCTTTGTTGCCTTTTACACCCACGTGTCATATTTCTGCCTTTAGCTCTAGTCTTGCAATTAGATCCAAAGGAAAAAGTCTCAGTTGGGTTCTACACTGGCAGACAAAGCAATGAAGCTTCATGCAAGTTTGGTATGTGCAGGCAGACCCTAACCTGCAGGAGAGTTTTAGATTGCCTACATGCTGCAAACACAGTCACTGCCCTTAAGTCATTGCCTTTAAGAACTTGCACAATGGAAGGCTGCGGTTTTAGCCTCTGGAAAATAAATGATTCAAATAAACTGAATTAAGATGTTGCTTTTGCCTAATTCTAAGCAATAAATAACCTCCCCCCCATAAGTCTGTTATGTATTAAAGGGAGATCAATTTAAATCACACTTCTGACTGATTTTATTAACTAATGACTCCTAAGTGACTTCTAACTACAACTGAAAGACTAAAGGCTGTTTCTTTCAATGTGTTTACTTTGCATGTTTGGCATCATTTTGTGACAAACAGGAAATTGGAAGGAAAAAGGGGTTAGTCAGGGTTGTTCACAAAAGAGAAGCGATAAGGTAAGTTATTAAAAAAAGTAAGCGTGATTAAACCCCCATCAAAAAAAGCAGCACTTGGAATCTGAACCGGGTGTCACACCTGAAACCACTTGTCATTCATTTTATTTTAAATGAGCACGTCTTAGGGGAACAGAGCCTTTTAAAATGGAGATTCCTGCAGCACCAAATGTTTGTGAAACATAAGACAGAGAAAAAAACCCAAACAAACACAAGTACCAAAACAGCACTGCCAAAAGATGGACAAAGATACAGGGGGACTATTCACCATGCTCAATGAAAGTCAGACATCAACACTTCTCCCATGCAAGGGACAACCACAGGGGCCGTTCCCACGGCAGAATGTGTGGCGCGCACTTTCCCCACTGAAGCCAAAAGCCCTGAAGAAACCACTCAGGGCCGCAGTCCTGTGCCGGCCGCCGGCCCACAGGGAAGCCAAGACAGTGTCTCCAACTCCCCTGCCCTATTCCCCGGAACACAAGCCGGGCTAGGACCCCCCCCATCAGCCCCGGCGCGGAGCTCCCCCGTCCAACGGGCTGTTGGGTCTCCACACCGCATGGAAGACCCCCCCCCCCTTTCCAGCCGTGATAAAAGGCCCCTGG
>JAGPOW010000261.1:57814258-57824679 GCA_030014935.1 Caiman crocodilus | reverse complement strand
TTGGGTCTCCACACCGCATGGAAGACCCCCCCCCCCCCTTTCCAGCCGTGATAAAAGGCCCCTTCCCAGGGGCCGCGCCCAGACCCCCCCGCCCCTCCCTGCAGACGGGCCCGCATGAGGCGCGGCCTGGCCCGGGTGTCATTGTCTCGTTTCCATCCCCCACCCACTCGCTCCCGTCACCTGCTCGCTCCCTCCTTCCCCGTCTGCCTTGTGCTTCCAGGGCGGCCCAGCCTCTGCCTATTCATCCTGGGGCCGCGCCAGGCCGCCCCGTCTTCCCCTACCCCTCAGCCCCGGCGCTGGGGCAGGGGGCGGACGAGGGTCTCACCGAGGGCCACCTCGCAAGCCTTGCGCAGCTGGGAGTGATGCGCCTTCTTCACCTCCTTGTCGGCCAGGATCTTCTCCAGGGCCCGCGTCAGGAACATGTTCTTCGTCTTCTTCCCCTCATACATGGGCGCAGCGCGGGGACCCCCCACGGGGGCCGGCGGCGGCAGCTGGGGCTGGGGGGCGCTGAGCTGCGCTGTGCTGGAGCCGCGACCGCTCAGTGCCGGTGCCGCCCGCCCGCACCAGCCTCCATTAGCTGCAGCAGAGACAACCTGCCCCCGCCATGTTGGAAGGAAACGACGTCAGGGCCGCAAACGGCTGCGGAGGAGGAAGCGGCGGCTGCAGGCCCTTAACCCAGGCAGCAGAGAGCAGGCAAGCAGAGCCGCAGAACTACGGCGGCTCAGCGGGGACCTACCCCGTAGGTGCGCGAAGCAATACAGGTGTAGCGAGGGGGGGGAGCGCGGTGGCTGTCAAGGAGGGGTGGGGCGGCTTACTCGAGCCCCGCCCCTTGCCCAGAGGCACTTCCTGCCCGCAGTGCGGTGGCTCAGCGTGCGGTTCTTGTGGCGTTTGCGTGGCTCTTGTGCGATGTAGGCTCGGTAATAGTCGAAGTGTGGGATCCTTTTTGAGGCAGGTAATTGGTGCAGCGTATGGAAAACCCAATTCACTTTCAGGGAGGCTTAACTGATTTTTTTTTTGGGGGGGGGGGGGTTGTTATCCCACTTCTTTATGACCAGAGATCCTGGTTTTCTCTTGATTTTTAAAAAAATACCCAATTTCCAGGTAAAAAAAGTAATCACAAATCCACATTTTTCATGATTAAAATGAAACAACACTAACAATTTATCTATATGTTACTGGTGTTTCATTTAAAGCATAGAAAATTGTGCATTTGGGGTTACTTTTTTTTAATTGAAAATTGGGGATGTTTTTAAATCAGAGAAAACCAGGATCCCTGCTTATCACTACTTGTCTCCACATAAAGAAATGCTTCAGCTTGGATGACCCAGTTCTCACTCCCTCACTGGCTCTTACAGTTTGCAATATGAAATAAATAAGAAAAAAACTATTTTCAGTGTACCATTGTTTTTTAGCAAATACGAACACTTTGAGCTTCCAAGACAATAATTTCATATTTAAGACATGACAATGCTGCCTCTTTCTCTCCGTTCACTGAGGGGCTTACTCCTTCTTGTGTTGCTGGCTGGCCTCTGGTGGGAGATGTAGCCATGAGCTGTGTGCAGGGGTCCAGCCTCATGTTTCTAGCACCAGCTGAACCCCATCATGCGCCTCGTGGCAGGTAGCCTGGTCTTCTTCCTTCTCACCTCTTCCGCTGCCACCACAGGGGCTCTTCCCATCCTGGTTGCCCTGTTCCATACAGCCAGGTGTTGCATTGGGGGCACCAGCCCTCACACCTCTGTCCCCCTTAAGCCTGCTCTCAAGTGGGAAAAGTGACACAGATGACTGGAAATTGCTGCTGCTGCATTCTGCTTTTCCGCTGCACGGTTACACAGCATTCTTGTGTCCTGAATTGTTATCCGGGTTTGTCTTTTCTAGACCCTGGGGTACTAGAAATCCTAGCTGCTTCATGCATAGGTCAAGCCTCAGAGCAGCTGTCACCAGAAGCAAAGTAACCCTATAGGCTATGTTTTGCATTGAAAAGTTGCACCCAAGAGTCAGATTTGACCCTTGCTAAGGTCAAGTTTACAGGAGAATAGGGACCCTGAAGGAAAATGCTGGCACAAGAACACACAGGTATAAATTGCCCACTGTAGCATGTAAGCTGTAAACTAGGAGGCAGTTTCTAATTGTTGAGTAAATAAGTGGGGGCAATGGTTGTCCAGGAAAAGCAATGGGTACAAAAACCAACTAGCTTCAATTTAAAGCTTAATGAATGAGGTTAGAGGATACAGTTACCTACAATAGCAGTGAGGTAGATTGCATGACATAGATCAATGATCTGGGACCAGGACTGGCTGGAACAGGTGTCAGGGCTGTTACATCGTGTGTAATGTAGATACTAAAAAGGGTGTTGCATAAGGTGAATTGTGGCCAGGTGGCACCACATGTGGTATGGCACTCACTTCAGCTGGTGTGGGATCCACACTACATGCGGCAGTTGGCCCAGACAGACTGCACCACCCACAATGCCCATTCCAGTTGCTCTGGGGTCCATCCCCCAGATGAGAACCACCCCAGCTGCTCCAGAACATGTGCCACATTCAGCACAGATCCAGGAACAAGTGTCATAGTCACTAAATCTGGCATGGGAGGAAGGAGAGGATCCAGGTCCCCCACTGTGGATTGGCCTGCAGGACCAATTGGGTTGTATACCCCTGACCTAGATAGTGTCTTCCTGTTCTATACCCATTTTTCATAAAGGCATGGCTATTTACTATACCAGAAAAATGATTTTAGTGTAAATAGAGGTTATATTAGCAAAGCAGTAGTCTTTCGAGACTTTATATTTAAGTGGAATTGCCTGTATAGCTAACCTGGTAGAGACTTTCTACCAACCCTCCATTGTGTAGATGCAGCTTATACTGACACAATAGTTCACTTACTGATGTAGCTGAAACCAGCTACACTGTTCTGTTGTTGTTATAACAGCATCTACAGGAGGACTTGTCAGCACAGTTAAGTTGGTCAGGAGTACAAATGTGAGGAAAACTTTTAAATGTGTAAACTAGTACTACAAAGTGCAGGCTTGCCAATATAACTGAATTTCACTGAGAGCCAGTACAGCAGTGTTGGTCACAAATCACTCCCCATCACAATACTGACTGACGTATACCTATGAGTAGTTGGTACATATACATGTGCACATATAGAGTGAATTTGTACATATTGACTGACTAACTTACAGACTAACTTCTGCCTGACATAGCTATGCCAGCAATATTTCTAATGTATAATTGGCCTTAGCCTACCAACAGCCACATGGAACAGAAAAATAAAAACAATAGTAATCACAGCATCCAACAGTGACAGCATTTTTACTCCTGCAAAAAGCAGCCTGAGATTTTGGGCTATAGACTTATGTCTCATCCAAAAGATTGAATTTATAGCAGCACAGTGATCTGCAGAAGTCTCTTGGGACATTAGTTACATTTTTTCTGAATGCATTAACTGAAAAGCCTTTTAAATGATGAACTACCCTGAATATTCCACATATCCATCACAAATTCATAAACTGAAAATATCAACATGACTGTTTTTTTAAGATATTATCAACTTATGATCAACTGTAAAGGCTTGCAGATATCTGCTGTTTGCTTTCCATACAGGGACAGGATGAAAGTAGTTCTTAGCAAATGCTATTTTCTGCTTATTTATACAGTCTAGTCAGAAATACACAATGTGTTATCTTCTTGTTATTATTCTATGAAAAAGGGTAACTATACAAATGGCACCATGTGTGTAGTTTATTTTGATGTATGGTTGTCTCCATGCAGAGTGGATAGGTGTTCAAATTCAGGGGTTGACTTTTTTAAAAAATTTGGCTTTTACAGTTGTTACAAGCTGAAACTGAAAATTGGGGGGCATGTAATAAAAGAAGCTTCCACTGTTTTCCACTTTAATTCTATTCCAACTTCACTATGAACAGGAATAATTTGCTTTGTTTTGAAACGGGTTTCTGTCCTTAATTTAGACAAAGCTCTGCTCAGATTGAGTTACACAGCTTTATGAAATCGGTGCACTTCCCTAAAGGACAAATACTAAAAGTTTCTTGAAACGGGGCCTGGATACTTCAGTTTCATAAATTACTTAAAAATGAATTACACTCGATAATTAAATAGTAATGGAAAGTAAAACTACCTTTTATGCAAGAGATCAGATAAATATCTAATATGGCTAAGTAAGCAAGCTTTGGATATTCCCAACACATGATGGGGATAGTAGCTGTAGTCTGAAGACATGAGAAATTCATGTTTTCAGCTCCTACTGCACACTTGATTGCTGAGTTCTACCTTTTTGGCTAACTATAAAGAGGGAAGGGCTTAGATTTAACAAGTTGCTGAGATTTGGAGCAGCTTGGGGCATGTGCAGTTGAATCCTAGATGTCTAGTGAACTTTACAGTCAGAGAGGTACTTCATGGCTAAGGACAGACATTACACATAAACAAGTTTAAGTGATCAGAAACTGGTTCAAACTTGTAACAGAATAGATATTCAGTGCACATAAACCAGTTTGAAAATGGCTGAAACCAGTTTGAGATAAACCTAGCTGAGTATCAGACTTAACTGTTAAACTGGTTTATGCAATGTCTGTCACAGACCCCTTTCTGGTTTATGATAAACCAGACTCCCCCAGCATCCTGGCATACTTTCTGGGTTTAGCAGGGCTATCTGCTCCCAGAGCAGGCCTGGCCCCTCCCCTCTGCTCCCTGGCTAGAGCTCCACAGAGAGTAGCTTCTCCCTGTTAAACAGAGATTATTTCCTCTTACCCTCTGCCTTACACAGATACCTCAGCATTAGTTAGCAGACCACCTACTGGCTACAGTCATACTGTGGGAGAAGACAGAGGCAGGTACCTTTGTGGAGCTTAACAGGTAGCTTATTGTCCTTCCTTGAAAGAGCTGTTTAAAAAGAGCTCCATTAGTTAATGGAGAGAGGCTTTGTTTTCTTAATGGGTTGATAAACAATGAGTTGGGGTGATAAACATTCCCTGCTGGGCAGCTCTGGAGGGAAGGAAATAATCAGAGCTTCCTGCTAGGTCCTATCTATGCCCCCCTCAGCTCAGCCTTGTGGAAGGGAAGGGAGGGTTGCTGTAGCACCCCCCTGCCCAGCTTCTAGTCTGAGCCACTGCAGGTATGTGCCTGAATTTTTTCAGTCTAGAGGGGATGTCTGTGCAGTTACAAAGTGATTTAGCCTAGCCAGATTAGACTAACCTGCAAAGATTGAATCAATTCAGGCTCAGGCTTTTTGAATGTCTGTCCCTAGCCCATGAGTTTAAACACCCTTAAAGAGCAGCTAAATAGAATTTTCATTTAATAAATTTAGCTTGTTTTCTTTTCCCCATTGCTCTCACTCTTTTTTTGAGGCAAACAAATTAAATGCAATGGTTGGAAGTTATAATGTGGATTATAAAAATATTGCTGAATATTACTTCCAGGTGGATTCATTTACTTCCAACCAGGAAACGAGAGACTGCAACTTCTCTCAATGGAAGAAAAATTTCTACAAATTATCATGTTTCTGGAGGTGGTTTAGGTTGCAGTTTTTACTGGGTTACTGTTATTCAGCTTACCAAGAAAGGATGTAAATTTCCAGTAAGTATACACTCTGCTTAAAGCAGGAAATTTTATGAGCAATATCTTTTTTTCTTCTATCTTCTTAACCATACTGTGGGCTAGTGATCCCTTCTTCTGTTCTTGCAGATCAAAGGGTTGGTATTTCATCCAGACCTTTTACATATTATTGGGTCTAAATTAATTGTGTCATTCTGGGAGGGGAAATATGGGAGCCTGTTTAAAGGAGACTCTAATTCTCCTTTTCATTTCTCTGTCAGTTAACTAAACTGATCAATCATCCCTCCCAAATGCCATGGAAACTCAGTGTACTCTCCTCAGACACTCTACCTTTCTCTCTTTAGAGCTACTCAAGTGCCATATAATAATCAGGGTAGATGTAAAGAATCCTTCCCAATCCTTTTTGTCCATTCTTTCTCTTTTGAATTGGCTCCAAGTAGCAAGGAAACAAGACTAGTTGTGCAGATGTATCTTTAGTAGTGGCATGAATTCCATAAAGGCACCATCTTAAGGGTAGGCAGCTATGCTCATCTTTGTTTTCTTTTCTTTTTTAAAAGGCTACAACATTTGGTAAAGTTTCTCTAAGAGCTTTTCAGATTTAAAGGCCTGATATAGGCAGAGGGAGAAAATTATTTGTGTGGGAGGATACTGAGCACATGTATACATGCTCCCCCTCCCCCCCAGCAGAAAAGTCTGCAGGGGAAGAGTGAGAAGGAAAGGGAATGGGGCTAGGGCTGAGACCGGGCAGGGATTGGGAGGGAGCTGAGTTGGACCTGGGATAAGGGCCAAGGCATGCTGTGTCTGTGTGGCTGCCCCTTTCCCCAGGCCTGGGATCATTGCCTGGCACTGGTGCCAACAAACTTGCTGCCCTCCAGCCTGGCCCACATCTGCCCTGACCCCACACAGCCTGGGGAGACCCAGAGTGGGGCCAGCCTTGGCTGCGCTGCCAGGCCAGAGGGGATGGAGCCTCCAGGACTCCTGAACCTGCCCTGCCAGGCCCTGCACAGGTGGGGCAGGGCTGGGCATGAGATGAAGCCACGGCTCATTCAGGGGGGTATGGGGAGGGGTAGGGGCTCCTGTCACTGCACACATCCTGGGAGGCATGGGAGGCACGTGCCCCCAGATCTGCACAAGGCAGGGTGGGTAGCCACTGTGGTCTGGGGCAGTGCCAGGCTCTTCCTGGCTGGGGTGGAGAGAGGACGGGGGGGGGGGGTCAGGTGGGCTACGGCTAATCTTGGGGTGGCTGTAGCCACCCCTCCACCCAGAGCTTCCCTCCCAGGGCTGCAACTCAGAGAGTATGGCCCATCACACTGGGAAGAGCCTGGTTCAGCCCCAGCTTTGGCTTGCAGCAGCAGCCCACCCTGCCACATGCAGATTGGGGCACTCCCTGCTTTCCGGAGTGCTTGGAGCAGCAGGAACCATGCCCCCCGGACGAGCCACTTGCAGGTCAGTCCTGTTCTGTCAGCTGTGCAGTGCCTGTCCCTCCCCCACCCCTGCTGCAGCTGACAGAATTCCCTGCCTGGGCTTCCTTGCAGCCATACTGCTGCCTTGCATTTGAAGGGGCTAAGCCCCATTATCCTCCCCCTTCCACTGCCTATGGGGACTGATTACATAAACTAAAACTACATAAGACTGGAGAGGAGATCTTAATACATATTCTGTTGATGGCAAATAATAGAGGCAGAATGCATCTGCAGTCCCTAGGAGAATATTCGAAGAAATAGCAACTCTGCACCCGGTTACTGGAGCCAAGCTGTAAGGGTAAAATAGTAATACTTGTGCTAAATATATCAGTAATGCTTTATATCTCAAGCTACCATACAAATGAAGGGCCAAATTTGGGCCAGTGCAGTGGAAGGCCCAGTCATAGCAAATATACCTGGATTCAACCTGCAGAAATACAAGTTCTTGGCAACTTCCCCTTCTTCCCTCTAGTCCCCAAGGGCCTGAAACCAGACAGTGTGCTACAGAAGTGGGCAGACTTACCTGGGAGGATGCAGAGATAAGCTAGTAGTTATATGCATTGGTATACTGAGTTCCATATGGTATGGCTACAAAAAGAAAAAGAAACAAGCAAGATCTGCCTAGGTGCCAGACATGGGCAAATTTAGGATTTTGTAAATTTGGGTGCATAATATATAACACACCACACATCTTTTCTCCAAGTAAAAATAAATGAGAAGCTTCACTAATATGTGCTTAGGGCCTAGGACTCTATTATTCATTTCAAGATCAAAGTAAAAAACAAAAATAAATTTATTGGACTTTGCATTAATTTGGTATAGCCTGTATTATGTATAAAACACAAGAAGCCAGGTAAAAATAATCACAAGTTTTTTCTTTAGTTCTGTTATCATTGGAATTAAATATACATCTCTTTCAGAGTCATAAAACAAAATCAAGTCTTCTTAAACATTTTGACAATACATCCAGTGCTTCATTGAAACTTATTTCCACGCCTGAGAATTGACATTCAACTGAGTTAATGTTTCCACAACTGAGTTGATGTTTTTAGCAAGAGTTAAACACAGCTTGGAAGGCTGAGAAATCAGGGATGCATTAAAAGGAGCAGCTAGTAGCAGAATTGCAGGAGAAAAAAATGCTCGATTAGTGGAACATTAAGACCATTAAAAAAAGGAGAGAGGGTTATTAACTCCTATGGGATTAGGAATTTAAAAGGAATCAGGTAGATTACAATGAGCCATTATGTCAAATTACACCCTCATTGTTGCCTGAATAGAAATGCTTCTACTACAGTCAGGCAGTTGGTTTTAAACTTTGGAAGAGCCAGAAATCAAAGGGAGGCTTGCAACTACAACACCACACTCCCCATGGATCCATCCCTGGTGCCAGGGGTCTGTTTCAATATATTAATTACTGAACTGTGTGATGAAATAATAAACACATTAATTTAAATAGCAGATGATACCAAGGTGAGAGCATTTTAGAAGACCAGATTAGAATTCAAAATTATCTTGACAATTTGGAGAAATAATCTGAAATAAATCAGATTGTTTTCAGTAAGGACAAGTTCAAAGCACTGTACTTAGGCAGGAATAATTACCTCCAGAAACACAAAATGGGGAATGACTAGTTGGGCAGCAAGAGAGGTCCAGCTATTGTAGTAGGTAATAAAGTAAACATGATTCAACTATCACACCTGTGAAAAAAGCCAACATCACACTATGATATAAAAACAGAAGTGTTAAATGTCAGACACATTAATTAATTCTTCTGCTGGTACAATCTGAGCTGTATTAGCCTGTCTAGTTTTAGGCACTATGCTTCAAGATGGATGTAAACCAGCTGGGGAAAGAGAGGAATAAAAATGATCAAAGGTCTAGAGAACATGATACATAAGGTAAGACTGAAAGAACTGTGTTTGTTTAGTCTAAAAAACAAAGATTAAGGGGAGGCTGCACTTGATATAGTCTCAAAGATGTACCGTATTTACTTGATTCTAAGACAAGGTTTTCTCACCATTTAACATAGAGAGGAAAAAAGCCCTTTGTCTATAGAGTATGAGGGAGGGTGGGAGCTGGCAGGTGGTTGCTGTGGCTCGGACTGCATCTCCTACCTGGGGTTCGGGCCATAGCTGCAGCTGCTACCTGTACCCCAACTCCTGCCACCTCTGCATCCCACCACCTCCCTGCTACAGCCTCTTCTTCCCATCTCTATGCCCACCCATAAGGCTTCTAGTTCCCTATTCGACCCTCTTCCTCCTCCTCTCACTCTTGTTTTGTGCCAACAGGCTCTGTGCATGCTGCAGCCTGGCCCTGTTATAGAGCCTGGGCTGGGGCCATGCTCAGTGCCCCAGGATGGGATGCAGGGGTGAGAGGAGAGGAAGCAGAGTCTGGGCAGGCAAGCAGGGAACAGATATGGCAGAGAGCAGGTATAAGCAGAGGGCAACTGCTTTCTCTCCACATAGCCTGCCCCCTCACTGCCTGCCCCATGCAGCAGTGGGAGGGGGTTGAATGAAAGACGACCTTCTAATAATTAGTTTGTATCATGGAAAATTATAACAAATGTATATATTTTCATGTGTAGAATCTAATTATTGGGGGTTGTCTTAAATCCAGGCTTATCTTAGGGCAGGGGCAGGCAATTATTTTGGATAGAGGGCCACTTACTGAGTTTTGACAAGCCATTGAGGGCTGCATGGCAAGCAGCAAGGGGCAGATAAATATTAATTTTCTACATTTTTAGGGGCCCCACAGGCCAGATAGAATGGCTTGGCAAGCTGCATCTGGCCCATGGGTCACATTTTGCCCACCCCTGTCCTAGGGTAAGTATGATATATAGTTTTCTACAGTGAAGAATGTTATAAACTTTTTCATATCTATTGGAGATAGGGCAAGAAGTAATAGTTTGAAACTACAGTAAGGGAGGCTTAGGTAAATATTAATTTAAATTCCCAAAAGGATCTGACCCCCAATATCAACAGTCATGCCCACTGCCATGCCACATGTGTTTAGTCTACCTGGAGAGGATCCAGAGAAGGCCACTTGTATGGTTAAGGGCTTGCAGACCAAGCCCTACAAGGAGAGACTAGAGAACCTGGACCTTTTCAGCCTCTACAAGAGAAGGTTGAGAGGCGACCTTGTGGCTGCCTATAAGTTCATCATGGGGGCACAGAAGGGAATTGGTGACGTTTTATTCACCAAGATGCCCCCGAGGGTTACAAGAAATAATGGCCACAAGCTAGCAGAGAACAGATTTAGACCGGACATTAGGAAGAACTTCTTCACAGTCAGTGGCCAAGGTCTGGAACGGGCTCCCAAGGGAGGTGGTGCTCTCCCCTACTCTGGGGGTCTTCAAGAGGAGGTTAGATAAGCATCTAGCTGGGGTCAT
>JAGPOW010000261.1:57764017-57801175 GCA_030014935.1 Caiman crocodilus | reverse complement strand
TTGTAACTTCAAGGAACGTGCCTACAGCCTAAGGACTGTAAGTAAAGTTTTTCTACTTCCAACAACCCGCGTGTCTAGCTCTCTAATTCCACACTCCATCAGTGACCCCATTCCGCCAACGTTTCTCGGCCCCCACACTTAGCAGATGTCTTAAGAAACAAATGCATTCAGCTAATTCTGAAGGTGGGGAAATCATTTATCTCTCTATTGGTTTCTCAAACATCCATAGCTGGCTAATATTTGGCCAGCATAGGTCGACTGCATGCAGATAACTTGCATGACGGTGTGATGATCTTGTAGCTAGGAAGTTCATGGAAGTAATCAGTTGGAATAGGGTTGCCAACTCTGAAGCTATTCTGGGAGATTTTCCCCAACCTGACGTAATGTCATTAATAGGGGTGCACTAATAGAGATTTTTTGGGTTGATACTGATGGTCAATTTTTAACAAGCCATATTGGCCGATACCAGTCTGATTGCCAACATGTAGTCGGGCAGCTTGGAGAGTAGTGTCTGGCTATTAAGTCTGTTCTGGGGGAAAGGGGAAGGGGAAGAGGGAAGGGAAGGGAAGGGGTAGATTGAGGCCCCTGTGGTGAGGGAAGGAGTGGGGCTGCAGCAGGGGCAAGGGCAGGGGCTGCACAGGTAGGGTGCAGTGCAGGATGGAGCCACAAGTGACTCATCTGAGGGGGTGGGCAGCTCCTCTCACTAGCACCTGGGGAAAGCATGAGGGGGGAGTGTGCCCCCAGATCTGCATACAGGGCAAGGGCAAGCTGCCACCACAGACTGGGGCGGGTGCAACATCAAGCATTGCCTGGAGGGGGTGGGGCAGGGCTGGGCCAGGCTGTGCTCAGAGTGGGTGGCGGCAGTGCTGGGAGGGGAGCTACAAGGGGCTGCAGCCACCCCAGAATTCATTGTAACTCCTCTCCCAGCACCGCTGCCACACACGCTGAGTGTAGCCCTGGCCCAACCTCCTGCCAGGAAGAGCCCGGGGCCACCCCCAAGTCCAGCCTGCAGTGGCAGCCCACCATCACTCTACGCACAGATCTGGGGGCACGTGCCCCCCAGAGGTACATGCAGTGATGGGAGCCACCCCTCCCAGTGTCCTGCCCCAGCTCCAGTCCCACTTCCTTCCTCACCACCATAGCCTTGATCTGTCCCCCCCATGCCCCTTCCCTCACAACAGATTTACCAGCTAGACCCAGCTGCTCTTTGCGCTGTGCTCCTGGCCACCTGTGTTCTGCACAGTGGCTATGCGCATGCACTGGACATTTATCTGTGATATTGTCAGCCACATCAGACCAAAAAAACTGATTGCCAATACTGTCGATTTTTCCTTATAATTGGTGCTGATCTGGTATGGGACTGATGTATCAGTGCACCTCTAGTTATTAATTGCACTGTTCAACCCATTCACAATATCAATCTCCCGGATTACTTTCAGTAGTCACTGGGAGATCACTGCCTATTCTGGTAGACTCCTGGTTAATCCAGGAGGATTGGCAGCCCTAGGCTGGAATGGGAGTTAGTTTGTCACTGATTTATTTTTGTAGAGCTGATCAGAAGAAAACAAGTAAACCTTTACTGGGTTTTAAATCTTTACCTATAATATATATGAAATTTAAATATTAATATGTAATGCATGTTTTTTGTGGATTAAAGATTTTTAAACATAGAGTTGTTGTGCACAATGGCAATGCATAGGGGGTTCACGTGTACTCCCTTAGATTGGCCATATACCCTCTGGAAGTACCAGCTGTGATACCGGAAGTGCTGGCAGAAGTGCACTTCTGGTTTTGCCACTGGTGGTTTTGCGCTTGGCAGCTGGGGGACCCTGCCCCCCGGCTGGTGATTGGCCATGGGGGGTACCTCCTCTGTCAGCAATCTGGTGCCCCCCACAAACTTAGGAGGCACCAGTCACCCATGGGTCTGCAGTTTATGCTATTTGAGTACTTTTTTTCAAAATAAGTAAATACCATTTATTTCAAAATATTCTTTATCTGACTTTCATTGTTAATTGTGCTTTTTATTTTATCCTTGTATAGCATTTACAACTAAGTTAGGTGGGTTTTATATTTAAAAGTCCATATATTATTTATTTGGCTTCCTGTTGCCTTGCCCTATTTTCCAGAGGAATGGAGGATTTGTGATGCCACAAGTCTCAGAGATGTTTTACTGTCACTTAAGAACTGAATGGAAATGGTAACATCTTGCTTCCAGCTGTAAAAGCCAATGACAGGAAATCATTATGTGCCTGGCAAACACTTTTCATAATATTTTTGATTGCTGTATTAGAAGAAAAGCATGGAAATGACAGTGTATTCCAACCAAACCATGTAAGAGATCGTAAGTGTGCACAAATATTACAATACTTTTACCAAACCAAATATACTTTACTCCATGCATGCTACCATGGATTTTACTAGGACACTTAAAGGCTAAGGACAGAAGTTACATGCAAACTGGTTTATGTGATTAGAAACCAGTTTAAACCTGTAACAGAAGAGAAGTTCAGTGCACTTAAACTGCTTTCAAAATGGCCAAAACTGGTTTAAGATAAATGTGGATGGATGTAGTATGAGACTTAACTAATTTTAGGTCAAACCAGTTTATGGAAATTCTGTTCCAGACCCTGTCCCAATTCGATTTAACTCACAGTCCACCAGCATCCCAGAATACTGTGCAGCCCTGTGCTGTGCTCTCTCCCCCAGCAGAGCAGGGCTGGCCCTGCCCCCAGCTGTCAGCAGGAGCTTTTTCACCCCTGAATCCAGGAGCCAGGCCAATTCCTTTGGCTCTGCCCTTTCCTCGGCCAAGGGGATTGGCTTGGCTTCTGGCTTGGGCAGGGGAAGTAAAGCCCCGACTGTGCGCTTACCCTTCCTCCTCTTCCATCCACCAGGCACAGTCCTGAAGGGGCCCAGAGCTAGATGGGGGGGGGGGTGTCATTTTTCCCTAGCCACTTCCTCCTCAGCTGGCCTGTGAGCTGAGCAGGGGGCATGGCCAGGTGATCAGCTCAGCTCCTAGGTTCCAGCTTGGGTGGGAGGAGCAAAGCCCCCACTAGGGCTTCCCCGCACACTTGCATTGGGCACAGCCCAGCTGAGGGCCCAGAGGGGTCCACTCCCTCCTCAGCCAGCCTGCCAGCCCTGGAGGGGGTGAGGCTAAGTGATTGGCCTGTGTCCTAGCTTCCAGCATAGGTGACAAGAGTGAAGCCCCCATTATGGGTTTCCCCCCACAGCACAGCCTGGCTGAGGGTCCAGAGCCAGGCAGAGGCATTTTTTTCCTCTCATTACCTCCTGAGCCAGCCTGCTGGCCAAGGAGGGGGCATAGCTAGGGGACTTGCCTGGCTCCAGGTGGCCAGGGGGCTGGGTGGGGAGAGGGAGAAACACCCTACTGGGGGCTTCCCTGCACATCAGGGAGACCCAGCTGGTGGTTCAGTGGAGGGGGCAGGTTTCCCCAACACCTGCTCCTCAGCCTGCCCCGGCCCCCTATTCCTCTGCTGGAGAGACCCTAGCTCTGGGGTGTGGGGAGGGGAAGTTCTTCCCACATCCTCTTCTCAGTGGAAGAGAAGACATGGCTGGGGGCATTGCCAAGCTCCTGGCTCTCTGCAGTGGTCAGCAGGTTGGGAGACATTCACTTAACACCCTCCACTACTGATACGGGCTATTGCAGAGGTTTGGCTGCCTTTCCAGTTTGAAAAGTGAAGATTAGTTAATTTGCTTATTACTCTAAACTGCCAAGATTGAATTGATTTAGTCTTGGGCTTTTGGACTGTCTGTACTTAGTCAAAAGTCCAAGGTGCTATTCAACATGAATAAATTAGAACAGATAGATTCATAGATGTTAGGGTCAGAAGGAACCTCAGTAGGATATCGAGTCCAACCCCTGCTCTGGGCAGAAAAGAGCTCTGGGGTCAGACAACCTTAGCAAGGTGCTTGTCCAGTTTCCTCTTGAAAACCCTCAGGGTAGGGAACAGCAACACTTCCCTTGGAAGCCCATGCCAGATTCTGTCAACTCTTGCTGTAGAGAAATTCTTTCTAATGCCCAATCTAATCTGCTGTCCATCAATTTGTGGCCATTGTTCCTAGTTATTCCAGGGGGTGCCCTAGTAAATAAAGTATCTCCTATTCCCTGTTGCCCTTCCCTGATAAATTTATAGGCAACCACAAGGTCACTTCTCAGCCTTCTCTTGCAAAGGCTGAAGAGCTCTAGGTCCCTCAGTCTCTCGTCATAGGGCCTTGCCTGCAGGCCTCTGATCATACGAGTGGCCCTCCTCTGAACCCTCTCAAGATTCTGCACATCCCTCTTGAAGTGTGGCGCCCAAAACTGTATGCAGCACTCCAATTGCAGTCTGACCAGTGTTGCATAGAGGGGAAGCATCACCTCCCTGGACCTGTTCATCATGCATCTGCTAATGCATAATAAAGTGTGGTTAGGCTTCTTGATCACTTCTTCACATTGACAACTCACGTTCATCCTGGCATCCACTATGGCTTCAAAATCCCTTTCCACTGCTGTGCTGCTGAGAAGGTCATCCCCCAGCTTGCAAGTGTGTTGGTGATTCTTTTTGCCCAGGTGCAGCACTTTGCACTGTTCTTTGCTGAACTGCATCCTATTTTGTTCTGCCCATTTTTCCAACCTGTCCAGATTCACCTGGATCCATTCCCTACTCCCTAGTGTATTAACTTTGCCACATAATTTGGTATCATCTGCAAACATGGACAGGGTGCTCTCCACACCCTCATCCAAGTTGCTGATGAAGACATTGAATAGCACTGGTCCAAGGACTGAGCCTTGTGGGACTCCACTGCCCACATCTTTCCAGGTGTGTCCCCTAAGCCAATTTGCCACCCACCTGACTGTAATCAACTACATCACAGCCTATTAGTTTATTTATGAGAACAGAATGCGATACCACATGAAAGGCCTTCTTAAAGTCTAGGTAGATTACATCTACCTTGACTCCTGCATCTAAGCATTTTGTGACCTGGTCATAAAAAGAAACAAGGTTAGTCAGGCAGGATCTACCTGCAATGAATCCATCCTGATTTCCTTTCAGAATTATTTTCCTTGCTGGGCTCCCACAAATGTGATCCTTAAAGATTTTTTCCAGAGTTTTCCAAGGATAGAGGTCAGACTAACTGGCTTATAGCTTCCCGGTTCCTCCCTCCTCCACGTCTTGAAAATAGAGACCACATTGGCCCTGACTCTGGGCCTCTGGGACTTTGAACAGTTGTGTCAGTGGCTCTCCTATGACACTGGCCAATTCCTTCAGCACCCTAGGATGAAGGTCATCCAGGCCTGCTGATTTGAACACATTCAGCCCCTCCAAGTGCCCCTTTACTAAGTCTGCACTAAAAGTTGATGACCTGGTGTCCTTCCTGTGTCTATCTATGATCCTATTGGGAGATTTGTCTTGGTCATGTCTAGGAATACAGATACAAAAATTAATTGAGGAGCTCAACTTTATCCCTTCTCTCTGTCAACAATTGGCCTAGTTCATCCTGTAGGGGTCCTATGCTACTCTGCACCTTCCTTTTGCTCTCTTTTTACCTGAAGAAGGACTTTTTGTGGTCCTTAATTTGTGTCACCAGTGTAAGTTCTAATCCTGCTTTGGCCTTCCTAATGAATTCCCTGTAAGTGCAACAGGGCGGTATACTCCTCCTTGGTAGCTACCCCATTTCTACAGCCTGTATACTCTTTCTTTGCTCTTAGGCTTTCCTAGACTTCCCTGTTCAGCCAAGAGGATTTCTTGACCCTTTTGCTACCTTTTATGTGCAATGGGATTGCACATAAAGTCTCCTTCTGCGCCCATAGGATCACTCCCTTGAGGAATGACCATCCTTCCTGGACCCCCAATTCACCAGTGCTCTTGAGCTTTAATGCCTCACTAATTTCCTGAGAACACTGAAGTCTAGCACTTCCGCTCTGCTGGTTAGTTATTTGCCAGATAATGAATTCAATCAATTGATGGTCACTATCCCTTGGATTACCTTGTACCTTCAGATTCCACAAAAAGAGCCCCTAGAAGGGGGTCTACCAGGGGGCCCTGTGGGGAAATGGTCCCGGGTAAGCCCGTGAGGGGCTGAGAGGTACTGGGACTCCTTCCTTTTCCCCTTTTTGGAGCTGTGCCAATGCTCCTAGTATCAAAGGGGAGTCTCCAGTACTCACAGTGATGTTGCTACAGTGAAGGGTGTGCAGGTGCCTCATATTTTGTAGGTAACACTTTATATTTTGTTATTTGTGATGTGAGTTGTTGTTTAACTGTTGTATATTGTGTATATATATTTACCTGTCTTGTTGCATTCCTTGTTGATACTGCCCCCTCTGGTTTGCCAATATTTATTTGTTATTCACCTATATTTACTTGTTGGTATTTGGACTTGCCTGTGCTTACCTATTTCAGATCAGTTACTTACCTGTGCTGGCCGTTGGGGGTAGTATAGTTTTCTACGGTTTTGTTTGTGTGTGTGTATATGTATATTAATTAACCTGTATTTACTTAAACTATTTTTGTCCTGGCCTGACTATAGCGAGCGGAGGGAACAGTGGTATTGCATATCCCTCTCACAGCACTCCTGCCTGGCTCTGCATGCCTTTTATTTGGAGAGGGGAGCACATACTTGGGTGTGCCTGGGTTACAAAAGGTTGAACAAAATAGGAATATTTAATTCGCAGAAAAGGAGATGAAGGGGACACATGATAGCAGTTTTCAAATGTTTGTAAGCGACCATGAAAAATAGAGAAACGTTGTTCTCACTTGTCACAGAGGGCAGGATATGCAGCAATGGATTTAAATTACAGCAGAACAGATTTAGATTGAATCTTAGGAAAGACTCCTAATTGCAAAAGGAACAGGAGAATGGAACAAGCTGCCTATGGGAGTTGTGGGGGCTCCTTTTATTGTTTTCAAATAGACTTGCTGGATAGGCATCTATCTGGGATGGCTTAGGAATAGTGCAGGAATAATGCATTGGTGCAGATGTCACTAGATGACCATTGAGGTCTCTTTCAATTCTGCAGTTCTATATAGATTTTAGGATTTAGTCTAATGCACATAAAATGGGGTGTTAAAAATATATGATGGTGACAAAAGGGTGAAAAAATCCTAAATAGAAGTAAAAATATTTGTATTTTTTTCTGAACTAGTCGAGTGAATCTACAATTTTGGACAAACTTATTCAGAGGAGAAAGAATATCTGTATTTTCCAATCATTCAATTATTTTTGTTGTCAATCAACAGCTCACCTGTTATACAGATATGATACATTTGAGTTGTTTGAGGCAGAGTGAGACTACATAAATGACCACAAATCATATTTTAACACCAAGTAGCTCATTCAGGTATGCAAAGTACCTGCTATATTTTTTGTGAAGCCCCTTACTCCATACAGTAGCCCTCTGTATTATCATATGCAATGGGTGCAACAGCAGTTTCTCTCAGACTGGTAACACTCTTTCCTATTCAGTTTGGTTATGAACAGTCAAAGCCCAATGGCTTTTCTCCCCAGTGAAATACAGAAGCAAACTTCCTCAGCAGAAGTGGTGGCAAAGATTACTTCCTCCTTGAATCAAGAACCAAATCCTGACTCTTAATCACAATCCAGTTCTTGCCTTGCTCCTGAGTAGCTCAGCTACATGCTATTCCTTCCTTGGGTTAGATACAATTCCAGTGCTAAAAGTTACCATTTCCTGACTGGGAATTTTACAGTCTTTCTCTCTTTCTTTCCTTCTTCAAATGGCCTTAGTAGCTGAATATTGGGCACTGACAGATGTGCACCTCCCCACTGTAACTCATGGCATTTCACAGGAAGCATCATAAGTTACAGCATTTCCCCTGACACAACAGACAGTTGCTGTTGGGTCCAGGGATTTGGGAGATGTGAGCTCGTTGGAGCATGTCTGTAGCGGTTCTCCCCTAGCCCTGCTTCTCCCACCTCCCAGCTCTGGTGTTACCTTCAGAATGGGAGGGAGAGAGGGGAGGGATGGAGTTCTGTTTGGGGTTTAGCCAGCCTGCCCTGGAGGGCGTGGAATTGGAACTCTGCTCCTCCTGTGAGCTGACATGTTAATGAAGGTGTTCCACTTAGGACTGCCTTTATTTGAATCCTCACCTAATGAGGGTTCATATTGTTGCATCATCAGGGACTTTTAAAGTAAGGGCGTGGCTGTAGAGAGCTTTCAAGGGGCAGATTGTGCCACAAACATAACTTTTGTCTGTGCCCTTGTTACCTGAATATTCAGTAACTAATCACCACCAAGACTAATTGGTTGGAATGTGTGCCTTTACTGTTACCATCCACAATTTCTGTACAGAAAAAAGACTGTTATTTCTTTCCCCAATAGACTTGTGACAGTGCTCATAGGTGAAAAGAGGTTACCAGTGTATAGATGTGTTCAGAGTGATTCTGCCCTCTGGATTTTAATTAAACCAGCACAGACACTTGTTTTAATCAAACAAGTCTGAGCTAATCTGTAGGCTTTTCAGGAAACAAGAGCCAATAATAATGAAATTGAATTCAGGCTGCAGAACTGCCTCTCACTCTGTAAATTTTAGAGCTAGAATTGAGACATTCTTCTAATGGAAAAACGTTCAAATATAAGCCAATCTGCAGCAAAAGGGCAAATTATTAATCATGCTGATGAATGTGTGTCTCTATCATAATTTATATTATGTATGCTAGTAACTGAACTGAAGAAAGCTGAATCCAAAATCTCAGACAAAACCAAACATGCTACAACTATACTGAGTATGAAAAGAAAAAGAAAACCAGAATCAGGAAAGTTGCTTCTAGACAGAAAACAAATCTACAGTAATTTAACCTCCAGATATAAATGTGATAAAGTAGACCTGTGGTTTGCTAGATAGTAGTGCCTATACAGTAATAGTGCTATATGCATATACTATACTGTATCTGAAATATAGGTTGTAGCTGTGTTGGTCTAAGGACATAGGAAAACAAGATTCTTTGGGTAAATCCAGGATCTTTTAGTAGACCAACTAAAATACAGTAAAAGCTTTATTATCTGGCACCCCTGGGGAATGGGGAGTGCTGGATAACAAAATATGCTGGTTAACTGAGCAGCCCAAACAAGTGTCTTTGCCTGTTTGGACTCAGCAGCAGCCTGGGGCGTCATTGCCCCTCCTGTAGACCCTGCGGGCCTTAAGGAACAGGGAGGGGGGCACCATACAGGCTGCTTTGCTGCAGACCGTGGGAGATTAGCGAAACTGGAAGTGCCATTGTGGGCACTTCCACTTGTGCTTTTCCCTTACCAGTCAGCCATGCTGGTTTGTAAGATGCTAGATAACATCGCTTTTACTGTAGTTGGAAAAATTCTTCTTTGCAAGCTTTTGAGTACAAACACCCTTCATCAGGCTGAGGAAGTGCCTGTAGTTGGTCTGTGCTCTTCCTGGATGCAATAGAAAAGAAGCCAGAAGCCAGTAGGCATGAGAGAATGCCAGTCAGTGAAAATGCAAATTGAGACAGTCGATGGGTGAGAGATTTGGGAGGGGTGAAATGGAGAGAAGAGAATGTAGATCTGATTATAAAAATATAGTTGGGAAATAGTAGAGAGGTTACCTGGTGTGTCAGATGTTAGGCAGGTTATAATGTGTCATAAATCCAATGTCTATATTTGTCCATGAATCTAGTAGGTTGATGAAGTGAAGTTTGTAGACTCATCTATGAAAGGTGTTTTGTAAATTCTCTTTGAGAATTAGAACTGAGAAATTGGAGAGTTCTAATCCTCAAAGGGAATTTACAAAACACTTCTCTCTCTCACACACACACAGTTTGCCATCCTGATGCTATAAAAACAATGGACTGGGTAAAGGGAAGCTAGTGTCTGAATATGGTTCTATTTAGGGTGTGTCAGATTCTGGCTTCTAGCAGTTCTTTGACTTTCAAAATACTGCTTTTTAACTATATGTAACAATGATGACTTAGAGACAAATAAAATTGACAGGTCCCTATTCCAAGGAGTTTGACTAAAGTAAATATGATAGATTAAGGGATGTCATTACAAAGAACTAAAAGAGGCCCAATACAGAAGAAATACTTCACTTTGAAGATTTTATTAACAAATGTGCTTTATTTAACAATTTCTGGCATTAATTGAAACTCAAAACAAAAATACTAAAATAAAAAAAATATTTTTCCAAATATAATACAAAAGCATAGTCTGGATATATAAAAAAATCCTTTATACGTTATGCACTTTGTGCTTTCAGCATTGTTTTTTTCAACTATGGTACTTATTCACTAGAAACCTTTCAGCTGTGAAAGTTCCATATTTTTGTCTCCCACTCAGTTAAGAATTGATTATCACTCATATAAAATACGCAAAAAACTTGATTTTCAAGAATAGCCATGTAGCCACAGAACCCTCATTACTTAAGAAACCTTAAATAAAAGCTGCAGTTACCACTGAAGTGATAGTTTAAGGACCAGATCTTCAGTTGGTAAAGATTGGTGCTTTCTCAGTCATACCTCATTAAAATTCTTACAAATCTTTCAAATGGTATATTTAAAAATGGCAATATGTTGATCTTTATTCCACTTGTGTTTATATATTTTAAAATATCTGTCTCTGAATAATTAAAAGAAAAGCACACCTCAAATTCTGGCACCATATAAAAAGGTTTCCAAAGTGCAAAAAAAAAAATAAAAAAAATTAGATCAATATCCACCTGCAGTCTGTCCAGCAGCAACCATTTACCATTCATAAGTCTTTATTTTTAGGAACATGTAATGCTACATAGAAAGGCAACAATGGGTCAAGAGACCATATGTGAGTGAACATACAAACCATGTCCCTGGATCCACAGATACCCATCTGGAATGTCCCTCTATGGCTCTTGCTGGCACTATTATTTATGAAGGAAACTAGAAGAATAGAGGCAGATAAATTCTGCCCCACAGTCTTGGCCATGACCTTGCAAGTGGGGACTGCCAAAATTTGGTCCAAAACAGGAAGCAGGATCTGATCCTGTTGCTACTAAATTCACCGGCATAGAATCAAGGCTTGAGTATACATCACTAATAAGAACAAAGTATTTTGCTGTGAACAAGTTATTTAGGTGACAAACTTTCTGAAACTTTTTTAGAGTAGAACCCATTCAACACAGAATAAGTACCACATTCTCTAATAGTAGCTACAATTTTAAAGTGATACCTATTTTAGAACTGCAGTGATTCAGCAGTGTCTATTTAAAACACACTTGAAGTAAAACGACACATTCCAGACTCTAGCTAGAATACTCAGTAACATTTCTTCAGCAGATACATTGTGATATTTTTAACAGCTAGCATGGTTTCTGTACAAGTTGGTTTGATGAGAGCCTCAGGAAGTAAAAATCCAAAATGACCAGTATCACGCAGCTCAAATGCAAATGCATAGGGAATGCCATTTTTGTAGGCCCAGTCCATAGAACTACCAGAGCTCACATCTGGGGAAGATAAGATAAAATAGGGTTAACATAACTTATGTTTGTCCTGCTGAACTAGGAATACAGTTACCATGACATTGTAGTTAAGAAGCTTAGTGAATGCTTAACACCTAGAGTCTGACTCTTGTGTACTGAATGTCCTCTAGTCCCATAGAAATCCATGGGCATTCAGTGCCTCTTGGAAGTTGCTTAGTATTATTAGCATTATTTAAGAAAAAATAATGTTCTAATTTTCCTTATTTATTTTCAAGAGTCTGTCATGTAAGGGAACATTTACACCCCAGTCTCTGTTCTGCATCATTAATATTTGTTGAAGACCTATAGCATATTTCCTTTCACGTAGGATTTAAAGGAAGATATGTTCCCAGACACAAAGTGATTCTCAACTGGTATAATGCAGAACCCAGGGGTTTCACAAGATCCTTTTAAGGATACCATAGTATCTGGTTCCTGTGCAAGGTGGTAAGCACTCTCTTCCTCCAAACCAAAGGCCTGCATCCACCCTGGCATCCTGAAGACAACTGGTGCCATCAGCTACTGTGGGCACTTCTACAGTTGCCTTCTCTTGCCCCTGGATATGAATAGCGTGTGCTGGTGGGGCACAGTGGTGGCAGTGAGTGGGGAGCTCCCGCAGATGCTGCTGGTGCCGTCAGTGGCAGGGATGGGGAAGCGGGGTGGCAAGCGCCGACCAAAGGTCAGCAACCATCCACAGGTGCTGCCAGCAGCATTGATGGTGGCCAGCAGTGATCATGGACTGCCCACAGATGCTGCCAGCCGTGTAGGGTTGCACTGCCACACTCATGGGGTGCACATACACCCCCTCAGCATGGCCCCTGCCCCTGGGAGCCCCTGTGCTAGCTGACCTCACACTCTGAATAGCATGCTGTGCTGTGGGCAGATGAGCAAATGTGAGGATGTTGAGTTTCACTTGTCAGACTGGCTCATTCCTTGACATGCCCCACTCCTCCCACATTCATAGGGCTAGAGGGATAAGCTGCAACAGCACACAGCTAGGGTCACTGGTTTCCAACAGCCTGAAGGAGCAGCTTAAGTGGTTGGGATGCATTTGTCCAAACAGCATACATGGTGGAACAGTGGGACTAATGGAGCTTAGCCCCCATGCAAATGCAGGGCAGTGGTAGGGCCACAAGGCAACCTGGCTGAGGGCTTCTGGTGCATCAGGGATGGGGAGAGAGTGGGGTTGGGGCTGGGGCTGAAGCTGAAGCTAGGGGAGGGGCAAGCACTGCACAGCCAGCAGAGCACAGGATTGAGTGACAAGTGGTTCATCCAGGGGGCATGGCTCCTGCTGCTGTCTGCAACCTGGGAATTCTTCTCTCTCACTTATCTCAAGATTTAGTGTTGGGACTACAATATCTATTAAAAACACCCCTTTTCTTTCTTTGTTACTTTTATACACCCCAAAATTAACTGCAACTCATCAGCCTGTTCGCTTGGCTTTTGCCCCCTAGCATCTGCTACATTAGGCTCTTTCATTATAGTTTTACTGAATGTTACAAATTTCTCTCTGACCTTCTCACCTGTTACAATTTGATCAAAGTTTATTGTAGAGGCGATTTGCTTCCTTTGTTATGGTAAAGGCAATCCCTTCTTACTGTATGTAGGTCAAAGTAACAAATCATTTTAGTACAGAAACTTACACAAAGTGCTAGATGCAGGGCCATATCTATATCTTATACCATAAGCTGACTGAAGAGCATTAACAGCCTTATAAGCTGCAGACTCCTGTGTGTGGGAGAAAAAAAAAAAAAAAGATTAGATTTCACATTAAAAATTGTAATAGGATTTGAACTTGAACTACATAGGATTTACTCCTAATGCAGCTCCTAGGTTTTGTAGTTCTCTGGAAGCCAAGTTAACATGATTTAATGGGTAAATACAATTTTGATAGCAACATTTTTTTTTTTTTTAAATTGTCTTGTATGTGTAGCCTGGCTTAATACTTTCATGGCATGTTGAACTATGAATGATCACTAGTTAAGTATCTAGAACTACAGTCTTACATTGCAATGTGGTGACACAGCAAATCTAGACCATGGTGTTACACTGGGAAAGAACTGTCCTTTATTTATGCAGCCTAAAAGCCATGCATAAAATTTAAATCTATCATCAGTAGCTAGATTTTCCACTCCACTAATCCTACATTGGTGCACTTGTGTGGGGAAACTGTGCTGATGGCATTCCAGGGCTGGGCTGGAAGGAATATACTACAGTGAAGCTCTTCCACTACCCATCTAATGACAGAAGAGGTTGTTCATGACCATAAGGCAGTAGAGGAAATTAGAGGAATTCCCCTGCTGCTCTTTTTCTGTCACTGAAGGAACATTACAGAATAGAGACAGTAGAAGAGAATCATGGCCCAAATCTAAATTATTTTAATAACAGTCTAGGTGGAAAGAGCCCACTATTCCATGAAGTTGGAGAAAAGAATTTTGTAGTGCAACTTATTTTAGAAATTCCATTAGGAACCCCCCGCCAAATGATCAGAAAGAAGAGACACTTGTCTTAAAAAACAAAAACGAATGAAGAGGACAAACCTAATGGTAACCCTAAAGAAACGCTTTAATATGGGTTTCTTGAAAATGTTAGTGGCTGGAAAAAAAATGTTGGGAGTAGAACACAGAGTCCCATATGGGTAAGATGGTAGGAGACTGGATATGGTTGATACTGAATTTTCAAGGGAAGTTGCTGGGGTTTTATTTCCAGGCTTTGTCACCTAGATGAATATGGGATTCAGTTAGGAGAAGCTTTATCAGCTCAATTCTTCTAGATGTACCAAAGGATCCTAGAGGAGGTAGAATACTGATTGGATATTGATCTAGGGAACAACAAGTCACTTTCATTTTTGCCTGAAAAGTAGAGCTTTATCAAATTAATTTTTATATTGGGCATGGAGCTCAGTCTAGACATTTTTACCATGGAAGAAGTATTTTTTTACCTTAGTAAAATGTTCAGTAGACCAGGGGTCAGCAACCTATAGCTCACAGGCTGAATCTGGCTTGCCAAGAGATTGGATCCAGCCTGCAGTAGCACAGGGGATTGGTGGCATACAGTTTTCCCTGGCAGGTTTTCCTCCACCTGGCTGCTCTGTGCTGCCAGCTCCCACTGCACTATTCCCTTCTGCACTGTCTTATCCCCTAAAGCAGGTGGCACTTACCTTCACCATCTTATTTGCCCCCTGCATTACCATTCAGAACCGATATCTATAGCACTTGGCCACATGGGTAAGCAAAGGCAGCAGAGGCAGCATGGACACTGTGACAGGACTAGCAGCCAGGTCACAAATGCCAGCCTGCAACTCATAAAAATGTGGTGAACCCTGCAGTGGAGTATTATAAATTTTCTTTTGGGCCCTTTTTGGTTCTTATCAGTCTCTGTTGGTATGTAGCGAAGGAGTTATACTGCTGGCCTGCATGCTATTTGACACAAATCCACGAGAGACAGTGAAAGCATGGAGGAATGTCAAAATTAATGCTATAATGAACTTCAGTGGAGCATTGCATGGGTTTGGACATTGAAGGGATACTAGTGAGAACAGTCATTTCCCATGTCTACTTCTGTCCACTCGCCCACTTCAAACCCCATACAGCTTTAGTCATCTGCATTTCTACAAAATCTGTGGAAGGGGATCGTGATTTAACTTGGGCCTCCTTCTCATCTTACATGGGCCAGAAATCTCCTACTCTGAAATAAATGGAAGGAAGTTGAGAACTATTATATTTTCATGTCAGTGACCTAAATATACAATAAGATGCCAGCAAACATGCTAGGGGGAAAGTGTTTATAAGTAAATAGATTTCAATTTCAGGTTCCCAAGAAGTTATTTGTCAGACAATAACAAGAAAAAAGCTGTTAGAAACATGATATAGTGTTGGCTTCTGTGACAGGGCAGGCACCCTGGGGCCATTCTCTACACTCTACGGCTTGCCTGCCTGTCTCAGTGGGCCAGCCACCCACCTGTTCTCACCACCACGACTTGATCTTAATTGGTTCTTTAATAGATCTTCCATAAGCAGGAGGCTGCCCATTTATGCCCCAATGCCAGAGGGCTATATCTGCAGCTCCTTCCATCCCCATACCGCAGCCCAAGCCTCACAGATGGCATCTCAGTCTTACGCTAATCACCAGCCCCACGCTGGGCCCCCAGAATCCCCCATACAGGACCCTTCTCTGACCACTCTAATCAGGCAGCCTCTCTGCCATCATCCAGGCTACCTAGCCCCCCAAAGCCATTTTCCCCTCTTGGATGCGGTCCCCCCCAGGACCTTCAGCAACTTGCCCTGGCCCACCTCCAGGCCAGTCAGAACCTCAGGCCCCTGGCTCTTGGGCGTTCCTCGCAGTGGGCCCCTGGCCCTTCTGGCTCACTTAGCCCAGGCCCTAGCTTGGGCCAGTCAAGGGTACTCTCCTCTGGGCTGGGACTCTAGCCCCTCACTCTCTCTCACACAGTGGGTCCACCCTCTGGGCCCTCCAAACAGACAGGGTTACCCACCTGGTGGTGGAGGCCAAAGGTATTATGGTGCCTTGATTCACCTTTCACTGGGGTGGTAACTGGCCTGGCATTTCCTGGGGGCTCCCACACCACAGAGGCCCACCAGGCCACCCACTCCCAGCAAGGTGCAGTTTCAGGTCATGCACAGGACCAGTGGAGCCTCCTTCCTCATACCACAGCCCAAACCTCACAGATAGCATCTCAGTCTTACTCTACTCACTGGCCCCATCCTGGGCTCCAGAATCATCCATACCCAACCCATCTACAATCCCTCCAGTCAGGCAGCCTCTCCACTGTCATGCAGGCTACCTAGCCCCCCCAAAACCATAACCATGCCACTATACCCACCTCCTGAGGACAACTGCAGCACCTCCTTCCCCTCTTGGGTGCAGTGGGGGCAAAGGGGTTATAGCACCCCAACTCACCTTTCACCAGGGTGGTAACTGGCCTAGCATTTCCTGGGGGCTCCCACACCACTGAGAGCCCCACCAGGCCACCCACTCCCAGCAGGGTGCAGTTTCAGGTCATGCCCAGGACCAGGAGCCTCCTACCATCCCTTTATAGCTCTCCCTTGCCACCAGGTTATTCTCACCAGTATCTATCAGGCCAGGCAATGTTACTGCTTGGCCCCCAGCAGCCAAACTGCCCTGTTTATATAGGCTCCAAAATGGCTGCCCTCATCAGGCACCTGGAGGCTGCCAGCTCCAGGCCCTTAAAGTGGCAGGCACACACCGTGCCCTGCCACAGTGTCCATATACATATGACAGCTGAGTAAGGTAAATGACCACGGTATACTTCCAGTATGAGGGAAAGAAAGAGCTGGCTGTAATAAATGTATGATTCTTAGGTTACAGGCAGTATGTTCACACCAACCATTGTCAGACACAGAAGGAAGAAAAAAAGTTGTGAGTACTTCATTTTACTATTTAGGTCTGATCCTGAATGATACTGAGCAACCAGAACTCCTGGCACCTCAGAGGAGCAGGCCTCAAGAAAACTGCAATATTAGCAGATTTCAGCACAGGGATCTGCTGAGGGAATGTTTCTATGTCATATAAGCTCACTGCAAACACGGAGACAAATGATTGTATAAGTATAAATAGTAAATGGAATTAAAAAAACTCTATGGATTGAAATAACTGTTGCAAATGTTTACCAAACTAAAACTATAGTCCAACTTCACTTTAAGGATGTTTAAAGAACAAATTTATGTAGAGTATTAATAAGAGACTTGTGTCTAAATTAGAACAAAATATGCATGTTGTTAATGGTATACTGCTCTCCAGTTTCAGAGCAGCTCTGAATAATTTAGCACTTTGATTGAACCAGAGACTGGCAGAATACTGGTGTGTACTGAACTGAAGAGAAGCTTCTTTGCCCCTGCTTAAAATAATCTTGGGCACTATTTGCCCTAAACATTCCTTACCCTTCCTGCATGTGGAGTTGCACAGAACAACTCTCATGGAGTGGCTAGTCTGTCTAGCCATTGAACCCCAGTAGAGAGAAATTGGCTGGAGACTTAATTATATGTATGCTTTTCAATCTTAGCTTATGTGATATTGGTAGATATTTTAAATACTGAAAATACATGTATCTTAGAGCCACCAATGGTGTAACTTTTTGGTCAAAGGCAAGTACTAGTATACAAAAGTACCTCAATACGACTCTACAAGAACTTTATTGTGACTCTTTCTTTTCATTATGCTTCTTTCCTAGGTATACTGGTTGAATTCTCCCTACAACATAGAAGTAAGTTTTGTTCATCGTCCTCTCTTGCAAAACAAGCGGGCAAACAAAAAGAAGTCATCACTGTGGAACTGACATATATATAGTTTAGGGTATCAGTGAAATATTTGCAAACTTTAGGTTGCTTTATTGTTTTAATTTAAAAATATATTTATCCAGAGATGTTCGCTCCTAATTGGAAGTTGTCTGTAATGATATCTTTGACAGCCACTTCAGGTCCATGTTCCATGTTCCATTTAATGTGTCACTAGCCTGATAGGGCCTAACTGAAGGACCAGTGAAGTTGACCAAAAGGCTACTATTGTGTCAGTAATCAGGCCCATGGTTACCAAACAGATTTCTAACCATCTAAACATTTTAGACAGAAAGGGTTATGGGTAGGCAAGATATACCTGTATGTGAACACTTTAAAAATCCTTTTCTTAAAAATGAATTTTCTGACCCATTGCCTGCTTCTCTCAGCCTCTATCACTTAGCTCTGGATGTGTTCATCAGAATACTCATCAATTATCTTGCACTACAGACACCAAGGTAAGGCTCCTTTATTTTTCCAATATATAAAATATTCAAATTATATATTTGTTATATAGTTCTTTTTCTAATGATGGGGACTGCTTCAACTGAGTAGAACCTGACTCAACCTCCAAAAAAGGATGAAGAAGGGAGATTCAAGCCAGGGCTCATTCATTACCAGGATTTACTGAATGATGCATGGTATATTAGATATGGATGGGCTGCAAATCCTTACAATCCTCATACTTTTAGCTACCCTGGTTGCTTCATTGACTTCTAGTCTGCTCTGTTTCCCAAGCATGACATCAAGTAGGAAACTTGAGAGTTTGTAAAATTAACTGTCTTAAGACACAGAGCATCAGGAAAGGTCTATTAACCTTCCTGGTAACTGAAAAGCAATGCAACTGAGGCCTTCATTCACACCCCAGATCTATCTAAGAGAATTCGGTTTTTGTGGCATTTTGATGGAGGTTGAGTGAAGCCTCATTGAAGCTCTTGGATGTGAGGTCACTATTCATTTCAGGGTAAGCATAAAAACCAGTTAAAATCCTAAAACAATAGGAGTAACTGTCCAAAACATAAGCCTTGTACAATGACAGACAAATGCTGAGCTATAACAGGAAGGGATTCAATAGGAACTGCATACAAAGGGAAAGGGAGCTGGTTACTGTTGGATGGAACTGGTTGTGCCTGTAAGTAGAAGCAGACAGAAGGACATGTGTTGAAAGTGTGGTCCTGAGAATGAATTAACAGAGAGCTCTAGGGAAGAGCACTGGTTGGGAAAAAGAGTCTGGACGGTGAGCCAAGAAACCACCCCCTTTTTTTTTTTTATTCTTGCTGTGTCCTGGGAACTTTATTTCACTAAATAAACACAACTGTAAAAATAAATATCTGCATATCAGTAATTTCTCCACCTAATGGGGGAAACTTGCAGAAAGAATATTGGCTAACTGCTCAGGTCAAAAGGGTCCATGAGCCAATGCTATGGCAGTGAGCTACAATGTAAAGGGTGAGAAGTGTTATTCTTGGTGAAATCTAGTGGATTTCTAATTTAATTGATTAATCTACATTCTAATTTAAATAATTTAATAAGCCATTTTTATTTCTATTTTGTATAGCAGTTTAAATGTGAATAAATCAGAGGTGAACTTCATTACGTCTCATAACATTTGTATCTCTTTATTTTTTCCAAAGATGAAGGGATTGACCTTTAGGTAGGTGCTCAGGGGTTTAGTAACACAACTCCCATGAATATTAATTCAATAAATTATAACAGCATTGTAAGTCAAATCTAGTGATTTATACTACTAAATAATTGTAAGAGATTGATGGACAGCAGGAGCCATCACATTCTAATCAAATTACTGTTGACTCTAAATAAAAGTTGCCTAACCAGTGATAAGACTGGAAATGGATCTAAAATAAATACTACTAAAATGAAAAATGTGTGAAGTATTAGAAAAACAACACTTCATTAGAAAAGCAATACTGCTTTCTAAATAGTGTAAGAGAAATGCTTTATAAGGGCATCTTCTTTTCCAAATACTGATGTACTTACCACACAGGTGAAATTTGGAATTGTTGCATATTTGTAAGAGTATGGGTAGAGCAGCATCTGAGCATATGCATGAAAAGACAAATAGGCTTTTATTTGTTTCCGACGTTTGCGAAGAAAGTGAGCTACAGCCTTAACTTCAGGCTCAGACTCCGGAAAAGGACCACAGTAGGTGTCATCACATGGGTGAAAGGAAGCACCTTCATCTACGTATTGAGACAGAAAGTACATGTTCAGAAATTATATATAAGGGCCAGATTCTAACTTAAGTCTGCATATGCATGGCAACTAAAATGAAGTGCCTTCTTACTTGTGAAAGCACGTGGAGAGCCTGCTATGTGAAAGAAACAGATCTGAACAGCCAAGAGATTAGTGGAACAGTCTGTACTTTCATCCAGTAAACTCACAGGCTTGTAATTTGCCAAACCATAGGTACTATCTGCAGCTTTTCCCCATGAAATTTCTTCTTACCCCAAGAGGAAAGCTACTGCTTGTTCTTCCTATTTTTCCCCTGGGTTCTATGTGAGGAAGGAGTTTATTTAGGCTGTTTACAGCCAGCATATATGCAGTATTGAAAAAAACTAATTTAGGGAACATGTATAGGCCCATCTAAAACAGTGGTACTTGATTGTTTTAGACTCTATGCATCCCTCATTAGACTTGAGACACCCCTTTGAAAATACTAGCTCTTAGTTTTTACATTTTTTTTTTTTTAACCTAAGGAAGAATAATGGAGCAGTTTTTTTTCTGTTGACAAGAACCTCAAAAGACCACAATGCATCAGAATAAAGTTTGCAGGCTCGTTTATGAAAGGGAGGCAAAAGTGCACCAAATGCCCTGATGGAAAATATGTTGGAGAAACCAACAACAACTGTATGCTAGAATGAACATACACTGAAAATCAATCAAAAAAAATCCAATTACCTGTGGGTGCACACTTCTCACAAGACAATCACTCCCTCTCTGATCTCTCAGTTTTAATCCTCAAAAGAAACTTACAAAACACCTGTCATAGACGAGCCTATGAACTTCACTTTATAAATCTACTGGATACAAAAAATCATGGACTGAATATACATATATATATATATATATATATATACACACACATACACACACACACACACACAACCTGCCTGACATCTGATTGACCAGGTATCTGCCTGACCTTACCATTTACTCTTCCCCCTCCCCCACTTTCCCTTCCTTTTCTACCTTTTGTCTTCCTAATTTCTAGCCATTTCATTTTTTCACAGACTACCTCTTTTCTACCTTGGAGAACTCAACTATAGTAGAATCTCCCTTACTTACCTTTGGCATTATTTCCCCCTCATTCCCCCCCTCCCTTCCCTACACTTTGTTTTCCTAATTTCCACCCATTTACATTCTCACTGACATCCTGTTACACTTCTAGCTTCTTTTATTCCTTGGAGATCTCAGAACAGCAGAGACCCCTATGCCTGAAGAAAAGTGCTTGTACCTGAAAGCTTGCAAAGAACTTTTTTCCAGCTAATCAGTTGTGATAAAACATATCACATCTACTCAAAGAAGCTTTCCTGACTATGTCCTTAGACCAACATGGGTACAATCAATAACCTGTACACATGAATCGCGCTTTTACATGAAAACGCCATACTTTATACAAGTTCCACAGAGCAGCAATACCATGACTACCATATTCCCTGCTGCAACCAGAGACTAAGTACTGTGTTCATATATTTGTTTTGTATTGGGAGTGCCTTCAGGAGCATGTGAGAATCCTATAAGAAATATTGTGATTTAATAATGAGCTTTTTTCCTCCTCACTCCTATAATTTTTCCACTGATTACTATCAAGCTATCAGTCCCATCAGCAGTGACAAAAAGATTGTATGTCACTCCACTGCAGAGACTGTAAGAGATACCTATCTATGACTACTTAGGTACAGATAGGTTACGGTCTGCTCACTGAAGAACAGGTAGGCGCTAAGTGATCTATATACTAAAAGCATTCTGCTTCAGCATCTTATGAATTACTACAGCTACAATAAAGCTACAGGTTTCCCTCACTTTATGCCGCACATGCGTTCCTGGAAAATTCGCATAAAGGGAACCCACTTTACAGTGTAACAAATAGGCATACATTCCAAGATCTCAACTGTCCTGACCCTCAGACCCTTTTCTACCACTTTTACAAGACTATTTTAGTAGTCAGCAACAACACACAGCACAGGGCACAATCATAATGGGGATGGCAACTGCAGAAAAAATGTGTCACAGATAATGAATGAGAAGCACAGATCCACACACTATACTTTGGTGTGTGTCACTCCCACAATGTACCACACAAAGCAGCTGACTATGGGCTTCCACCACACTGATCGCGTAAGAGTGAATTTACCTTGCATGTAACAACATTTTGGTATTAAAAGGGTGATTGCATAAGAGAGAATTCACACATAAAGAACAAGCTTGAAGCGAGGGGAACCTGTATTTTCTAAAGTCCCCCCACAAATTTCACCTTTTTCAATTGGATTGCTCATCTCCAATTACGGTGTTGTTTTTGAAATCATGAAAGCAAACATCTTCATTAACAAATACTGAAATCCCATATGTCTCTAGATCCTTATAATCCAGACATAAAGTATGAAATTTAGTTTATAGTGAAGATGAGAAGTTCAGAATTGCTCAGTGAACTGCAATCTACCACTTGCAATTCCACTTGAAATGAACCCTTTTCTTAGATGGCCTGTGAGAGAAAGACTTCACTGGAAGAGGCTTTCCCACATGGATATGTCAACAGTGTATACCTGGATAAGGCGATGAGATCATACAGTTTCCAGAAGGAAACTGAAAATGGGAAGATAACTAGTAAATGTCATCTATTGTCAAATGTCAAAGGTACAATCAAAACTAAAAAACAGAAATACAGAAAATGTGAACTCTTTGCCTGATTTTTATGTCCTGAAATGTTTTTCTTGAGACAGCCAAGTCCTCCTGCCCCCACTGTAGTTGTGCAAAGCCCAGAATAAACTGGAAGCACTGTGAGTAAAGGGGTAGGGATGAAGAGACCTCACTTTTGTACAGAAGCATGGTGGTGGGTTGTGAATGGATTGAGGAACAGCATGAATCCCAAACTTCCTTGCACCTACTAGTTTGGGTCAGGGGGTGGCGAGAGACACATGGATGTATGCCTGTCACACCCCTGTACCCTGAAGACCCCCAGCGATCCCAGCAGCTGCAGAGGACCCCACCTGACCCTCAGCAGAGCCGGAGGTGAGTGGGGCCCGTGGTGGGAGGGATTAGCCAGCTGCAGAGAGGCAGCTGAGAGGAGCTGAGGAAGGGCTTACCCCACCCCTGCTCCTAGTTGACCCAGCCCCCCAAGGAGAGAGGAGGGGAAAGGGTACTTACTAGTCCCTTTCTAGTGGCGGAGGGTCTCCTAAGTCCTGGGTAGGGTCCCCGCTAGCCTGGGACCAGTGTCGTGTCAGTGGTGGGCCCATTGCGCATGCACGCAGTTTAAAAGCACCTGCCAATGGAAAAAAAGCTGCAGTTTGGGTCAGAGAGTGGCGAGAGGTGCACGGGAGTAAGCCCGTTGCACTGCCCGCACTCCGAAGACACCCAGTGAGCCACAGCAGCTGCAGTGGACCCCGCTTAACCCCCAATAGAACTGGAGGTGAGTGGGACCCATGGAGGGAGGGACTAGCTATTTGCAGGGAGGCAGCTGAGAGAAGCCAAGGAGGGGCTCACCCCGACCAGCTCTTACTTCACCCAGCCCCCCAGGGTGCTGCATGACCAGAGCCACATGAACAGGATACGCAAACAGGCATGCTTGTCTGCCCAGTGCATGAGTTAGCATGGGAGTTTGTGTAGGAGGGCGAGGAGGAGGGCCTGAGGCTCCAGGCACTGAGTTGTAGCCAAGGGTCTGCATAGTAGTAGCCAGACTACTTAAAGGACCATGGTGGGTGGGACACGTTGCACCTCGAGGCTTCAGCCTGCACCTGGACTTCCCTGTTCTGACACCACTGGGGTCTCCACCCAAATGGAGCCCATGGTTCTGGTCTATACTCAAATGGAGCCTGTGGTCCCTGCCCCCACCCAGGTGGGACTCTTGGCCCTGGCCTCCTCTCAGATGGAGCCTCTGGCTAGCAGGCAGCTGGGTTTGGGGGCACTGATACCTCCCCTTGTGAGGTGTGCTCAATGGTGGAGGCTCAGGAGTGCTAGATTAGGGAACTCCAGCCAATGGTCCAGTGACTGTGCTCCCTTAGAGATGCGGAGCAGGAGCTGGACTCTTACCTTCAGGCTGTCCACCTGATGGCTGATGACAGCATGGCAGAACCAAGGAACCCCCACAAATTCCAGGCTGGGGTTGCCTGAACGATGGTTGTCTCCAGCCCAAAGAGGTGCAGCACCAGGGTTACCACTTCCCTGGAGCTGCATAACCAATTTGCACCCCTCACATCAACTAAGCCAGCCATACTGCTGGCTCCAGCATGTGAGGACGGAGGGCCACCAGCACCTGTGCCCAGAAGAAGGTGCAGAGTTATTGTGGTGGGTGACTCCCTCCTTAGGGGGACAGAGGAAGCAATTTGTCACCCTGACCCCTTAGTCCGTGAGGTCTGCTGCTTGCCTGGACCTCATGTCCATGACATGATGGAGAGTTCTGTTTAAACTAAGACTGCAGGGGGATGGGTGGTCTATTAGCAGTTCTAGCCCAGGTCCTGTCAGCCGTAGTACCAATAACTTGTGCAGTCCAAGGGAACCTGCTCTGATAACAGCCCAAGAAAAGTTCCTCCTTGACCCATATGGGAAGCATGGGTCATCTCATGGCAGACTCAACTGCCTATACACAAATGCCAGGAGACTGGGAAACAAGCAAGAGAAACTAGCCCTTCTCTTTTGTGAAAATGACTATGACCTTGTAGGGATAACAGAGACATGGTGGGACTCTATCTATGATTGGTCTGTTGCTTTGGAAGGTTATACCGTATACAGGAGAGACCATCTTGGGAAGAGAGGTGGGGGTGTTGCTCTCTACGTCAAGGATCAGTTCACTTCCCTGCAAATTGAGTTTTCTAACCCTGTAAAATGAGTTTGACCTCGGGGTCAAAATACGGGGAGAATATGGGGAGGGTGACATACTAGTGGGAGTATACTATAGACCTCCCCACCAAGAGGAAGAACTTGATTGAGAATTCAATAGGGAACTGGTTGAGGCAGCACACTCTTGATGCATGATTGTCATGGGGGACTACAACTTCCCTGACATCTCTTGGGAAGAGTGCGTGGCCAAATCAGACAGGTCACACAGCTTTCTTGCTTGCATTGATGACCTCTACCTAACACAGGAAGTCTATGGGCCAACTAGGGGAGAGGCATTGCTTCATCTGGTCCTGGCCAAAGGGGAGGAGCTGGTGAGCAATCTGAGGACTGAGGGGAAGCTTGGTGACGGCAACCATGATTTGGTCACCTTCTTAGTTCACTGAAGAGCAGGCAAATCCCTCAGTAAACTGAAATCCTTAACTTTGGGAAGGCTGACTTTTGCAAACTCAGAGATTTGGTAAGTCAGGCAATTAGGGGCCATATCCCCCTAGATGAGGGAGTACATGAGGAATGGTCATCTCTTAAGAACATAATCCTTGAGGCACAGGGGCAAGCCATTCCATCTTGCCTGAAATGTAATCAATGGGCAAGGAAGCCCCCTTGGCTGAACAAGGAACTGCTGGACCTCATTCAACTCAAAAGAGAAGCCTACTCCAGGTGGAAAATGGGAAGCATCACCAAAGAGGTCTACTCAGCACTCATCCCTACCTGTAGGGAGTGGTCCAGAAAAGCCAAAGCGCAAACTGAACTCAGGTTAGCTTTGGGGATCAAGGACAACAAAACGTCCTTCTTCAGATATGTGGGGAGTTGAAAAAAGAATAAAGATAGCATTGGGCCCCTGCAGAATCAAACAGGGAAGCTGACATCTGAAGCCCAAGAAAAGGCCAATCTCCTACATGACTTTTTCACATCAGTTTTTCACCCTCCCAAGGGGATCACACTGTCAGAAAGGACATGATCCAGCCTGGGAGCAGGTGGTGGGTCCATAAGTGATGTGGATCAGGTGAGGGAACACCTTGAGAATCTAAACATTCACAAGTCTGCAGGCCCTGACAGAATGCACCTGCAAGTCCTGAAAGAGCTGGCAGAAGTTATTGCACCCCACCTTGGCAAAGATATTTGAAAATTTGTAGTGCTTGGGCGAGGTCCTGGAAGACTGGAAAAGGGAGAATGTAGTCCCTATCTTCAAGAGAGGGAAGAGGGATGATTTAGGGAATTATAGACCAATCAGTCTGACAGTCACCCCTGGAAAAATCCTAGAGAAAATTGTCAAAGGATCCATCAACACCAGACTAACAGAAGGCAATGTTCTTAAGGCCAGCCAACATGGCTTTGTGACTGGTAGGTCTTGCCTGACCAACTTCATCTCCTATGACCAGGTGACATAAACTCTGGACAAAGGAGACGACGTGGATGTCATATATCTGTATTTCAAGAAAGCCTTTGACCTAGTTCCCCATGATAGCCTCATGGCTAAGCTGGGGAACTGTGGCTTCGATCATCTTACAGTCTGATGGCTACAGGGTCGGACCCGAAGAGTACTAGTTGACAGGACCAAATCAACATGGTGCAGGGTGAGCAGTGGAGTCCTTCAGGGCTTGGTTCTTGGACTGGTACTCTTTAACATCTTCATTAATGATCTGGAGTCAGGAGTCAGATGCGAATTGGCCAAGTTCATAGATACCACCAAATTATGGGGAAGGGCCAGCACACTGCAAGACAGGCTGGGGATACAAGCTGATTTGGACATGCTCTCAAGATAAGCTGACCAATACTTGATGGCCTTCAATGTAGAGAAGTGTAAGGTGCTGCACCCTTGGTAGGAAGAAACCCCAACACACTTACAGGCTTGGCAGTGCTATGCTTGCTAGAACCATGACTGAGAGGGACCTGGAGGGTCTTGATTGACCACAAGATGAATATGAACCACCAATGCGATGTTGTGGCTGGCAAAGCAAACCAAATTTTGGTGTGCATCTACCGATGCATCCCAAGCAAAACCAGGGACGTCATCCTCCCGCTTTACTTGGATTTGGTGAGGCTGCAGCTGGAGTACTGTGTCCAGTTTTGGGCCCCCCACTTCAGGAGGGATGTGGAAAAGCTTGGGAGAGTCCAGAGGAGAGCCATTTGTATGATCCAATGCCTGAAGGTCAGGCTGTACAAAGAGAGGCTGAGGGATTTGGAACTCTTCAGTCTGGAAAAGAGAAGGTTTAGGGGTGACTTGGTAGCAGCCTACACTTATATAGGAGGGGTTCACCAGGACCTGTGAGAACAGCTGTTCATCGGAGCTCCCCAAGGGATAACAAGGTCTAATGTACACAAACTCCAGGAAGGCTGATTTAGACTAGACACAAGGAAAAAGCTGTTTACAGTGCATGTGTCCAGCGTCTGGAACAGACTCCTCCCAGAGGTGGAGCAAGCACCTACTCTGTACTCTTTCAAATATACTCTGGATATTTTTCTTACTGAGACCACTTGATCCCAGCTGACTTTCTACCTATGAGGGAGAAAGGGGGAGGGGCAGCTGGACTCTATGATCTCATGAGGTTCCTTCCAGCCCCTAATGTCTATGAAGTCTGTGAATTCTACTGTTTCTCTTAGTATGAGGTCCATTGTCCATTGTTCAACTGTCCATTGTATATGGCAGGGCTTAGGTACAATCCCTCCCTCAGCTTGTAATTCCCTGTGCCACCTATGTGTGAAGTACTGTTAATTGGATTTGACTCTAAATGCTTGCACAGTAAGGTTTTTCATATTTTGCTTTATTTTTGCTATAGTAGAGCCTAGTAGTTCTAACTGGGGAATCAGGATCCCTTGTGCTAGGCACTGTATGCACACAAAATAAAAAAGACTTTGCAAACGATATATTCTCTACTTTTAAACATATTCACTGTTGCAGCTGCTAGTACTGCCTCTGAAAGACCATGATGCACCTTAACCTAATTAAACAAATAATTATGGTTGATACTAAATTTCATTTTGCAGCCTGATGTGACTTGCTAAGATTATATTTCCTTTTTCTGTCTGCACAGAATACAAAACAATAGAGCCAAATACATCAGAAGGGAAGGGACATGGTATAGTAACATCATCTTAATCAAACAGGAAACTATTGGCATGAAGGCAGACTGGGGCAGTGCTCATAGGATTCATGCTTATAATATGCTTACTTGGAGACAAGTGTGGTGGGCAAGCTGGCAGTGACTTAGCCTAGGGGTTTTGAAAGGGTAAAAGATGATTGGAGAGCTTGGGATTCCTTTTCCTCACCAATCTGGTAATGATCTGACCAAGGGGTTTTGAAAGGGTAAAAGATGATTGGAGGGCTTGGAATTCCCTTGCCTCACCAGTCAGGCTCCAGAGACTCACCCTCTATGCCTCCATTGGTCCCTTGGGTCACCTGGAGCGGGATAAAAAGGGCAGTGTAGCTGACTCAGGAGAGACCAGCGAGGGACCATGAGGAAGGAGTTTCAAAGAGCTGAGCAGTTGCCCTAGAATAGCCTGAAGGAGTAGGAGCTTCAGGCAGCAGTTGGACCCTCAGCACCATGGTGTGCAGCTGGCACAAGAGACTCCTTGCTGGGCTCCAAGATCCCCTACAAGAGGCTGTGGCCAGCAGGAGAGACTCCTGAGCTCCAGCAAGGATCTGAGCACTGACCCAGTGACCTGAGAGGTTCCCAGCTCTGCTTCCAGCTCCTCCAATCAGAGGCCAGGCAGCTTGATGTGAGGCCGGGGCTCCTGGACGGTCAAGACAGTTAGCAGCTTGCTATTCCTATTAGTATTGGTAGCTGTGTGGTACAGTTTCTGCCTACTATATGAGAGATCCAAGTTCAGGTTCTAGTGGAGTGATGGGAAAAAATTTTTGTTGCAGTGGAAAGGGATCATTGTGTTTTTCCCCTTTTCTCCCCCTCCAGGTATCTAGGCCCTATATTCCTTGTTATTTGACATTTTGTATTTTGGTCCATTTATATTTTGCCAGCCAGTATTGTTTGTTCTGCTGTTTGTGTTTTATATTTTGTTAACCCTGTCTTTTGTCAACTGGATGAATATGTCTACGATTGTAAGTGTCTAGCCTTTGTTGAATCCTGCCTTCTTGGGGCATTGAAGCGTCCTCTGGTTTATACCTGTTATGTTCCCTCTACTGTTTTCTCATTAAAGGTATATGGTTAAGGCCCCATTGGTGATTTGGCTTGGCTCTATAGGGGGAGGAGGGTCCCTACACTTCCCACAGCGCTTGTACACCTGCTCTGATCCCTTCAATCAGAGGGGTACCTTTGGAGTACTGCCCAGGTTATGTAAGCATGTGAAATCCAAGCCTTGCCTATAAACTGAAAATGCGTCTGAGCCAGTTAAAAAGTTTTTAAATCTATTTTATATTTTATGAGCATAAAGTGTATAGGCCAGTGGTGGTCAGCCTCCAGCCTGCATGCCAGATCCAGCCTGCAGAGTCATTTGGCCCATGAGTCTCACTACAGATCTGGAAATTTGGCAGTGGGAGAGCAGTGTTGACTGCTGCTCTCCTCCTGCCAAATTTCTGGTTCCATGGGGAGTTCTACAGACCAGATAATGTGGCCATGTGTGCTAGATTGTGCCAGCACATAGGCTTGCCGCCCTTGGACGAATCTGGTCACACAGATTTGGGCCAGCATGTGGCCGGTTCCAGATGTGTGGGGTCAAGTTATTGTGTGGGGCTGGATCTGGCACATGGGGCTTAACCACCATGATGGACTGCACCCACAGGCTGATCCTAAAAACAGGATCTGGCCTGCAGACTGGCTCCGTGCCTCTCACCTAGCCAGCAGAGCCAGATAGGTTGAGAACTTGTGGTATAGGCTTTTATGCAGATCAGGATAACATAACCAGAAAAATATGACCCTTGTTTGTCTCCGCTCTGTTTGGAGAGAAACAAGTATGATGGCTAAGTATGGACCTTGATGTGAATAACTTCAGAGTTCTAATGTTGCCTTTGACTTGTTTACAAAACAATGAATTTCTATGCATCTTAGTCTTTGTTTCTGGGGAAAAAAAACTTTTTTTTCAAAGCAGTGTAAAATGGAGATTAAATATCAGGTCTCCTTTAGCTGGTAGAGCACAAGCTTTTTAGAGAGCTACAAATATTCTATTTAAGAAAAAGAAATTTCACTCAGAGAGGAGCCAAGGAACAGTGTTTAGATTTTCATGAAGGATTGGGAGAAGCAGGAGAAGAGGAATTATAAGTGAAATGATAGATCAATTGGGGACCTAAAAGCAATGAACAGTGTACCTAATAAGGTACAATAAAATGCTACTCCAAGGACTTAACAAGAGAATCCTGCACTCCATTTATAGAAGTAATAGTTTATTTTGAAAACCAAGTGCATGGGAGTGCTTATAAATTTAAGAAAGAGTGAAATTACAAGCTAGGCTGGAGCTTCAGATTTATTCAGCTTTGCACTATTTCCCTTGCACAAATTTTAGGGGAATATCCCTTCGCAGAGAGAGGCATTCTTAGGTCGCACAGATCTGCTGTTGGCGGTCCTATGTTAATTCTGTTCCTGCATCTAGTGACTAAATTAGTCTGTGTTACAACTCACTGATTTCAGGTTAAGAGAAAATCTTTTTGGAGGGGTAATCAGTACTAGTGTTCAGGATGCACTACGTTATTTGAGGAACCAGCACATACTGGCTCCAAACTATAAGGGCAGAATTGGCTTTTGCATCATGCCTCCTGAGCACACTTGAGTACCCCTTGACCACAGGTAAAGGTATTGGTCCAGTATTGAGACTCTAGCATAGTGAAACAAGAAGGGAAGGACTGAAGTTGGGTTTGAGACAGCAAGATATCCAAAACTAGGGCTCTGATCCTCTAGCTTACATGTGTGTGGAATTTAAGCTTATGGGTATCAATGAAGCTACTCTGCTGTGTAAAGGTAGGCATGCATTTAAATCTTTGAAAGATTTAGAGCTTTTGTTTGAAGATGTGTATAAATGCTGCAAAAATAATGTATTATAATGAAAAACAGTATTAACAAGAATGGCTCAGATAATGTTTGTGTACTAAGGATTTCTATATCTAAGCTACTGAGTTGAAATAGTCTCTAGTTTTTGTTTTTATTACCATATTTATCCAAAGCTAAGACAACTTTGAATTGAAGAAAGCTGCCTGGTAATTAGATTCTATACATGGAAAATGATAAATTTGTCATGATTTCTATGTATGAAATCTATATTATTGGGGGGTTGTTTTAAATTCACTCCCTCTCACTCCCCCGCTGTTGTGGGGAAAGCAGCAAATGGGGGTGATGGGCCAGGCCTCTTTCCCCTGCCCTTGGCTTGCTCACTGACACCTGTACAATCACCCCCTGCCTCTTACCTTCTATGGTGACTCTGGCTCTGGGGCAGTCAGCTGCAGTAGCTCTGGCCCACTCTAGCTAGACAGAAGCAGTGGTAGCAGCTCTGGGCCTGGTTGGGTAAGGCCAGAGAAGCCAGAGCCAGAACAGATGGTAAGTGGCAGTGGTGGTGGGGCAGAAAATCTACTCTGTGCTACTCTGAAACCATGGGTCTTCCCCAGGTGCCCCCATTCCAACTGTGTGGTCTCTCTTATGCTCCCCCGACTGCACATCCACTTTTCCACCAGAGAAGCTGGAGTCTGTGGATGAAACTGGAGCTGAGCTGCTGTCTGCCTCAGGCCTCTACTGGAATCTAAGATGAAGTTTTTTCCCCCCCTTGTTGACTGGGGGGGAGGGGGGAATCTTGTCTTGGATTTGAGTAAATACAATATTAACATAGTTTGGGAAAGGAAGAATAGAAGCAATAGAGAAAAATAATTTACAAAATGACAGACAAGTGCTTATAATATGCAAAGATCAATGTAAAAATTATACTTCTGTATTTTTATAAGTATTTTACTGGATTATCTAGTATTTCTGTTCTACCTTTCCTCTCCTGCTGTCACTCAAATATGGTTGCGCATTCAAACTTACCTTGTGTATGGTTTTAACACCAGAATTTGCAGAAATGTATATAAAGATAAAACCAATGTTCACCTGTAATCAGATGGTGCAGTTCTTACTTGTATTGGTGATTGTTTACTCATTTAAAGCAATAAGATTATTTTTATATTAGGATCCAGAGCTTTCAAGAAAGATTGGAGTGCCATTGTGCTAAGCACTACAAAAATGTGAGCTAGGGACAGAAATTACAAATAAACCAGTACAAGTGATTAGAAACTGGCTCAAGTCTGTAATACAGCAGAAGTTCAGTGTATATAAACTGCTTTCAAATGGCCGAAACTGGTTTAAGATAAACCTGGATGGATGTAGTATCAGACCTAACCGATTTACATTAAATCAGTTTATTGAGCTTCTGTCCCAGATCCCCTCCAAGGTAAGTAATGGTCCCCCAGCATCCCAGAATGCTTTGCACCTCACCTGAACCACCCTCCACCTCACACGGTGGGAAGGCTAGTTTTGGCTCAAGCTGTCTGCTCCAGCTGAGCAGGCAGGTGTGCTCTAATGCCCTATGGCTTCTGGCCTGGGCAACTGCAGGCAAGTGGCTGCATTCCCAGAATCAAAAGCGAATGTCTGCTCACTTGCTTATTGATTCAATCTATGCAGTTTTGACTAATCTGGAAAGATTGAACCAATTTAGCCTTGAGCCTTTTGACTGTCTATACTTAGGCATGATGACTAACAACCTCTTCCCTTAAGAATCTACATTTAAATAAATAAGATGGACAAAGAAGGAAGGGGAGATGAAGGTAACTTGAAAGAGAAAGCAACTTGTCTAAGGTCACATAAGAAATTATCATGAAATGAGAGGTAGAAGCAAAATTCTCTTTTATTCTAGTCGAGTCTTCTACCATACTACTACTTTAGTGTACTTGATCTGATGTATAAACTCTACAGTCCAGCCATAAAAATACACTTCTAAAAATTTAGATGTATACTGTATTTAGTAATTCAGCCATATTCAATCCAAATTTAGATCTGTTAATGTGACTTTTATTTAATACTGAGAATTTAAGAATGAATCTCCATATGCTTAAAAGCAGATATTTATTTCTTCAATAAACTTTCACTAATACATTCTAATCTAATAAAAGGCTTAGTCTGTGTGTGTGTGTGTGTGTGTGTGTGTGTATGTTTGTCCATAATGCTTTTGGGCAACTGTGCATGTGCTGCCGAAAAGGCAGGCGGCAATTGGCTGCACATCCTGGGCTGCATGGGCCCAAGTTTGCAATGCTGCTGGAAAAGTTTGTAGCAGCAGCAAACGCCCTGGCCACACGAGCAGCAGGGCTTTCCCCCATCTCCCTGCCTGATGGCAAAGTGGGGGATCATGGTGGTGGTGCCCCCCGCTGCCCTCTCCTGACACCCCCCAGAACAGGCAGCAGGGAGGGGGAAATGGTGAGCAGGGAGGGAAGGTGGGGAGGCTGGGGGTGGAGCGGGGCTAGGCCTGGAGTGATAGAGGGGCAACGGAGTGGGACTGGGGTGGGGGGAATGGGGCCGGATGCAGAGTGGTGGGAGGAGGGGAGGCGGGCATGGGGCTGAACACAGGCTCCATCCCCACCTGCCCCACTGTTGTTCTTGATGGATAATTTGCTAGTATCTTAGACTACTCAGAAGCCCTTATCCGCCTTATGCTCAGTGCTTTGGATGATTAAATATATGATAAAGTGAATTTGGACAACAAAATTATTTCCAGACTTACCGCACCATTTCACTTTCCAGTTACGATTAGCATCTACACCATGACAACTGAACTTTGAGTTCTTTGACCTTGTTTTTCTCCAAAATCGATCCTAGACATAATAAAAAAAATACAAATGCTTGAACATATATTGATAAAACAGCTTTGTACACACAGCACATCATCCAGGTTAAAGAAGTTTGATACACTTTTTCACTCCTTAGAAGTCAATAATATTCACGTATCATGTTACAAAGTGATAAGATTATTATAGCATTTAAAGGAGACTTTCCATACAATCATTTCACTTCTATCTTGACACACTTTTAACAATGTTGGCAAAACAACTTACATCGGTCCAGCTAAAATGATATCCATCTACATTAAATACTGGCATGATATAGAAATACAACTGGTTTAGCATCCTTCTCATTGCAGGATCACTCTGATATGTCTTTATTGCCTAAAGTAGAAAAGAAAATACAAGCAGTTACTGTAATAAAAACAGTTCATAATCAGAATGTGATTGCTTCAGTCAGTGATTCTCAAACAGGGTGCCATGAGATCCTTTCAAGAGTGCCCCACACAGTGCACAAACATAATTCACAAGATAAACCCAGATATTTCAAGTAGGAATCTACATGACCTGCTGTGGTTTTTCTGAGTTCTTTGCAACAGAATAAGTGCTCTATTATTTTTCTACAGTGAAATCTGGCATCTTCTGAGGGGTGCCTCAAGTCTAATTAGAGATGCTTTGAGTCAAATGAGGTTGAGAATCACTGGCTTAAGCCAATCATATGATTTTTTTGTCATAAAGCTAGACTAGAGGTCTGATTTTATTGAATCAAGGATATTTAAGTATAGTACATAACTATACTCGAATGAATGTTATCTGTACATAAATTAGATTAAAAGTTAGTAGTAAAGAATATATGTTCAAGAAAGACTTTTAAAAGGAAACTTTGTTGTTCATGTCCTATCTTCAGTTACTTTTAAACAGCCAAGAAAATATGAACTTGCTTACTTTGTAAACAGAGACGACTGTGCTACCCATGGGCAAGATGGATTGGTAAAGGAACTAAAAGGTAATGGGCCAGATTCTTCAATGCTGTAAGTAGTTTTACATCCCAAGGAAATGTATCTCTGGTATGGTTCTCACTCACTAAAAGTGAGATCTGGGTGTATGAAAAGGGATTAAAACATAAATAAAGGTAACACAAAATTAAATTAAATTAGAAATGAACAACACAAGTGCTCTTTCCCTTACCATTGGGTGAGTCTTGAATACTGCACCTTTTTCCCTGATCTTTGGGTGATTCCTGAAACCTGCATCAAATCCAGATATAGCAGGTTGTACCAGGGGTTCAGGGTTGGGGGAAAAGCCTCCCATCAGTCTCAAGAATGCAGTACTCTGCATATAGTATACACTTACTCCTCAGCACAGTTCTAGTTGGTCTAGTTGGCAGTGATTCTCAACCAGGCTGCCATGGTACCCTGGGGTGCCACAAGATCCTCTTAAGGGTGTTGTACAATATTAGCACAAATTGATGTACAAACACCCACACTTGATTCATAATATAAACCAAGAGTTTTGAAATAAGAACCCATAGTATCAAAAACATTCTGACCTGTTGTGATCTTCTGAGTTCTTCGCAACAGAAAACTTGCTTTAGTATTTTTCTCTAGTCAAAAAAGCAAGTGAAGCTAAGAACTGACATTTTCTGAGTTGCTTTGATTCTCAAAAAGGTTGAAAACCCCTGATCTATGATATATCCATGCTGCCACTTTGGGTGACTCCTAGGATTGGCATTAAGCTCATTTATGCCAACCAGCTACATTAGAAGCCCGTAGAACTGCAGTCTAGCCCAAGCCCAAGCCCAAGCCCAAAAGCACTTCTGAACACATGCCACCTTCTGGTTGAAATTCATAGGCACAGGAAGTCTGGTAGCACCAACTTCCAGTCTTCTGCAACCCCACTCTCTGTCCTGGCTACCCATAATTAAAGCCACAAGGATGGACAGACAAGTACTTTGCAAACTGTTTCCTATAAGGGCTCCATTTGAGGAAAAGGGAATACAATGTGCAGTAACTTCTAGGAAAGGAGAGAGAGATAGGTAATAGGTGGCTCATATAGTTTGGCCTAATTGGGAATGGCCCTAAAGGTATGCTGGTATTAATGTTGGCATACCTATATTTACTGTTCCATCACCCTCATGGAATCTTTTCCACTGTGTGCAGTGTGTGTGTTACTCTCTGTGTAACAATTACCATCTTGATCATTATGAAGTATTAAGCCTATCTTCTAGCATTAAGGTCTCAGTTCAATAAATCACTTAAATACATGTTTAATTTATATTGTGAAAGTTATAACATACATTGAACGTTGGGGTTTGTACCTAAATTATCTGCACCCTGTCTTCTCAGTTAATCATCAAGGCCCAAATGGAAATTTGCCCTAAAGTAGTAATACACATCTTCTTTCATATGAAAAGGCACTTGAACAAATGTTTTTTCCTATGCCAGATTTAATTATTGTTGAAAGCCACTTCAGTGCTATAAATACACATGATTACAAAGAACTTGCATTCATGACACTGATGGCACATTAAAGGTAATTTTGACAAAATGGAAGGCAATGGGTTTTCCAGCAGCAGCAACTTAGGTTATGATCCCTTAGCTTACAGGAGTGAAATTTAAGCATATGGAAATCAATGAGGCTACTCTGTTGTGTAAAGGTAGGCATGCACTTAAATCTTTGAAAGATTTTGAACTTTTGTTTGAAGATGTGTATAAATGCTGCAAAAATGATGTATTACAGTGAAAACAATACTAACAAGAATGGCTCAGGTAATGTTTCTGTAATTATTTCTATATCAAGGCTACTGAGTTGAAATAGTCTCTAGGGTTTTTTATGTTTACAGTTCTTTGACTTCAAGTCACATGACATTGATTATACATTTTTATAGGGACTCTGTTTTTTGCTTTTAGTATTGTGAGTTGTACTACAAGTCAGAAGTACTCTAATTACACATACTTTAAAATCACTTTGTAGTGCTTTTGAACGTTAAGTTCCTCCTCAAGTAATGCTTCTCAAAAAAGACCTAAACTCAGCTTAGCTGACATTCAAACCTAAAAGTCTGTTTTGAATGAAGTATTGATTAAAACTTAACCTAATTTTTTTAAAAAAATACTTTGTCTTAAAATAATCATATGATTTAAGTTTTATTAATAATTCACTTTTTAATAAAAACACACAGTTTATGAAAATTAAATAATGCAACAACTTAAATACTACTTTGTCTTAGGGAACACCCAGATTCAAACAGCTGATTGCCAAATTTACCTAGGTCTATGTCTAAAAGAGAATTAAGTACTGTACTATTTAAGCTTAGATGGCAAAATATCATATTCCCTCCACTATTTAATGTTTCTCTGTTTTAGGTTCATACCTGCTATCTTTGCAAAGTGATTCTGTAAAAGTTTTTGGAAGCCAATATAGTCTCAAGGAGGCAGTTTCAAGTTCTGCCATAGAATTGACTTGAGCAATAGATTTATTTGTGTCTGGTTAGAAGACATGACCACCTGCCAGATTATCAGTGTCATATTAAGTGATATAACCAAGGTTCATTGTATTAGTGTCGTATTAAGTGACACAACTAAGG
>JAGPOW010000261.1:57740347-57763917 GCA_030014935.1 Caiman crocodilus | reverse complement strand
CTTGGGCACTGTCCGTTTATGAGGTGGACTGATCACCCTCCTCACGCCAAGGCAACCCCTAGGCCGTGCCCTAGTAGCAGTCATCTGTCACTGGGCTTTCTTCTTTCTCACTCGCATGCTTGATTTAAACCAACTCATCACTATTTTGGTACCACCGTCTGTAACTGAATTGCCGACAACCTTTCGCTGGATTGCCGGACTGTTAACTGTGTTTACATTCAACTGCTTTACTGCTTTGTTGTAAGTTTTTCGTTTGTTTTAAATTTCAAACTGAGTGCACACTTACCTTGCAACCGCGACCTGCTGTCACCCAGGTTGGCCTTGCCACCTGCCTTGGGATCCCCTGAGTGTAGCATGGCGTCTACCTCAGACAATTTGATTTAAAAAAAAATCTTTAAAGCTTATTAAGATATTCTCTTGAAACTTTGTAACCATTTTAGATTCTTGCCTGATTTAAAAAGTAAGTCTAGTGTGATTGTTTTCCCTGGTTTAATTCATAAATAACTCCTACAATTAAACAGTGTCCAACTGGTGTAAATTAAATCATAATAATTTTTCCATCTAGACAATATTTATCTTATATACTGTTTATTTCTTTACAACATAATATTTAATTTTTATAATGAGAAAAGACAAGCTGCATGCTACTGTATTTATTCAAATATAAGATGAGGTTTTCCCCTCAGTCAACATGGTGAAAAAATGCTCTTTGACTCACATTTGCATACAAGGAAAACTAATTAAATATACTGTTGATCATTAAACTGTTGCCAAAAGCAGCATATGCTCAGTAATGGAAGCCAACTATGAAGCTGATTTAATTAAATTCAGCTAGCACTGAGTATGACTATAAAACACATCACCTATATTGGGCAAGCATACTGATGGAAGCCTACCACAAGAAAAAATTAGCAGAACCCATCTGAATAAGATACAGGTTTCCCTTTTATGTGTGGGTTCTGTATGGGTGAATTTGATTTTATGTGATGACCCTTTTTATACTAAAAATTTGTTATATGCAAGATAAATTCATTCTTATGTGATCAGTGTGGTGGAAGCCCGCAGTCAGCTGCTTTGTGTGGTGCATTGTGGGAGTGATGTGCATCAAAACATAGTCTCCTGTGTGGATCTGTGCTCTTCACTCATCGTCTGTGCATGTGTTTCTGAAGTTGCCGTCGCCATGATGATAGTGCCCTGTGCTTGTGTGTACTGTCTGCTGTTGGTGAGTATCAAAATTGTCTTGTAAAAGTGGTAGAAATGGATCTGGGGGTCAGCACAGTTGAGGTCTTGGAATATATCACTATTTGTTACACTGTAAAGTGGGCTCCCTTTATGCACATTCGAGTTATGCACCGTTTTCCAGGAACACATTTACAGCATAAAGCGAGGGAAACCTGTATATAGTAGTGTACATTGTACTCAGTCCCTCTCAGTGCTGACTCTTGCAACTCATGGTAATCCAGTACATTTAATACATTTCAATTTTCTCTTCACTCCCATAGCTGAGCAGTAACTTCTAATGTTGCAAAAAAGCACACTTCCCCTCCCCCTCCCCCATTTCTAATGATTTCTGTTTCTTCACCAGCCTTAAATGCCTGGCAGGCATCACAAAACAGGGCCCCAAACAGTTCAGCCAAACCCCCTCCTTTACCCACTCTATCAGCCTGTCACATATAATTAGTGTGGCCCCACCCTCCATGAGGTAGCGTTGTACCAGGTTCTCCTGTGCCTCATCTGCATATTAATTTTTGAAGCATCCCAAGACTCATGACAAGAACACCTAGTTTCAGTCATGAGTGGCGGGCTGTAGCAGGGGGCCTTCCTAGGGCCTTCTCTATGTTGGCCATCCACCTATTTCTGGCCCTTTTGACCCCTCTCTGGGTCCTGGCCTCCGCATGGACCAGTCAAGGTCCTTCAGGACAAGCCTAAGCAGCTTGCTTGCATTTACCCTCACAACTACGCTGCTTTTACTCTCACAACTACACTCACAACTGAGCTGCAGGCCTTTCTAAGCTTTCATAGGTCTGGGCATTGCCCAGCTAGGACTGTGTAGGGGCTGAAGGTTATTAGGCATCCCTGACCACCAGGGAGGTTTGCAGCTCTGGCATTTCATGGGGCTGTTGCACCATTGGCAGTCCTACCAGGCCTCCCTTCCCTGCGAGGGTGCAGTTTTAGGTCATGCCCAGGACCTGGGGTCTCCTCCATCTCCATAGCCCCAGCCCATAGACCCCCAAGGTGTTCCTAGCCTTAGCTCTGCCAGCTGATGTGTTTCTTACAGCGGGGCAGCAGCAAACCGCTACTTCACCCTATATAGCCTATGTCTCAAAATGGCCACCATAGTCAAGCATCTGGCTGCTGTCAGGTATTTTGGTATTTTGCACTATATACAAGAAAATATAAAACTGTGTTTATGAGGTACCTGTGCAGTTTCAAAAAAGATAACTTGCATCAATTCTGGATGAACTTAGTCTATGGGTAACCATAGTCATTTACCTCTATGCAAATTACTACAGGCATGTTTATTTCAAAGTTAGTGTTTCATGTTTGCCTCTTATTTCCATCTGCTCAGGAAGAGCAAGGCTTGACAGTAAGGGAGAGGAGGGCTGCAAGGGGGAAGTAACTGGTGGGGAACAGAGGGTACAGAGGCTACCTGACCCCCTCAGATTTATTTTCCATGCTGGAGCAATGGGAGGGGGACAAATTTAAAGCAAATCTCCAATAATTAGATTCTTTACCTGGAAAATTATAATAAATTTATACATTTTCCATAGAGAGAATCTAATTTTTGGGCGGTTGTCCTATACTCAGTGTCATCTTATATTTAAGTAAATATGGTATTATCTGATGGCATGTCTTGATGGCTTTTATAATAAGGTCATGGTATCATACCTAAATATTACAAAGACACATCATTATTGTTCCATAATACAACATTTGCTTTTTAGGCTATATCAGTCAAATCCTCAAGATAATGATCAAGCAAAAATATACCAAGCATTGAACCATATTTTCTCTTCACCAGCCCAAATGCAATATGAACATAAAACTGAAGTGAATTAACTACATTGCTCTTTGTACAGCACTTTCAGAATACAAAATAAGGGTACTTCATATAGCTTTATCCTGTTTCCTTTCAATGAAATCAGAAGAACCTTTATTACTAAATTCATAGACAGTAAGACTAGACCAGTAAATGCTGAAAAGCATTATTACTGATTGAACAGATGATGTAGGAGCATTGCCAAAAACTTACAAGCAATCTGTTGGTGGAGAGAAAACAGCCAGTGACTAAAAGTGGCCCAGATCTTTGGGTGAGATATTCAGCAAAATTTCATGGTTTACACCAAATTAAGATTTAGTCCCTTATGTATTAAAATTGAGGAAATATGAAAGCAAACTGTTATAGAATGATTGTAAATTGCCAAAAATACAAAGCAAAGAGTAGAAACTGAATTTAGGATACATATATAATTTTTCTCAATTAAGGGAATTAATGGAAAATGTTAGAAGCTGGAAATGGGGTAGAAAAAAAATTAAAATGTATAGGCAAGCTAGTTGGAACTAATAACTTTCTACTGTCCTACAGTTAATTCCTCTTTAAGATGAAGATTTAAGATAAAGCCATTTTAGAGAAGAATATCTTTTACTAACTGAGAAGCAATGCCTGTAAAAAAAAGAAAAGTGCCAACCTATTATATCTGTCCTGAAACACTTTGCAGGAAGCTTGTCAGAAGAGCCTAGATAGAAAAAGGACCCCTGGAATCCTAGAAGTTTTATTATATTGGGGTCTTGAGAGAGGGATGTGGTGGAGTCAGGGTTACTGGCTCAGAAAACTGACTGACATGCCAGAGCAGTGCACTGCAAATTCAGGAACGTCTACATAACCGTAGGACTACCCAAGAATGACTGGGAGTTGCGGTCTGAAACAGGCCGATAACCAGATATCCAAGGATAGTTCCTGCAATTGGTCACTATTACAGTACTGGACCAATTTGGGTGGAGCAGAATAGGCCATAGATGATTTGCATTGTACAAACAGCTATCCTGGGATTATTCTGTATAAATCATCCATACTAGTGTAATTTATGCCAGAGTTCTTTTATTGTCATTTTTTTTTCTTACGTAACTCTATCCCAAAGTCTTCTAAGTTACACTGGTGAAGGAGTTTCTTCTTTTTCACATCAGTATGTCTGGGCCCAGTCTGTATAAAGGCTTAGGTCCTCCTGGTACACAGAGCATGTTCTCCTGCAGTACAAGTGAACAATTATGAGTTGTCTACATGTACATGACCAATAGTTTAAAAGCCTCTGCGGGTGCCATGAAGATGCAGCTGACAAGTTTAGAGTATACAATAAAAAAATAGCTTGCACAGTCTCTTTCCCTACAGAAGGAAGCTGAAAATCACTTTAACTCTCTTTTGCCATACGGTAAAATGTCTCATGAAAGTAAAACAGTGTACTTTCAACATTTTTCATGTTGAACCAAACTAAAAAGAATAAAACAATCCATTATGGACCAAAACCAGGAAAACACGACAAAGCACAAGAATGATTTCTCACAGCTATTTCTAAAACAATGCATCACATGCCTCATTGTGGTGACAGCAAGGCATTACACTCAACTTTTTTTATGATTTACTTAAATATTATCCATTATGGATCACAATCATAAATTAAAAGGATGACCCTGGAAATGTTTGCTATGAGGCAGAGCTTAGTTCCATGAGAAGCATAGCTGGCCTCTCATAGCTGCAACAGAGCTGGAAAGCCTCAAATGTAAAATACAGATGTCAAAGCAACATGGAATAGAAAACTGCTTATTGGAGAGGGCTCATTAAAAAAAGATGAACAACAATGGTTATAGACAGAGGATGTTAAGCAACAGAGGAAGCTAGATACAGAAATATGAGGCCAGAGCAGAGGAATTTGTAGGGAAGAGCAGATTAGGAACAGGTTTTCAAGTGCAATAACTTGGAGTGCAATAACTTGGAGGATACAGGGGGAAAAAAAACCAGCAGCCCACTTATAGCGGCAACACTTTCTGCTGCTAAAATGAAGAGCACTGAGAGGATAGACTAAAAAGCTTGGTATCTCTGACTGAGTAGTATTGCATAGTACTAGGTAACAGGCCCTAAAAACAAATAAAGGATGAGCTAGCTGTAGATAAGCAGGGCATGAAGTTTCTAAAACAGATGCCAGAGATTGCAAGAACTGAATTTCATCTTCAGTAATGGATAAAAGGAAGCACTCAGAGAAAGACTACTTGCTTTTTGAGCTTCTTAGCGATCTGGAAGGAAAACTGGGTTTTTTTTATGGGAATGAAGAGGTAAGTTGCAAAATGTCTGGCCTTCAAGAAAAGATAAACCCAGCTCCACTTGTGATGTAATCAGCTGCTGCCCACCTGAGGTTGTGAAGGAGAATTTAGGGATCAGATACCTGGCCCTCTTAAGAGCAAGCAAAAATGGAACACTAGCTGTACAAAGCAAGGAAAGCTCATGTAGGAAGAGCTGACAGTTGATAGGGCTCCAGGGACCCTGGGAATTAGTACTCTAAACTGTAGTTAAGGAGGTTGTGTGCAAGTGTGTTTCGTATATGTATTCTGGAATGGGTTGGACTTCTATGTGATTTGAATTGAGGGCTCAGTTGCAACTGAACAATGCTAAATCTTGCATGGATTAATGAAGGCTCAGAACCCTGACCAGGGAAGCAGTCCTCTATGGCAGTGGTTCTCAGTCTTTTTCCTACCAGGACACATTTGCAAAGATCGATGGGCTGTCTCAACTCACAGGCCCCTGGCCCTGCCAGTGACCAACCCTTAGTTCCCTGCCCCCCCAGGCTATGCTGGTGTCTCTCACTGCCGACCCACAACCCCTTGCCCCCACAGCCCTACTGGAGGAGCCACCAACTGCCCCTGTCCCAGTCAGGCTGGAGTACACTGTCTGCAGTGGCTCTGGGTTATGTGGGCAGCAGTCGAGTGAGTCTGGCCCTGGGAGGAGCCAAGGTAGAAGAAGGAGGAGGAGAAACCTGTGGCACCCCCCCCGACCTGGGCTGGGGCTACTGTGCCACACCGCACCAGGCAGCCTGGTCATGGCCCCTCCCAGTCCTGTGAGCACAGGCACTGGACCCAGTACCACCAGCCCAGGCAGGTGCACCTGCCACTAGCCCAGAATGCAGCTCTCCCCCACACTCTCCCCTTGCTGGAAGGGGCAGGTGCCTTCCTGGTGCCCCTTTTCCCTGCTGCAGCATATGACCTTTCGAAATACTGTTGCGACCCACTTTTGGGTAGTGACCCCAAGTTGAGAAACAGTGCTTTATGGGCACTTGACCAAACAGCAAGGGGCCCCAACAGCCTGTTTTGATTAGTTCATCTCCTGCTTCAGGTATGCCCTGTGGAAGGCCAGGAACCCTCCCACAATCAGGCACTCAGACCCTACTGTTGAGGACTGTATTGAAATGGGGCTGAGTGAAATGTACTCGAACTACAAGAAGACAGAAGAGGATGATGAGAAAGAGATGGCAGACCTCTTATGGTGGAGAGGGGACTGACATTTTTTAGAGGCAACCCTCTGAAGAGAACAATGAGGAGGACAACAGCAAGAACAGCGATTATGATGACAACAATGACAAATACAATGATGATAAGTGAAAGCAGTAGAATGGTGATGGGTTCATGGTTGCATGGGTTCACTGTGTGAACTTTTAAATGGGACTAAAATATCTTAACTCTCAAAGTGTGGTTGGTCTGTCAAGTGAGCCATAGTGGTCACTTGACAGGTTGTTAGAGGTAGTTTTATATATATATAAAAGAGAGAGAGAGAGAGAGAAATATTTAAAAAAAAATAAAAAAATAAAAATGAAGCCCTTGAGTTAGAGGCAGGATCTGCTTCAAGTGGACTACTCTGGGATGGCATCCTGCTGCACAAATTGTATTGTTGTTTCTAACTGTGAAAAATCTTCATATAATGAGCATGAGGAACTACTCTTTAGCCATTAATAAGTAACTATTTCTTTCCCTTGCCCATTACTGGCCTCGCACTGGAAAGAGTTTTTTAGATAGTAGTTTCATAGTCAGGAGAGACCTAAACAGATCATCTAGCCTGACCCTCTGCCACAGGCAGGAATGAATGCTGGGTTCACAGGACCCCAGACAGGTGATCATCTAACCTCTTTTTGAATTCACCCAAGGTAGGGGCGAGGACCACTTCCCTAGGAATCTGGCCAGATTCTGGCAACCATAAAATACTGCCTCCTGATCTCTAACCTAAACCTATTCTCCATCAGCTTTTTACCATTGTTCCTTGTCAACCCAGGTGGTGCTGGAGAAAATAGGGTTCTTCCTATCTGCTGATGATCTCCCCTGATGAGTTTGTAGGCAGCCACCACGACCCCCCCTCAGCCTCCTCTTACAGAGGCTGAACAGGTTCAGGTCTCTCAGTCTCTCCTCGCAGGGCCTGTCCTGCTGCCCTCTCACCAAATGAGTGGCCCTCCTCTGAACCCTCTCCAGGCTGATCACATCCCCTTTGAAGTGTGGTGCCCGCTACTGGATGCAGTACTCCAACTGTGGCCTGACTAAAGTCGCATAGAGGGGGAGTATCACCTCTCTGGACCGGCTTGAGTTGCAACTTTGGGTGCATGACAAGGTATGGCTGGCCTTGCTGACTGCAGTCTGGCATTGGCGGCTCATGTTCATCTTGGAGTCAATAATGAGTCTTTTTCTCATCTGCCCACTTTTGTAGTCTGTCTAAATCTAGTTGTAGCCTCTCTCTCCCTTCAAGTGTGTCCACCTTACTCCACATCTTAGATTCATCAGCAAACTTGGACAATGTACTTTCAACCCTGTCATCCAAGTTGCTGTTGAAGATGTTAAACAGTACAGGCCTGAGGACTGAGCCCTGGGGGACCCCACTTCTCACATCTTGCCAGGTTGAGTATGACCTGTCCACTGCTACTCTCTGGATGCGCCCCATCAACCAGTTTTTTACTCTTCCAACTGTGTAGGCATCAATGCCACAGTCGTTTAATTTATTGATGAGGATGGGATGAGAGACAGTGTCAAAGGCCTTCTTAAAGTCTAGAAAGACTACATCCACGGTGACACCATCATTCAAGGATTTAGTTACCTGGTCATAAAAGGCAATCAGGTTGGTCAGGCAGGACCTGCCTTTGATGAACCCATGCTGGTTGTCCCTGAGCATGATCTTCCCTGCTGGCCCCCCACAAATATGCTCCTTGATGACTTTCTCCAAGATCTTCCTGAGGATCAAGGTGAGGCTTACAGGCCTATAGTTAATTGGGTCCTCTTTTCTTAAAAATGAGAAACACATTAGCTAGTTTCCAAACCCCTGGCACCTGGCCAGATGACCATGAATGCTCATACAGCCAGGCCAAGGGCTCTGCAATGACCCCTGCCAGCTCCCTTAACATCCTTGGGTGGAGGGCATCTGGACCTGCAGATTTAAAAATGTCCAGCCCTTCCAAAAGATCCCTAACTGCATCTGCGCTCACCCAAAGCCTGACAGAGCTATCCCCGAAATTGTTCCTATCTCTGGCAGGGGAGATGTCCTGGTCCCTGTTCAAGAAAAGATGGCGTCAAAGAGGATGTCATATTAATGCTGCTGATCCCCTAGGAAGGTTATGATGAGATGTTCCTATAACCCAGGAGTCTGGTATCCATCATAGGTAGCTGCTCTGCATCAAAGATGTTGTTACGGAGCATAGAAGAATTTAGTCATTCAGCTCTAAGGAAGCAGCTGCTGGTGCTGGCGCTGCCATTTTTGTAATCCAGAGGGTGGGATGAGAGACAAGGAGATTTGATGAAAAATGGGCAGATGGCGTCAAAGAGGATGTCACATTAATGTTGCTGACATCCTAGGAAGGTTCTGATGAGATATTCCTATAACTTAGGAGATAGTATCAAGAACTGTTACATTCTCTAAAATAACTGGTTCTTCTGGATGCACTCAAAATGAATCCCTGCTGTAGATGTGTGCATCTCATACATATGATTTCTCTTGACTAGGTGTCAAGGTCATGCATATGTCCTTGGCCTCTTTATTTTCCTGTATGATGGGATGAGGAAAAAATGGCTGTGATCCTCTGATCATTTTTTCAGATTTCAAAACCTATGTTTCAGAACAGTGTTTCTCAACCTGTGGTATACATATCCTTGGGAGTATGCGAGACATGGGCAGGGGGTATGCGAGTGCTGTGTTTTGGCATTTGCCTGCATGGGCCAGAAGTTGTGGCTGCCACCCCTCCTGCCTCATCCGGTGCAGCGGGGCTTTCTACTCCCCATCGTCAGCATGCTGGGGGATAGGGAGAAAGGCCCCACACAGGGTGCTTTGCCTCGGGCCACAGTGGAAAAAGGGGACTTGGCTTGCGGTGGTGAAACCAGAAGTGCCACAGTGGGACTTCTGGTTTTGCTTTTGCCATGTCGATTGGCAGGAGGTACATACAGTACCAAAGGTTGAGAACCACTGCTTCAGAGGACTCAGAAGTGGAGCTGGAAGCTGCTTGTTGAATCCACACTGCCCATGTCATCTTGAAGACATGGGTATGTGTGAGGTAAGTAAACTTTTCTTCTTTTGAGCCTGAGCCTGTATGGATCCCAGTGTAGTGACTGGGAAGCCATATTCTCCCCAGAGAGCAGGAATAGGATTCCCATGCAGCACCCCAGTTTCCTCAGTCAGACTTAACTTGAAGTACAACTCTCTAAATCTTGGCACCTATCCTGTCAGGTGTGTAATGTTCAGTAAAAATGAGTAGGTTACTCTGTGCAGCTGTTTTAGAGAAATGAAAGCTGTTGTGACTTGTTGGTGTGTACATTATTTGAACCTGGGCCCCCCCCCCGCCGACCAGGCGGGGGCGGCGATATGCCCCCCCCCCCCCCCCCAACACGTCAAGTGAGGGAGTGGAGCAGGGGCAGGCTCTGCACAGGCCGGGTGCATGCAGGACACAGCCATGAATGGCTTCTGTGGGGTTGCAGGGAAGGGGGGCATGCAGCCCAGGAGAGTAAGGGGGGTGCACGCCCCCAGATCTGCATATGGGGCAGGGCAGGGCAGGCTGGGGGCAGCACCAGGCTCTTCCTGATGCAGTTCTTTGGCTGAGCAGGTCTTGGGCTGGGTGGTGGTGGTGGCAGTGGCAGCAGTGCTGGGAGGCAACAGGGGGGCTACAGCAAATTTTCATGTGCCTGAAGCCTCACTCCCAGCACCACCACCACTGTTGCCTGACTCGAGAGCCATGTGGGGAAGAGCCTGGTGCTGCCCTGACCCCAGCCTACCCCGCGTAGAGATCCAGGGGCATGTACCCTCCCCATGCCCCCCAGATGAGCTGCTTGCAGCTCCATCCTGTCCCCACCCTGGCAGTACAGGGCCTGCTTCTGCCTCACTCTCCCCTTCACTGCTGTGAGCCATATTTCTGAATTGGGGAAACAATGATGAAATGCTGAATTAAGACACTGGATAACTTGAGAGCTGAATTGTCCTTTTTCTTTTAGATTGCTTGTGTAATAAATAGTGGTTAAGTGAATTATGTTTAAAAGTAAATATGTAGAAGAGATTTTCATTCAAACTTCATTTCTGTTAGAGCACTACCTTATTCAGCATAGTCAGACTATAGAATGTCTCATTTGCAAATCTGCATTTGTGCACAAATTGTTGTTCTTCTAAAAATCTTTTCCCTATGAGTGCTAGCAGAAATGGATACTTGTAAATTGTGCAAAAGTGGTCTGCTCCCTCTTAGCAAATAGTTTGTATGTGTAAGGAATTAAATACTAGAATAGATTTACCTGTAGAGATGGTGGGATATCCATCACTAGATATCTTAAACAGCAGGTAAGACAAAGATCTGGGAGGAATGGTAAGTATAATTGATTCTGTCTTGGGGTAGAATGATGGATTAGCTTCCTATCCGAGGTTTCATCAATTTCTATTTTCTATACAATCCCTTTTAATATTAAGATGTTTAGAAGATGTCTGACATAACATAAATATTATATACTTTCACTGTAGACATAAGTGCTGCCTAGTTTTTCAATCCAGATCACCTTTAAACCTGTATTTCAAATGTTCCAGTAGATTTCCCCCCATTCCTTGTTTTCTTCTGCTCTGCAGATGGATAAAGCACTGAGAGGAGTCTTATTTACTTTAGTGAGACTTCACACAAGTGTAGAGTTTTTCATGTGCCCAACAAATTGCAGAACTGGAACCTAAGTGTGCTTATACATATACCGAGGTTTAATGCTAACTAAATAAAATAGGTTTATTAAAATTTTAAATGATTTGTTTTAATTTGATACACCACTGTTTACAGGTGATGGCCTTTAAATTGAATTGAATGGATGGTAACCTGTTTAATCTCAGCTGGCTCTGAGCCAAAACCAAGAGCATCTGATTGCAGCAGTTTTTCCTGCCCAAGTGCAGGGGGGGCTGGCTGGACCCAATGATCTATAAGGTCCCTTCTAGCCCCGAAGCTCAGTGTGTAATTCTCAGTAAATTACAGCAGGGTGAATCACATATCAATCCACTGTGCTGATCTCTTTGGTACTCAATTACAGCAGGGGGCGGGGGCAAACCAGTAATTCTCTCACTCCTAAAATGCACCCCCTAAAGCTGTAGCTGCCACCAAGGAGCCCACGTCAATCCAATTATGAAAAAAACCACATCACAGCCAGAAGGAACTTTATAAATTTAAACTTTTATTTCCTTTTAAAAACATTATTTACATGTTATAAAAACATAAAAATATAAATAGCAGTATAAATTATAAAATATTTATATAATTACAAAAGCGCTGTATAAAAATAAAAAAGTATAAAAATATAAAATATGTTTTTCTGTCTTATGTAAAAACAAACAAACAAACAAACTAAACAGGTAAGTAAATAAATAAACATCAGCCAATATCAACATACATTAATAATATTAAACTTTCCCACCACCTATCCTTATTCTATTCTATTCTAATTTTACTATTCAGTTGTCTCTATTCTTGTTTTTTCAACTGTCTCTTCTATTTCAGCTCTTCTAAGAGTCCTGCAGGAGAAGAAATAAGATGGATTTTGGCCCATACTCCCAAAACCACTGTCGCAGGGCACTAAGGTGGTTGATCCTTTAAGGGCAGAAACTTAGGGAAACTGCTTAGGGAGAGAGCACTAGCAGTCAGTCAGGAACCCCTCAGCTGCAAGTTACCATGGCAGCAGGATTAGTCCACACCTGCAGGTAGTCAGCTGACTGGAAGAGGCAGGGCCTGGGGCATATTCAAACCCCAAGGCTGGGACCAGAGAGTCAGTTTTCTGCCAGCAGCCAAAGGGGAAGGAGATCTTCTAGAGGAACTAAGTGAAGACAGTTGACTGCCCATTCTGCTTCTGGTAAGATTAAGGGGCTTCAGGAGCTCACCATATACTCTGGCCTACAAGGCCCAGAGTGAAGGGTGATTCATTTAAAGGGACAGAACACACCCTGAGCCACTTGCATTATGGTACAGCCCAGGGGCTCGTATGTTGATATTTGTTTGTGAACGGGAGGATCAGGCTAAGGCTATTGGGGAAGGAGAAGGCCTCATTGGGGGCCCACTACTGTGTGGGGACCACAGCGCCAGTGTGGGTGTGGTGACAAAGGGGGTGAGCGGATGACAGCACCAGAGGGTGCAGAGACAGGGCTATGGAGAGCTCAGTGGTGGCTGGAGGCCAAGCTAAACTAAGGCCTTGGAGGCACAATGTGTGAATACCATCTGCAAGGCTTGGGGTATGGTAAAAAGACAGTTTGGAGCCATGCATCTAGCTCACAAGGCTGAGGGTGTCCCAAGAGACATCCATTTTGGAGCAAGACCCAAAAAGGGTCTGAGAACCCACAGGGTTCAGTGGGGGCCATCAGAATCGTGTCCAAACAAACTTGAGGGCAGCCTCCCAATTTATTATAGTTACAATAAGACATGGCAGGCAAGACAGAGAGTGCCCGTTGGGCAGGATTGGCATAGTCAAGGACCCCTAGGGGTATCACAGCCATCCCTGGGGACCCCATTTTGTGACAACCACCTTTTTTGCCTCTTCCCTACAAGCTACAAAATCTGCTGTGGGGGAGTTATTCAAGCATTATGTCTTTCATTACCTAAATATAACACAGAATGCAGCATAGCCTTGATGACGGGTTTGTCAGGCTGCATCCGCCTGGGCATGGGTTTTCTGGAAGGCAATAATAAGAAAGATGCAAGTTACCTCAAAATATTAACATGCTAACATGTGCCAAGGCACACCCCCTCAATTGTAAACTTACCATTTGCTGCGCCTGCTGCTGGAACTCTTGCCATGAAGGTTGAGGGGCAAGGGATTGGGGCAGCATCACTAGTACAGGGGGCAGTGGGTGGACCACCATCACCAATGCATATGGCCAGGAAACCACAACAGAGGGGTATGTTGGGTTCTGTCCCTCCATGGTTTTTTTTCTTGCAGCCAGACTGCATTTCCCAGCAGTCACTGGGGCCAGTTTCTGAGGAGACCCCAGCAGCAGCCATGTTGTGATAGTGTGGCCCTGGGACTTCTGTGGAGACTGAGCCAGATGCGTTTGCAGTGCATGCAGCTTTGTGTGCAGCTATGTGCAATTTTGGGGTGACTTGGTCCACCCCCCCACCCTGGCACAGAGCTGTATTGCACCCAGCCTGGCATATTCCAGTGGTGAGATCATGATTTGTAGCTGGGGCAGAGCTGCAATCTGCAGCTTGCATGACCCAGGCCACATAGCCCCTCCACTTGCTCCTTGCTGCCACCGGCTGCTATGGCCACTCCTAGGACTCCAGCGTAGTCACCCACCCCTGCACAGTAGCTGGCAGTTAGCCTGCATGCTAACCCACCTGTGGGGGCTGGGGGGGTGATCTTTTGTGACATGAAAGGAAATTTTGTCCCCCATTAACCAGTCTTGCTATGACGTGCACTTATTATATACTAGCTCTCAGTACAGTCATAGCCCTGGGTGCTCCTGGAATTTTAGCAGGCGGCCCTACCACCAAGCCGCAGATTCCTGAAGGGTTATACCCCCTGCTCTCCCGCAGCAGGGCCGTGAAGTGCTTTCATGAACCTTTCAGAGCACATGCCTGGCCTAGGTCCATCCAGTGAGGCTAGGCAAGAGTGTCCATGCAGGTGAACAGAAGATTGATTCATGTTGGGCTGGGTGGACCACAATGCCTGACATGCAACATCTGGCACCTGAAAAAACACATTATACCCAAGTACCTAAAAACTGCAGGTATTCTCTTTTTCTCCTATTTGAAATTTGAAGGGACATCTGGTGGACAAAGGGGATCATTACACAAAAATTGCAGAGGCATCTGGTGGATAAAGGAGTTTATTGTATATCACTGAGTGAATTTCTGTTTTCACATGACGGGTCCATGGATGTACTAGTTTAATTCGTGATGATCCAAAATAAAATATATCAGGATGCGTTTTACTTTGAATTACAAATAAGACATTTAAATTGCCCCAAAAACTCATATGTGAAAACTGTAATACAGTTAAATTGCAAAAAAGGGCAATTTTTGTCACATGTACAAGCTCCCTAAATCTTCCCTCCAGTATTACAATACTGTCATGTAACAGTATTATAGTACAGGTCTATGCAAAAGACTATAAATAGTTAAAAGACAGACTAGATCCTGTCTCTCATGTGACCATAATTCTGGAATAACATACTACAGAAAAGAAACTGTGGGTGCAAACAGAAGTGACGATTTTCAGTTAATCTGGCCACAGAAAGTGGTCTATGAACTAGTAAAACTCTTGTTCTCGGGCCCATGGTAAAAAATACAGGCTTACACATTGTAGCTCTCTATGTAGTTATAGTTTTATTTTGTTTTTTTTTTAAATTGCCTTTAAATTGAATTTCTTTCCTTTTTTCTTTCTGTATGACCTTAAAAAGAAAACCACCAATAAGAGGAAAATAGTTTGGAAAGTTTTTATTGCATGGTGGTATGAATATGTAACATGAAATCCATTCCCGTTATTTTTCTCTTCCTCTCTAACACTAAACCTCTTCTTCTTTATCTACCTTTGTCTTTCACAATTTACCTCAGGAACCATTCTCTAAATAACCATGTCTTTGAGAGTAAGAAGTTTTGTCCATTCTATATATTCAGAACTTCCTGTGAAAGCAATAGGTTTTCTTTCATAAAGAACAGATATAAAATCTGGCCTCATGTACTTTGGACCTAGCAACAATTTGTTATGCCTTTGAGGTGAGCCAGCAATCTCGAAAATCTACCTCCCAAAGGACTGTGTTTTTCCCAAATTCTCCTTGAACTTAGAAAGGGCAGTGTGCCTGCTGTTGTGCTGTGTACCCACCTAAAGTAAGAACTTGCTAGCACAAAAACTTACGAAGAGCTAGGAATGTAGTGAAATTTGCAGATTTTTCTTAAATTCTTATTTAAAAGTCTACTCTGTTTAATGGGAAAACCAGGGAATCCATTCCAAATAGTGCAAGATCTTCTTTTTTTTTAATAATATGATTGGAAACTGTCACTATATTGGATTATTCTCCTGTTACAGTTATTGTTATTCCTTTTAAAAGGGAGAAGGGGAATAGAGGATACATAGTGTGAGAACAAATGGGAGCCAAGGGAAAGGCTGATAAAGACATGAGCATTCTTTTACTCTCAATGAATCCTGAACTGCACAGTTTCATGAAAAAAAATGTTTTAATGTATTTTTGCAAATATATATAATATACATCTCTGAACTCCTAACAACCTGTCATGTGACTGCTGTGATACACTTGACAGACTAAAATTACACTTTTACAAGTCAGCTATTCTAGTCCTGTTACAAAGCTCACGCTGCGCGCCTGCATGCCCATGCACCCATTAGCATTCCCTTAAAAACATCAGTTTCATAAAAGACTCTCTGTTTCCTCCCTCTTTTTCCACCCTGCCCCACTGCAATCTTCCTCCTGTTTGTCCAGTCCTTTCACTTGTATTCATTGTTGTCACCCGCCTCATTGTTCTTTTCGGAGGGCTTGCCTCTGAAAAGTCTATGCCAATCCCATCTCTTCCATATGAGGTCTGCCATCTCTTTCCCATCGTCTTCTTCTGTCTTCCTGCAGTACCAGTACATTTTACTCAGTCCCACTTTAATACTGTGACGTCTGTGTGCCTGTTTATGAGCAAGTTCCTGGTCTTCCACAGGGCATATCTGAGGCAGGAAGTGAATTGGTCAAAGTGGACTATTGGGGCCCCTTGCTGTTTAGTCCAGTGTCTCTGAACAGATGATGCATGGGGGGAGATAGGTGGTGGGTGTGCGCTCCCCCTGAGATTGTGGGGGTTCTGAGAGAAACGCCAGTGGCACTCCACCAGGGTTTGCTGCCAGCACTTCCATTGGAGGACCCCGCAGCTGGCAATGGGTGACCGGTGCCTCCTGCCCATACTACTCTGGTCAGGGTTCTGAAACCTGTCACCAGCAGGAAGAATGTGTGCACTTTCTTCCACACCTCTCTGGCATATTGGCAGTCCCAGAAGAGGTGGTCAGTTGTTTCTGCCTGCCACCAGCAGGATTGCCTCGGGCAGTTGGATGGACCTCTCTGCCCTGCACTGTTTCTCCATGCCTGCACAAGGAGTGCCCAGTGGGATGCCTGCCAGTTCAAATCTCTGTGCTCCTTCTGCAGGTCCTTATGGAAGATTCACTCCCACGTGACCTGGCAGCTGTCACCAGGTACTAAGTCCATGGCTGATATGTCTCTTGCCACCTTCTGTATCTTGTGGTGGTTTACCAGGGTCACTGAGGCCACGTTGTGCAGTTTGTCCCAGAGATGTTTCAGGATCTTGTAGAACCATGGGGACTCCATATTTCTCCAAAGATGTTAAATAACAACCAGCAAGTTGATTATATCTTATTCTTTCTGGCGTGAGCTTTAAAGGACACCTCATGATGTTTTCTAGCTACAAAATGTTTTTAGTTCAAAGTACTAAATTGCACTTTGGCACTGAAGGGAGTAACTTAGTTTCTATATACTCCTTCTTTCCTTGCTTCAAGGCCAAGACTTCAAACATAGTTCTGCAAAGTGCTCTGCATCTGCAAACACTTATACCAGCATAGAGTTCTGTTAGGATACCTGTATTAGGGTTCAACATTAACTTGGGCAATCAGCACTTTCATTTGACTGCCTGGGTTAGCTTAGCCCAAGTATGAGTAGACAAGCTGAAGACCCATATCCAATTTACTTCACTGGCGCCAGGCTCATCCTATGCATTGCTAAGACTTCTGGGAGCGTGTCCCATAATTGACTGTGCCTACAAATTACAGTATCACATAAGTTAAGCAGCCTTAGGCGTCATTAAATTCAAGTGACATTTTTATGTGGAGGATTTAGAGGCAGCATCCAAGAGCCTAAGTTAACTCTACAATTAAGATGTACGTACCTATGTGGATAATTTGAGTGTAATTTGGCAGTGTGGTTGTTCCAAAGTAGATTATTCTCAGGCTAAGTTTGTGGTGCTGATCACCATATGCTACAGTATGCACCTATCTTGAGGTCAAAAGGATTATGGATAGGCATACCGGTTTGCCTTTAAGTGGTGTCTTTAGCACCAGACCCTTAGCATACGTCCTGTGCTACTGAACTCCATGACACTTTCCTTAGGATCCTACACTGTGGGCACATTTACACACGCAACTAATATGATTGAATATACTTTGGCTCAATTTGAACTGGAGTAAATTTATCCTGACATCACCATCTACATATGTGTTTAAACCCAATAATTTACTGTGCTACCAGTTGTCTCTGACGGAACTATCAGGCAATGCAGTAAATGAATCTACTCCATCCTTATTGCTGTGCACATATAGACTGTGACGCTTTACTTGAGCAGCCAATTAATCTGCTGCACAGTGAATTGTCTCATGTAGATGTGTCTTGTAGGATCAAATGGAGGCATGGAAGAAGAGAATGTGGAGAAAGGAAGGAAAAGCATATTTATAGGAAAAAGCTTGCAAACAAAGCTTTAAAAGCAGTTTAGGATAGTTTGTGCACAAAATATGCCATACAAAATAGCAAAAATTACTGTGTGTGTATGGAAAGAGTAAGGTGGGAGGGAATTATTTCATTTCTATAAACTGTCTTGCTCCAATGCAAGCTTTGTTTTGTAGGTCAGATCTCTTGGGGCTCAAACAAAAACCCACTGACTAAGGGGAAATGACAATATTCTGCAAACTTCTCATATATCTGAACTGGGCCTAAAAGGGAAAAAAGACTAAATGGTGACTTGAACTATAACACTGGATGAAATGCAGAATTCTAATAGGTTTCAAATCCCTGCTTCTTTTTTTGAAAGATGAGAAAAGGAGCCAAAATGGATGTGTGAGTGCGTATGTGACATGTAGACCCTAGTTATACCAAGGGTTAAGGCAACAGTAAGCAATTGTTTTGGCTGGAGGGCTGCTTAATGAATTTTGGCGAGCTTTTGAGGGCTGCAAGGGTAGCCCTGCCTCTTCACAGGTGCCCTGCTCCCTGGTCGCCACCTTGGAACTGGAAGTTCTGCCCTAACCCCTGATCTTTTCCACCAGAAGTCCCTGTCCTTGCCCCCAGAGTACTCCTTTTGTGGGGGAGGGGAGAGGGTTACCATCTTGGCATGGGAAAAAAAGCCAAATCATATGCTAAAAATCGAACTGATTTTGTCCTGATTTACATGTGGTTGCATAGTGTATATAGAAGTGACCGCATAAAAAATAAAGTCTTACTTGTGTATGTTGTGTGTGGGGTGTGTATGGTGGCATGTGTATGTGTGTGGGTGGGAGTGGGGTTTATGAGGAGGTGTGGGGAGTGTGTGCATGGGGGCGAGGGTTGTGGAGGAGTATGGCTGTATGTGTGGGTGTGCCCCCACATGTCTCCCCATGATGTACAGCCCCCACTGCCAGTGGCAGCAGCAGCAAGCAGCAGGCCCTCGGGGGGCTCATGGCTCGTGCAGGTAGAGCTCCCTGGTGGATTGCTTCATTGCATAGAGCTCCCTGGGACCCAGCCAGAGCAGCATGCCATGTGGAGGAAGCCCTGTGCAATGGAGCCAATAGCCTGGACCCACTCCCTGACATCACATACAGCTCCTGGGAATCTTCTGGGAAGCAGGGAGTGGGGCCGAGCTAGCCTGGCCACATCACACGGGGCTCCTCACCAATTCCACTGCAATCCTGGGAACTGCACATGGTGGCAGGGAGTAGGGAAGGCCACTGGCTTATTGTGTGGGGTTTCCCCCCAGTGGCATGCAAGTCCTGGTTGCCGCACATGAGCTGGGCCAACCCAGCTTCCATGCTCCTGCCACCTCGCTGGGCATGGGTCCTGGGCTCCACACTCCCACTCAGCTGCAACTTCTCCCCCGCCGCTGGTGCTTCTCTACCTGGTACCCAGAGCACTGCAGCAGGGACATGAGGAGGAATTGGGGGAGCTGAGCAGTTCTCCTGGCAGTAGCAGCAATGGCCCTGCCTAGAAGCTATGTGCTGGCTGGGGCTGGGGTCAGGGCTCTCCTCCACATGAGGAGCCAAACAGGATTGGGTGGGGCTGCCCCAGCTGCCCCAGCAGGAGTGTGTGGGGCTTTGGAATCATAAAGTGCAGCAGGGCCAGCTGTGGGTTGGATGGTATACAATTAATTGGTGGGCACCCACCCGTGAGCGAGATGAAATTGTCTGGCAGGCCAGAACTGTACTTTGCCTGGTCCTGGGTTAACGGAACAATACTGTAGTTGAGGTGGAGTCAAGGAGACATTAATTAACCACTGCATTTTCAAAGAACCCCCAAACTGACTATTTTGGTTTAAATTCTCTCTGTTTAACTTTCTCCAACTGTTGCAGATGGTGTCTTTCCTAGTGTAAGTTATAAAGACAAAGATTTTACCATACCGCTCTACAACCATTAGTGCCATCGTCAACTTACCTGGACTGTTACTAGAATTTCAGTTCTTGCTCTTTGGGATTTCTAAATAGATTCCCAATTCAAGTCTCTGCCAATATGTTTGACATGTTAGTACCTTGAGTCTGGCTATGACAACTGAAAACCAGCCTCTTTAGTAAAAGTGTTTTGAAATCTAGAGACGAAAAATGCAATGCAAGAGCCAGATGGCATCATTATTATTAATAAGATCAACTATAATCTGTATGCAGTATATAAGGAATTGAAAGTTTGCTAAAGCAAAAATATCATATTAAAAACTTACTTCTTTCACAAACCACTGGCAAAAGGCAGGGCCAATCCATTCTCTTGCATGAATTCCACAGTCTATCCAGACAGCTTTCTTGTAACGCCGTGATCTTTTACCTAACTAAAAGGTGTAGATATTCACAGTAACTACAGCAGATCTTTGCTTCTTGACACTTGTAAGCAGGATAGGATCTGTCCTTCAGCAAGGGAAGTTTAGGCTGGAGATGAGAAGGAACTTTCTGACTATGAGGGTGGTTAAGCGTTGGAAAAGACTACGTAGAGAAACAATGGAATCTCCATCCTTGGAAGTTTTCTGGAGCAGGGTCAGGAAAATTTATGATCTGAAAATAATACTTCACTGAGAGAAACATGTGATATAGAAAAAAATTTAAAGAAATGATTGATAACAGATGAAAGGAAAACATATAACTTAAAAGTAAAAAGCTTTCCTCTGTAGGCCCTGTCTAATTTGTGGTCCTAATAACCTTATTTGTGAATGTTCCATCTTGGTCTTTCATCATCAATAGATCAACAAGAACCACGTGTGGCACAATATCCTGAAGGGGTCATGAGTTTCTTGTGGTCTATTTTCCTCTTTAGGGTAATCACTCTAGAAGTCTGTTAGAAACGCAGGACTTGCTTAACTCCTTCTCATTTTACTTGCATAAGTAATCCATAGGTTGCAATAAGTAACCTGAATACAATTTGGGGAAATACTTCAATTTTTTTGTATTGTTAAAAGCCAAATGCTTATTTCATGGTTCATTAAGGGCCTGATCCTGAGAGGTGTTGAGGAGATATGGCTATTAAGCATTTCTCAGATAAATGATATGTGAAATAAATATAAGGCTTATATAAATACCACGGGAGACATGACTAGGAGCAATGACCTCAAGCTTCATCAGAGGAAGTTTAGGTTGGAGATGAGAAGGAACCTTCTGGCTATGAGTGTGGTCAAGCACTGGAAAAGACTACCTAGAGAAACTATGAACTCTCCATCCTTGGAAGTTTTCAAGAGCAGGTTAGACAGGTTGAGATAGTTTAGTTAGAGATGATCCTGCCTTGTGCAGGGGGCTGGACTAGATGATTTTGTAAGGTTCCTTCTAGCCCTACTTTTCTATGATCCCAAGTGTTTGACACTGGATATAGGTGGTCCTTGATTATTTTAACCATGTAAGAGCATTTTACCTTGAGCACAAACAGTTGTCTCCCTTCGTATGATTTTCCAATGGAGAACATATGAATGAGATCCGAGTGAGTTTTGTTCAGTTGATACATCCAATTTTGGATCTGGAAATACGGAAATAAAATTGCTGCCTCAGTTGTTTGCTTTTAATGAAAAGAGAATGAAGAGTAAAGGAAACCTTGTGATGGGTCCCATTTTATTTCTTTTGTCTTGGTCTGTTATTCAGACTGTAAGGAGTGGGGAAGAGGTGTCACTATCCTCTTTGTTACATGTTGTCTGCACAGTGCTTATCATGCCTTGATACTTCACTGGGGTTCCTAGGTGTTAATATAAAACTACTGCTGAACCCTCAGTGTGTGTTTTGATATTCTTGGTGTATGTCTTTCATTTTTACTGTCTCTGTTCTCTGAATGCTCCAGATCTCTTCCTTTTCTCAGCTTGTTGTTTCAGTTATTTCTTTCTAACCTCTGCTAGTCCTACTTTGTCCTTATTACAACACAGTGGGTGCATCTACACATGCCCCTATGGTGCTGTTGTTACTGCACCACCATTTAGTACCTCCTTTAGGAACACATGGTTATTTTTAAGTGCTATGTTGCTGTAGTGATGCCCTGTAATGTTAGTCTGTGCTAGCCGATGTTACATTGCTACAGTGTCTTATGTAGACGCACCCAGTGACTTCTAGCTGCCTCCTGAAGAATTCTGAGGAGGGTGAGTCTAACTGGCTATTCTCTGAAGACAGTGGGGGTTAAATGTAGAAAGGATGCTACTGTCTTCCATGCTTTCCCATGGAAGACAGCAGCTGGACATCCAGAAAAGGTGCTTCTGTTGAAAGAAAAGGTAGAGCACACTGACACTTGTGTTATTTGCTTTGAGAGTATTAGATGCCATAATCAACTTCAGGAAGTACAGATCCCTGTAAATTCAAGCCAGTGTTCCTGTTTCTAGAGCAAACAGAAACAAGCAGTTTTCACAGAATTCTAACAAATTACATACTGACAATAATATGTATTGAACAGATGCATAGATTGTCTAAAAGGCAATTGTTTGTGTTCCTTCCCCCTGAGAAATGTTTTGAAGTCAGCTGCTGCAGAAGTTCTGCACACAATACAATGAAGAAAGAAAGGCAACAACATCAGGCAAAAAGTGTGTTACAGTAATTGAAAGTCAACTTTCTGAAGAAAACAACCCAAAAGTTTAAAACTCTTGGAGCATGTTCTTAAATCAATATTAGGCCAAAACTGCTTTTGACTTCAGTGAGTTTCATCAATCTGTTAACGGAAGTTGTATCCTACAGCAAGAAATTTAGGCTAGGTACAGACATTACACACAAACTGGTATAAGTGATCAGAAATTGGTCTATACCTGTAACAGAACGGATGTTCAATGCACATAGACTAGTTTAATAATGGCAGAACCTGTTCTAAAACAGATCTGGACTGATGTAGTATCAAGTTTAATTAGTTCAAGTTAAACCACTCTATTGAATTTATGCACCAGATCCTCCCCCAACTCAAACAGATCACTGTTCTCTGGCATCCTAGGCTCCTTTGCAGGCTTCCACTAACTACTCCTTATATCTCCATATGAGATAGGCAGGCTAGCCTTGGTGGCTTGTGCTCCTCTGCTCTGGCTGAGTGCAGAGCTGGCTGTGCCCCCAGGCTGTCACAGAACTCAGAGAGTAAAGCCTCTACTCCCCAAACTTGTGTCCTGCCTGTACCTGTCAGCCAGGGGAGGAGGCACCAGGGAGAGAATGGAGCCCTCTGCCCTGCCTCCCTTTGAGCTGGAGTCTGCACAACGGGGGGGGGGAGGGGGGAGGGGGGAGGAGGCTGTATAGTGGGGACTTTCCCTGTGCTGCCACTGCCTGGGCCCCCACTTGGATAATCTCAGCTGCCCTTGGCAGTATCTGGCATTGCCGAGAGTGCGGAAACACCCTATGCCTTCTGGCCTCACGCAGTGCAGGTAGCTACCTGTCTTCCCCAACCCAAGCATGAACATATGTTCCATTCACTCCTAATCCAATTTACATAGCTTAGAGAATGCCACATAGTTTGGATCAACTTTGCCTTGGGCGTTTTTACCTAGGGCATCTGTACTTAGCCCTAATACAATCAGTATCTGCTCTTCTCTCTGTGAGCTATCTTATGTCAATGGAAATCAGTCACATGAAATCTTGCAAGATTAAGCATTTTATAATGGAATCCTTTTCTTTTAAAT
>JAGPOW010000261.1:57686550-57731102 GCA_030014935.1 Caiman crocodilus | reverse complement strand
CTGTGATGAACTTATAGGCAGCCACAAGGTCGCCTCTCAACCTTCTCTTGCAGAGGCTGAAGAGGTCCAGGTGCCCCAGTCTCTCCTTGTAGGGCTTGGTCTGCAAGCCCTTAACCATACGTGTGGCCCTTCTCTGGACCCTCTCCAGGTTATCCACATCCCTCTTGAAGTATGGCACCCAAAACTGCACGCAGTACTCCAACTGTGGTCTGACCAGCACCCGAAAGAGGGGAAGTATCATCTCCTTGGATCCGTTTGTCATGCATCTGCTGATGCGTGATAAAGTGCCATTAGCTTTTCTGATGGCTTTGTCACCCTGACGACTCATGTTCATTTTGCAGATTGCTAGGACTCCAAGATCCCTTTTCACTTCCGTTCCACCAAGCAGGTCATTTCCTAGGCAGTAGGTATGCTGGACAGTTTTTCCTCCCTAGGTGCAGCACTTCGCATTTCTCCTTGTTGAATTGCATTCTGTTGTTTTATGCCCATATGTCCAACCTGTCCAGGTCTGCTTGTAGCTGTTCCCTGCCCTCCAGCGTGTCCACTTCTCCCCACAGTTTTGTGTCATCCACAAACAGAGTACACGTCACTCCCTCATCCAAGTTGCTGCTGAAGACATTGAAGAGTATTGGTCCTAGGACCGAGCCCTGCGGTACTCCACTGCCCACACCCTTTCAGGTCGAAACCGACCCATCCACCACGACTCTCTGGGTGTGACCCTCTAGCCAATTCGCCACCCACCAGACTGTGTAGTCATCCAAGTCACAATCTCTTAACTTGTTCACCAGTCTGGTGTGGGATACCATATCGAAGGCCTTCCTGAAATCTAAATATATGATGTCAACCCCTACTCCTGTGTCCAGGAATTTTGTAACCTGGTCATAAAAAGAGACTAGATTAGTCAGGCATGTTCTACTTGCTACGAACCCGTGCTGGTTTCCTCTCAGCATAATTTGTCCTGCTGGGCTCTCGTAAATGTGATCCTTGATAATTTTTTCAAAAACTTTGCCAAGGATGGAGGTGAGACTGACTGGCCTATAGATGCTCAGGTCCTCCTTCCTTCCCTTCTTGAAAATGGGGACCACATTGGCCCTTTTCCCGTCCTGCGGGACCTGGCCCATGTGCCATGAGTGGTCAAATATTCCCGCCAGTGGCTGTGCAATGACATCAGCTAGTGCCTTCTGTACCTTCGGATGGAGCTCATCCAGGCCTGCTGACTTAACTAAAGCTTGTTCAACAAGCTTGCTGTAGATAGGCAGCCTATCTACATGTATGACAAGCTTTAGTTAAAGTGCCTCCACTGCCATTTTGAAGAGTGGGATGCTAAATACAAGAGATATGGGGGCTTCTGGCACATGCTAATTAGCATGCTCCAGCAGACTCAATTAATCGAGTCTGCTCTGATGTGCTGTAATTACAGTGCTTTGGAGCAGTGTTATTGTATGCCTACAGGCACCCTTAGACTGGTTCCTAAGAGCCAGCTGGTATCCTGGTATCCTCCCATGAAAAAGACAGATTGGGAGTCTGAAAACTCAAGACTTTGTAGCTTGCAGGAACTCAACACTTTGCAGCAATACTTGTTGCTTTGCAGTTGGTTGGTTTGTTTGTTTTTTTAGAAATTCCCTCCTCATGTGGGAATAGTTCAGGAACTGCAGGAGTGGCTGGGAGGTCAGCTTCCTAGCTAAAAATATCTAAAATCAAGGTAGGCCATGTTCCCACAGAGGCTTTCCCTATTGTCAACATGCATGCTGCCTTTGGGCTGACTACAAGTACTTATGCAAATCTCTTCCCCAGTGTGGATAATGCAAGTGCAGGACTTGAATTTCTACAACTTCAAGCACTAGTAGCAGCGATGCAGTTTATCAAATTAACTGCAGGCTGCTTGGGGAAGAGAAGCACAGCAAAGTGTTTTATTTTCCACACCTACCCCTAGTTTCCATTCCTGAGGCCTCACATAGTTTCATGCTTACATAATGGTCTATGGATCTTTGACTCTGGATGGTCACTGCACCTTTGAAGTCTAACGTCACAGTTAGCAGAGTTCAAAAGACTTGTCAGCTGGCAGCAGCTGCAGATGGTGTTGGATGGAAACTGAATACATGAAAGAAGTGCTTAGCTTATAAACAAAGATACTTCTGTGGAGCTAACAGAAATAAACAATTTTAGTTGTTTATTTTTTGTTATTGTGATTCATCAAAAGTCATTGAGTAAATTTCTGTCTCTACTGAAGTCATTGGGACTTTTGCCACTGTCTTCAGCCGGACCAAGATTTAACCTGTGGAGGTTAATTAGAGTACATGTGATGTATAACATTTTAGAGACTTTATTAAGAATCTGCAAAAAGAGTGCCTAGCCAGCACTCCCTTTTCTGCAACTTCCCCAGCCAAGGTCAGCTAGGTTCTGCCATATTCTGCTAACCAGTTTGTGAGCATGGAGTAATGACAGAATGCTGGGAGTATGAAAACTATCCATTATCAGGGGCTATTGTCAGTATACAGACTTAATTAATTGCTGAAGGCAATATCTAGATCAGGGGTGGGAAAAGTACAGCTTGTGGCAGATTTCATTTCCCAGCAGCCCCTGCCCAATTGCTCTGGCTGGTCTCCATGGAGGCTCCAGTAGTGGTGGGGCCATGACAACATGGGGCCAGGATATCCATGGAAACTGGCCAAAGCGGTGTTTGCAGGGCGTGCTGCTGGTTGAGGAGCTGCTCCAGGGTCAGGGTACAGCTGTGATCTGCTGCCCCAGGGGTGTGCCAGTGATGGTTGGGCTGGTCTCCATGGAGACCGTACCCCCATGGTGTCATGGCCCTGCTTCTCCTGGGATCTCTGTGGAGACTAGCTGGAATGGCACAGGCAGGGGTTGGTGGGAAATGGAGTTTGGCCACTGGCTGGATCCACCATTTTGCCCACCCCTGGTCTAGATGGTGCTCTCCCTCTTGGCCACCTGCCACATTGCCTTTTTAGGGTATTCAGTCATTGAATCCCAAGTTTCTTTGCCTTTGAATAGAGTCTAAGCACTGCTCTTCTCAGTCTCTAAATGAATTCCTGGGGTATAGATCCTTTAGCCTGGACCTACTCCAATTTTTAAGAGTGGATCCATGCAAATGCCTCAGATTTCTGTTTCAGCAATCCTGTTTTACAAAGAACATACATGAAGTCCTGTTTCTTCAGTGAAGTAGAAACAAAAATAGCAAGCAGTTTTCTTGGTCATAGTTTCCAAGTTTTCCCCTCCAGTTAGTTCTGTACACAAATGTGATGGAGCAGATGTGGTGCTCTGTCACTTTAAGGGCTAGAGCAGGCAGCCAGCATGAGCCTGATTAGGGCAGCCATTTTAATGCCCAGCTCTCAAGGCTGAGGCAGCAGTTTACTGACAGCCAGCAAGGGAGAAAAATTTCCCAGCTGAGCTACTGCTCCGGGAACATCTTGGAGGTAAGGGAAGGGGCTATAGGGATGGCTGGAGGCCTCTGGTCCTAGGCATGACCTAAAACCGCACCCTGCAGGTAGGTAGGTCTGGTGAGACTGCCTGTGGTGGGGCAGTGTCATCTAAATACCAGGACGACTAACCTCTCCAGTGAAAGGTGGGTTGGGGTGCCTTAATAACCCTAGCCCCCACCATCTGGTGGGTAGTGTATGAGCTAACAGGGGCCCAGGCATACTTGTAGAAGTATCTTCCACCTTAAAGGGGTGGAGGACCCTGGTGAGGTGGGCCAGGCACATCATGGGAAGACACCTGAGCCTGCAGACATGGAGGACCTCGCACCTTAATGAGAGGGCAGAAAGTGAGCCCCAAAGGGAGGAGGGGCAAGAATGATGCAAAGCCTGGTGAGGGACTAAGGGTGGAGTCAGCTCGAAGTTTGGATAATCAAGCAGTCACTGCTCAGATGAGGGTCAAGGAAAGGACCCAAGAGACTGAGCCAGGGCTACTCAAGGAGTGCAAGAACAAGCCTATGGGAGCTGCTCAAGAGAGCAGGGCAAGGTGTATGTGGCCCAGAGATGGGCAGAGTGACAGAGGCCCCTGTGAGAGGGGGTGGAATGAGTGAGGCCCAAACAGGGCAGTATGTTAGAGGCCGTACAAAGGTCTGAGTTTGACCCGGGTGCAAGCCGGAGCAGTATGAACAAACAGGATGGTATCTGTGAGTCATGGGATGCGGTTAGTGGTGGTTGGAGCATGCATGTATCACCCTTTAACAGTGGGTGCTCAAGGGCAGCCTTTCACCTAATTAACACCTTAATTAAATTACAACAAGGCATGGCAGGAAAGCAAGGCAAATGGTTTGCCCATAGACAGGGAGTGGGCCATTACCGAGATCAAGCTTGGGAGCTTGTCCCTGTCACAACAAGGAACCCTGTCTTTTTGCTGCCCTTTCTTTTGGCTGGCTTTTTTAACTTGCACAAACAAACCCTCTCCACCATTCTCAGGGAATGGCCTCAGACCATAAGGCTTGATATCCTGCTATACCTTTTCTCTCTGGCCCATTTGTTGAGTGGTAATTTTTTATTTTCACAGTCACTATATGAAGATTACTTAATTGATCCTTCCATTCAAGAAATATACTTTATAGTGACACTGTCAGCTTCTTATAAGGTCTGTGATTATCTATACATGAAAGACCCGGTTGATGTTAGTCATTAAAACATTCCAGCATTAACTATACAGGAAACTCTCGCTATTTGCAGATTTGGCATTCATGATTTCAAATATTCGTGAATGCTGAAACTGCATTTTAAATACACTTTATACACTTACAGGAGCTCCCTGGGGGCTCTGAGCTTGCTGCCACCAGACTCCTGCCACTGCTGCTGGGATCCCACTACCACCAGAGCCATGCTCCCCTACCCAGCCGCTGGGGGCACTGCGTTCATGAACACAGTGCCTTATTTGTGGATTTTGCCATTTGCGGGGGATATGAGAACATATCCCCTGCGAATCATGAGGGTCATCTGTAGTATAACTTCTTATAAGTGTCAGACTAAATTATGTATATAATTCATATAGTCTGTAGTATATGAAGGTTTATTATACTTCTGATACAAAATACGGTTTTAAAAACAGTGATTTGGGCATTGTACTAGAGGTACAAATTCTTTCCTTATAAATAAGACTAATATGAGTTATTGTCTCCAGTTTCATATCTCTTATGCCAAATATGTCTCCCTCAAGATCAAAATGTACTTTTTTTTTCTTTGACAGCTGTTAAAATGCTCTAGTGAAGATTTTGTTCTGGCACTTCTGGCCTCTGATATGGAAGTTCTTACCAGTATAATACAAACTGTAGTGCTCCTTTATTCTGTTTATCTGTTAGCTTGCATGGTTTGGGACAAAGTCACACACCAAAAAATCAACATCAGAACTTATGTAATACATTGCTAATTAAGTCTTTTTTCATAGTCACTAGATTTAGTGTTCACATTTAATATTTTAAGCACCAAAGCTTTCAAATACATGACTCACAAGGCAGATGGATATATAAAATGGTAATGAGCAGGAACTTTTAGATTTGCTTATACCTCTGCAAAGAGCCAGTAGTTGAGCATTATCAGTGTCAGTGCTGTGGAGTTGCAAGTGAACAGGTGGCAATTACTTTTCTGTTCTTGCGCAGAGTAAAGACTGAATAATAGGCTATATGTTATGTTTCACTTGTGTAGGTACAGCAGCAGCTATCAATGAGTAAAGGAAGAGTTATTCAGTATTCATCAGAAAAAGCATATTATATTTTTTGGGAGAAGTCAAGTTTGAAGCTGGGTATTAAAATTATGAAACAAATCAGAAGTGACTTAGATCTGCGTTCTATAGGCACTTACACAGGTGAGTAACTGTGCATGTTAGCAGTCACACTGAAGTGAATGGAGCTGCTCATGAAGGAGGTTATTCCCTTGCATAAATGTTTGCAGTGATCCTGATTAATCAGTGTTATATCCTACTGCCAATTAACCATAGTGATGCATTCTGAATGCAATCCTAATCAGTTGTCCTTAGTTGTGGTGAAGAATGTCTTGTTGAATGGCTCAGGGTTTGATGTGAAGAATCTTGAAAGAGACCAGAGAAGGGCCACAAAAATGATTAAGGGCCTGGAGGACAAGCCTTATGGCTAGGGACAGACATTCAAAAAGCCTGAGCCTGAATTGATTCAATCTTTTCAGGTTAGTCTAACCTGGCTAGGCTGAATCAGTTTGTAACTGCACAAACATCCCAGAAATGCAGGCACATGCCTGCAGTGGCTCAGGCTAGAAGACGAGGGGCGTCAGAACAGTTCTCCTTTCCCTTTCACAGTGCTGAGCTGAGTGGGGGGAGCCTGGTCAGGCCCTGGAAGGACGCTCTGATTAGAGAGGCGTTTCCACCCCTCCCCCCCCCCCTTCTGACCAGCCCAGCAGGGAATCGATAACAGAGTGTTTATCACCCCTAACTCAGTGCTTATTAGTCCATTAAGAAAACAACAGAAGGACATTACCAGCTACCTGGTGATTCTGCCTTTGTCCAATCTGCCATAGCATGGAGCGTAGCCAGCATGTGATCAGCTAGATAATGCTGAGACATGTCTGTGTAAGGCAGAGGAGATGGGGAGAGAAGAGGGGAAGCAGGGGGAAGATGCTTGCAGTCTCTGCTGAGCTCCAGTCAGGAAGCAGAGGGGAGGGGCCAGCTCTGCTGTGGAACAGAGCCCTGCTCAGCCCAGAGAGCATGCCAGGATGCTGGGGAAATCTTAACCAGCACTTAAACCAAAACTTAAACCAGCAAGGGGTCTGGGACAGACATTGCAGAAACTGGTTTGACCCAAATCAGTTAAGTCTCTAAGAACTCTTCAGCCTGGGAAAAAGAAGACTGAGGGTGGATTTGGTGGCCATCTATATGTATGTAAGGGGTGACTATCAGGAGCTGGGAGAAAAACTGTTCACTAGGTGCCCCAGGATAGGACAAGGATCAATGGCCATAAACTGTTAGAAGATGGTTTCAGGTTGGATGTAAGGAAGAACTTCTTTATGGTAAGGGTGACCAGAATCTGGAATAGACTTCCCAAGGAAGTGTTGCAGTCCTAAAGTCTTGGAAGTCTTCAAGAAGAGACTGGACTGACACATTGCTGGGATCATTTGATTTCAGCAGTATTCTTGGCCAGAGCAGGGGGGTTGGACTCAAACTTTCAAGGTCCCTTCCAGCCCTAATTTGTATGATTCAGTGTCCAAGAAGAATGTCCAAAGACAGTAACAAATATATGTTAATCTGGCAGAAGTAATCAGTGACATGAATATAGGTTAGGAGGGGCCTTTGTAGGACATGCTTGGTAATCTGGTGGTAGCATCAGATGAGAAAGCTAATCTCTTTCACAGACTCTTTGCTTCCATTTTTCAGAGCAGGGACAGGGATATTACCCCCTACTGGGATTCCAGACAGACCCAGCAGAGGTGCAACCAGGCCTAGGGTCAGTGAGGATCTAGTCAGAGAACTTCTGGAGGGACTAAACATGTTCAAATCAGCAGGTACTGATGATCTCCATCCCACAGTGTTTAGGGAATTGGCAGAGGTTATTGCAGGACCCCTGGCACAGCTTTACGAGCAATTGTGGTGCTCTGGAGGTGCCAGAGGACTGGAAAAGGGCCAGTGTGGTCCCCATTTTTCAAAAAAGGGAGGAAAGAGGACCCTGGAAGCTATAGGTCCGTTAGTCTTACCTTGGTCCTGGGGAAGCTCCTTAAGAAAATTATCCAGGACCACATCTGCGAGGTGCCAGCAGGGGAGATTATGCTTAGGGGCAATCACCACGGGTTCATTAGAGGCAGGTCCTGTCAAACCAACCTGGTTGCCTTCTATGACAGGGTCACAAAAGCCTTGGATGCAGGTGTCATGGTGGTCATAGTCATTTTGGACTTTGGAAAGGGATAGGCTACAACTAGATCTGGACAGGTTACAGAGGTGGGCAGATGAGAATAGGATGGGTTTCAATACGGACAAGTGGAAGGTGTTACACCTGGGAAGGAAGAACCAGCAGCATACCTACAGGCTGGGGAACTCCCTTTTTGTCAGCACAGGGGTAGAAAAGGATCTTGGCATCACTATTGATTCCAAGATGAACATGGGCCGCCAATGTGGGGATGCGGTCAGGAAGGCTAACCATACCTTGTCATGTATCCATAGGTGCATCACGAGCAGGTCCAGGGAAGTGATCCTCCCCCTCTATGCGACACCGGTCAGACCGCAGTTGGAGTACTGCGTCCAGTTCTGGGCGCCGCACTTCAGGAGGGATGTGGACAACATGGGGATGGGTCCAGAGGAGGGCCACTTGCATGATCAGGGGGCAGCAGGGCAGGGCCTATGAGCAGAGGCTACAGGACCTGAACCTCTTCAGCCTCCAGAAAAGAAGGCTGAGAGGGGATCTGGTGGCCACCTTATAAACTTGCCAAGGGGGACCCCCAGGCAGTGGGAGAGTCCCTGTTCCCCTGAGCACTACCAGGGTAACAAGGAACAATGGCCATAAGTTGATTGAGAGTGGATTCAGGCTAGATATCAGGAGGCACTACTCCACAGTCAGGGCGGTTAGGAGCTGGAACCAACTTCCAAGGGAAGTGGTGATCACCCCTACCCTGGGGGTCTTCAAAAGGAGGCAAAACAGCCACCTAGCCAGGGTCAGTTGACCCCAGCATCCTTTCCTGCCTGTGGCAGGGGGTCAGACTCAATGATCTGCTTAGTCTCTTCCAACCTTACCAACTATGAAAGTATATGCATGATGGGCTTCAGGGCTTCCATAAAGCTCTGCAGGATAACTGTTTGGAACAAAGTATAGGTGACACTTGCCATTTGTGGGGGATACATTCTTGTATCCCCTATGAATGGCGAAATCCGCAAATAAGGCACTGTGTTCATAAGCGCTGTTCGTGTTCATGAACTTAGTGCCCTTGGAGGCTGTTGGGGGGTGGGGAGGGCACGGTTGCACTGGCGGTGGCAGGAGCCCACTGGCGGCAAGTACAGAGCTCCTGAGGAGCTCCTTTAAGTGTATTTAAGAAGTGGGTTCGGCATTCGTGAATATTTGAAACTGCGAATGCTGAACCTGTGAATAGTGAGGGTTTCCTGTAATCAGTGGTTGTTTTGTTTTGTTTTTTTAATAAATGCTGTACATTGGGACTACAGTATGTGAGCAACTGTTGTAAGGGCAAGAAAACAGAAAGGAATTCAGGTATGACTTCAAGACCCAATCTTTTTGTCCCTTCCACTGCTCAAAAAGGCTTCTGTCTGCACCTGTGTAGTTTTGTTGTAAAAGTACTGGAGAAAATGGATGATGCAATTCTGCATGTTACACCAGAATCGCTTATGAAACAGCAGCTGTTGTGCTCATTTTACAAGTGCAACCAACTTTTATTTGATAAAGAAACAGCTTGCAAGTCACTGACATTGACCCTGAAGTTTTGAATGAAAGGTTCTGAAGTAGAGAGTTAATGAAAGAAGGTCTGAGAAACTAAGTAAGCCTCAATTGTCTGTGAACTATTTTGAATGTGATGGCATTTGTTCCAGTCAATTAACTCAAGAATAGGATGGGTAAAGGATTTAAACCGTGAAACCATCATGGATTTAAACCATGAAATGTTCATAAACCAACAGGATCCTCAAATTATCTTCTGGACAGAAGCAGGTGGCAATGGACAATCATTTTGAGAAGTATAGATGCAGATAAGTTATAGGAGGAAGATAAGTTATGACACAGGCTTTGCATTCATGAACTTTTGTCCATTATGTTGATGCTGTCATATGCACCTTTATGTGTTTGTTAGTGATTGTATTTCTGGCTAAACGAGTAAGATCAGGGATACTTTCCAGAGAAACTAAAGACAGTGGTAATAATAAATTCAGATCACAAGTGCTGAAGAATAGCAAGTAAGTCCCATGTGTGTGTTTTTTAGTTTGTTTTGAGGTTTAATCCCTCTCCCTCCCTCTCCCATCTCTGAATTGAAAAATCGAAAGCCTGACTTAACAAAAGTCTTAACAAACAACTTACTCAAAATTCTTTCATTATCTGAAAACTGACAGACATGAGACTGTGACTAATAGGGACAGGCCCTGGAGGACCTGAAGTATGTTAGGTCTGTGTATGGAAGATTCACCCATTTTCCATAGCATATTGTCTGCTTCTTGACTTCAGATTTGTCTTCTTTGAATATGTGCTAAAATGGGTCTTGGTCTGAATAAATAATGCATTGCTTGGCTTTGCTTTTAGAAAGCTGACTGGTGATTTAAGAGCCAAGTCACTGCCCCCACAGGCACTTACACACATGTGAGGGGCCTGCTTTGACACACTGGAAATTCAGTGCATCAGAGCAGATTCCATTCATCAAGTCTGCTGGAGTGCGTAAATTTATGTGCTCTGGCAGCCTCCCATGTCATTTGTATCACCAGCACAATGCATCTCCATGCTGAAAAAATGGCAGCGATGTGCTTTGAGTTAAAACACGTTCAGTGTGCTTTAGGTCAAAGTGCACTGCTGCCATTTTCTCAGTGCAGAGGCATGCTGTGCCACTGATACGTGTGTTCCTGACATGGCACTGGGTGCTTTTAATTAGCGTGCCTTGCTAATTAAAAATGCCCAGCATTACATCAGGTACACGTGTAAAAATGCCCTGATGAGAGAACAGAATGGAAGGTATTGAACTCAAGCCAGATCTGCTAAGGTGGTCACAGTGTAATGCAAAAGATTGCAGCCTAAAAGGGCACAGTCTGTAGGGACTGAGGATCCATTGGCTTTTGTTTTGAAACAGATGATGGCTGGAGGCCATGTAATACCCTCAAGGAAACTATGAATGAGTCTGACAGGTGGTGAACCTGAGAACTGTGACAAATTTGGTGGTGGTTTTTGTGGAACCTACTTACTGCAGTGAACTTCTAATAAGTGCCAGGAGTAGAGAAAGACAAAGCAAGTTCTTTACAAGAGGGAGAAAAAGAAAAGAGGGATAAAAAGAGTCTGTCTTCCTGGGGAAAAATAGCAAAAAGTGAAGAGGAAAAGAAGTTAAGCACAGCTAAAGAAACAAGCCTGTAGAATTATGTGAGATGCAGCTAATAAAAGCATAATGAGTTTTACTTTACTATGAGATCTAGAAGTGTAATTTTACAGGTGTGAAAAACATCAGTAGAGAACAACCAAGAGAGCATTTATACACATACTTTTCATCCCATGACGTGCTGGCAAGTGGCAGGTTGGAGCAAACTTGATTAATTGAGTCTGCTCTGCACGCAAGCTGATGTGCACTGTGCTGTGGTGCTTGCAGTTGTATAAGTGGCAAAATGCATGTCAGCATGCAGAAAATGGCACTGTTTTAGTTCAAAAGCTCACTGCCACCATTTTCTGTGCACTGATGTACATTTTGCCACATACAATTGCATACACCACAGCACAAGCACGTGTACAAATGCCCTTGGTGACTATTTCTTTGGCATAAATGGGGAAATGACCAGTGGAGGCAGTAACCTGTTTAACACAGGCTAGAGTCTCTACTGTGGCCATTAGGTCAAAGCATGGTTAGAAGGGAAGCATGGTAGTGGAGGTAAGGTCTTAGGGGAGAAGACAGAGGCTGATTTCAGAAGTGGAATACTTCTGGACTGAGATCAGCAATGCCAGCCCGAAGATAAACACTGCCAATGTGAACTACAACAGAAAGAAAAGGAGTGCCAGCATGAGATCAGAGTGGAGAAAAGGCCCCAATAGCTCTGATCTGCTACTAAACTGACAGCCAAAGTGTGTCAGGGGAAGCTTCAGTAGTTCAGAAAAATAGTGAATACAAATTTTGCTGACATTGACATAAATTAGGATTTATATTTCAAAATGGGGAGGTAATGGGACAATTTTAGTGCAAATCCAACTGCAAAAAAAATTAAGATAAATCTTTTGATGTTTAACCCTGCTCCTAACCCTCCTCTTATACATGTGCATGCACTCTCAGCCAACACATGCACATGCACTCTCACCCAACCCACCCCAAACAAGAACACACAGACTGGTATGACCTGGTGCAAAGGTCTTAATAGACCAGAGCACATGATACTGAATAAATTAACTGACCCTGACCGCTATTTTAATCAGGCAATGGTGACTGAACAATTTGGTTCTGCTTTACCATGTAAATAGCTTCACACTGAAAAGGCAGTCTGTCTGGAGGGGCGGGAGAGAGGCGGAGAGGGAAAGCAGCTTGTGCTTGCAAGGTGTGGAAGCTGGAGGACCCCAGTTGTATATGGAGGGGGTGGGGCATTCCCCCACTGCTCTGGCATCTGTGTGACTGTGGGGAGAGGGAACAGTGCATCTAGAATACCAGAGGCTCTAGCAAAGCTCTGTCACCTGATATGTAATTTGCTATATGTTCACATTAAAGTGTCATACAAACTAGCCACAAACTTAAGGAGTGACATCTTTGTGGCTGGTTCACCATTACTGTGACTGGTTTGCCATTTTTATTGCATGTTAAATTTCCTGAATGTTTGCCATGTTACAATTTATTGCACAATTAAAATGCCAATCACTTCATAAATGTAACATCTGAAAAGAGCCATACAGAGATGGACTTCAGACCTGGGGTTTCCATGTGGAAAATGGTTGATCACCCCGTAAACTAGGCATGCATATTAACTGTTTTCTCTGGTAAGATCTGTTTTCTCTTAAATGCAGTTCTTAAATGCAAGAACACAACTTGGTTAATGCACCACCCTTCTATTGCTCTTGAGAGAACAGAACTGCATGTGCAGAACTGAAGTCAGACCTGCTGAGGTGATCAGAGAATTTTGAAAAGAACTGAAGCTTTTTAGTGATCTGGACAATGTCATTTTTAGGATTGATAGCTAGAGGCCTGAAACTTAACTGGAATGCCCTTGAGGAGTCCATGGAGGGATCAGAAGGGCAATTAATCAAGGAATTAACAATGGTCAATACACTAGATACATAATGCAAAGAATTTGCTAAGTTTTTCTTTTCAGTTTTTAAAGATTTTGCTTTGAATATGCTAGATTCCACAGTCTGTTAACAGCACTTAGGACAAAGATGCTGTGGCAGGGTTCACTGAATGAGTCCTTGGTCTCTGGCAAGCCTAAGAGTAACTCTTGGGGATGAGCCTAGAGCAGCCTTACTTGGTGAAATTCTGGGTCTGGAGACTTTCAGGGTTGGTGCACATGTTCAGTTCAGTCCTGGATTGGGACCTACTGTTCCAGCAGCATCAGCAAGTCCTCTGTGTTACAGAATAGCCTTAACATTGCTGGAGGTCACCCAGGAGGAATCCCTCTTGTGTAGGGGAACTGCTTGGGATGGAAACTTAGAGGAGGTACCACTAGCCACTTATTCTAGCCACCTCCATCTGGACCCTTGGCATGAGGGAGGAGGAAAGGAAGGTGGTTAGGGATGACGCAAGAGACAGCTCTTTACAGAGCATGAGCATGGAGGACTACAGTCCCTTATCTCTAACCCTTTCTGGTGTAAAGAACACTGCAGATCTTACTCAGTAACAAAAGTTAGAGCAGCAGATGATCTACTCTAATTCTTAGGACTAAGTGAGCAAGGATAGGAGGTAATCTCTCTACTGCTTCAGTTACATCTGAGTTACAGTTCAGCTGCAGATGAGTATAGTCAGAGGAAATGGCAAACTGGAATCAGTGCATTTAAGTCTTCCTTGGTCTCACTTTCTGAATGGTTTTATTGTCAGCAGATAAAGTAAAACAACTGTTGTGGAGAATCTGTAGCTAGCAAATTCTGAAGTGTAACAGTAACTAGTTTCACTCTGAATGGTGGAGCAAAAAAATGGTATGTTCCCCACATGTCCAATTGGAGCTATCCAACAATGTGTTAATTTACAATAATGATTAATCACAATGAATTGCTTGCAAAAGTGTTGCAGACCAAAACTAACTTGTGAAAATTACTCAGTAAATGATTATGATTAATGTGACCTGCCCATAGGACAGTTTGTTAGCAGAAAGTTAAAATATGTGGAATGAATGATTCATTGTGTTACTCAGAGCAGTCAGGCCTTTGCATTATGGTAGGTTGTGTGATGCCCAATCAGGTTGTACAGATGTGGGTGGCATGCCGCCTAGAGCCACATTGCCTCCTGACTGAAGTGATAGTGTCCTGTCATTGGAAAGATCACCTGCCACACTTTTGATGTTATGAGAGATATATCTGGACACCTTTGAGAGACAGTAGAGGTTGTCCTAGGCTCAGGAAGCTGGCAGCTCTTTGCAGGGCCCCACCATCCCCATCCCCTGCCCTCACCACACATGATGTTCCGGGCATTGTTACTTGCCTCTGAGGCCAATATTCTTGTCTTCATCTGAAGGACTCTCAACTGGAGTATTTGGTTCAGTGGCTGCTTGTTCCATTCTTCCCTGCATGGGTCCCAAGACTGCTATCCTGCACTTCAGGTCCACCATTTCCCTTGTGGGACTTGGACTGACTTTCTCTTCTCCATCCCCGCTCTCAGGGAGTAATTTCATCTGCGTATTGTTCTTCCCCTAGGTCCCCAGAGTGGTTCTCTTCCCCCACCAGTACTTGATTTGCTGGCTGGATTGCCCCCTCAGTCCCCCCTGCCGATTCTCTTCACTGGATCAAATCCCTCCTTGGTTCCTACCTACAGGTAAGTTGGGAGACCAGAGCTCTCCCTCCCACTCCAGGGTCAGTCTTCTCCTCATTGCTCCTGTGCTTTCTTTCCCCCCTGGACACCTTCTTGGCATCCCTTAAATCCTCTTTTCTCTAGCTGGGTCTGTCATGGCAGCCTCCCATTCGTTGCCCATCTGACCCAGCTGTTTCTTCTTTTCCTCTTTGGTGCAGTTTTTTTTTCCTCTGATCATGCCATTCTCCTCTTCCCAGGTTTGAACCCCAGCAGTTGGGTTTGCTGTGGCAGACTTTCATCTGCTGTGGTCCCAGCTGACTTCTCTGATCTTTTGGAGCGTGGTGTTTTTCTTACCCAGGCTTGCCATGCCTTGCTTCTCAGGGGTAAGTTTGTTCTTTTTGTTTCCCCTTCATTCTCTCCATGGCAGGATATTTCAGGAGCCCTGTTACCACAGGTACAGATACTTTTAAAAAGGCAGACCTTGCTTCAAGTTGCTTCAGATGCTCATTGTGGAATTCTGGGGCTGCCTGTACCGTAGTAGCAACTGGTGTGGACATTAGGTATGGCTAGCAGTATAACTGTGGAGCTCAAGATGGATTTTTGAATATTTGTCCAGCTTCTTGGATGAATTTTACCATATGCAGTGAGTTCCATGCTTTTGTGGCTACACTGCTGCTACTAGCACTCAAATGATGTAGTGGAAGCATACCATATGACATTTTGGGTGCTGACAGATGTGGGGAGGAAAAAAAAATGTGCTTCATTCATCAGAAGCAGCAGCATGTTAGTTCAACCCAGCTCTGCAGTATCTGTATAGACTGGGTGCGTTACTGGGGCTTTTGGGCATTTTTATCTAACAGCTGATTCAACCAGCTATTAGATAAAAGTGTCAAAAAAGCTCTGTTGAAGTGCCCAATCTATATAGAAGTTAGGTGAGCCATGTTCAGTTAATGCAATTCCTCTTTTGAGTATGTGCTGGGTTCAATGTAGGGGCACATGGAGTTTAAAGTGGCTTTTTTATAACTGAAAGCAGACTTAAATAATAAATAAGCCATTCTCTTCCCACTACCACAAGCACTTGTATACAACAAATTCCAAGAGTATCCTGCTTGGAATGCTTAGTTTAGGTCAGTGGTGCCCAAACTTTTTGCCTCATGGGCTGGATGGGGAGTGCCCAATCCATCTGCAGATGGGATCTAGCTGTGAACCCTATTTGGCACATGGGGCAGGTGCAACAGTGGCCTGATCCAGTCACACGGGATAGGAGGGCATAGTGTGGCCCTGACGCAACTGCATGAGCAATTAATTGGTATTAATTAATTGATATTAATTGTCACATGGTGGGGAATGGGGTATAGTCTTGACCCAGCCACATGGGGCTTAGGAATTTGGCAGCAGGGGAAGGGTGTCAGTATTAAGAGCTACTGCTACTCTGCTGCCAAACTTTGTAACCTGTGGGGAGCCCTGCAGGCTGGATGCTACGGCTGTATAGGTCAGAGGCTGAGTGCTCCTGGTCTTGGCATATGTAAGCAGTATACAAGAACGGATTCTTTCTTCAGGTTTCTTTTCCCAAACTGCGACCTATTTACCCTAATCCTAAAAATCTTCTCCTTGAAGCTGCTCTGAATTGAAGGTTTATAACTCTACTGGCATACAAAGTGTATATGTTCCAGTACTAGCCTCTTTCTCTCTTTTAAAATATATTGAGGTGCCCCACTGCCCAACTTTCTACTATCTAGTGTGTGCCAGTCTCATAGTTTCTTTCAGCTTTCTTGTACAGGCTTTTTTTTTTCTTTTCTATTTGTGTTGTCCTTAAACTGGGTGAATAAATCTGTCAGTTAAACCTCTCTCATCCATGAGTAATATAGCATGCTTAGGAGCAGAAGTGACCTTCTAGTTTAGTTTAGGCCAGAAAAAGCAGGAGAACCTCTAAAATATGCTGTTCACTTAGGAAAACTCAGCCAGTAAAAAACAATGATTAAATAAAGGAAAAAAAGATGCCAGAAGGGTACTATGATATCTGAAAACTCATCAACCATATCATTGGTGTAATAAAAGATATCACCCACAAGAATTCTTGCCTTTTGCATATATCCTGGGCCATGAAGACAACATCACCTCAACACTGCTAAAGAAGAAAGAGTTTGTTCTGTTCCTGCTTGCTCTTGCCTCCATCTAATCAGTGGATCATAAAAAAAGGGGAAGATTTGCATTTGTTTCACCTTCTGGCAGGACATGCAAGCTCCTTTGTGATGACTGGCTGAGACTGAAGGACGGTGCTTTGTGATAAAACAACTCGAGAAATATTCTCTGACCTCTTAAGCTTGAGAAAATGTACTCAGTATATTGCAAACATCCAGCTCAGAGGGGAGAGGTGTCTTCCTTTGATTCTACACACTGGAAAGGGCAGGTCAAATGATATGTGGAAGGGACATGTTGAGCACATCACAGACTAGCAACAGGAGAATGATCAGAATAAACAAACAACATAAAATGCACCTAGCTATAAGCTCAGATTCTCAGGGTCCCAGAGCTCCATTACTGCCACATCAGGGTGGTATAGCATGTTTATGCTTCATTACCAGCCCCCAAGGCAGTTGGGGATTCACTGAATTCCTGATACTACTTAGTTTTTCTTCATTCCAGTCATGACTCTCCCATTTCAGAGCACACCCGCTACCAACTAATATTCCAGGTGCCAACAGAGCAGTATAGAGCCTAGGGGAACTCTATACTGCTCTATACAGTGGTCAAAATCATTTAGGATCTGGGTTCAGACCTGGATTCAACTCTGTTTTACCAGATTTTCTGTTTGACACTGGTATTTTGCCCTTCTAGGCCTTCATTTCCCAGATGTAAAATAGGAAGAACAGTGTGAGGGTAGATACATTACTGTGATGCATCCAGGTGCTACACAGGTAGACATTCAAAAGTAGCTAAACTGGAGCTAAGTCTTTGTCATGCAGGGAGAAATCCTTGACTGACCCTTTAGGGCAGCTTCATAATCTGTTTTTGGCTGGGACAGAAATTACACACAAACTGGTATAAATGACTGGAATCTAGTCTAAACCTGTAACAGAACAGAACTTCAGTGAACACAGACAGGTTTCAACATGGCGGCACCTGGTTTAAGATAGACTTGGATCAATGTAGTATCAGATGTAATCAGTTTAGGTTAGACCAGTCTATCAAACTTCCGTTCCAGGTTCCCTCCCAGCTCAACTTATGTCACAGTCCCCTAGCATCCCAGGATACTTTGCAACCCCCTTGCTGACCACTTTCATTGCAAGGCGGGCAGGCTAGCTTCTGCCAGTGCTCCTCTGCTCCAGCCAAACCAGACCAGCCCCACTTCTGGGCTGCCACAGAGAGGAGGTAGCAAAGCCTCTGTTCCCTCACCTGTGTTCTGCCTGCACCTGTGAGCCCAGTGGAGCAGTGGGGGGAGAGGTGGGGAAAAGAGCTTCTCCTGACTCTGTCACAGCTCTCCTGAGAATGGGGTCTGCCAAACTGGGTTTTCCCTACCCCAGCCTTGCTGCTCAGCCCTTTCCCCTGTGAGTCACTGTGACCTGTGGTGGGGTGGGGAATGAGCCCCTGGTCCCCAACCCCCTGAGCAGGGGTCTGCAGAGCTGTGGGGAGCCCTGTGCCATGCGGGATTTTGCTTTCCCCACTTGACCAGGCCAGGTGCTCAGTTCTGCTTTCTGCTGGGCAGGTATGGGGGAACCACCACTGCAGGGCTCCCCTGACTGGGCAGATCCCATCTTGGGGGAGCTAGGACGAGGGCAGGGGGCTCCCTCCTCCTCCCCTGTGCCGGTCAGAGGCAGAGACTTGCAGGAAGTGGGGCTAAGGAGCTAGCCCATGAGTGGGGGTGGAAACTACCACAGTATGGGGCTCCCTACAGTTGGGCAGATCCTGGCTTGGGGGAGCCCAGGGCCAGGCATGGGAAACTTCCCGTGGCATGGGGCTCCATTCCTCCCCACTCCCCACGCCCTCCAGGAGTGGGGGAGAGCAGGGGATTGGGAGCATGTGCTAGGCAGCCAATCAGGGATGCCCCCTGCTTAGCTAAGCTCGGCTGGGTTTGGTACTGCTTGGTAGGCTGGGAGGCCAGCAGGAGCTTCCCTACTTTCTGACCTGGGCCAGTGCAGGCATTTGCTTGCTTTCCCCAACTAAAGAGTGAATACAAGTTTTGTTCATTATCAGTCCAATCTATGCAGTTTAGAGAAACCTGCAAAGACTGAATTGATTCTGCCTCATGCTTTTTGACTATATGTACTTAGCCTTTGTGTGAAAGTATTAGCCAGACTCTATCCCTGAGTTTGCAGTGACTTTGGGATCCATTCAGAGCTTTCAAATTGTTCATATTTTAGTTTTCCAGTAAAACTGTTTGTAACAGGTTTTTCCAAAATCCATCTCCACTTATACCGACCGCAGAGGGAGCCGATTTAGGTTGGCATCGGGCATATCTCATGAAGCACACTTGCATGTCTGAGTTTTAATACACCTTATAGCAGAGTGAGGTCTGTGATCCTCATTTAATTGTGTCTCAAACTTTAAATACAAGCCTAAATATCTCAGTGAAGTGCTGCAATTCTATTTTGGCTTATCAATCTTGGTGGGTGGTGGGGAGTACCGCAATCTAAAACAGATCAAATCTACTGCTGGCTTCTGAAATCATATTTTTGAAAAAGTTTTGTTCTTGAAATGTATACATTTGAAATGTTTCAGCTGAAATGTATACATCGAATCACCTTAGTAAAACAGCTTATTATATATAATACTGAAATACTTCTTGGACAAAATAGCTATTTTGTGGTTATTTAGTTACAAATATGTTGATTCTTGAAAGAATTCTGAGTTCTGTCACACTGGTTCCAGGTTTATTTGTTTTTTCCCCTTGAGGAATGAAGGATGAGAGTAATATGATCGGGGGATATAACTTTACAACCCAAACCAAAAAGCATTCAGAATAGATGCCTCTTAGAACGCTTCAGGGTTTTTTAGTCTAAAATGTAATAATCAAAGACTCTCTGGAGTCTAAAAGAAAAAAACAAATCAACCCATAATTTTTACAATACTGATATAACCTACAGATTTTATGTTTTGTGTGTCATTCACTGCAGTGATGGATTTGTAGAGCTGTGCAAGTCAATGTTTTTTTTTCCCCCTGGAATGTTCAATTGTTACATTCATTAATTACAATTTATTTTTCTTAGTGTCCTGTCAACAATAAGATCATATTTAAAATTAGAGAGCAAGAATACATATTCTCTTTCACTGAGGTAGATTTGCCCTTCCTCTTAGAACATATGTGACCTGCATTTTGCATATTGGCTTCTATTCTACCCAGGAGAGCACACATTATACCAGCAAACTCTCCCTATGCCTGGAGCAGGGTGTTTTTGCCCAAACACTTGCAGAGAACAATTTTTCCAACTATTTAGTTGGTCTAATAAAAGACATCACATCTACCCAGAGAACCATGTCTGTTTATGTGTATGCATGCATGCTTGAATAGTAGGATGGGGGAGGGCATGAAGCATTGCAGAACAATAAAGTTAAGTACATATGTTCAAAAGACCCCTGGCAGAAAGTGCTCTAACTATTTCACTTTATATAAAACGATATGTGTATTCCAACCAAACAGACTTATGCTGTTTGATTAGGGGGGCAGGGCTTGACACTTGCCTACACTGGCCGAGGCCAGCAGGTGGGGGGTGCTCCTGTACACCTCCCAGGAGGCTGCCAGAGCAGCCCACCCTCAGTTCCACTCCCCACCTCCCAGCTGGGGACTGTCAGCAACAGCTGTGAGGGGTGGGGGGATAGAAGCCCCCTCTACCATGCAGATCCAGCCCAGCCCCACACCTCAGACCCCAGCCAGCAAATGGGGGACCTTCATGATGGGGGCTCCCTTGCAGCAGCAGCAGCAGCAGCAGCGCGATTTTCCTGCACCACTTTACACTACACAGGGAACTCTGGCACTGGGAGGGTTGGAAAAGAAGCTGGGGGTGGAGGGGGCTACCTTAGTCGCCAGCAAGTTTTGAACTAGGAAGCTTGGGGTGGCTTGCTCAGCAGGGGGGCTTTTTTCTTCCCAGCTGCATCCAGTAGTGGCAGTGCAAGTACCCTGAGCCACTTTTTGACACTCTGGGAACTCTGGTAGGGGATGCAGGGGCAGAAAAGCAGCCTGTCTGCTGGGCAGCCCCTCCCCACACACCATCTTCCTGGCTCAGATCTTGCTGGGGGCCAGGCTGGGCTCCTCTGTGGCAAGGCAGGCTCCTTTTCCACCCCATCCACTGCCAGAGTTCCTGGCACAGTGAAAAGCGGTGCAGGATCCTGTGCTGCCATAGTTGGCTGGAGCTGGGAAAATGAGTCCCCTTGTCAGGTAGGCCTCCCTGACTTCTTAGTTCGGGTCTTGCTGGGGGTCAGGCTGGGCCCCAACATGGCAGGGGGTTCCTTTTCCTCAGCTGCAGCTCCGTGGCAGTGCGAATTCCCAGAACTGCTTTTTGCTGTGCTGGGAATTCTGGTAGGGGGGTGCAAAAGGAGTGCCCTTTGTGGTGTAGGCACCTCCAGCTTGGTGCCTTGGATCATGTGGGGCTGGGATTGGTTTCTAATGCAGTGAAAAGTAGCACAGGAAACTCAAGCTACCACTGCTCACTGCAGCTAGGGGAAAGCCCCCTGCCCCCCAAAAGGCCAGGCTGCAGTGGGGCCAGGGCAGCTGTGAGGACAGGAAACCCTGTTCACACCCAAATGCCAGGCTGTGGCTCACAACCTATCACTGGCTTGGCTTAGTGACAGCTGAGAGGGCGAGGCTGGACCGGCACAAGCAGACCAAACAAGCTCTGCCTGAGGCAAGCCTGCTGCCCTGTGAGGGGCCCCTGGGATACCAGTAAATGTGACCTAGCCTAACATGTAATAGATGTGGCACAGACATTCAAAAAAGCGCTTTAATCTAAAGCACTTTAGTCTGATAGCACATCCATTGAGGATTAATTTAAGAGTGCTCTCTGACATTTTTAAAGTGCTTTAAGTGCCATGAATGTCTGTTTTGTTATGGGTTTACAGCACTTGTGTGTGCTTAACACAGGTTAAGTATAAAGTCTGTACCTAGCCTAATACCTAATTTTCCAGACATCCCATTCCAGTATCTGACTTTAGCTGGAATTGTGGGTATTAGGCACCCATAAAAACTGGTTCCAGTGCACCTGGGGAAGATTGGAAAAGGAGTCAGGGTAGATGAATGATAAGTATATCCATAATTGTGTAGTTCACTGGCACCCATTTCTCCTACCAATGTAGATGGGTAGTGGAGAAGATGCAGAGGAAATTGTAGCACTGAGGCTTCAGAATCATCCAAACTATGTCTGTGTTCAAGAACTGGGCACAGATACGAGGTTATGAATATTATTATATACAGGTACTTTTTAAAAAAAAGAAAATCTTTCAATAACTTTATCTCATTATAGCATAATAATCAATCATTTCATAATTAACAAGTCAGATTCCAGTGTCACTTGCCAAATTATTTTGCCCTTTTATAGGAGGTGCAGCATGGAATTATTTGTTCAAGTTTCTACTTCTCTCACTTGACAAGAGTTTGCAGCAGGAATCTCTTTGTCTCTAAGGGAGACTATAATAAGAAGTTGGGGCCGGTGAGTAAACCTTTGGCTCTGCAGGATTTGCACTAAGAGAGGGAAAAACAAGTGTTCCTTCCTATGTCTCAGCACACAAAGGGCAATAAATTAATGCAAAATGGATTTCTCGAATTTATGGCTGGATCTTTTTTCTGTAACTGGCTAAATAACATTATTAAAGTTACAATAAATAATAATATAACATTCAGAGCTGGTGAGATCAGGCCCAAAGCTCCATCATACTAGAAGTAGACGCTGTAGAAAGACAGACCTGGTCTATACTACATAGGTGGGTTTTGTCCCTGCTTGTATCTCTTCTGTAATAACAGAAACCCTTGTTTCTGCCAACAAAGTAAACCTGTCATTCTGAAAGAAGATTTCTGCTGCTGCCTTGTGAAAAGGCCTATATAGACAAGCCCAGTGTCCACTGCTCAGTGTCTTCTGGTGGTTGACATTGTCCCTCCAAACACTCGTTCCTTCTCACAGTACACACTGTCCCCTGCCAGCACAGATGAGCTATATAGCCCTGGCAGCAGCTATACAGAACTCCCAGAAACCATGGGAGTACGAGTGTTGTCTGGCAGCTTGGCTGTGGCAGCTGCTTTCTGTCAACAAATCTAGTGTCAACAGAAACCCTTCACTGTAGATGAGGCCATAGACCTGGGGCTATATCTTAAAGGGGCTTTGGTATTAATGCTGAACATTACAATACCTAACTCTTGGAAATGCTGCTGCTCAGTGGAATTCACAGCCCTCATTTATATGTCCCGGTCTCCACAGAATCCCTGCAGAAAGCTAAGTGTTTCAGAATGGGATTTTCAGAAGTTAACTCAGTTGGCAGCTGGCTAAATGCAACTGCAGTAAACGAGATGGAGAGGGATGGAGCCTAAGCTCCGCTATTCAAAGATAGGCAATTTAATTTTGGGTTGAACCTCAGTGAATAGCTTTAAACCTTCTTCTGGAGTTAGATGCCTAAGATAGAGAGCTTACTCACTTTGACAGTGCCTATACATGTGCTCAGGGGTGGGAGTTAGGGGTGCGTTTTAATTACAGCAGTTCCCAGACAGCTGCTCTTAATTAAAATGGGTCAGTGTCATGTGTAGTAAACCCCTGCACATTTAAAAATGCCTGCGGGGTGCTTTAGCTAAAGCTCATCAAATGTGCTTTAGCTAAAGCTTACCTGCCGCCATTTTCAAATGTGCAGGGGCTTAATACATAAGACAGTGAGGTGATGCTACAGCATGTCTGTAGGCACCCAGTAACTGGAAGATCACCCCAGTATAACCAATAGCTTACTCACCTGGGACCCACCAAATCACTTTACCTGATTTGGAGATAGGAATTTTTTACGCAACGGATATTTTATTATTCATGCAAAACTTCATTTTCTGAATGACACTTTTAAGCAGGTTTAAAGCAGGCTGAATGCCTATTGCACTGCTTTAATGGCATTGGTGTTTGCACATTCAGCAACATATCGCATATTAATTCTAGCTGCTGTAGCACATTTGGTGGCATAATGTACCTTAAATGACTTTGGGATGCAATAGTTGACTTTGGGGCACTGCAAAGTAAAACACCTATGAGGCGTTTTAGTTTCCTACCCTACAGCCACGGAGGGAAGCACTGGGCTCCGTATGGCTCAGGGACCGTGCAGGCAGACCATGCAGGCAACCCAGCAGCAGCCTGGGAAGGCAAGCTCCACAGAAGGAGAAAAAAAACCTGGCTGGCCTGATTTCCCACCCTCCCCCAGAGCCTGCCCACCTGCATGAGCTGTGTGGGGGCCTGGTGCTTCCCTCCAGAGCTGTGGTGCCCCCCTGCCAGATTGCCCAAGCCCGGTGGGTGCCTACGTGTGGGTGCCACCTGGGGAGGCTGCCACTGCCACAGAAGAAGGCACCAGTCTCCTCATTCCGCCCCCTCCCTCTCCCTGCAGTTCAGAGACTGCTCTGCCCTCCAGCAGTTTGCTCTCCCTTCCCCACTGCTGGAGAGGCAGGTAAGGATCAGGCTCTGACATGGGTGTACACGACACGGGGGTTTTACTACACCCTAAATTGAAGTGGTGTTTTTAGAAAAAACACTGCTTCAATGTAGGGAGAATTAAACCCCTGTGTTGTGCAAAGCCCCACCATTGAGCAAACAGTGGCAAACAGATATCAGACTTAGACATCTGAAGAGGCACTTGTGAGCTTTAAGAGCTTTGTGAAGCTAGCCCTGGGTCTTTACCATGAAGAGTTTGACTATTTACAAGGGTTGGTATGCCCGCCTCTGCTCAACTAGGCGCTCTCGAGCTGCCTTTGCTCGTGTGGCTGTTCTAGCTTGCCCCCAGCCTACGAGAGGGCCCCGGAAAGTATCTCGGGTGGTGTCAGGAGGCCCCCTAACCTCGCCTGCCATGACTTCAGATGGAACCTCAGTGGTGGGGGTCTCCGTTAACACCACCTCCAGGGTCGTCATGCCTTTGGCAGGCACTCACGAGGCTCCAACCTCCCCTACACCCCGGTACCCTGTAGTACCTGCTGCTGTGGGTCTTCCTGTGGCCTTACTTTGGTGACCCCACCGTATCTTCGATCCTGTGCCTTACAGTGGTCCCCACTCCGGAGACCCAAGTTTCCCAGGCTGGAATCTGCCTTGAGGGTCTCACATCCCCTGACTCCCTGTTGCCCCTAGACTATACTGACCCGAGACCACCACACCACAAAATGAGAGAGCCTAAAGGAAAGCGAACAACAAAACAGAAAGTCAAGCCCTTCTATCATACCTAGCCTGGGATCTGACCCGGGTTTCTAAACCCTGATAGACAGGATGCCCTGTCTCAAAGTCTGTTGGGTGGCTTAAGGCCACCGACTCCCCCGGGTGTCTACTGTCCGGGACCACGGCTCCTGCCCTCTGGGAGTCTCGCATCTGGCGTTCACTCCCTTGCTGTTTCTGCTGCCAGTTCCTCCGCCGGCCCATCTATCGGCTCTCTCATCGGGTCCGCTGCTGGTTTCCTCATCGGCTACGTCATCCGCTCCCTTACCGGACCCGTAGCCAGTTCCTTCTTTAGTCTTGCTGCCAACATCGTCTCCCCCTTCTCCGTCAGCTCCTTTAAGAATGCAGCTCTCGCTGCTGTAGCTGCCGCTTTCTTTGCTGGCTCCTTTAACAACGCAACTCTCGCTGCTGCAGTTGCGGCTTCCTCTGCTGGCTCCTTTACCAAGGTGGCTCTCGCCACCGCTGCCGCCGCTGCTGCCACGACTTTCCCTGTTGGGCTGGGTACACAGGCCCCACAGGCACAGGTCTCGCTCTCGGGGTTCCCTGTGGGCTTTCTCCACTTCTGGCCCTGCTCTGCTCCTGGGGCCACCTTTTATTGCTACCGGGTGGCATCTCCTGCTGACATCACCCAGCCCCAGCTGGATATAAGCATGACTTACAAATCACGCTGGCGGTTTCCCCGCGCGCATGTCCCTGCTCCCTCTGGCTTCCCCCTGGGGAAGTAAGTAAAAAGTGTTTACTTCTCCCCTGGTTTTGCCCCGGGGTTTTCTTCTAACCCCGGCATCCCTGGGACAGTTGGTTTCCCTGTGATACCCAAATTTAGTGCTTGCTCATGGTGGGCTTCCTCCCACATTTCCCTGTAGTACAGGAGGCCAAATTTGGGGGAGGTGATGCATTATGGGCATGTTTTCTTTTTTTCCTGTGAGAACAAACTGTGTTACTTTCAAAGCAGTTTTGCTGTCCCTCCATTAACTTAGCAGGATTCTGAAATGCTGTTCACATGCTGACACATTGGATGTATCAGTTAGGGTGCCAAGCAGGGCAACAGCATCAGGATGCTAGCAATAGCATTAGGAGCGAATTGGTGAGATATTTGATACTCTGCTTTATATTTTTCTTTCTTTCTTTCTTTTTTTTTATCTGTAGGGTTGCGGGGAACTCTAAATCTTCATAAGGAATTTGAGATCTGTTGAAGTAAGAATTCTTCCCACTATCTCTAATTCTTCAGGCTGACCCTTTTAACCTCCTCCTTATGCTTCTTCTGTGCACTCTCTTCTTCTTTCAGTTGACCTAATTCACAATCTGAAACAGTCACTGGGTGAAAGGCAAGTGAATTAACCCATTGCAACCTTCTACAAGAGAACATTGAACATGTATTGAGACCACAAAGCGGCAACTCACCTTAAGCTGATGAAATACAGACTTCAGTGTCTGTGTTTCTTTGTCACTTCCTGGAACAAGCCGTATTACTTTATCACTGTTGATAAAATAACATTGAATTTAAACTTTAGTGACTCTTTTCAACAACAAGATGCAGCAGCAAATATAGCTATGTAAAGAACATATTCATTATCTCTCTTTAAGCACTATTAAAATGACAGGTGATTCACAAATCTGCTTTCAAACCTGATCTCACTTAACTCTGTCCTTCCCTATAAGTAAGCTGATTAATTATAGGTACAGATAAGGACACCTATTATTAAAATTGTCCATCACTACCCATTATAGGGACTGTTTTTTCATTTACTTAAAATTTAACCCTTCAAAGTTAAGCCCTGAGCTTGATTCCCTCTCCCTCTTTTCTCTCAAAAATTTCAGCAAAAATGTTCCAATTGTTTAAGAGAACAAGAAACAAAGGGAAGATACACATCAAAATTCTGAGAGCCTTTAAAAAAACTGGTGGAGAAGAGGCTTGGAATTTGGCAGAAGTGTTGACTTCATAACAGATGTACCTTTTGCTATTTCTGAGAGAGTCTCTGCTTAAATTTTGCCAAGTCAAAAGCCTTTGACAAAAAATAACAGTTCTTATCAGCAGAGACCTAGATTTGAGAAGCTTACTTTCCTAGACATTCCATCTTTCCTGAGCAGGGCTCTGCCTGAAGTGGCAGCTCTGGGTTGCTACAGGGCGTGCCAATGGGCATCTGAACTGAGAGCAGGAGAAAAATCACTCTTGTTCTATGAAAACCTTAGTGAGACTAGGCAGGAAGGTGGAGGAAGTTGCTTAATTTGAATGAAGAGGGGATCTGCAAGCAGGAAGAGGATGTAGACTAGAACGAGAATCTTGGCCTGCTTTAGGTTAGCTGGATGGGTACATGATGGATATAACAATAACCTTCAGAACCAACTCTTGCAGAGACGTTTGGCACTCCTCCACAGCTAGCAGCTCTAGAGCTGGACAGGTGCAGAGATAGTTGTGTCTTTGGACTCCTAAAATGCTCTGTTTTATGTTGGCCTCTGGATTACAGGTGCCTCATGCAAGTGTCTGGCTATAGAATTATTCTCCTGCTTTGTGCTTCTCCAGTTTCTTTTGGGGAGAAGAGAATTCCACCCCTATGAATACTTCCAGTGTTGACTTGGATTTTCATGACTTAAATTGATGCATTCTTCCCTGTGCAACCCAGGCAGTACTCTAAGAGGTACTCCTGCTCCAATTGAAGGGATCAGAGCAGGTGCACAAGTGCTGTGGGAGGTGTAGGGACTCTCCTCTGCCTATAGAGAAGAGCCAGACCACCACTGGAGACTTAACCATATACCTTTTAATGAGAGAACAATACTGGGAACATAACCAGTATAAACCAGAGGGTATAGGAGACACTACAATGCCAAGGGGGCAGGATTCAACAAAGGTTAGACACTTACAATCACAGGCATAGCCACGCAGTTGACAGTAGACAGGGTTAACCAAAATGTAAAACACAAACAGCAGAACAAACAATACTGGTTGGTGAAATATAAATGGCACAAAATACAAAATGTCAAATGACAAGTAATATAGGGCCTACGTACCTGAAAGGGGGGAAAACACAATTACCCCTTTCCACTGCAAAAAGAATTCCTCCCTGTTAGCTCACTCACCCCAAGTCACAACTTGAACTCAGATCTCCCACACAGTAGGCAGAAACTCTGCCACACAGCCACCAGTGCTAGCACTGTTCTAGGCTCCTAGGGGTCTTGACTTCCCCATAGCTCCAGCCTCATGTCAAGCTGCCTGGCCTGTTATTGGAGGATCTGGAAACAGGGCTGGGAACCTCTCAGGTCACTGCTCAGATCCTTGCTGGAGCTGGGAAGTCTCTCTTGCTGGCCATAGCCTCTTGTAGGGGATCCTGGAGCCCAGCGGGGAGCCTCTCCTGCTGGCTGCATGCTGCACTGCTGAGGGTCCAACTGCTGCCTGCAGGTTCCACTCCTTCAGGCTCTTCTGGGACAGCTGCTCCTGCCCTGCTAGTCCAGCTCTTTGCCAATTCTTTGAAGCTCCTTCTTGGTGGTCCCTCAATGGTCTCTCCTGAGTCAGCCACGCTGCCCCTTTTATCCCTCTCCAGGTGACCCACAGGGCCAATCAGGGAACACGGAGGGTGAGTCTCTGGGGCCTGATTGGTGAGGAAAGGGAATCCCAAGTCCTCCAATCATCTTTTGCCCTTCATAACCTCTGGGCTAAGTCACTGCCAGCCAGCCCATCACATCTGTTTCACTTTTGCCCAGAGGAGAGGATCAGTTAAGCAGTAGTAAAATTGAAGAGTGCTGTTCTTTACAAATTGATACAATTTGGAAACTCTATTAGTGTCAGTTAGTGCTGGAATTGCCTCCTGACTTGGAGAATCAGTGCTCCATAAGTCTGTTTGCAAAGTTAGTTTGTATTCATCAGGACAAGCAATGTCTCTTTAAAAAGCAAACAAACAGCAAACCAGCTTTATTTGGCAGAAGCTGGTGTAGGACTTCACAGCCTAGAACAAGTTTGGTGAGAAGCCGTACAAAATTTTCAAGCTATGATTTAGTAGGATGAGTTTGAGTTTGTGTAAACACAATTGAAAGCATTTGCTGACACCCTTCTAAGCAAACAGCAGTACACAGGGTATATTAAACAAAATGACCAGAAGAGACTGGTGGATGAACAGTAGCCAGACCTTGACATCCATGGGGATTGCTCTGTTACTAAGCAAAATGAATAGCTAGCTCTGTTAGTGGGAACCAGCACAGACCACTTTTTAAAAACAGTTAGCGAATGCCACAGCTGCTTCTGGCCAGTATTTCCCTCCCCTATGCTGCTGCAGCAGAGAAAAGGAGAAACAGAGAGAGAGAGAAATTCTTGGTTTGCTGGTTGCTCATCTTTGAACATACTAGGAAGATTCATTGATGCAGTTCTGCATAATATATGTACCTTTTAATAGGGTTGGAAGTACAGTACTCCCCTTTTCTACTAAAGAGACTTTATTAATGTAAATTCTTGAGGAATTTCCTCACTTCTTGAGGAAAAACCCTGGCTAGGGGTAGAGGGGCAGTACGAGGATTTGTTTTTATGTTAGGGGTTTTATTTGTCTGATAAACTCTCCCCCCATATTATTCTAAAATTATACAGCCTTTTCTAGTACTTTAGATACAGTTTAAAGAATAGCATGTTATAGCACATAGAGAAAATTGGGGAGAAAAAGCCACTTTAAAGTATTTGTTCCCTAAAGACAGCTTGAAAAACTGTTACTTCAGAATGGCTTTCCTCTATGTAACTACTAGTCCACACAACTGGTCAAACAAGACATGTAAGGTGCTAACAAACTGAAGAATACATATAAAAACGTTATTCATAGTATGGGAGCTTCTAAGACTGTAGCTCTCAACCTCACTGGATTCAAGGCACTCTTCAGAAACAGCCTGCCATCCCATCCTTCTCTCAACTCTGTAACCTAAGTGGCTTCTAGCCACACATAAGCAGAGAAGAGAGAGAAAAAAGAAATGCCCCCTCTTCGCCTTCCCTCCATACCTGCCCCATCAACAAAATCCAACAATTAACAAAGCATATAAGAGTACAACAGACAAAATATGTAGGAAAGAAGAATAAAAGGAAGCAAACCAAAGGAGAGGGCAGAGGAAACAAACAAGAGGAGTGCTGGGACTATCTGTGTAAGAGCATGACATGAAGATCATTCAATCTGTATTAATGGGAGAATCTTAGAAAATGTAGGAACCCTTCCAATTGTATGTTTAAACAAAGCAGTATATACCAGTAGTGCATGGCATTTTGGTTCTATGGACCTGATCAGTGGCACAAGTTCCACAGGCCAGATTGGACCCCATATGCTAGGATCAGGCCCTGCATTGCTTTCACCCACCCCTGTACACCTGGATTGTGCCCCAAGCTTCCTCCATCTAGTCCCTATGTGCTCAGTTCGAGCTTCATGCTATCGCTACCTGACCCTGTGTGTTCAAATTGGGCCAGTGCTGCCCCTGCCCTGCACACCCAGATTGGGCCCTGTGCCACATGGTCTAGTTTGTAAGACCATGCTATCTGGTCTATGGGACTTCACGCAAGTCTGGAAATCTGGCAGCAGGGGAGTGGAAATTAACACTGCTACCATTCCCCTACTGCTCAATTTTGGACCCGTGGGTAGCCCTGTAGGCTGGATGACACTGCTCTGGGGGCTGGATCTGGCCCCTGGGCCAGGGGTCGAGGATCCCTGATATACAGTAACTTTTATTTAATTCCTGAAGCAGGCACAATTAACATGTTTGCATTAAATATTGATAATTTTCTGGCTTCAGTGTAATGTTCATTTTTTTAAATGAACTATTCTAAGCATGCCCACATTCATTGTACCAAGAAGCCATCATTGCAAAAGCTGTTAGTATTAGGGGTGATGTGTAGGGGGTGCACACGGGTGCACGTCCACCCTGAGTGTGGCGGTGCACTCCCTATAAAAAGGCACTGCAAGTGGTTGCCACCCCACCATCAACACTGCCTGCGACATCTGCAGGTGGTCCACGATCACCACTGGCCATCACTGATGCTGCTGGCGACGCCTGCGGGTGGTCTCTGACCCCTGGTTTTGGTGCTCACTATCCCCCTCCCCACCGCCATAAGCACCGGTGGCATCTGCAGGAGTCACCTTGCTTAACACCACCAAGCTCCCGCCACCACCGCCGCACTCACGCCACTGACAGTGCAGCCGTGCCCCCCCGGCCACCGGGGCACGTGCCATTCATGATTAGTATAGTGGCAGCTGCATTTCAACTTGATGTCTTTATTTGTAGGGGTTCATAAAGTTTGCAGATCAACTGTTTATTTTTTCATGCCACAAATCTACAAAGAAACTTTGTGGCTTTCTAAGTTTTTAAAAGTTTTTTTCAAAATCAGTCCAGCTAATTTCCAGTTCCATGCACACGGCCAAACAGCAGCAACAGTAATTCTAGCTGCAATTTACTTTATACTCTGTTCATATTAACCTGTTTCTTGATTTTACTTAGATCTAAGTCCCATGCTAAATTTGAAGGAAATTAACTTGAAAATATTGGAATTAAGAGCATAATTTTGAGGGAGTAGGTATATGGCTTCAGTAGGCTGTTCTGCAGATCTAGGTTTAGGTTCATTCTTCACAAAGAACTTCCTGAGGGCCTTGGCCAGATCACTAAGGGTCCTTTCATTTCAAGTGCAAAAATGACATGTGTGCAGCTACAAAACTATAATTTTTAGCAATTATGCAGAGTTTGGGACTCCTTTTTGCCACAGGATGAATAGAATTGTGCTGTGCATGTACCTGCTTGAGGTAAAATGGAGGAGGCCCTGCTAATGTTTTAGCTCATGAGCTTAGTGGTTAGGGCATATTCTTCTAGTCCTCCTTTATCTGGAGCAGGCTTGAGCCTGCATCTCCTACTTGACAGCAAACTGCTGAGGTTACACTTGATCTGAGCCTTCAAGAGGCCGAAAAGCGATTACACATTGCACAACTCCCTTTCCAGCCCTGTTGAAGTTGGCCCACTGCAATTAATAGCAATAAATCTTGCTATTTATTGGCTAACATGGATAAACAACACTAGGGAAGTTTCATTGGAAGCCAGGGACCCCTGTTAGAACCCCTACCTTTCCATGCAAAGTCCACCTCACCAAACCATATACTCTCTTGCCATCTTCTCTTGGCCCTGTCCAACTTCCTCTCTTGGATGTCCAGTCTGTCAATACTGGAGGTTTTTGTAACTTTATTAATTAAGGAATATAACCCATCAAATAAAAAAGATTAACATCAAAGATGTACCCAATCCTCCAAAATATACACAAAAGCAGCAATTCATCTTATCAACACCACTACCACAACCCAAATCAACATTCATAGAAGTCCCATGCCCTGCTTCAGTCTCTGACAACTCCCTCATATCTCCCTTGATGTTAAGCCCCCATGCTTCCTCATCTCCACACAATTCACCCTTTACTTTTCCCTAGAATTCTGCACAACACAAATCCCATTACCTTCTATTCATCTCTGCTTTTTCAATTTTGAAATTTATTCTAAACTTTTTCTTAAGTTTTAGCTCAATGGACTTGCACTTCACTGTTCAAAAAGGTTTCTTAAGTTTTCTGATTTGGAGATAGGAGAAGATTTCTTTGTTAGCAAGTTCCAAAAAATTCCACCAGATTTCCAAGTAATGATTTTTGCCTTCTCGCCTGTAGGTAGGGCAACTTTTCCATTACTAAAACTTTCTAAACTTTTTGAAAACAGATTTTAGGGGTGTAATTTCTCTTCAAGGCTTTTACAACTGTAATTCTTGCAGCCAACAGAAGGTGAGCATGGGCAGATCTAGGATTTTGAATAAGGGGGTGCAAATGGCTGGGCACATTATTACATATAATGCAACAGACATCTTTCTCCTATTAAAAACAAACTAGAAGCTCTACTAATATAGTAGGGGGCTAGCACTGTATTATTCAGTTTAAGTCTGAAGCAAAAAGCATATATTACTATTGGAATGTGTACACATTTTCTGGAGCAGGGTTGCTTAACCTCTGGCCTGCTGGCCAGATGTGGCCTGCAGAGCCATGGCATCTGGCCTGCAGGGCTCCCCATGGGTCAGGAAATTTGGTGGCAGTAGGAACATTGGCAATACTGATACTTTACACTGCTGTCAAATTTCCAAGGCCCCTGCACATCCACTCATGCCTGCACACCTGGCTTGGGTTCAGGCCAAGCTCCCCCTCCCTTGTGAGGCTGGGTTGGGGCCAAGCCATGCTCCCATCCCCTGGAGGCTGGTTGGGGGCTGGGCCATGAGCCCCTCCCCACCATGTGGCCATGACATACACCCATTCTCCCCAGTTCTCTGGATTGCAGCTAGGCTGCTCCCCACCCCTCCTCCCCCCGCCACTGCCCACTGAGAGCTGGATCCAGACCCCAGATGAACTGGGCACTATCTATTGGTCCCACCAGGGAAAAGTAGTTTGGGCACTACTGGTGTAGTCAAGTGGATCCATACTGAGTGCAACGAGGTTCTTCTGCACTGACATAAGACTGTCCCAAGAGATCATGTTTGCAGGATTGAGGCATACACTCAACAATGTTGGCAAGATGGCACTTTTATTCTCTTTGCCTCAGTTTTTTCACCTATAAACTGATATGTTTGCTGATAATGGGTGGTGGAGCCAAGAAGAAAAGTGCAGTTTCATTCAACTTTTGGGTATCTTTTTTATCCCCTCCAAGTCATTTGCTCCTGTTCAGGTCACATGAATAAGCAGCCACCAAGCTGGGGAAACAGCAGAAAAGCCAGTCTTGACTCGGAGCAGATGGTGAATGCCATGATTACTTTTTGCCAAAATCTGCTGTGCACACATGGAAAACATGGCCTTTATTTCCTTTTGTGAGGTTGCTGACCCTTTCTAACTGAAGGGATTGTGCATCTTTCATTTACCTAACAATCTTTTCTTGGAAAAGCTACTTGCAGGGCTACTGTAATTGTTAGTTATAATGCTGATAGTTTGCTGAAAAAAACTTTTTTTTCCAGAGAACCAATTTATTGTACTACAAACTCTATGTAGCTGTTATATATTCTCCTTATCTGGCAGCTTTACCTCTGGGCTATTTATTTTATTGGCTTTTTCTGCCTTCAAGGAAACCAAACATCCTATTTTATGATTCCAGGGATACAGTTCTTTTGGGCAATTTTTACTAAAGCTTTGCACTAACTTCACTACTCTGCATTTTAATAAGTTTCCCTGAATTTGCTGAAAATTGTTTTTTTCTCTATCCATCATTAAGTTATATTTTAAAAACAAGGATAATGAATAAGGATTACCAGGTAGTAAATCAATTGCCTGGCCTTGGTTGTGTCACTTACAACAGAAATGAAATTGATATAGCCTCTAGCAACAGCACAGCTATAAAGTTGATTTTTACCTTTGGTAAAGCACATTTCTTAATGTAAGGAGAGATTTATGTTGCATATTGAAATTAAAATTTGTTTCTTAAATTCTGTGTTCTAAAAGTAATTGGGGCCAGATTCTCAGCTGGTGTAAATGCCTAACTAGTCATTCAAGTCAATGGAGTTGTATAACTATAGAAACTGAGAATCTGGCTTTTAACTTTTATGCCTGCTGACATCTGTGATGTGCAGATGTTAATGCAGACTGTTTATTGCAAAATGTTTATTGCCCCTGGAATTCAAGAGTCTATTATTGGTATTCATTTAACATCTACTTTATCTTTCATAGGCAAATACATCTCTCCACAGTAGAGCAGTAACTTTACTAATGGCTGGCTGGCTTTCTTTTTCTTTTTCCCCCCACAAGAATCCTGTTTTGAAGGGGGAAATATTAGATGTGTCAGATTAGGAGCTGTTTAAAAACTTGGCCCCAAAGTTTAGGAAGTTAAGATTTGTGGGTAGAGGGAGAGAAAAATAAAGGTGTTGTGGATGGAGCTTCATGATTACTAGGGCAGGGTCCTTACATAGTCCTATAAAATCCAGCTAAGTGTGTTTAACAAAGCAGTTGTATGCATATCCTTGTCGTTTGTTAATACTGACAGAAGCCTTTTGTGGCAAATGCTACAGTAGAACACTTCAGCAATATCCCATGCCCAGGAACAAAAAACTCTACATTTCCATTTAGCTTACTTAGTCTTTCTTGTCTCTTTATCCTTGTAAAAAATGTTAAAAAACCTATTTAGATTTTATAGGTGTAGCAATTATTTTGCTTTACAAAAAACCGCAACACTTTTCAAAGTGTACAAGCTACTAGACAGATAGTGCACAAATAAGTTAGATTACCCGCTTTTTATTATCTTTTTATAAAGTGACTAAGATGAAGGAAGGTGTTAAAAGTCAGGCTTCCAGGTCTGCAGATACCACTAAATTTTGATTAATAGCACATAAGGAGAGGGAACAATGCAGGCAATAACAGATAAAGGATGACAAATAAAAGTAGAGTGTGGTAAATGTAAAATGATGGACCCCACTTCATTATAACAAGGAGAAACTTCTGATAAATGAGAAGCAAGAAGAACAGAAAGTCATGCAGTAGAAAGTCATGAATGCATTTTTTTGCAAATGAAGAACCCTGGTGACTTTTACCTGACTTTTTAAAAATAAATGTAGATTTTACAGAATTCAGTAACTCAGTGAATTACTATATATATAAGTGTCTAAATTTAGGGATACAATGGATAACCATTTTAGCACTTTGACAGCAGTGGTATGTGTCAGTTCTTTATGGTATCCTTGAGCTATCAGATTGCGAGGCAGAGTCCAGGGTTCTGTTGTTACCTATCCTTTGTGCTTCCCTTTAGGTATTCATAAAATCCATATCATAAATACTTGCCTTCTTTGTAAGATTTTTGCAAGACTTTATAGCACATGCCCCTTTGACATCTTCTGAGGAAAGGCACCATAGCTCTAAAGTTTCCTGCATAAAATGAGAACCCAAAAGAGGAGCCCTGCATCTGGGATAGTCTTAAAACAAACCTCAATAATTCTGTAGGACTGCAACATCTACACTGATAGTATTACCTAACCGGCCTACTTTAAAATTAACTCCATTATGCCTACATGAATTACAATCTGCAATAGAACTGGAAGGAGCCACCCAGGACACTTAGTCCAGGCCACAGGTGCTGAGTATGTGAGGGCCCCAAGGGCTCTGGCTCCCTTGAAGAAGAGGCAATCCTGAAACGGAAACATCAGGTCCCAGTCCTAGGCTGCATGACTCCAGGACAGCATTTGTCCCAGATTCTCAGTATTGTGCAGGGTTCTGGGTTTCCCATTCACCGTGGAAAAATGCAGGAAATGGCAAGTTTCCCTTTCAAGGCTGGGAGAGTTCCAGCCTGCAAGGGGCTGCAGGGAGCAGGATGTAGGGAGTACCATGTGCATGGGTGCAGACACACACATGCTCATGGCCTCAAATACAGCCCAGGGCAGCAGTGAAGAGCAGCTCCCCCAGTTGCCTGCAAGTAAGTTTAGGGGGGAGGGGCAGGTTGAGGTCCCCATGGTTAGGTAGGGAGTGGGGCAGGGGTGGCACCTGGAGATGCTGCCCAGCCAGGGTGGTGCATGGGGCCTGGGGCTGAGGTGGGGAGCAGGACAGAGCCACAGGCAACTTGTCCAGGGGGTGTAAGCTGGTTCTCTGCCTCTGTGCACTCTCAGGGAGGAAAGTATGAGAGGGCACGTGTCCCCCAGATTTGTGCACAGGGCGGCATGGATGAGGGCTGCCTGCTGTGGGCTTAGGGCTCCCAGCCCTGCTGCCCTCCTCCCATACTAGCCACACCACTATAGCGAGGTACCCCCTGCCCACACAGCAGCAGCAGAAGCAGAGATGTGAATTTGTGACCCCTGCTGCTGTCAGGTGGGCTGGAGGCATCTTGCCACGGCAGTGCAGGACTCTCAGGGGGAAGCACAGCAGGGACCTTAAGCCTGCAATAGGCAGCTTGCATCAGCTTGGCTTTGCTCTTGCAGTGCTGGGGCAAGGAAGGGCAGGAGGGCATCACCTTAGGCACCCCCCAGCAAAACTAAAAGTTTTGACCTATGGTCCAGGACCCTACTTATGTAGGTAACCATTTGTCCGTACCAGTCTCTCTTGTGTACCACAGACACAAAGCATTTTATGGAAAAACCAAATGAAGCAAACCCAACAATGCCACAGGTAAAAAACAGGGGGTACAAATGTGCCAGATACAAATGTGCCACCACCAACACCCTGCTGCTACAGTATCACATGTCAACTGCGAGAAGTTACAGTAATGATGAAATGATTAAAACATATATTTGTGGAGAATACTAAAATTTGTTGTATTTGCCTGTGAAAGCATAAAATAAATGTACTGAGTGTTCAAAAAAAAGCAGTGCAAGCAAGAGCACTGTATGTTGTAGGATCGGAAGCTATGTCCCCTCCAGCCCCATGCAAGAAACTATGAACGTTTATGCTAACTAAACCTGAAGCTGCCAAGCTGAGGCAAGTTTGTATCTTTTCTTAAATCTTCAGCCCAACCTCAGTAATTCTCTAGCACTGTTGAAACACGTCTTAAATTTCTTTAGCCCATTGATGGAAACTTGATTCCATTTATAATAACTTTAGATGTTAAAGCCTGTCATTGGCCATTTTTGTTGTTCGGGAAAGAAAAACCCACCCCATGCTGCTTTAACCCGTGACTCAGATACTGCTTCTATAAGCATTGTTTCAGGAATGTTTTTAAATGAGTGGTGTACGTGATTTATTGTACGTGAACTCAAGACAAATTGATACTGCATACTACTTTATTTATAATACCCGATAGAAGCTAATAAAGTACAAGTGTCTGGCTTTACCCTGCTAAAATGATATGTATACCAAATTCACCAGTGTCTTGTGAAAACACCTGTGGAAACTGGAACCTCTCACTTATGCCAATGGTAGCATTAAAAGCAGGGTTGTTATGCTTCAGGCCTCATAAATTCAAAAATGCCAAGGATGCTACATGTGCAGTAGTGCAAAATCTATGCACTTCTCTAGACCAAAATCAGTGCTGCTGGATAAGTGGCCTCAGAGGTATCCTTACAAAGAATCATGCACTCTTCCCCAAATACTGCTGCTGCTGCCACAAAGACATGGCAGATTAACAGGTTTTGCCACTTGAATTCTTGACTTTAGATGGGCTCCTATCTTGGTGATGGGGTTTTCCCCCTTAGTTACATGGAGATTCTCCCTCATCTGAGTTGGGAGAAGGAAGGTTTTAAATACATTTCCAGCTGTGTGGAGTTTGGAAGAAACTCTGGTCTCACTGCTGCTCCCCAAGTAATCTTTGCAACAAAGACAGGGAGACATCAATCCCAGGCCCCACACATCCTTTTAAAACTACTTCAGTGTAGGCAGTATAGTTTTTTGGAGTGGGGAAATATGGTTTTGGAAGGCGGTGTAGCCTTGAAATTGGTAGCAGCTGAGAAGGCTGTTTATAATGTCTAAAAAAGAAAAACACTTGGCTCACTGAAAGGTGTAAGTGACCTCACTAGTGAATAGTAAATCCTGCTTTTTTACTTTGTTCTTTTTTTTTTTTTTGGTATGATTTCCCTTAGGAATGTATCTAATGGTATTTTGCCTTTGTAGCCTAGCCTAGTAGTCTGCTTAACACTGCTGGGAGGCCAGATGCTGTTTCGGTTTTATTAGTGTGTAGCTGACGTTAGAACTTGGGACAGGTAGTGAGGAAATTCTAGTGAGGCAATACACCATCAGGACTTTTGCATAATTATGCAAAACCAGGTAAAGCGTCAGAGCCTACTGGCCAAATATGCTGCCCATATGATCTTTGGGTCATGAAACTCCCCGCTATGTTCTCCCTAATGCAATAAGCAGAATTGGGTTGCTTGGCTTCCTCTGTGGCTAGAGGCTGCAGAAGTAGCTTAATGGAGGAGCCAGCTCATGAATAATAGAATAGTCGGCAGCCAAGGGGTGTTACTTCTATAAACTGTTGCAAGCTAACCTTCCCCAATGTCTGTAGCCACTAGCCAGCCTGCTTGTTGCTTCCCCCCACATTGGAGGTGGGGCTGAGGACCACTAGTTACAGAATTCAGAAGCATCTAAAGTTGCCTTTCTTTATAAAATTGAGATTTATATATATATATAATATATATATCTATATATTTGGAATTTGTTCCAGGTAGATGATAATGATTCAGAGAGGGAATCTCAGTGTACCTGGCAAGATGGAAAAAAGTATTACCAGCTAGATAAATATTACCCAGAATTCTGAAGGGCTTATAGAGAATTGAAGTTGGGCGAACTGCTTCAATGACAAGCTTTTTGGTCTTTTTGAAACCACATCTGCAATTGAAAGGATGGATCCCAAGATGGACACTGGTATGATTGGAAACCAAAGTAATTGAAAACTGGACTGAGCAAGCTATAAAGGATGGCTTTGTTACAATTAAAGATATAACTTTACCTTAGCTGGTGGGGATAATGGTTTTTGTTGCTTGATAACACTGTTAGAAGGACATTCCCTTTGAGCACTTTAAATGAATATGTATATAATACAATGCAACTTCAACCTGTTCTTTTGTAGATATCTTGATAATTATACAATAGTTAAATATAACCATTCTATTTCAAGACTTGCACCCTGGAAACACTTAGTACAGGATTAACTTTCCCACCACTCATGAGTGATCTTCTTGAGGGATAAATAAATTTAGACCTGTGCGTTTGTAGGACTGAAGTCTAACTCTTTTTGCTGAATGTCACTTTATTTGAAAACTTCATTTTGTATTAAGCCAAAGATAGGGTTTTGGGTTTTTTTGAAGGATAGGATAAAAAAAAAGAAAAAATGCACATAAAAAGAGATTTCCTACTATCTTGCACTTAGGTAACTTGAAATGGTTAAGCTTTAAAATTAAGCTTGTCTGCAGTACTCTTTGGGGCTGTTTGCTTTGCTTTAAATATATTTGCTTTAAATATATTTATTTAAAATAGATATATATATTATATTCCTAGTACACTTATTTTATTAATAGTTTTAATTGAAATCATTATCACAGGTATGATCTTGCAAATTATAAGATTGATCATGCAAAGATTTCTGCATCATTTTAATCAAATAAGTAGCCTCACTGCATCAAATGGGACTGCTGAATATTGTGAGTTAATATAAGTCTCTACAGTATATACACGTGCATAAGTCTCTGCAATATATACACAAACATGCATATAGGGGAAACATGCACGCGGGAGCACAAACATTTGCATTCATTTCAATGTTTGCAAATTTACCTATCTAAAAGGAGACGGCATATGGTACACTTGCAGATAAAGACCCAAATTTGAAGACTTTTGCGGTACTTTGTGCTCTCAGGGTTGCCTTGGGGCCTTGTTCAGTCCATGACATTTATTAGATTAGCTTCAAGGTAGCCAAAAGCACAGCAGGAATTAAAAACTAGGTGGACACCTATTCAGATAAAAAATATCGTGTTGCAATAAGATTCTACATTCCCCTCCAAGAAGTTTTTCAGCTAATACTAAAATTCACATATGTCAGGGCCCAAGCCAAGTACTAACTTGAGAAGGTTAGGAAGAAACTTGCTTTGTGGGCACGTTATAGAATAATTGCAGGTTTCATACACTTTGCTCTGAAGCAACTGGTGCCAGGCATTTGGGAAGACAGGACATTGGACTATATGGGTTATATGCTTTATTCAGTACAGCAGTTCTTATGATCTTGTATTCCTTAAGTAATTTCTCTGATGCATCTCTAAAGTTAGTATAACACAATTTCTAAAGAACATGTTTATGGAGGCTATGCATGCACCTGTGTACTTGTTTGTATTGTACCATTTCTTGTGGAAAGCTATTTTTTATTTAATCCTATGACAATCCCACATAATAGACAAATATAGTTCTGTTTTCTTCCTGTTTTCAAACAAGTAGAGTTTGTTTACATATCATAATTGAGCTACATTCTTGTTTGCCAGTAACTGATCAGGAAAATCTTGTCTCAGAAATTTCTATTTTGCTGAAATGAGACTTAAGGGAACGAACATCTAATAGCAGTTTTTACCAGCTCTCTTGTGCACAGAAGAGAACTAGATTAAGAATAGAAGGGTAAAAGCTAAAACCAATGCAAGTCAGAACGTACTCAAATGTATATAATAAATGTCAGTTTTACATTAAAATCTGATGTGGATTATTATAGTTCCAAATGAATGAATCAGGAGTACTGCCATTTAAATCTTGTTAAAATATTTAATGATATTACTAGCAGAGTTAATAATAGAGGCTCTTGTAGAATTTTAAATCTCTTTTGATACAGTTTTAGAATTTTAGTTTAGTTTTCTTTGTTTTTAGCTTTTTAAATTAAACATATAATGAAAGAATTTTGATTGTGTGATTGTGACTGAGCTAGAATGACCTGGATTGCACTAACTGATTTGGTTTACTCTAGAAACTGTGTGCGTGCATGTGCCCCAAAGTGTGCACTGTACTTTTATTTAGAAAGCTAATTCTCAGGCAAGAATAACCTGCAATTAAAAAAGCTCTGAGGTCACCAGTCGATGTGGATGGGTGACTAATTTAGGGTGTGTCTCCACTGTCAAAGGGCAGGTTAAGCTGTGCTGCAGTGAGGCAAGATAATATCAACTCTGCAGATACTACACCCTGAGAGTATGTAGTGTAGCTGCTCATTCTATCATGGCACACACCAAATAAGTTCTCAGTCTTAGGTATGCTTATTGGCTCATATCCAGTACCACACTAAGTGTCACTATATTGCATCCTTTTGAAGTGTGCTACACTCCTTATTCACTATGGTGCTCCTTAACAGAGTCCTTCAGTGCAGAATGCTCACTCTGTTCAGAAATGCTACCAATCTGAACATTATATAGTCACGTAATTCCATGAGCTGAGAGTGTAAGAAAAATTAAGAAAATCGATTTATTTTGAAACTCATGTGAAAATTATTGCTTGAGTAAGTCAGGCCTTAAAATATGGGATACTTTGTGGGCTATTAAAGTATGATGACTCCTTAACCAACAGAAGATATATCAGGAGTATACTTAGAATGAAAGAGGTTGGTGCTAGAACCAGAGGAGGCCATCACCAATGAAAACTTAAAATAACCTGGAGACCTCAATAAGTTATGCCTGGGGAATCAGGATAGTTCAGAAGTGCCATTTTTGTCTTCTTTTCCTACATCAGCTGTGCCAGTTGAAGCTCCAGTGCAGCTGAGACTGGCTGCACTCACAGATAGCGAGGGGAAGGGATAGGTGTCTTACATTCTTTTCCTACGCCAGAACAATAGAATTGAAAACTCTGAACAAGTTAAAAGGATTAGGGAGACTCTATGAACTGTGTAGTGCCACCTATTGAGGTTGCCTGATACTTGCCTTTATAAGATCCTGTAGTCAGTTGTTTATAACTTTGCCAAACCTGAACTAAGGATGATATTTTCTATGCTGGATATCTTCCCCAGGCTCTTTGGTTCTTTTCCACCCTAAAGGTTCAGCCAAAACATTTCAGCGGCTTTTGACAATGAAGTTAAAGAAAGATGCATTCTTTGGCTTAAACTCTGGTGAACTTTTTTTTGAACAGCTCTACTATTTTCTTTCTTTAGGGTGAGGACTTAGAATTAGGCTGAGAAGCTGACCTTTGGTTCAACGATATGACCCTTTGCTACCCTTGTGATGACTGGACCAAATCTGGTCAAGTTTCAGGTTTGCACATGCATAGTAGACAATTTCAAGTGACTTGCAGCTAAACCCAGAAGATTTGGCCTGTATGAAGTATGCTCCAGCTAGCCTGAGCAGGTATTTTTCCTGTTCCATCTCTAGAATGCTGGATTGGGCTCTGGCACCTGAACTAGGAACAGGGAACCTGTCTCACCTTGGTTCTCAGTGCCCCAGTTTAGATCCTCCAAGTAGCACATAAGAGGAGGCTGCTAAACTCAAATGCAGAGGGGGCAAGTGCAAAGATTGGTGGTGATGAGGAGTGTAGGAAATTAGACTGGGATAGTGATGGAAGCACATGATTCAGACTGGAAATTAACAAGGTTGGATAGGCAAAGGGTTACAGGTGCTGGGAATAGAGTTTGAGATTTGGACTTGGAACAGGCCGAAGAGACTAAGAGCTGGGAGGAGGGAAGATTAATAGGGTTTGTTTGTTTTTTTAAGGCGATGATGTCAAAAAGGCTGGAAGCAGGAGACAGTGTGAGTGATTTAAATCAAATGAAGAGTCAGAAGGGGAGACAGAGAATGGGAACCAAGGAGTTGGGGAAAAATGGAAACAAGTATGAAAGCAAGTCAAAGTGTGTAGGAAGAGAACTGGGATTCTCTGGGCAAAGATAAAGATCCTGGGGATGACAAAGAAGGCAATTAAGGCAAGGAACATAAATGGGGATTGGAAGGGATTGGCTGGGTTAAGGAACTGGAGAGAAAATGGCCCAAAGGATTTGTGCCCACTAGAAAACTGCCCATTCAAAAACCTAGAACAGAACTCATAATTTTGGAGTCTCATCATTCCTCTGCTCTCTGCAAATATCTGTTAAACCCATTGACAAACAAACTGATCCCTCCCACTTGTCCACATAGAATATTAAAACCTACAAAAAATCCAGATTCTGCTGTGGTGTTCAGATAGTCTACAGCTGGTGTAAATTACAGTGGGTTGTCAATTAAGAACAGGCTGCTCAGTTGTTTGCAGGGCTTTGGTTTCAAAAGGGCTGCTTTTCTGATCAGCCAGAGTTTACTGCTACAACCCAATCCCATGCAGCTGGCTTGAGAAGCCCTTTAAAGGAAAAGCTGTAGCAGTCCTGCTACTAAGCTGTCTGTACAGCTGTTTGCTATGGCTGCATATATTTCTGGTTAGTTTGGAAACCTTCATCTTCACCGGGGGGGCGGCTAAGGATTCTAACCCTGAGAAGAATCCAGGTTCTACCATATTTCATTTGAACATGTTATTAGACTGTATTGTAATACATATGCACAAAGGAACAGAAATAAGTTTGAACAAGTTTGGCATACTGTAACTTTTGAGTACTTGACTTTGAAATCTTACTCAAGTCCCTTTATTGTAATTGTATACATTTTTATGCAAATTAAAATTTAGAATAAGGAATATATTGTATTTTATCACATACAACAAACCCCAGAATATAATACACATTCTTGTTTTTAAAAAGCGTAATGAATATTTCTTTTCCTAGTTATGTATACATAGAGCAGGAACAGAGCCTAATCTTCAGCTGACTCACCCGCTTTGCTTGCTTAGCTAAAACTGAACCCCTAGCTGCTGCTGAAGCCTTGTCTCTATGAGTGGATCTATGACACTGAAAAGAGCTAAAACGTCTCCAAGGCCATGAAATGGGAAGAGATAGACAAGCAGAAGCTATAAGATAGCTAGGTTGCCCTGAAAAAGGTTAGCTTGATTGACGGAATGTCAAGATTATTAAAAAAGAGAGATGATTGTTAATCCTTCTGGAATGAAAAACAATAAGCCATTAAGTATTGGGTGCCACACTTCAAAAGGGATGTGTCCAGCCTGGAGAGGGTTCAGAGGAGGGCCACCCGCTTGGTGAGAGGGCAGCAGGACAGGCCCTACGAGGAGGGACTGAGGGACCTGAACCTGTTCAGCCTCAGCAAGAGGAGGCTGAGGGGGGACCTGGTGACTGCCTACAAACTCATCAGGGGAGATCAACAGCAAATAGGTAGAGCCCTT
>JAGPOW010000261.1:57658439-57680815 GCA_030014935.1 Caiman crocodilus | reverse complement strand
CCGGCTTCCTAGGGAAGTTGTTCTTGCTCCTACCTTGGGCATCTTTAAGAGTAGATTAGCTAGGTACTTGGCTGGGGTCCTGTGACCCTGGCACTTGTTTCTGCCATTGGCAGGGGGTCGGACTTGATGGCCTGCTCTAGGCCTCTTCTGACCCTAGATACTCTGACACTATGATACTATGAATAGATCTGGAAGAACAGGTGATAGATTTATAGTTGAGCTTCACTGGGGTAACTACTCTGTTACCCAACAGGTGACATCCTTTACAGGCAGAAATTCATGTTAGTATGTAATAAATAGGTTAAATTCATCTTCTAATTTTGCCATAGACAACCCCTTCCAACACAGTTCAGCACTCAGGTTAACACTGGTAATAGTTTCATAGTAGTAGCTGTGGTCAGGAGGGACCTGAACAGATCATCTAGAATCATCTAGAACAGATTGTCATGAATGCTGGGTTCACAAGACCCCAGACAGATGATCGTCCAACCTCCACTTGAATTTTCCCAAGGTTTGTGCAGGGACCACTTCCCTGGAAAGTTGGTTCCAGATTTTGGCCACCCTAATGGTAAAACATTGCCTTCTGATCTCTAACCTAAACCTATTCTCCAGCAGCTTATTACCATTGTTCCTCATCATCCCAGGTGGTGCTGGGGAGAAAAGGTCTCTACCTATCTCCTAATCACATCAGCAATATTGGATGGCTCAAAAGGAGGATGAGGAGTTGATTCCAACATAAGAATTTCAGACACGGAAAAAACAGTGAATTAAGGAGTGGATAATGGAAGTCATCTCCATACATCTACATTGGCCATTGACTTTCCAGAGCAGTATTGAATGTTGCGGTCATATGCATTGAAGAATAAAGACCAAAATGGCAACATTATTTGAGGTGTTGGTATATTTTTGGCAAATAATCCCAGAAGTGGCTTGTGGTCTGCCACAACTGAGAATTTATGGCCCTAAGCACTCATAGAATTTCTTTAACCCAGAAATGACTACAATCTCAATTGGCAGTTTTCCTTGCCAATTTGGACAGAATTCCTCTTGGTCAAACACACAGTTTGAGAATAGTAGGCAATTCTTGCATCCATCGTTCTCCAGATGATTCTAGACAGCTCTAATCCTGTATGGTGAAACAGCATTGGTAAGCAAAGGTAGCTTCTCCATGTCATAATGGGCTGGCACACTGTTGCATGATAACAACCCCCTCACATTATTGAAGGTCACGTAACATTTTAGTTCACTGCCTCTTTGTGCACTAGACAATATAAAGGCTCAGCAAATACAGCCTTGTCTTTTAAGAAGAAATGATAGAAGTTAAGCAAAACCAGCAATACATGTTGTTCCTTCTTTTCTTGAGTGTTGGAGCTCTATGAATACAGGAGTGTAGGTTGTAGCCGTGTTGGTCTAAGGACATAGGCAGACAAGGTTCCTTGGGTGAATCTGATATATTTTATTAGACCAACCCAAATAGTTGGAAAATAATTATTAAACAAGCTTTCGGGTTCAAAAATCCTTCATCAGGCTAAGGAAGTTTCAGCAGTTGGTCTGTGCTCTTCTTGGATGGAATAAAAAGTAAAGAAGCCAACGGCTGGGCTGGTATGCATACAAGACAGGTAGTCAATGAAAATGTAGATTGAGGAGTCAATGGGTGAGAGACAGGCTTGAGGGAGGAGGAGAGAGAGAGAGAGAGAGAGAGAGAGAGAGAAGGGGGATGAAAGTGGAGAGATACCTGGAGAGAAGGGGGATGAGCTCTGTGAACTCTTTCACTTTTTTATTTGTTGCATCAACTCAGAATCCCAGGAACTCAGTGTTGCTTACCTCAAAAATACACTTCTCTATCTCAATTTCTAGGCTGGCATTGGTACAGCATGGTATTTGTTGCAACTGAGCAGTTAGTTCTTGTGTGGACTTTGCTCCAATGAGAACATAAAAATCTGGCACATTATGGCCCTTCGGACTGGCAAATTAGTCTTTCACTCTACCAAATCGAATCAGGGACCAAAGCTTCGCACAGGTCTAGCATTTATACATAACTAACTTTTCTTCTGAAGCTTTGCTGAATTCCTTTAGAAAATTTTGTATGGAATCTTTTACAACTCTGTTCACTCTTATTAACTTGATGCCCAGTGGTTGGAACTATCCATTTAGTGTCCTTTGGCAGTTGAGGAGGAAGACCCCATAATCCTTCCCATAGAGAACATATGACATAACATTCTCCTTTCAACTCAACGCTTTGTTTATCGTACGTGACATGTAGTGCTTCACATAGGACAATGGGAAGACCATTTCAAGCCCATAGCAATTCATATATCTTTCTCAAACTTAAAATAAGCTTGGATCCTGAGCCTATATTTATGGCACATGGAACATCTTGGAACACACTGCAGCATAGGTATGTTTCTTCTGCAGGGTGTGATGTTTCCACATTGTTGATAAATGGGCATTCAGTGCGACCCTTATGCTTGCAATGATGACATTCAGCATCACAGAAACAGGATACGCTGCATCTGTGGCTGTCACCACAGTTACAGCAACATCTCAGGGATGAAGAATTTGCTTTCTTGTGCATGGTGAGGACTTGTTTGGAGAATTCTCTTTGGATTGAACTTGATTTATGTCAGTTGCTATTTTCACAGATGAAGCTTGGATTGCCTTCAAATGAAAAGATGCAGCCTTATGAGCTAGTGCTTCCTCTAGAGGGATGGTGAATGCTAAGTTTTCCTTTCTGAGGAGTCTGCCTGTAGGGCTTCATCTTGAACTCCACACAAGTTGATCCCTCAGTAGAGACTCAAGACTTATATCAAAATTACAATTCTCAGATGAACAACAAAGTTCAGGTGTGCTGCACTCCCTCTTGTCTGGTAGCTGATTGCATTGGCTGAAATGGAACTGTTTCACTGTTTCAGATGGAGTTGGTGCAAAGTGATTTTTTTTAGTAGTGTGAGGATTTTACTTTATGATTTGTCACAAGGTTTTACTGGGGATATGAATGAGCAAACAATGTTAAGGAGTCCCAGGATGATAGCATGGGACATATGTCAAATTCTTTAATGTGACCCAAGATCTTCATCGTGGAAAGGATCTTTACTAAATACCCCCTGGGAAGGACCTCTAGTTTTGCCTCCCTGAGTGGTACAGGGTCCCCTTTTCCCTTGCAATGCTTAGTGCTTAGCTGAGAATGAAGCACTTGAAACACCCTGCTCATTGGGATCTGGTTTTGTCATTAGTTTTGAATATGGCAGGGGGTTTTCTCTGTCCCAGTAAGATCAGCCAGGCAGCAACAGGGCAACCATTTGGAAGCACGTGAACATGCGCATGCACACATGTGCACACACACACTATTAACCAAAGAAGCCATCCCCCATGTTACTGCCTGGTAGTTTTTGTTAGAAGTTCAAGAAATAATGTTATGAATTTAAACTTATAGCTACTCCATTTGTTTACCTAAGAATAACATTCTTTAACTATATATATAAGACCTGATTTTGATTATACTGATATAACTCCACTGAAATATTTCTCCTGTGCTTAGTTTGTCCTACCAGCATTCTTACTGAAAAGCAATATGGTAAAGCAATATTCTGTATTTTGAAATTTCCATCTGAGATTAAGTTTGAAAGGGAGCCCAAAAATTTAGAGGAAATTTAGAGGGATCACAGACTTCAGACTTCTCCAAAACTGGTTAGTTTAGATGGGTGAAGGAACTATTCAGAGTCATTCAACACAGTGGAATACCTTAGTGCACTACCTTAATTTGTTGAATCCTAATCACTTCTGGAATATAAGGCCCCAACATTCATACACACCCCCAACAGCAACCACATATAGCTCACATGCCTTAGTTCTCTAAAATACATATTTGATTTTTAATATTTAGCATTTAAACCTAGTTAATAACAAATGTTACAAAGTTGTTACTGTCTTTCAAAATGTCTTTCATGTCATATGAATCTTGTTTGCCAAATAGTTAAAGCCTAAATGCAATGATTTTTAAGTATCTAGTCTGCTACTGCTACTCAAATATCACATTTCCCATTTGAAATGTTATGGTTGCTCTGTGTAAGATGCTCATTCCATTTAAACTATTTGCTGCTGTGCTCTTAGAAAATGCTCCATGCTGCAGAAATTAAACTTTAAATTAAACACGGTACAAACATGTTCTGTGTAATAGCAGACAGATAGTAAATGCCCAGGGCATTTTGTAATTGGCCTGGAAATATTTCACTCATGGTTTCCAAATCATCTCAGACTTATTAATATAATTTTCATTAGATGCTTGATATGATAAATATTTCCAACTTATTTAAAATTTGTATCTAAAAAAAACACATTGTATAGTCTACATACTTAAAATGACATAATGCTATATATGTTAATATGATAGAAAGTTACCCTTGTGTATTTTGCACTTGCTCACTGTTTTAGGGGGTTGTATTTAATACCTTCATTAGCAAAATGTTTGTATATTTGTGTCTGTAACTTTTCACAGTGCACATTTAAAAGGACATTACAGAGCACCAGAGTTAACAACCCTCTGCTATAAAGGGGACATTTTATGACTCTCAGAACTATTGTTCTTGGCTTTTAACTGAGGTTGTCTTTAATTAATTAATTAAAACTGAGCTGAAACATACTGGAAAACAAGACCATGCCTTCAGAGAGGGGTAGTCATGTGCTACCTGGTTCTGAGTTCTGAATATGTTTAAATGTGCATGCATCTAAGGCCATGCCTACTAGGGCTGTGTGAAATGGCTGTGTTTTGTTTTGGTTTTGGTGTTTTGGAGGGACAGTATTTTGTTTTGATGTTTCGTAGGGCTGTGAGAAAGAGCTGTGTTTCGTTCATTTCAGATTTGGCATTTTGGAGGGACAATGATTCATTTTGGTGTTTTGGATTCCTGTCCCATTTTGTTTAGGCCAAAACTGTTTTGAAACTGTTTTGGAATTTCAATGCTGTTTTAGCGTTTTGACCATAAGCTACAGTAGGTAATCATAAAACTGCCTATAATCTTGTTATTTCTTGCCTGATTTGGATGAAACTTGCAGTGATGGTAGCCCCTTCTGAGGCCATGAAGCCTGCCATATTTCAATGAGATAGGTGCAAGGATTTCTGGGAAACTGCAGCTCAAACTGTGCAAAGCAGAACTTGTGACACATGACTTTGTGTGTGTGTTAAGGCACAGCAGGATGAAAATTGCAGGGATGGTAACTCCTGTTCTTACCCTCACAACTCCACTACAACCAGTAAGCTTCAGGCCTCTAAAATACCTTACAGGTCTGCGCTTTCCCCAGCCAGGACAGTGCCATGGCTGGAGCTTATCAGGTGCTTTCTACCCGCCTTTCACCAGGGAAGTTTGCAGTCCTGGCATTTTCTGGGGTTGCTGTATGTACCACTGGCAGTCCCACCCAGGTTTCCCTACCCTGGCAGGGTACAGTTTTAAGTTATGCCCAGGATGCTGTGAGGCCTCCTCCTCCCCATACAGCCCCAGCCCTTACACCTCCAAGTTCTTCCTGGCATAGGAGCTCAGCAGGGAGATGTTCTTCACCTGCTGGCTGTTGAGAAACTAAATTGCTGCCTCCAGCTCTAAGAGTGGGACATTAAATGGCCACCCTCATTAGCACCTGTCCTTCCACATACATAGCCCCTCATGTGGGCATGAGGCCTGTCAGGTTTCATGCAGAGTGGTGCACGGGTTTCTGTGAAACTGCATCTCAAACTGCTGAAAGCAAAACTTGTGTCACTTGTGTGTATTAAGGGGTGTAGGTTGTAGCCATGTTGGTCTATGGACATAGCCCAGACAAGGGTCTTAGGGTCAATCTGATATCTTTTATTAGGCCAACTGAATAGTTGGAGAAATTCTTCTTTATAACTTTTGGGTTTAAAAACCCTTCATCAGGCTAAGGAAGCATCTGCAGTTGCTGTATGTCCTCTTCCTAGATGGAAGAAATAGTAAAGAAGCCAGAAGCTGGCATGCAATGCAAGAAAGCCAGTCAGTGAAAATGTAAATTGAGGCATCAGGGGGTGAGATGTCTCAATTTACATTTTCACTAACTGGTTTCTTGCCTGCATTGCAAGCCAGCCTCTGGCTTCTTTACTATTCCTTCCATCCAGGAAGAGTACACACAGCAATTGCTTCCCAATCCTGACGAAGGGTTTTAAACCCAAAAGGCCATGCCTCACAGATGGCATCCCAGGAAGCTAAGCTCACCTGGAGCCTCAGAACTCCACTGCAAACAGCAAGCCTTAGGCCTCTCAAAGATCTTACAGGTTTGGGCTTTCCCTAGCCAGAACTGTGAATGCGTGTGCTGGTTGGAGGTTATAAGGCACCTCCTATCTTCCTTTCACCAGGGAGGTCCTTGGTCCTGGAATTTCTTGGTGGCTGCCATACCACTGGCAGTCCTGCAAGGCCTCACAACCCTGGCAAGGTGCAGTTTTAGGTCATGCCCAGGACCTGTGGCCTCCTCCTTTTCTATAGCCCCAGCCCATACCTCCAAGTTCATCCTGGCATGGGAGCTTAGCAGGAAGATGTTCCTTCCTTGCTGGTTGGTGATGCAGTGGGTGCCACCTCTAGGATCCAAGCAGGTGCAGTGGGTGTCACAACATACGCAGCAATGCTGAACACCCTCTCACTTGGAACACTGGTTGGTGGACAGGACAGGTGTTCCTGGGCAACTGAGTTCAGATCCTGCCACATCTGGCTGCAGGTTGCCCAGTAGGCCAAGGGGTCGCAGTCCAATAGCTCCACATCCTCACCGAGATAGGTATCCACTGAGGCTTCTGTGCTACCTGCCCTAGGCTGGGGTCTGGTGCTCCTGGACCCCAACATTGAAGCCATATCCTTGGCCCACATTGGCAGCAGCTGTTGTAGAGGAGACTGGCTGCTGCTGGGAGTGCTGGCACGGGAAAGTGGATCCCACTCTTCCACGTCTCCCTGCCTGTGCCCTTCTGACTCCCAGTCTCTGTTCACCAGCACCTCCCTCCAGTGATTCATGGTTTTGCTGGCACATATGCTCCCATTCACCCTTGGGTCACACATGATTGCCAGCACATGGGACCATACTGGATCATAACGGATCTAGCCCATTCTTGATGCCCTCCCTCAGCAGCTTCACCAGTGCCTGCACCTCTGGTGACAGCGGCTTGCCCCAGCCAGGAACACCGATCCCCTGAAACTTCTCCATTTTGTTCTCAAGTTCCTTCACTGTGGGGATCACCTGGTTAAGGAGGGCATTGCCAGTGCTGATGGTCTCAGTGGCCTCAAGGAACAGCTTGAGGACCACCAAGATCTGGGAGATGGTATCCCACTCTGTTTTGTTAAGTGGGCTGTTGATCCCAAGCTCTCCAAGCAAGGCCATGGATTCCCAATCTCCCCTGAGCAAGGTCATGGATTCTGATCACCTAAATCACATAGCTTTCCAGCATTAGGTACGTGGAGTTTCACTGAGTCTCCGCATCCTGGATGATTTTGTGCTGTGGGACTCTCAGCTTTGACTGTTTGTTCCACAGAATCTTGCCCTCCTTGATGCTGCGGTGGAAGTAGCCCGCCACCTTCCTACAATTCGAAATGAGCTGGCCAACTGTGGTGGCACTGTAGCCAGCAGCCCTGTCCCCCTCCAAGGCATCCCTGACTATGAGGTGGAACTTGTGTGCCACACAGCAGATGCCAACAAAGTTAGCATCATGGACCACCTTGACCACATTGGCCTCATTGTTGGTGACCATGAACTCGTGGGTGAGCTCGCTGTGTCCAATGAGCCACCCCTGCACAAAGCGGTTCCTGGCCACCATGATCTCTGTTGCTGTGTGGGACTCATCCATCACCTCGGCTTGAAGGGGAGAGCCCACTGACAGCCTGACCCGCAGCACTAGTGCCCTGTGAGGGAGAGGTAGGCATGATTTCCACCCCAGCTCTCCAGGTGTCTGAGGTGAAGTACTCCCTGTATGCCTTGTACAGGGAGGGCACCACCATCCTGCTGAAGGTGGTACATGCGGGCACTTGGTAGGATGGGGCCACGAGTGCCATGAGCTGCCTGAACCCTGGCTGCTCAACTAGGAAGAAGGGCTGGCCATCTAGAGCAAGCATCTCCCTGATGCGCTGAGTGATCTTCCTCACCTTTGCAAAGTGCTCCCCTCCCACCCTTTCTGTCTGTCTTTGTTCAACTATTCCAGGGTGACCTTTCTCTGCTTCTTGGGGATGAAGGCTTTGGAGCAAGAAGGGGACTTGTTTTTGGGGATGCTCCCACTCTGAGGCTGAGGAGGGGCAAGGGGGTTGTGCCTCCTGGGATACATCAGCATCCCTGTGGTGCTGAAGTGTTTCACCTCCTTGCCCCAGCTGGTCTTACCTTGGCAGTGCAGGCAGATACTACATGTGGGATCATCTGCCACCTCAAAATGATCCCATACCATACTACCCCCTTGCTTCTGGGGCGAGGATGCGGATCCTGCCTGATCCCCTTTCTCAGCAAGCAGAGGCACAACAACAGGAGGAGCTGACTCAGCTGAACCAATAGCCTCCACAACCTCAACATTAACCTCCTCCAAACTGCCTTCCAGGGAAAGAGACCTGGCTCTAGGGGAACTAGGAGGGAGTAGAGCACAAACTCAGATTCCTCCTCAGTCCCCAGAATTAATTTTGCTAGGGTGCTCAGGTCCCCTGCTTCAGGATCCAGCTCCTCCTCTGGAACTGGAAACCTCAGGCTGGGAACTGAATTGGGGGTGGAGGAGACTGTCATGCTGGTGCTGCTTGTCACGCTGGTGGTACTGGGGGTTATTAAAAGGGGTGCAGATGCAGGCACTGGTCCCACCTCCTTGCTGCCACTAGTACCAGAAGCCTCATGCCTGCCAGTGCTAGGGGAGAGGGTGCAATTTGGGGAAGGGAAGTTTTGGGGAAGAGGAACTTACAGCTCTCCCTCTGACACCTCTAGCTCTCCTGCCAGAAGACCTGGCACCTGCCTTCCCAGCACACTTCATATTTTGTGTGCTGGAAAAAAATGTGCATCTCTGTGAGTGTCTGTGTGTAATGTATGTGTCGTGCTTTCCTGCAGTGCACAGTGATGAGACACTGCAAGGCAAAGCACTGCTTTCTTTTTGTTTGGGGGGAAAAATAAGAAGAACAAATAACAGAATTTTTGGGGAAGAAAGAGTTGCAAGGGATAACAATAGGGAGGGTAGGCAAGGGTAAATAGGAAAGGATTGGCTACAACTTGGTAGGAAGGCATTACCAAGCTGTAAGCTTACTGATGATGCTCTGCTGCTACTCCTGCTACTACACAGACCCAGATGGAGTGGCAAAATGGCAGAGAGCAATTCACAAACAGCCTTTTATGGTGCTTTGCTATCCCTCCTGCAAAGCATTGGGATTAGAAGGGACCTCAGGGGCAGAGCATTGTCATTGATCAGCTACAGATGTCAATATCAGAGTAGTCCTTCCCCTCTCCTCCCCCTCCCCCTTCTTAGTTTCTCTTACCCTGCAAGTCTACTTCCAAAACAGTCTGAAACATCTGCAACATTGTTTTGGATGGATCTGTTTCATTTCAGAGCTGTTTTGGAGCCTTGTGTTTCGTTTTGGATTTAGTGTTTTAACAGTTGAAACATCCAAATCCGAAACAAAACAAAATGGCTGCCGAAATTTTGCACAGCCCTAATGCCTATACTGCCAGTTCTGCTGGCTTGCATCAGCCAACACTACTAACTACCACAAGTGCCACATGTCCTCACTTTGAGCAGTTTTTTGGCTGATGGGATTTTTAGAAGCCTAGAGGTCAAATGCGTAAGCAGGGAAGGAGTACTGTGAGGTGGCTGCTGGACAACTGCTGCAACTAACAGAAACTAAGTACAGATATCCAAAAAGCCCACCCTGGGGGAGCTCCAATCCCCCCAACCCCAACTTCAGCCCAGGCTAGGCAAACCCCGAAATGGAGCTCCCTCCCCTGCCTTCTCCCCATCCCAGCATGGGGCGGAGGGAAGAGGGGGTGGGGCAGGGCAGGGCTAGGGGAGACAGGCAGACATGAAGCCTCTCTCCACTGGATTGGCTTGAAAGTCAAGCTTTAGCCCCCCCCCCCAAATTATGGGTATAGACTGGATTCTGACCACCTAAATCAGAAAAAGTGCTTCTGGTCTGTACATGACCAGAAGCTACCTTTGTGTAAGCAAGCATAGGCAACTGAGGATCTCTGTTTTTCAGGAATGTGGTATAGTTTTTTTTGGTTTCTGGGCCATTTGTATGTAGATGCATGAAAACATCTGTCAGCAATGCACAACTTTTGCCAAAAAAAGTTTTAGTATAGGCCAGGCCTAAGACAGATAAATAGTTGTCTTCTAGATACAAAATGGAAACCAATTTATTTTAGATAGGCAGTTTAGCTTTTTTCTCATTCATCTTATTTTAATTAAAAAAATACTGGTAAAGATGGCTGTTGGCTGTTTAAACAAATGGGCTATGCACTTAAAACAATTTTACATGGTATTGTTTGCCTTTCACTACAGAAAATCAAATTATAAAATTGAAAACAATTGTATTAATAAGTTTTGTCATGTATTTTATGGCAAAGCACTACCATTAGCCATCCTAGTTCTAATTATAGTTATTTTGGATAAAATATAGGACTGATTCCAATTTGCTAATCTTTGTATTGCGCAGGTGGTGTAAAGGATCAAGACGCTGTACTGCTAAGTACTAAACACATATGCAGTGAAAGGACAGGCCTTACCTCAACCAGCTTTACAACCAAAACAGATTAGGTTTATGACAAGATGTGAGGAGGATGAATGAGATGGGGATTCAAGGAACAGGTAACAATAAAATTAGGTTTTGCAGAGAAGACTTTTTATCTCTACTCACCACATTCCTTCTGACTGTACAGAGAATTCCTCTGACAACTGAGAAATTGGGAGCAGAAGACTCCCATGAAATAACTATTGATACAAAGCTATAAGCTCTTGCTTGTCAAGAGACTAGTTCTCTAGCAGCACTTGCTTTCACTAAAAGTGGCTGCTGCTCCCAGTTTCCAGATGGTGTTATCAAAGAGAGTCTCTTGCTTTCCTACTCCCTCTCTAAAGGGGAAATGTCTGTGTATGCCCATTTTTTGGTAAATTTGTTTATCTGGCCATATTTGACTAATACAGACTTGTTCAGGTTCTCTCACTGCTAGATAACTCAAAGCTGTGACTAATATTAAACTTCCAGCTTGCTGTAGTTTTGTCCTAAAAGAGAACAGCTGCTTTGATATGCCTAAAGGAATATGATCTAGAAAACTATAAACTGAAGTATTTTAGGGGGAGTTGTGTGTATAATACACAACTTTCCATTAAATACTAATGTGTAGAACCTAGATACATAGCAGCTGTGTTTATTTCTGTTATTAGGTAATAAAACAAAATGCACCCAATAATAAACTCATTGCTTTTCTGTGACTGTCTGCTTACATCTACATGTGAAAACATTCATTCCTACATCCTACACACAACTGAACAGATACAAATAATTTATATTCATGTGCAATCATTTCAATAGAGGAAACACTGGTGTATTTTGGTAGATACTACTAATGCCTGTAATAATCTTATCATTCAGAAATTAGAAATATAAAAACCTAGTACATCATCAAGTCCATTCTTTCGTTAAAATAACAACCATTCATGATTACCTACTGAAAATCTTTGGCTTTAAACAAACTACCTTTATCTATTATTTCATGAAAACCAAAACTAATCCACTGTATATTAAACCTAAACTTTCAGAAAATGTAAACTACTCAGAAGGTTTTTATGGAGCAATTATTGACCTTCAATCTTAAAAGAAAAGTATACCTGACCCATATGCTTCCATTTCCCATCTGTATAACTGGAAATTAAAGTGAATTGATTAAGACCACACAGCAGGTTAGAGGCATAGTCAGGAAGACAGCCCAGGTTTCTCAACTCCCTTTCCAGTTATCTATCCAGCAGGCCACATTCCCCTCAGTTGGTGCCCTGTAACAGCTATGAAACCAACTCACAGTCATTCTCCATCATAAACCCTTTTGTAACTTTTCCCCCCTCTGTATCATACTAGCAAGTTTAAAACAACAAAATTCCACAGACTACAGGAAAACAAGTCTCAAAAGCTAGCAATTATTTTTTCATTAAATACAAAATAGTTTATTCTTTTTATGAACAAGAGATCTCTGCTAAAAGCAAATTTCAACTGCTGCTTCTAGCCAATGTGGCTCTGTCTTCCTCTGACATCCGTTTGTTGTATAACATCTGGTACTTTATTGCCATATATTCCAAAGATGAATGCCACACATGCAGTTTCATTATTTTTTTTTAATATTGCGTTTAAATTTGAACATTTATTTATTTTTCTATAACAAGTAAAGTCCTTCGTACAGCAGTTGATTTACAGATTCTTTCCTTGTTTGAAGCATATGCTGTTTTACTCTCCTGAACAAGTGACATTTCCCAGAAAAGTGGATATCTTAATAAAGGCTAAATATATCTTGATAATTATTTTGTACAGTGCTGAAATTGTCACCCTGGTAAGATCCTGACATTTCTCCAATTTCAGAGTGGTTTGATATTGTCTGTTTTTTGTAAATATTATATGAGATACTGATCATTTAGTAATTATAACTGGCCAATTTCTCAGCAACTCAGAAAAGATAAATCTGAAATTTGGTAAATATATTACCAGTAATACAAACTTTTAAAAAATGCTAAATCCTACTTCCCTGATCATATATACTGTGGTGGTTTATACAAGACATCTTGAAAATTTCTGCTTTTCAAAGTCTGTCCTACTCCAAAACAAGAATCTAACAATCTGCTTTTTGCTTGATATTTGTGTGTGCACATGATGGTGTGGTAAAACTCCATAGTCATGTAGCTGGTGACATTCACGCCAAGCCACCTGAGCAGGGTGTTTCTGTCTTAAAGACCATCCCATTCTACTTTCCATATTCAAAATGTAATGTACTTTTGTATAGATAACCAATTCCAGATTAGATTAAGAAAAATAATAAAAAACCAAATGAGTCGGGGAAAGTGATTTTTTTCTTTCTTTATGATCCTCCATCTTGCCCTGTTTCACATAAATATTTCGCTGTCTGTAAACAGGAAAAATTTACAAAGGAAAGGCAAAGGATTTAGAGTATCTTCTTACAGTGACACTAGCCACAGTCCAGTTTGGGTATTACTTTACCTCAAGCAGCTTTTACAGCGTGGAAAACTCTGTCCTGAATCTTAACTAATCTTTAGGGCTAGGCTAGACAAACTGATTTGCTTTACATGTTTTTCTCTTCATCCCCTAATGGGTAGGGTACGTGGGTGTTCTACTTTTTTAGCCTGTAGGCTTCTCCCTTCATCCTCTACTCTAAATACATGCATTCTACATGCTAACTGTTAAAAATATTTTCCTGCTTTGGCCACTAATAAATTATTCATGAAAATACAAAGATAATAGACAAGAATTAGAATAACTAGTTTTGGTGGTTCTTTATTCACTGTAACCTAAAAAGTTGTATAACTTGCATTTGCAGCACTAAATAGTCAGAAGCATTGCATTTCTCTTGCATGATGTAAAATGGTGTCCATAGGCAAACGCTGCTGGCTTTCATGGAAAAATTCAGATTATCTAATCAATCATTCAATCAATTGATCAAAGAATTGTTTCCTCTATTATAAATTTGCTTGCTTAGTGTTCTTAGTGGCAGGGGAGGCTATTCAATAAAAGACAAGGGCAGTTGTAGTAGCCCTTGGAATCACCCCTTCTCTTGAGCTTGGTTTTCAGTGACAGTGACATCAGATGGCAGCAAAATGCCTTACATTCTATTGTTTCCTGCACTATATGGTACCATAGTGTTGTCCACACTATACAAATGAATAATGATATCTTGGCTATCAAGTTTGTTTGCTTAATAAATATTCTCCAACTATTTGGGTTGGTCTAATAAAAGATATCAAATTCACCCAAGGAACCTTGTCTGCCTATGTCCTTAGACCAACACGGTACAACCTAAACCCCTGCATTTTTCTGGCAAACTTGTTAATTTTTACTTGTGCACTGGGGTTTTATTTCACCATAGTCATCCACTACAGCTGCCAGATCAAGAAATAAGGCATTTTAGTTCCTCCTGTTTTTTTTCCATATACTTTTCCTCAGTTGCCTAATTTGTGTAAAGAAATTTGCTTATCCATGGACTCTATTCTTCCTCTGCAGACTACAAATAACTCACATTCTCTTTTGGTGGGAGTTAATTCATATATTGCACGGGGAGGCTTGGATTCTACATTTTTCAATGCATTTTTTCACAAATAAAATTTACAGTGCAGTAGAGCTGAGACTCATTCTGTTCTGTGTGCTTGTGATAGCTACTACACAAAGACACTTCTCAGAAGAATGAATTTGCTTGGAAGCAGTGCCATGCTCCATTGGCTATATTGTCTTTGGTTCTACAGCTACTTCCATTTCCTCTGCATAGTGTTTCCTTGGGCCATACACACATGCCACAAGGCCCTTTGAGGAATGGGATTTAGGAGCTTTACTCCAGTCACAGAGGCACATGTTATGGAATTGGAGGATCTGGATTTGGCTGTCAATGATGCAGTTGCTTTGGGGAAGTTTGGAGTCACTGTTTCCAAACATGTGATCACTGGTGTCAAGTTATTTTAATTCAAAGTATATCAGATCATTTAAATTCAACTATCTCTTAAATATGCCACACTTTTGCAAAAACTGCACATATAATAGGGGCTCAAAAGCAAGCCTGTCTCATTTTAACACGAGTGACTGCTAGACAATCAGTGGATGCCAAAATCGATGCCAGAGGATGCTTTGGGCACCCTGAATACAGCAAGTACCTGTTTCATGCTTTGGAAGACGCTAGAAACCAGCCAGAGCAGCAGTACATGTGTAGCTTTCACATTTGTGTATAGTTAACTGAACGAGTATGACTTTCATGCTCATTAAACAATCTGAGCTTTCATTGAATGCTCTCAGTTTTAGTAGCTGTGCTCATCTAGGCAAAAAGACAAGGTTACACAAATACCTGGGTAGTTAATAATGTCAATACGAAATAGGCAAAATTTTCAGCATGGGAGGTATTGATATCTATAGCCAGGCATTCCTTTTTTGGGGGAGGGGCGGTGGTTAAATAATTTCTTTTTTCAAGTTCTCTTCCCTGTTATCTGTCTCAGAATCACTTTAATACTCTTAATTTTTTATGATTTCGAAAATGTATCATGCCATGTAACTATTAAAGTTGCAACCAATGTGTGTCACTGCATGCGTCTACATGAGACGCTTTAATGTGCAGTAAGCATGCACACTTACTATGCAGTAAACTGCTCTAATAATGAGTAAATTTGCTACCTGCAAACACAAGTAGCAAATTTGCTTGCAATTTGTTACTGCACCGTAGTGCTCGTGTAGACAACTGATTGAGAGCAAATCTGCCCCCAGGAGCTGTCTGCTGCCAGGTTGGGGTCTGCCACTGGAGCCTGGGTGGGGACTGTATCCTCTTGTCCCAGCAGCAGGGAGCTCCAAGCCCTCTGCTCCAAGACTGTAATCAGGGAGTGGGTGCTGGGAGTGTGGCTGGGAGATTCTTCTCTCCAGCCTGTTTTCCACCCAGCTCTGTGATCACGGAACTGGGTAGGGAACAGGGTCTTCAGCACCTGCCCCGTGATCATGGAGTGGGGGCTGGTAACTGTCCCAGTCCCAAGCCCCAATAGAGCAATCAAGGTGCGGGGCTTGGAAAGAGCTGTGGGGTAGGAGGGCATGTCCCAGCCCTCTGCCCCAATCTGATGATGGGGCAGCTGGCAGCAAGCCCGGCTGGATGGGAATTTTCCACCCAGCCAGGGGCTTGCTGCTAGCTGCCCGACTGGTGGATTGGGGCTGGAGGTTGGGACCTTCTCTTCCCCTGCAGCTCTTTCCAAGTCTCCTGCCCCCAGTCAGGGAGCCAAGGCCAGGAGCTCCCTGCTACTGGGGCAGGGGGACATTTGTCCCTGCCCCTGCAGCAGGCAGCCTCCCAAGGGGCAATGTCCCAGCCCTGGCCAGAAGACAGCTGTCTCTTGGCACAGTGCTCCCTGGCAGCCCCTAGGCTAGCACCCAGGCAGAGCCTAGAGCTCCCCCTGGTGGCAGAAGGGACCCACTGCAGGGCCCTAGGAAGCAGGAACAGTTTGCTGCCATTAGCAGCAAATCTGCTTCTGCTTTCCTGCACATGTGGATGCTTGTCTAGGAACATTTACTCATGAGTAGTTTACTTGTGAGTAAAGTGCTCCCAGATCTAATGCATGTGTAGACACACCCATTATTTCTTAAATTAATGAGTTCTAGTTACAGCATGTAAAACCCCACTTCCAAATTTTTATTTTATTCCTCACTTGCCCCAAAAGCTCTGTATCTGACAGATTAATTTCCTCAGTTTTTTTGGCCCATCTCCATTTGGTAGCTTGAGACAAGGGCTGCTGGCACTTTTCCAAAAATACCTGTAGTCAAACTCAGCAGAATTACTATTCAGAAAGTCAGTCAGAAAGAAGCAGGTGGAAGGCTTGCACAAACCACATGTACCATATAGTGGGAGAAGAGCTAAACTAAGAAAATAGAGTGCACTGACTTTGCAATGGCATGTGTGGGAGGACCTGTTCCCTAACATGTCTTAGCCCACTGATGGAAGCTGCTTCCTTTCTCAGGTCACAATGACTACTACAAGGTCCTTCTGTTCATTGACAGCATCAGCAGCTCCCTTCCTATGCTTTATCTGCAACTTTGCTCTGCTCCCATCTTGTTGGTCTCCTTTGATGTCTTTGGAGGAGTTAGGAAAGGGAGCATGGGAGATATCCACTGCTACAAGTAATTGCCTTCTTGTATCCTGATGCTACTCTGAGGTGCGCTACAGTCATCACCAAGACTGAATCCCACTGAGCCTTTTTTAAAACAAAAACCAAAAACAGTGCCCCTACGATCACCTGGGTATTTCAGTGACAGACAGCACACAATCAGAACTGATAAATTTCTAAGGAAGTGAGGGGATTTTAACACTTTAAAGTTGATCTGAGCAAAACTGTCCCTCTCTCGACTGCTGCTCTTGAAAGCACTACATTAAATTCTGATCCCCCCGCAGCAGTATAACAGGTGCAAGAGACACACCTGCTCAGCTGTGTAATCAGGAGTACAGACAGGAATAAAATGATTCTGCCCAGGGCTCTGACTTGATGACAGAAGTTTCAGAAGGGCAAAAGAGACTTGTCATTAGAGAGTAACCTCTGCAATTTAAAAATCCTATCTGAGGCTGAATTTTTAACCTACTGTTTTCTTAAGTAACTCCTAGGGCTAATACAAATGAAAGAGGTGAGGTAGAGGGAAAATCTCCATGTTTCCTAGTCTTCTCTTTTGCATTTGATGGAACTGTGGGAACGTTTTTTTACAGATACTAAGGTACAGGCAGGTATCTAGGAAAACAAAGGTGTGGTGGCAGAGTGGTTAAAGCATTTTCCTGTGGTCATTGAAGTATGAGTTTGACCCCCACTCTGGACTTTTGCCAAAGGTCACCCTCAGTTGACTTAGCTGTAAATGGGTATTTGGTCATTGGGTCAAAGGTGGCCAGATGTGATGCTAGCTCTATCACTCCCCAGTGTACTGTTGCTACAGACATTAGTGTGCCATAACCATGTTAACCTAATGGGCTGCTAGGCTTAGGTGGACCTTTGACCTCTTACTGAAATCAGCAGCCTATTTTTGCCCTTCATGACTGGAATTTTACTGGGTAACTGCAGGATCAGCCCGATTCCGTAAGCTTATCTAGGTGGATGGAGCTACTTGATGAAGTCTTATTTTCCTGGATTTGGTTATTCAGAGTAGTTTGTAGAATAATAGCCAGATGATGACAGTATACATTGTTTGCTTGCGCTTCTTACGCAGCAAGCCAATGCTTGAGCAAGAAAATATAATTATAAACCCACAAAAACTATCAGGGGTACTTAGGGGCAGATACAATACCCGAAGGTACTTTTTTTTACCTTTTCTCTTTAAATTGACTAGCTTCCTACTGGAATGGCTCATTAATATCTTCTAGGCTTAAAATGATATGTCGACATCTTGTATATACTGTAATATATGCAATTAGTACTTATGAAAGGTGGCAGATTCCCAGTACTGGAAAACTGAAGCCTTCCATATTCATCTGCAAATAAATGCAGGATAGCCTTAATTTAGAGTCAATAATTTCTCTCATCCTGCAATGTATTTCATGTGGACAGAACCCTGCCCCCACAGAGAGTTTATTGAATCATCCTTACTTTCTAGGTGAATTTAGCCTCCCTGTCCACAGTTTTCTGATACTGCCAACTAAAGGGGCATATGTGTGTGTGAGTGTATGTGAGAGAGAGAGAGAGAAATACCTATACTCCAAGAACTGGACTGAGACAGCAAAGCAGCTGTCACATTTAAGTACTTTCTGTCACTACCAGTGAATTTAAGGTGAAAAGCTTCATATCACATTACCAATTCACTGAAGAATATGGACTGTTTTTTACACTTCAGTTCAGCAGTGGAAGTGACACACAGCCTGACTGCCATAATAAAATAACAGTGTAAATGCAGTTCTTGCTTGTAGTTTACGAATGAATTTGCATGTCAGTTTTAAGAAATCATAATGGTATTCTACATTGGAGCATACACCATGTGTTGGCAGTGATCCCTCCCTACATTCAGCAATCCACCCACTTTTGGTTGGGAAATGCTGATTTTACCACCTACCTATTGTTAATATGATTTTGATTAACACTTAATACAAATCTTCAAACCCCGTAAGAATCACATATACAGCCTTCCAATAAAATTTAGCCCATTAAGAATGGCCATTGCTCAGTGATGACACACTTTGGTCTAAATTGCTACAAAAGCCAAACTCTCCCTTCCTAACAGACATTAATTTTAAAAGGGAGGGGGGAAAGAATTTTCAAATATAAATATCAGCCTCATTGTCGTAAAACCCTGGATGTTTGAGGGCTTGGTAATTTTGGTGTCCAATAAGATGGCTCAAATGCACTGAAACCACTCAAACCAGATCAGGCAAACATGCACATTCATTCGACTGAGACATACAAATCTTTCATTCACTTTAGACTAAACCGAAGCATCAGTTAATTAGCGTGGGGGTAGTGGAAGGGACACTGTCCATATTCACTCCAACTTCTCTGTAGGTATCATCCTCCCTACCAGGCACCTCTAAAGTACAGAACAAGGAACCAGAGCATACAGATATTCCCCTCCAACCACAAAGTTCATGCCTCCACAGCCCCAGATCCTCTGCTAACAAACTTAGGAGAGGTAAGAAGGCGAGCTGAGTATTTTATGAGTCCTTACAAGTGCTTAAACCAGTGTGTCTCTCCGCCCCACGCCAGGAAAACCAGGCACGAATGATCCCCAAAGCTCCCAGGAGTGAGTGCAGCGAGAGAGCTGACGCAGCTTACCCGGCGTAGCGGTTGCTGTAGAGGTAGGCTTGCACTGGCAACCAGGTCTTCAGGACGAACAAACAAAGAGGCAGCAGAGCTGCTCCCCGGCTACCGGGATTCCCCGGGAGTTTCATGGTACAAGGGGCAAGGGATGGAGAGCGAGCCCCGCCGCAGCCGCCGCCCCGTCTCCAGGTGGCAGCTCCCCCGCGCACACAAAGCGGCCCCCGCCGGGCTGGGGCGGGGAGGAGCGGCGGCGGGAGGTGGCGCCACGCCTCAGCCCCGCATCAAACAAATCGCCGAAGAAAATCGGGGGTAGGAAGTTGCCTCGCTGCAGCAGCCCGGGGGACTGGCCCGGACCCGTGCAGCCGCGCTCCCCAAATCCAGCGTCCGCGCTGCCGGCTGCCCCCTCGCCTCCCCCTGGCATGTGACAGGGCGCTGGCGGGCGGGGGGCAGGCAGGGCCCGTGCCGCCGCGCACGCCCGCCCTGCCCGGGGCGCCGCGCCAGGGCTGGCAGCGGGCAGCCACAGCGAGTCGGAAGGTTTCTGGGACGTGAGGGCTCCACACGCACACACACGGGAACAAAGGGACGTGGCGTTCCAGCCCTGGGGCTTTGTGTAGGGCCACGGGGAAGGGAAGCTACCAAGAGTGGGGTTACATATATATACACATTTGAGACTATATATATATCTATATATTCTGGCCTAGCTGCCACAGCATCTCCCTTGGAACACGTCTCTGCAGAGGCAGGGGTGAGCTATGGTGTTGTGATGTTCCTAGACAAACCTAAAGCCACATCCCTGAAGCAATCCCTTGTGCTGGGCTGGACACAAGCATGGGCAGAACAAGGGCTCGAAAATGGTGAAAATAAGGATTATTATTATCACTATCTATAGCAAAAGGGGGGGAGGGGAGGCTGATAATGAAAGCTTGCCTGGGGCCACCAGGAGTCTAGGTGCTGCATTGTCCCTGTGCCTTGTAACCCAGGGAAGGCTGGTTAAGAAGGCTAGAAGTTAAGATGCAGAAGAATCTTTTTGCCTGAGATAATTTTGAGTTTTAAAGAACACAATGTTTGCCTGGAAAAAGATTAGCCTAAAAAGCCATTCTGATATATAGCAAATAGATGGTGTCTTTTTTTAGTTCTTATATTGTCTTTCATAGCTGGATCACAAAGTGCTTCACAGACAGTGATTCCTGGCATCTCTGTGGTAGGTAAGAAATGCCAGGGGAATAGTAGAACCAGCTGAGATTTGGAGATGTGTGAGAAATATAGTGCAATCCCTATTAATGCTTCAGTGCAAAATAGGGAGCTTTTTGAAAAGGACTGTATGAAATTATGCATACTTGGTGCGTAGTGGCTGAAAAGTAAGTTAACTTATGCCTTTGTATCCTACCATTTACTGGGTTAGCCTGTAGGATTTTCCAGTATCTAATTTTGGGTCTGTGGTACAAATTTGAAGTGCAGCAAACCTTTTCATGTGCACTGTGTCCATTTTGCAGCACCTCAAAAGCTTTTGAGGTACTGCAAAATGCACATTCCCACTTATGGGGATGTGGCCACTGGGTGAAAAAGAACTTCCTTCTGCTAGTTTTAAACTTGCTACCTACTAGTTTCATTTTATGATGCTAGTTCTTTTATTATGAATCCTGATTGCAGGATCCCAAGCCTGTAGCCTACAGGTGTCACCCAAATGTACGGAGCAATGTTTAGTCTAGTAGAGAGATGGTAAGCAGACAAGAAACCTCATTTGCCGCAGGCTGTTTCCATGATTTTCTTAGCCTTACTGAAGAGTTTGATCTGATAAACAGACAAAGATAAACTTAGCATAAAATCTCAATAGTGATGAGTAGAGATTAAAAGATGTGAGGAGAAAAGGCAGATAGGTGGGATTTCCAGTCTTTTGGCAGCCCTTATATCTCTGATCTAAAGAGCAGTTGAGTAGAAAAGAAAATCTACACAAATACACTGAAAAAGACTTCTCTTTAAAAATGAATGTAAAATATCATTTTAGTCTCCTGGCCAAATCACACTTCCTAATGCTTTGATTTGGTGTTTTTCTGGTCTGTTACTGTGTGAAAAGCCCACACAAACAGGGGGAATGTAAGAAAAACCATAGAAATGACTGTACACAAAGTTCTATCAGATGCTCCAAATAAGTTAAAATGCAGAAGAATCTTTTTGCCTGAAATAATTTTAAGTTTTGAAGAACACAATGTTTGCTTGGAAAAATATTAGCCTAAAAAGCCCTTCTAATATATAACAGAATGATGGTGTCTTTTTTAGTACTATATCGCCTTTTATAACTGGATCACAAAGTGCTTCACAGACAGTGATTCTCAGCATCTCTGACTCAGGTAAGAAATACAGGGAGGGAACAGTAAGAGCAGCTGAGATTTGAACATGTGTGAGAAATACTGTACAATCCCTATTAATGTTTCAGTGGGAAAGAGGGAGCTTTTTGAAAAGGACTGTATGAAATCATGCATACTTGGTGCTTAATGGTTGAAAAGTAAGTTAGCATATTCCTTGGTATCCTGCCATGCTGGCACTAAATTCTACAGTAATCCTATGACAGAAGCTAGAGATGGAAATGACATATTAGGTCACCTAGTCCATCTCTCTGCCAGTGCTGGCAGCTTCCATTCCTTTTTGTGCTTTTACCAGTGTCCTGTCTGTTAAGCTGCCTGTAACAAAACAACATTCTAGTACCTGTTTAAATGTTCAAAATTATTTCTGTTACAGTGTTTGAGTAGAATTATACTAACTATGGGTAAATTTGTGTGTATTTCATAGATTCATAAATGTTAGGGTCGGAAGGGACCTCAATAGATCATCAAGTTTGATTCCCTGCATAGGCAGGAAAGAGTGCTGGGTCTAGATGACCTCAGCTAGATGCATATCCAACCTCCTCTTGAAGACCCCCAGGGTAGGGGAGAGCACCACC
>JAGPOW010000261.1:57637964-57653664 GCA_030014935.1 Caiman crocodilus | reverse complement strand
GTTTATATAGGCCTCAAAATGGCTGCCCTCATCAGGCACCTGGAGGCTGCCAGCTCCAGGGCCTTAAAGTGGCAGGCACACCAAGTGCCCTGCCACATTATGTGAATACCTACACTTAAAATTCAAAGGGGTCTGCACCTCCACTCAACATTTCCAAAGGGGTCTATACCTCCATTCATAATTGTTTAGTGTCCACAGATGAAGAAATGTTGAAAACCACTGATCTATTCTAATAGTTTCTTTAAAAAAAAGCAAAGTTTGGCTGATCATATTCAGACTCAGACAAAGTTTAACTTAGTCTGTTTTGGCCCGAAGAGGCCTGACCTCAGAGGCACCTAATGGTACATAACACACTGAAAAAGTGTGTGCTTGGGGTTTAATTTCATTAACTTTAAGAACACAGTTTACAATTAAAGGATGTGTTTCAGTGGTTCTATACCTTAGGGAAGAAAGAAGAACAAGGAAAATATTTTGTCAAGAAAGGGAGGAAACAGAGGAAGAACCCCAGAAAAGAAAGGTGAATTCACCCGTACTTACCTCAGGAGACTGGCAGATCATGCTGGTGCATGTGGCATCCAGGCATATTTTCAGAGTGAGTGCTCATTCTGAATTGGCCTGGGATGTGCTGAGCCAAGTAATTCTAGCCCCAGAGAGGGGCACCCCAGGGGAGAACGTAGCACTTGGAAGCCAGAAGCACTAGGGAGCTCCGCTACTGATGTTGATCTGCTGAGAGCCAAGCAGGATCAAAGCACCAGGGAAAAGGCACAGGAGATCGGAGGACCTCCACCAGAGGAAGTATCGCCATGGAAGTCCAGGGTGATGGGATGTGATTGGGCAGGAACCTTTCTTTCAAAGTAAGCAAGAGAGAGGGAAATGGGGAGGAGCCAGGGAGTTCAGCCCTCCCACAAGGCAGGACTACTATTGAGGGCTATTCATTGGAGCCCGGAGGGATAGTATTCAGTTCTTTTTTTACTTTGTGTACTTAGATCAGCTGAGAGGGTTTAAATGTTTTCCCCCTTTTGATATATAAGTGGATTTATCAGATTGTCCCAAGTGAGGCCAGTGGTTGGACTGCAACCTGGACCCCTTAAGTCTGGAAGGACTGAGGTTTGTACAGCTCTGCCTGGGGAAGAAGTCGCTCCAGAAATTATTGTGTTTTCTTTCTTTGATTTAACACCTGAGGTGTGGTAACGTCAGGGTAAAGGGGAAGGAGGAGCCCCATAAATCCATCTGGCCATGTGATCCAAGGTGATTCCTCCCTCCCCCCTTTTCTTTGCAAGAACCTCCTGCTAATCCTAACCAGAAACCTTAAAGATGTGGCAGGTGAGAATACAACATTGGAGAGGGGCAAAGGAGACAATTATCATACCTCCTGAACCCATTAACAGTTGAGGGGGGGAGACATCATCACACTGAGGACCCAAGCCCTATAGCACCTACCATCAACATATTTATTTAGAAATACTGTGTCCCAGGGAATCTGGGATGCTGAAGGAACCCCGGGGCAGCAAAGAGTCCCACTTACCTCCCACAGAGCCGGAAGAGCAGAGGAGGCGCACACGCTGAGGATGCCGGCACAGGTGATCAGCCGGGCGTTTATCTGGCTGCGGCAGAGCAGTGGGGGCAGAGGATGCCTCCCGGAAGGAACAAAAAGTAGCCCCGCCGAGGCAGCAGGGTGGTTGAGAGGAGGAGACTGGAGGAGCGAGCTTTTGCAAGGAGGGGATCAGCCACCACACGCAGCAGTGGAGAGAGAAAGAGCCAGAGCCAGAGCAGGCTCTGAGAGAGTGAGCAAAGCAACTGGCAGCAGTGCTAGTGGAGGAGCTGGCTCCATGGTTGTTGGCAAAGTCGATGAGGAAACTGGCTGCAGCACCGGCAACAGAGCTGGAGGAGGAGCTGGGTAACAGACAGCAGAGCTGGTGAGGAAACGAACTGCAACACTGGTAACAGAGCCGAAGGAGGAACTGACTGGGTGACAGGCAGCAGAGCCGGTGAGGAAACCAGCTGCCTCACAAGCGGCAGGATTGGTGGAGGAACTGGCTGCATTGCAGGCTGTAGCACTGGTGAGGTAACAGGTTGCACCATAGAGAGCAGAGCCAGCGGAAGAACCGACTGCATCACGGGCCGCAGGGTTGGAGCAGGTGCCAAGGCAGAAGGGCTGAGCTGGTGCCCCAGTAGGCTGTACACCCAGCCTGAAGACCTTTATTGACAGCCGGCAAGTCAGGGGCAAGAGGGTGGCAGGCCAAGGATAACTTGAGAGCCAGAGGAGGTAGAACTTAAGGTGGCGAGTGGCTGGGGTGTAGGGGAGGATGGAGCCCTGAGAGTATCCACTGAGGAATGTGCCGACCCTGGGGGCTGCCCCAAGGGAGGACCCCCACTGAAGTTCCATCCAAAGTCGTGGCAAGCGAGTTAAGGGGTCCTCCTGACGTCAGCAGGGGTAACCTCTGGAGCTCACCCATAAGCCCAGGGCACACAAGATCTTGGGCCCTGACAAAGGTGGCACGGGAACACCTATTAGAACGGAGGCAGGCACATACTTTAAGAATTTGCCATGACTTCTGAACTCGTTAATATTTATATACATTCCATAGATGTTACAGTGCCCAAAACGTGACAGCGGTTGGTTTTCATTTCTATAAACTAGTGGTTACCATATGTCCATATGAAACAGTTTAGGCATAAAAGAGATTTTTGAAAGAATAAGTTCAATAAAATATACCATAGTGTAAGTATATAACTTCACAATTCCATCCAGGAAGAGCACACACCAACTGCTGAAACTTCCTTATCCTGACAAAGGGTTTTTGAACCTGAAAGCTTGCTTAATAACTTTTCTCTACCTATTTGAGTTGGTCTAATAAAAGATATCAAATTCACCCAAGGAATCTTGTCTGCCTATATCCTTAGACCAACACGGCTACAACCTAAACCCCTGCGGACTTCACAGTTAACTCACAGTTGCAAGGGTTTTGCTGTGAACTATAATTACATTGTTGCATGAGTGCTCATAGGAGGAAGAGAAACAGTATTTTCCTGAAGATAGGTGAAATGGAAACACCCTCTCAGATGTTAATTCATCTGTTTGCTGCAATGCCAGCAGGAAACTTGTCTTTTTCCCCTCAATACTGCTTAATTATTAGGTCATCTTGCCATGTAAGCTTGGAATATCTTAACCATTCTCTTTCAAGCTTGAATGACTCTTGTATGTTGAAAGGGTATGTACTTAAGTAGTATGCATTTAGATTTTACGTAAGTTAAATATAGAAATGTTTAATTACTCAGATCTGTCAGAAATGTGGTATTCCCCTCCTAGAACTGGATGCATAGCTCTGCAAAATGTCCAGTTTTAAGTGAACCGTGGAAGATGAGTAAAGTTACTGAGCTAGTACAAGGGTTGGGAAGAAGGGATAGAAGAGGGCACCAATGAGCATATTTAATGCACATATTCTGTTATATCCTGTGAATGTGAAAGTTACATCTTGGCAACATTGGCACTTGCACAGATCCTTACTGAACTCTGGTGAATAATCTGAATTTCCATGGGCTTCCCCACTGGAATAGGGCAATCTAGACCAACCAGTTCTAACTTGCATTGACATGTGTGTATTTTCTTTATTTTGGCATGTGATGATCCTGAGTGCATTCACAGTACTTTTGGCCAGAAATTTGTAATAGCAAAACAAGAAAGGACATATACACGGTAACTTTGGGGGTATCAGAAATGGTTATATTAGAACCATAAGCATAAGAAGTATACTGACTTTGTGTCATAAAAACAACTCTTCTTGTGCTGTGTCAGCATGATTTACCATCAATTTAATTGGGCAAATCTTCTATTGACTTCATTAGGAACAAGACTGTTTTTTTATGTGGCCTATTGGACGAAGGGACATACTATACTCAGAGTTAAATAATCTTTAAGAACTTCCCTGAATCAAAAACTTATGGTGGCAACTTCTTTATTACTGTTGATTATGTACAGTTCAAAACTTCCCAAGTTATAAAATATGATCTGTAAAATTGTTTCTAACACACTATGGCTTCTGCTATGCTGATGGAGGAACAGATGAAATCATCTTACAGCTTTGGGGGAATTTTTTTTCAAGGTTTCTTATAAACCCTGTTTTCCACTAGAGCCTGCCAGATCTTAGTCATGAATTTGTTTTACATATCTCAACAATCTTTTTTAATCTGGACTTTTAGAAACAACACTTTTTTCATGTGCCTTGATTTTTTGAAACCCAAATCTGGAAATGTCTATATCTACTTGTGAATTGGTAGGCAATTTCCTGGTGGAGAGAGCAGAAATAAAGCTTCATACCCTAGTCTTATTAAGCCCCTTTCTTCAGGATTTGTTTTACTGTTGATTTAAGCAAATAAGTTAAAATATAACAGGCAATAATCTCCAGAAGCATTCCTTATGTTAGCTAGCCAGCAGAGGGAAAGGCAAATCTTTGATTCAAACCTTCTTCTTCCTTATATTATCTGCTCCAAACTGTCATGTGACAGTTAGGGACCCTTTTAAGACTTAACTAACTACAACAGAGATTCCTAACCTTTTTATGCTGTGGACCGGCAAACTGTGGAATAGAAGTGACTGCAGACCAGAAGTGACTGTGGATCAGCAAACTGCGGACTAGCAGTGACTGGCATACTGTGGGCAGGTAGCCAACCCTTTTTTTATATGCATTATAAAAAAGAGATGGCTGCTGGTCCACAATGTGCCAATCACTTCTGGTCTGGCAGCCAGCCCTCCCATGGACCAGGAGCCAATGCTTTGCAGCCCGGTACCAGGCTGCAGCCCAGGGATTGGGAGCCCCTGAACTAGAACACACTGTCACACCGAATTTAAAAATGTATGTTTCAGATACCATAGTCTAATTCCTAATTGATGTATTACCAAAAGTAGGAGATAATCTTGTACTGTATTGTGTAATCTAAGTGTGTCTCAAATTTAGAACTTTTATTTAAATGAAGTATTTTTCATTTAGAAGAATGATAAAAAAAGGATATAGGATACCTATGGATTGTGAACTCAGAAGAACAGTGTGGAGTGGAACATTCTCAATTACTTTGATTTACCTCTTGTACTCAGAGTATTTGTTGTGGATAATGTTGAACAATACAATTTCTGCCAGCACTTCTAGAATCCTATATTCTGACATAAGAATACCATACAAGCCCAGGTTATGCTGGAATTCTGTCACTGCAGGGAATGGGACATTTAGCATCACCGTGATGGAATTATGGGTCATTCTTGCTTGGAAACCCATGTCAGTTTACTCCATATGTTCTCTGAGAGGGTGCAACAACTGAACTGTGGACAAATGAAAACGGATTGGGGATATGTATAGGCCATATAGCATCTATCAGGAGCATTCTGCTTATGTATTTGGTTACTATCCCAGTTTTACCTCCCTCAGCAACATTTATAAAGCAAAGAGCATGTTGTAGAGCAAAGAGACTTCTCTTCCCAAGAAAATGGACTTCAGAGCCTTAGGTACTCTAGGAGATTTGTCAAATACATTGGGATATCAGAATTATGCTATTGCCTGACTGTGGAGACTACTTTCTCAGTTAGGATCTCCTAATCCAGATGTTCATGCAATTTGACAAACAAGATAATCTCTTCCCTAGCAAATTAAAGATTCAGTAGTTTTAGTATTTAAAAGAGGAGATTGCTGAGTGCTAATGCCTTTTCCAGTCAAAATTAATCTTCTACCTCTGCTGGAATATTTTTTTGTCTTTTAGAGTGGGAGAGGTGAACTGGTACTTTCTTCAGGTCCCTTTCATACATTCTCTGCCATTTTGGTAATGATGTTTAAAATATTTCAAGTTGATTTATATATAAACACACATTTTGGCAGCTCTCTCAGTTAACCTAATATGGAGATATTGGATCCCATCCCTGTGCAAAACGTCTGTGATATAGTCTTATTCTACAGCCAGTTACAGAGAAGCCAACTACTCCACAGTGGGAATAATTAATTTAGAACATACATACGATAGAATATACGTATGGTTTTCTCATTTGAAACTCTGGGCACCTGTGCAGTGTGGAATTACCAAGAAAGGTTCTTCAACCATCCTGAAAAGGCAAGCAATCATCATTGGTAATCTATAGCACGACAAAATGTAGGGCAAAGAACAACAGGATAGTGTTGTTCTAAAGTCATCCGATAAATAGAAATTGATGATTCATAGGAGAGCCAATGACTTTGCATCATGTGGCTATAACAGGGTGGCCTTTCCCTTTAAGAGGGGGCAGCCAGTCCTGCTGAGTTAGCAGCAGCTGTGGGAAGATTGCTGATGAGGGAGTGTCTCACTGGAGATTAAAACCCTAGAGAGCAAAGCTGTAGGGTAGCAACCTGTGAGGAAACAGTTGTGACTTGGAGGCAGATGGCATGCTGCACTGCAGACTGCCTGGTGGGGCCAGATGGCTGTGCTAGTGCCTGAACCACAGGGGTCCCCTCCAAATGTCCAGGACAGGACAGCAAGATTGTTGTTGATGTGTGTGTTCTTTGTTTAAAGACTTTTGTTTATTGCTGTGGACTTGCTGAGAAGCTCCTCAGCCAGTGGACGCCTGCTGGGAGGAGCCCACAGGTGCTGTAATCAGTTTATAGTAGAATAAGGAGATTACAGAAAATGTCAGGGTTTTTGAATGAGGACTCTAGAAGATAGCCCAAGTAATTTTTTTAGAGAATCCTCCAGTCTTGCAAGTAAAAGAATACAGAAGCTAATGCATGAGAATCATTGCCTGTCTGACGAGCATCTATCTGAAAAATTGTAGTATCATGGAGCATGAGGCGGGTATTATAAATATGATCTGCATTAGCACATGAGGTGCTAATCTTTTTAGTTGGAGACATGCTGAGCAGGCAGTAAGGTGTCAAACTGGAAGCACAAAAGGGAAGGTGCTAAAAAGGTAGCTGTGATATAAATTCACACACAGCATGTTGTGAGAAAATTGCAGCTATGTTACAAGGAGTGTAAAGGGAAGGTGTTTTTTAATTGCTAATATGTGAATGCTAGGAATCCATTAGTGACAAGAAATTCAATATGCTGTAGTTAGCATTACTGAAATCTGCTGGGATGATATGCATAATTGGAACAACTCTGGATATAATTCATTTAGGAAGAATATGGTGGGTAAAAAGCGTGTGTATGAGACCCTGCCTTAAAGCCACTGTTGCCTATATTTGCATTACGGATAAATTGAAGCCCCCTGAGCTTGTTGAATTGATATGTGAGTCAATGTGCTAACTAATAAAGCCCAGGAGGAGGTATTGGTGGGGGTCTGTACAGGCCAACAAATTGAACTGGAGCAGTAAATCTTTAAGCATCTGGCTGTAATGTGTGGAAATAAAAATTTGTGGTCTTGGGAGTATCTCAGTTAGGAAGATGTATTCTGGATATCCCAGCAATAAAATATTATTTGAGTTTCTGTAGCAGCCAGTAATAAAATATCATTAGAGTTTTAATAATATCTAGAAAGTATTTGCATCTAACACAAGGGAGCTCACTTAGTTTTTAAAACTGCATTTAACATAATAATAAACAAAGGTAAATTAAACGCTGGGCTAAAAGCATGTGGCTGCATAATGATCTTGGCATTCAATAATATGGAAAAACAAAAGACAGTCCAGCCTATACCTACTTGATGCTTCTAATAGGTTAATTAATAAAACTGAAGGAAAACGTCAATGAAATAAATTAGAAGGAAAATTTTAGACAAAAATGTGAATGAAAATTGGGAGTCATTTACAAAAGATTTCATAGATGACTAAAATACCAAGATTCCCGCTCAGGAAAGGGGACAGGCTAAAAGCCCATTCCGGTTTATTGGGTGAAAGTTTCAATTAGAAATAAAAAAGGCAATATATAACAAATGGAGACAATATGAACTGATATGAATCAGAATTTATGAAGTCTAGAAAATGTGTAGGAAAAACTGAAGATATTGGGGAAAAAACCCATGACTAGCAGGGATAAGAACAATAAGAAATAATTGGAATATATTAGGGGGAAAAAGAAATTGTAGCAATGGAATAGAGCTAGTAGAGATAGGAATTTTTTTAATAATGATGTAGAAAAAGCAGACATATTCAATAAAATACAAGTAGCATTACGTGCTCATATCACATGAGAATGATTATGTACTTTCCAGTCTATTAGTAACCATGGATGATGTTAAACAACACCTACCCAGGGATAAGCCATTTTTAAATCATCTGGTTACTTGAACTAAAAAGGTGGCTGAGGGAAGCTCTTGCCCACCGATGTTAATTTTTAATAAATCTCAGAATACTGAGAACATTCTAGATGACAATAGTGTTCTAAAGTTATGCCACTATTCAGCAACTTCAAACAGGATGACCTAGGTAATTGTTTGGCCTGACATGTATCTCAGTGGGAGTGAGGGTGTAGGTTGCGGAGGGGAGGGGAATGGAAAAACTAATATGGATTTCCTTTAATTAAGTGTATTCCCATCTAGATATTTTAAATATCATTCAACCTAGTTTTATGAAAAAATAGACTTGAAATCATGCCTGTTTGACATTCTTTGTGGTTACAAGTTTGGTCAATAAAGGTAACTGTGTAAATTCAACAGAGTGTTGTGAGGTGTTTGAATCAGTATTGCATTACATACTTGTTAAAAATATAAGCACTTCACAGTATCAGTAAAGCACACATTAAACGCATTAAGAAATGGCTAACTAACACATGTTAGAAAGCAGTCACCAATGGGAAAATTTCTAGTGGATTTCCACAAAGATTAGTAGGGGGTCCTATGCTATTCAGTATGTGCCCGCCGCTGTTCCAAAAGGCATTCTTGGGCTGTTTTGGCTCAGGTGGCTGACCGGGTCTGCCCTGGTCCTGCGGGCAGCCCCCAGAAGGTGCCCTCAGCGATGGTGGCAGACTCCCAAAACTTGCCAGCCACGGCCTTATCTAGACCCTCAGTGGTGGTGTTCCCCCTTGTCTTTGGCGGGCACTCACGGGCCTCCAACCTCCCCTACACCCTGGCCAAAGCCACCTTCAATCCTGGGTCTCTCACTCTTTTCTAACTGACCCTGCCTGGTCTCTTCCCTCGTCCTTGACCAGCTTGACTTGATGTCTTAAGCTGGACTCCGATCTGAGGACTGTGAGACCTGAGGTCCTATTGCCCGTGCGGGCTTCCTCCCTGGCTTCCCTGCCGGCTGTCTCACTGGTTCCTTCACCGGCTTCCCTGCTGGCTGTTGCACCGGTGTCCCAGCCAGCTCTCCCACTGGTTCCTTCACCGGCGTCCCAGCCGGCTCTTCCACCAGCTCCACAGCTGGTTCCTTCACTGGTGTCCCAGCCAGCTCTTCCACTGGCTCCACAGCCGATCCCTTCACTGACGTCCCAGCCGGCTTTTCCACCAGCTCTTCCACTGGATCCGCAGCTGGTTCCTTCACTGACGTTCCTGCCGGCTTTTCCACCGGCTCCTGCCCCGGCGTCCCAGCTGGCTCTTTCACCGGCTCCACAGCCGGTTCCTTCACTGGTGTCCCTGCCGGCTTTTCCACCGACTCCACGACCGGTTCCCTCTCCGGCTTCCCTAGCGGCTCTCTCGTCAGCTCCTCAGCTGGTGTTGTCGTAGCTGCGGCTTTCGTCACTTTCGACACTCCTAGTGCTGCTGCAGCTTTCTCTGCCCAAGGCAGAGAAACCCCGTGCATGCCCACTTGTGACCTTGGGCTTCCCCGCGGGCTCTGTTGTCTCCTGCAGCCTCCTGGCGCTGCTCCCGGGGCCACACTTTATTCCCACCGAGTGGCATCTCTTGCTGACGTCACCCGCTCTCAACTGGATGTGAACACGGCTAACAAAACGCACATGTGATTTCCCGGCATGCGCTCATCTGCTGTCCTCGGCTCCTGCAAGGGGTAAGTACGTGCTTCCTTTTTCGTTGGTTTTGGGCTGAGGTTCTCCTCTAGCCCCAGTGTCCCTAGATCATAACCCCTCCCTTAAGATGCCTTGGGGCGCTTCTTCATTCCTGTTTCAGCCTGTACCTGTGGGGTTGGTCTGTCTCTTCACTTGATGTGCTTGGTCCGCGGTCTGGTCTTTGCCTCCACACCTGGACAAGAAGTCCGCCACTGTATTAGTTTTTCCGGGTCGGTGTATTATGTGGAACTTATATGGTTGGAGTGCCAAGGCCCACCAGGTAATTCGGGCGTTATCGGTCTTGGCTGTGCTCAGCCACCTCAGCGGGGCATGGTCCATTACCAGTTTAAACTCTCTGCCCATCAGGTAGTACCTAACGTGGTCTAGCGCTGACCGAATTGCCAGGCACTCGCGCTCTGTAGTTGCATACCTCTTCTCCGCTGGTAGCAGTTTGCGGCTGGCATATGCCACAGGTCTCTTGTTTTCCTCTTCCTCCTGGGTGAGGACAGCACCCACCACCGTCTCTGAGGTGTCCGTCTGTAAAATAAAGGGTTTTCGGAAGTCAGGGGTGTGAATTATAACATCTTCGCACAATGCCCTTTTCAGTCTTTCAAAACTTTGTGCCATCTCTCTCATCCACTTTACTGCCCCTGTTTTCTACCCTTTGAGCGCCTCCAATAAGGGTGTTGCCAGCTCTGTGAAGTGTGGTACGAATCGCCTGTAATAATTGGTTAACCCTAAAAATGATTGTAGCTGGTGGCAGTTTTGAGGGGCTGTATAGTTGCGGATGGTTTCTACCTTGTCGGCTAGGGGTTTAATTGTGCCTCTGCCAACCAAGAACCCTAAATATTTTGTTTCTTTCTGGGCCAGGGCACATTTTCGGGGGTTTGTAGTTACGCTGGTGTGCCTTAGTTCCTTAAGGATGGCTTGAAGTGCCTTCTTGTGTTGCTCCCAGGTCTGGAAGTATATGACCTCAGACTATGTCATCTATCTACGCCGCTGCATATTTGGCATGAGGTGCCAAGATATGGTCCATCAGGCGTTGAAATGTTGCAGTGGCGCCATGTAATCTGAAGGGCATTCTGACGAACTCATACAGTCCTCACGGGGTGCCGAATGCTGTCTTCTGCTGGTCTTCCTTGGCCACCAGAATCTGCCAATATCCCTTTGCCAGGTCAAGGGTCGATATATACTGGGCATCCCCTATCCTTTATACCAACTCTGTCACATGGGGCATGGGGAATGTGTCAAAAATTGCCATGGCATTCAATCATCTGTAATCCACACAAAGCCTTAGAGACCCGTCAGGCTTATGCACCAGCAACAGCGGGCTCCTCCAGGGACTTCTTGAAGGTCGAATGACTCCTAACTTTAACATTGAGTCAATCTCTCTTCGGACAGCTTCTAGGAGGTGGTGTGGAATGGGTCGCCACCTCTCCCTCACTGTTGCCCCGGGCGGTGCTTTTATAGCATGGCATGAGCCCCGAACCCAGCTGGGTTCCTCGCAGAATACCTCCTGGAACTCATTTATCAAGCTTCGGGCCTCTCTCTGCTGAACAGAGGATAATTCCTCTCCTGTCCGAACCGGGGTTCCCTCCAAAGAGGGCTCAGTCCCTCTTCCTAACCCTTGGGATCCTAGGTCTTCGTTATCAGCCTTGGAAAAGGCCGCCCATCCTTCAGACTCCCGCCACTCCTGTAGGAGGTTCACATGGTAGGTTTGCTTTTCTCGAAGGTGTCCGGGCCTGAGCACCTCATAATCCACTGGTCCCAGCTGTCAGAGAATTTCAAATGGCCCCTGCCATTGAGTTAGGAGCTTGCTTGTGAACGTGGGGAGCAGCACCAGGACTCTGTGTCCTGGCTCAAATTCTCTCTCTTTGGCCCGGCAGTCATACTTTTCCTTTTGATGGGTTTGGGCTTCTCTTATGTTTTCCTGAGCTAGGTCCCAGGCCAACCTGATTCTCTGTCGGAATGCCTGTTGATACGTCTTTGGCTCTTGGGAGGGTCCTCCCTCCTGCTCCCACTCTTCTCTCAAGACCTGTAAGAGACCCCGCGGTTGATGTCCCAACACTAGCTCGAACGGAAAGAACTTCGTGGAATCTTGAGGGGTGTCCCTGAGAGTAAACAGTATTAGAGTAAGGAGGAGATCCCACTTCCGGGGGTCTCCTCATATGCATTGGCGCAATACCCGTTTTATCATCTCATTGAGGCGCTCCACCAACCCATTGGTTTGGGGATCCGTTAGTATCTCTTGCGGTATCCCCATTCAGGGTATCCATCTTATCAGTTCTTCTGCAATACACAGGGCAGTTACAGCACGCAGGGGGATTGCCTCTGGGTACCGGGTGGCGTAATCCACTATGACCAAGATGTATTTGTGGCCCAAGCTGCTGCGGGGAAGTGGGGCCACGACATCTAAGGCTATCCTTGAAAACGGGGTGTCTATAACGGGCATGGGCTGGAGGAGTGCCTGTGGAGGATGCTCAGTTCTTGTCTTTTGGCAGTTGGGGCAGCCTGCACATTGGCGGGCCACTTCCTCCCCCATCCCAGGCCAAAAAAACCACCTGCTCACCCTTGCGAGGGTCTTGTCCTGGCCCAGATGTCCCCCTGTGGGACTCACGTGAGCCAATCGCTAAATGGTCTAGTGGAGTTGGGCAGGCACTACCAGCTGCGAGCCCTTGGCCTACTCCCCCCGTCCCCTTGTAGGCAGTAAAGGAGGCGATTCCTTACCTCGAAGCAGGGATGCCCTTTAGGCAATAACACAGAGCTCCCTCTGGTACTTTGGGCCTGTTCTCAAAGCGCCCTGATTTCCTGATCCTCCTCTTGTGCCTCTCGGAACTGGAGGCTACTGGTAAAGTTGTTAAGGTCTAATTCATCTGTCTTGTTTGCCGACCCCTCGTTTTCTTCCATCTTGCCCAACCGCCTTCCTGGTTCTGAATCATCCTATGGGCCACTTCTGCGTCCCTCACCCTATCCAGGATGTCGTATACCGGTGTCCAGTCTCATCCCAGAAGCATCTCGCATGCTAACTGAGGCACGACCCCCACCAGGAGTTCTCCCTGGTGCTCCATTACCCGTAGGCAGACCCATTGCCACTCAATTTGCTTGGTGTCCCCATGGAGGCAGGCTACCCTCACAGGGCGAGCCTTCCGCCAGCCTTGCGATTGCACCAAATCTGCCCTGACAAGGGATTGAGTACACCCTGAGTCCAGAGTAGCTTGCATGGGGTGACCTTCTACCCAAGCCTTGACAATGGGATGACTCCAGGCTGCATTCTCCCTGCCGACCACATAGCTGCAGTCCATCGGCTCACCGAGCTCTGGGCCTCTCTGCCTCTCTGTTGGGGCCTTTGATCTGTCATCCGGGATCCAGTGTTCCACAGCCTGAGTTGGGCATTCCCTAGAAAAATGGCCATTCTGCCTGCACCGGAAACACGCGGTATCTTTGGTAGCCCCTGGCCAGGCAGACAACGGCGCTCCAGCTCTCTTGGGGCTGCCATCGAGGGTCCCAGGTTCCTTCTCTCCCTGGGGTAGTTGGCCTCTGAGGCAGTAAAAGCCTTTGCCAGTTTTAGAGTTTCTTTGGAGGTCCGTGGGGTATGTTGTTGGACCCAACGTTGTGTCTGCTCTTCTAAATTGTTCTGAAACTGTTTGAGGATGATCTGGTCTGCCAATGCCTCTCTATCCTGCCCCCTTGGGCTTACCCACTTATCCAGCAGATCCTGCAGAAGCTGCGGCAGCACTCTCGGTCATTTCTGCTTGGGTCCCTTCTTGGCCTGGAACTAGCGGCGGTAGTGCTCAGGGTTAATTTCCAATCTGAGTCTCTTCCCTCGTCCTCGACCAGCTTGAGTTGATGTCTTAAGCTGGACTCCGTTCCGAGGACTGAGAGAGTCCTGTTGCCTGTGCGGGCTTCCTCCCTGGCTTCCCTGCCGGCTGTCTCACTGGTTCTTTCACTGGCTTTCCTGCTGGCTCTTGCACTGGCGTCCCAGCCAGCTCTTCCACCGGCTCCGCAGACGGTTCCTTCACTGACGTCCCTGCTGGCTTTTCCACCAGCTCCGCGGCCAGTTCCCTCCCCCGCTCTCCTACCTGCTCTCTTGTCAGCTCTGCAGCTGGTGTTCTCATAGCTGTGGCTCTCACCACTTTTGTTGCTTCCAGCGCTGGGCAGAGAAACCCCATGCGTGCCCACTTGTGACCTCGGGCTTCCCCGGGGGCTCTGTTGTCTCCTGCAGCCTCCTGGCGCTGCTCTTGGGGCTACACTTTATTCCCACCGGGTGGCATCTCTCACTGATGTCACCCGCTCTCAGCTGGATGTGAGCACGGCTAACAAAACGCAAGTGTGATCTCCCGGTATGTGCTCGTCTGCTGTCCTTGGCTCCTGCAAGGGGTAAGTACGTGTTTCCTTTTTCGTTGGTTTTGGCCCGGGGTTCCCCTTTAGCCTGGTGTCCCTGGGGCACAGTACATTCATCACTGACCAGGAAATAAATTATAAAATCACTACAGATTATAAAATTACCTGACCCCCTCTAGATCTGTACAAGGCTAGGAGGTATTTAAAGGAAAAGCAAAAATATATGGCATGGGGGTAGGTATTGGGTCTGGCTTTGTGTATACCACAGGCTGGATATCTAAGGAAGTGCATACCCTTCAAATAAGCTACTGCACATGAAGCTGCCACACAGTGAAAGCAGGTTTTCAAGTGCTAATGGCTTTTGCACGGCTAATGCAAGACAGTGTTTCCTGGTGTTTAGCGTACCAGCATGAGCATAAGTTGTGTCTTCAGTCCTGCCCCAGGCTGTAAGTGACTTTGGGCAAAATCACTTTTCTCTGCCTCAGTTTCTCCCTTTCTAAAAAGGGGATATGATACCAAGCTCCTTCTAAAAAGCACTCTGAGAACTACTAATGAGGAATGACATGTATTATTACTGATGTACCTATTTGACAGGTTCATTTGCCTATAATGACTCCTAGGTCCTAACAATATATAACTATATCTACATCAATATTGATGTCTATAACTATATATAGGTCTATAGGTATATAGATATAGACATCAATATCAATAACTTACTTTAATTTCCTGCCATCTAGTGACAGAAACAACGCACTTGCACCTTTTATATTTAATAAATGCTGCATACTCTTGCATCAGCAAATGTTAAAATGTATATTGTATAACTTAGAGAAACAAAATATTGCACTACCTGTTTTTCCTTAACACCTTAGCACAACAAATAACATTCATATATTTTGACAAAAGATCTTTTCTATACCCATAGATTCTGATGTGTGCATGAAAAACTTTTGCTTAGACTGAAGAATATTGATTCTAGTTCTGTCTTGGCATTGTAACAAACCTGCAGGTTTATATCTGAGCACAAAATAGTTTACGAAAGCCCCATATGGTTCACCCAGCAAGTGCACGTTTTATGTACACATTACATTTTAGAGTAATATGAAGTAGGTTAATCAGTGTTCAGCAAAGTGCTATTGGTGAATCCATATGGGTTGTATTATTCCTTACAGGCACTACTCTCCTTTAAGGAACGTCTGCAGCTGTAGCACCCTGGTGGGACAGGAGCTGTGGACAGGGAACTTCAGCCACTCTACCATCATGCTAAACAACTGGGAAGAACAGTAGGTTAAGAGAAGAATTCTTCTCTATTCCCTCTTGTGAGTCTATGCTGCTGCAGCAGTGGTTTAATGCACTCCTTACCCTCAGGTGAGTCCTATTATATCTTCTGCTCTCTCTCTCTCTTTTTCTTTCTCATGAGTCTTTTGTCTTTGTATTTATGTGAGCTTACATCCTCTCTCTTGCT
>JAGPOW010000261.1:57620195-57637564 GCA_030014935.1 Caiman crocodilus | reverse complement strand
TTCTTTCTCAGTCATTTTTCCCTATTCTCTTTCTCTCTCACTTACTATTTTTTCCTTTCCATCTTTCCTCCCAAAGCCTCACCTTCCTGTCTTCTGCCTACTCTATAGCAAATTTATTATATCTGCCTTTCACACTGCTTTCTCTTCCCACATTTCATTTCATTCCATTCCATTCCTCTGTCTTTTCCACCCTCAACAAAAACCACTTTTTTCCTGGTATTTACTACTTGCCTTTGAATGCATGTATGAAACCTCTTACTGAGTTCATGCTCCTTCAATAGGAATGCTTTGTTACATTGTATATGGCACTAAAATAAAATCTTCTGGTTTTGAAGTGTGATTTGTTAGGAGAGGTAATTTCTTTTTATTGAACCAACATTATAGTTGGGAGAGATGTTAGGTAAGCTTTTGAGCACAAAAGGCCTGAAGGACAGATGTTACTCCGGGAATGGAGATTACCCACTGTGCCCATGTATCTTGCGCCAGTTTGCATCATAGATTGAATACAGTTTTAAATTTTAGAGATGGAAATTGTCAATAACTATGTAAGGCAGAAATAAATAGATAAATAATAGTCATAATTGAGATTAATATTTTATTATACAGCCAGCAAATTGCATTTGTAACTTCAGTATAAACTGTATGACAAACTGACTTGTTTGCATGTACTCTCATATCCTGCTTTCCACTAAAAACATAAGGAGCATGCCTGTGTGTGCATACTCTTTATCCGTATTGGCTAAAGCACAATTTTCTTTGATGTGGTGGGCAAGATCTCAGTAGAATGATCTGAATATCCTCATTCTGATAGTTTTTCTATATATTTTAAACTTATTCATGCAGCATCCTACCAATGTGCATCTCCTTATCTTATCTGTAGGAGTTGAGGGTGTTCAGCATATAGTGGATCAGGACCCTAGTGGACCAATTCAGTCAACAATCATAATCTTACTATGTCAATTTACCTTTCAATTTTGCACTGCAAGAATGTGCAAAATACACTAGCACTTACATGATGATAGCTCTGCAACTGCATAGCTAGTTTATATAAACACAGAAGGGCAGATTCTCTGCTGTTTGTAAATTGGTGCTGTTCTATTGACTTCAGTGCTGCACTATTTTAAAGCAACAGAAAACCTAGAATACTGGGACAGTCTTTTCGTAGCAATATGGGACATCAAGTAACTCCTAATTTTGGGAAATGTTGTGACTGCACTGTACTATACATATACTACTTTAATTGCATTGTGGTATAGATTTGATCAAAACTAGCTTTAAACTATTTAGTTCAGGCACCATTACCAGAGTAGTTCCAGCAGCCTGGAACTTCATAATGAAAAACAGCATGGGTTACAGAAGCATGGTGAACACTCAGGCAGGTAATTAGCATCTGGGTCCGTGCTGCTGTGCTGTGTAAGTCACTATACTTCACAGGAAATTAAAGCTCGTGTGGGTATGTCTTCACTATACTTCAGGGACATTTTAAATTCCCAGCAGTCTGATTCTGCACCAGTAAAATCTGTGACAGACTTGCCATTGACTTCAGGGACAGGAAGCTGATAGGCAGAGTCAATTTCATAGAGAGAATACTCAATTGGATGTATTCGAACAAAATTTTTTCCTCTCCTCCCTTATTCTGCTCTGAAAAGAAGAGGACTGAATGCTCTTAAATGTGTGCTTTGGTAAAACTAATCTTTAGAATGAATTTTCTCATTTATACAAGAAGAAAAACCAAGTATGCATCTAGCATGGATTTGTTGATTGTACCTTTGCTTCAGGGTTCTTTTGTACTTGAATCGCTTTCTTTCGTTAAGTTCTAAATGTAGTGGTGTAGCAGTGCTATACGAAACAAACAGGTTACTGTGTAGCTATAAACCTTCCAGGACCTTGTCAATCATAAAGAATATTTCAAATCAGGGCAAAATAATGCGTTCCATTATTTTGAAAACTAGAAGGGACTTTATGTATGTAGCCAAGAAGTAAGTAAGTGCTATAGAAAAGGTAACTGCTGTTAATGAACAGGTCTCAACAAAATTCCAAGAAACATGATATGAGAATGAAAGCAGCAGAGGCTGTAGATTAGGTAGCCAATGAACATTTTGAAGAATTGCCTAATATTGCTTATGAGTTAAGGTTTTTCTGTTTATTTTACTAGAATGACTTGTGTATATGTGAGATCAGTGTTATATATATTTATGTAAGTAACACATATCAAAGATTTAAATACCATTAAAAAATCTGAACAAGAGCCTCTGAGTAGGTGGAAAAATAAAACAGTTCTAGAAGGCACATTTAATTTTGGAGGCAGGTTTGGCTGTACTGCTGTTAAATTACATGGCTAGTTTGTATCAGGCTTAAGAACTAACATCAACCTTTCTTAGCTACTCCAGTATTGAAATGGTGAGTACTTTGTCTACATATACCAAGAAGTCTTTTGCCCTATGTCAAAACTGAATTTACTATCTGTCTGGAGGTTGGACAATCTTTCGGTTTATTTGCTTCATAAATGGACATAAAGAACTCTGTAGTTGGGAAGTTGGCTTATTTTTGCCTCATCTTTGCCCCATATTATTCTGAGGTGCATAACTGTGGTTAGCAAACTCACATTCAGTGTGTTTGGATCTTTCCTATGTTCAATAAAGCGGGATTTTCTTGAGGTTCCTTCTAGTCTTACATCTTTATGAAATGAAATATTTAATGTTTTTAAATTTTTTGCTGTTGAACAGCAGAATTTCTAGATGTGCAAGAAAAGCACAAATATATTTTGAAATGATAATTCTTCAGAGCTGAGGCTTGTTTGTTTTATAAAAGGACTCAGGGTGTGTGTAGATGAAATGGGGACCCTAAATTGAAGTGGTGGGTTTTAAAAAACACTGCTTCAATTTAGGGCTGATTAAACCCCCGTGTTGTGCAGGCACCCTGCTGACTTATGTGCCTCTCCAGTGGGGAAAGGAGGTTGAGCTACTGGTGAGCGAAGTGGTCCCTGGGGTGCGGGGTGGGAGTGCTCTGGTGCTTTCCTCCACAGCAGCGGCAGCCCCTGCCCCAAGCGGCACCTGCCTACAGGCACCTGGCTCAGGCAGTCCTGGGGGGCACTGCAGCCATGGAGGGAAGCACAGAGCTCCCCGCGCAGCTTAGGCAGGCAGGTTCCAGGGGAGCAGGGGTGGGGTGGAGGAAAAGATCAAGCTCCCCACTTTTCTTGGGCAGAACCTACTTTCCCAGGCTGTTGTCAGGCTGCCTACATGCCTTCCTGCAGAGCCATGGAGCTACTCGGAGCCCAGTGCTTCACTCCATGGCTGTAGGGGCAGCAAACTAAAAGTCTTCAGAGCCAATGATGTGCAAAGTCCCTTCCAGCCCCTAGCAATCTATGAATATATGAATCTATGAGTTTTAGTTTGCTGCACCCCAAGTCACTTAAGGTGCATTATGCTGCCAAATTTCCTACAGTGGCTGGAATTAATGCCCAATATGCCACCGAGGCATGCAAACATTGACACCATTAAAGAAGTGCAAAAGCATTTAGCCCACTTTAAAGTGTTGTGAACATATGCCCCTCATTTCATCTATACACAGTCTTGGAGCACTACAAAATAGTCTTAAATTTGAGTTTATCTGACCAGGAAATATGGCCTCTGGGACTGTCTATGTTATGCATCGAAGCGAGTCTCCCCAGTTGTGTTTTGTCACTCCCCAAAACTAATATCTGGCATTGGCTGGTGTTAAAAAAGAAAATCCTATTCCAAACTCAGTATGTTTTGTTATGAATGGAGTTGTATTAGAGCAGATTTTGGTCTTCATGGGTATTTTTTGTTTCTCTCTCCAAATAATTCTCCCTTGCTTCAAACTGTGAAAGATTAACATTGGAAAAAGACTTACTGAAGAAATCTCAATGTATTTCATTAGGAGGATTATGCTTCGAGCCATCTATTCAACTTTTTCAACTTCTGGGCTAAGTTTAAGCTTGATGCAATTCTGCTGAAGTCAGTGGAGCTACGCTGGGGATGAATTTCCCTTCTTGTCTGACTGGCAAAAGGCACTTTCATCTGAGCATTGAGTCTATATTCTTCATCCTCCAGACTAAAGAACAAATCCTATTCAAGAATTGGAAAACAGAGATATTAATAAATGCTCCCTCTGTAAATGGAATACTGCCAACATAGGGCAAAATAGCACTGGATAGCCTTGGCAGTATGCCCTGATTCACATTTGGTGGTTTCTTTGAGAAGGAGCAACATATGCATTCATGATCTGTCTGAAAGCATTTGTAGCATATGTACTATCTGGATAATTTGTACGATGCATTTCTTGTTATGAAATACTATAGAACAACTTCAGCTTGTGGGTAGACCAGTATATTAATCATGAGTTATCAATGTGGCATATGGTTGCTGTAGATCTGTGGGGTTTTGTGGTTGCCTTCAATCACTTGTATAATAAAATAAGCCAGGTCAGAATTTTATCTCTAAGAGCACATACTGGAAGGAGCTTCTTCTGACCAAATTGGTGGTGCAGGATATTGAAATGTATGGAATTAGGACCTAATTCTGATCTACGTAGTCATGTCTTGTGTAACATAACATCCACTGAAATTACTAGGATGACTCAGAATAATTTTACTATTGAGTATGGGCCAAAAGGGAAAAATCAGACTCTTTGTAGGGTTAGGTCCTTCTATTATCCTGAGCTACTATTCTTCTCCTTTATAAACCTCACATGAAAACCAGTGACCCAGGTTCATAAGAACTGTCCTCACTTCTTTCCTGCCAAGACCTGTAAAAGTGGTATACTTTCCAGGGATCCTTTCCACCTGAGGACTGTTCACAGAGCCTGGATGTACTCACACTGCTTTGATTGATAGTCTTCTCAAATTTGCTATGCATACTGTTCTGGTCTTAACTAGATACAAATGGTCAAGGACCAAAACATGAAATAGAATTGGCCCAGGTAATGTGTTCCTAAGGCAAGGCCTGTACACATAGTGGGTGTCTATACATGTGCAATTAGTACATTTTGCTCCTGGGCACACCATCTGAATGTTTGCAGCATGTGGTGCTGGGTCAGAGCAGCCCTGGCTAGCAGGGGGCCCTGAGGGTCAGTCTGCCAGCCTGGGGCTGCTCCACCTCATTCCATATGCTGTGGAGGGGCTGCCTGGGGCATCAGCACAGGGGCGGCGGGGGAGCTTCAGCACATGGGTAGCTGATAGGCAGCCCCAGCACTGAAGTGTCCTCGTGCCCCAGCCAGCCTGGCCAGTATCTGTGCATACACTTCTGTAGAGTTTTTTACTGTACAGCAGGATAGTACTTGTATTTACAAATACTATCCTGCTGCAGAGTACATGTGTTTACTGCAGCCTAATAGCTGCACACATGTAGATACTAGATGTTTCCTATGCAGCTAGTGAACTGGTCAGTAAATGTCTCATGTAGATGTGCCTACCGATGAGACATTTTAATAGCCTCCTACAAATTCACCTGACCTGCATCAGTAAAGGTTTCTGTTTTTAATACTAAATATTTATCTCACTCCTAGTCCCAATATTGCCTATGAGTTTTGTGTAACTAATGTTTGTGACTTGAACTCTATGGTCAATTAATGAACTTTTGAGTTTTTTTGTTAATATCTCTGCACTGAATGTGGGCCTGACTTTGCGTAGAGAAGCTGGTGGTGCATTTTTACCTTTTCTCCCTTAAGCTTAAAAGTGGGGAGGGAAGAGGAAATCAGAGAGGCTGTGTCTTGCAATGGTTGGTGGAAGGCATATGTAATTTGCGTAGGTTATCAGCAAATTCTAGCTTTCCACTGAGCAAGGTGGAAGCTAGAGAGGCTTTTGCTTGGAGTGAATATGTCTTTCTAAGGTGCAATGCCTTCCAGGGCTACTATGGGAGTGGCGAATTTTAGTTACAGGCCCAATCTAAACTACAGCCCTGAGGGAAACAGAAACAAGACAAGACAACGTCCCACTTCTTTACTTCTGTAGACAAATCTTTTGGGATCTTTTACTAAATACTTCTGTTAGTACAAAGGAATCTGTTTTCACTGACCTGCAAGTGGACAAATACAAACAGTCAAAGTCAATTTCAGTATCAAAGTTCAGTATGGAAACTGCATCAGAACTCCTTAGCTTTCACTAATAGAACAGGAAAGGGGCAGAATGCTCCCTGATGAGCCTGCCATGCAGACTGGTGGAGGGGTAAAATTTGTTTCTATTCAGTGGGCCAGCATGAATTTTAGGAACCATTTAACTTACTTTATAAATACAAAAGAAGCGCAAAGTTCTTGTGAGAGCCCTTAGCACTGGATGTATTTACTCTTTGTTTATATTATCCAGGTTGTTTAATTAAAACTAATTAGTAAGAATCATCTGTAGAGGTACAGATACTATTACCAGTTTGAAATGAGATGTATTTTCAGATGAATTCTAATAGCCTAATGGCATATAAACAAACAAACAAACAAAAGCTGGGAACTGCTTGAAAATGCTAAGAAATCTACCTTAACAAAAATCAAATATACTGATAGCTGGGAACTTTAAGCTAATCCTCAAAATCCTAAATTTACTTTCCCCAAAATTACAATACTGGAAATGGAGATCACTTAGCACTGGATCCATCAGTGCACTGAAGCCTATGATTAACTTTGGTTCCAGTAGGCACTTAAGCATGTGCTTAACTGCATTCTTGGACCCAGATTTTACTTGACACTTAAGAAATTGCCTCAAAAACATGATTCCCTAGAGCTGTACATAATCAGCATTTCTAGCTCTGGCAGTGATTTTTTTCTTCAATGTTTTTAGTGGTCTTGCTGCATCAAAGGAAGGAAATCTTGAGAAACTTAGAAAGAAAAATAAGTTCTACATTTTGTGAGACTATTTCTGTCTTTGGTTCTATAATCTGAAGCACAGGTGGCATGTTCTAGAAATGAAAGAGAACACTTTTGCTATGTCAGATGGACAGCAGAGATGCTAATGTTTGATCCTGAGTTGGTTGTCTTTCCAGAAAGCTTTATGCTAGGGGTAGGCAATGTTTTTGGCAGGAGTGCTGAAAAAACTTCAATGGCTACCTTGTAAGGTGCCAGAGTACTGGCACGCCAGAAAAACAATACTGAGGAGGGGGGCACCTGGCAGGATGCAATGCATATTAATATAGTTAATAATCATAAATGTTGCTTTTTTAACAGTAAATACCAGGTTTTCTAAACATTTTAAACCTGGTGACAATAAATAAAACTTCATATACTACCTTTGTTCTTGTATTCTTTCTTTGTTAAGCAAGTTGTCATGAAAGAAAGAGAGAAAAAAGAGAAAAAGAGGAGTGAGAGAAAAAAGACAAAGAGAAGAGAAAGGAAAAAGGAGAGGTGAGAGAGAAAAAAGGAAAGGAGAGAGAAAAAGGTAAAGAGAAAAAGAGAAAGAGAAAAAAGAGAAGAAATAGAAAAATGGAGAGAGAAAAAGAGAGAGGAGAAAAAAGAAAGAGGGAGAGAAAGTAAAAAGAGGAGAGAAGAGAGAAAAATAAAGAGGAAAAGAAAGAATACAGGAAAAAGAAAAAAGGAGATGAGAGAACAGAGAGAAAAAGAGAAACAGAAAAAAGAGGGAAAGAAAAAAGAAAAGAGAAAAAAGGGGGGGAGAGAGAAAAAGAGAGAAGAGAGAAAGTAAAAAAGGAGAGAAAAAAGAAAGAGAGAAGAGAAAAAAAGAAAAAAGAGAGAAGAGAGAAAAAAGGAAAAAGTGAAAGAGGTGTTTCCCTCACTGCCCACTGCTAATGGCTCTCTCTTGAGCCCATTGGCTCCCAGGCAGTATTTGGTGGAGGAAGGCGGCAACACGCCATCAGAAGCAGCTGACAGTGGCAGTGTGCTCAGTAGGGCTGTGTGAAGCTTCGGGTGCTGACTCAATTTGGTGGAGATTTGGCCTGATTCAGTGGCCGGATCTCTGAATCCGAATCAAATCAGGGGACCAATTAAAAGGTTTGAATCAAATTGAAGCTCTCCAAATCAATTCAGAAAAGGTTTGGAGCTCTTTGGTGATTCAGGCAGTCCCCACTGGCTGCAGCAGGGAGCTAGACCCAGACTCTGAGCTGGTAAGTAGGGGGCAGGCAAGGGGGACCTGGAGGAGCGGGAGGGAACCATGGGGGGGACACTGCCAGGGCCCATCTCCTGCCTGCTCCCACAGCCCCTACCTCCCATGGCTGCCCCGCCCACCCCAGCTCCTGGTGCTTTAAAAAATCCTCACTCACTAGCTGCTGCCTGGTGGGGGGATGATTCCTGCTGCTCCCACTGCCCCAAACTGTGTGGAGGGGCTCTATTATGAGCCCTCCAACCCCCCCTTGCTATCCCAGCACCATCATGGCTGCCCCACCTACCCTAGCTCCTGGCCTTTTAATAAAAAAACCAAAACCCTGACTCACTGGCTCCTGCAGCAGCCTTAGGGCTTCTGGGGGCTTGTACAGAGCCCCCCTCTGTAGGGCAGGGCAGTAGGGGGCAGTGGGGGACAGTGGATATTGCCCCTCCACCAGGCAGGAGCCGGTGAGTTTGGGCTTTTTTTTTAAAGGGTCAGAGGTGGGGAGGGTGAGGCAGCCATAGGGGCAGGGCTGAGAGAGTGGGTGGGGGCCAGGGGGATCATGGCAGAGCCCCCCATGCAGTTTGAGGCAGTAGGGGACAGTGGGGATTGCCTCCCCACCTGGTAGCAGCCGGTGAATGGGTGGGGGGGTTTCTGAAAGAGCCAGGAGTTGGGGCATACGGGGCAGCCATTGAGAGTGGGCAGGGGATGGGACCTGTATGATTCAGAGATTCAGCTGATTTGTCAGCAGCTGAATCTTCAAATCAAATTTGGCTGAATAGATTTGGGACAGTGATTTGAATCACCGAATCAAATAGCTGTCCCCTGAATTGGCCGAATCTGAATCCAGAGTGAATACTGGCCACTTTGCACAGGCCTTGTGCTCAGGCCTCCCTGGCTGGCCTGGAGCAGGGGTAGCCTGGGCCCAGGGCTTGGAGAGAGGGCCTGGCTGGGTCTCAGGCAGACAAATACCCCATGCCACTCAAGTGGGGACAGCACCAGGCTGCTGAGTGCTGGGGCTAGGTGCTGAGGGCAGGGTCTGGGTGGTGTTGGAGCAGGTGCTGTAGGCAGGCCAGCCCTGTTGGGTACTTGGGAAGGCAACAGCTGGGGGAGAGCGGGGGCCACATGGGAAACAGAGGCTGCTCCAGGGTTCCACAGACTCAGGCTATGGTAGGCAGGTGGCACCCAGAGGCACCCGAGGTGGGACCCAGCCTGGTCCACGCAGCTCCATGGGGATGGGTTGCAGCTACCCAGCCTGTGAGGAGATGCTGCCTGGCCAGGGTGGAACACCAGGCTCAGGGTCCAGCTCTGGGCTCAGCCCATCTGTGCACCAGGCACAGCCTGAGCAGGGCAAAGCCACCCCTGGTGCAAGGGCCTGGCTGCAGGAGCCCCATAGGCCCTGAGAACAGCTGCCACTGGCAGTGCTTGGGGCTGAGCTAGCTGGGAGCCTCCAGCACAGTGGCTTTCCACAGCACCTGCCCAGGCCCAAGCCTCTCCCAGCTGCAGCTCCCCTCTAGGGGCTGGGCCAGGCTGGAGGGTGCAGCCCAGGGACAGGTCATGGGGTCAGTGAATGCAGACAGCATCCCTGCCTGTGTTTTCCTGACTCTGCCCCTGGTGCCTGTTGTGGTGCTGGGACCTGTGGCTGCTCTGTACAGCCTAGAGCAGCAACTTAAAAAAAAATTTTTAAACAATTTTCTTGCATGTCACCTGGCATGCCAAGGAAAATGTCTCCATGTGCCACTAATTGGTATGTGTGCCAGGGATTGCCTATCCTTGCTGTATGTTTTCATGGAAATATGAGAAAGAGAAGGACACCATTAAAGTATATAGCAAGATTAACAACTGACTCAAGGATAGATGCTCTAATAATAAAGCTTTTGGTTGCTTGACCATTGGGAGGAATTCATGGAAAGAGGACTTGAGTATCTGGGAAATAGCCTGGAAGGATGGCTGGAAGGACTGAATCAAGACTGGAAGGACTGAAAAGAAGAGCTTTAAACTGAGAAATGGGGGGAAAGATTGAGAGAAACTTGTGTAAACCCCATGGCTGGGTTGAGTACACAAAAAAAGGAAAATTGGATAAAAGTGGATGTGGCATGGAGAAAGCGGTATCAGTGAGCAGAAGTCTGGGCAGCAAGAAGAAAGAAAGTACTAAGACTCATGAGGACAGATAGATAGATTAGAGACAGGACTGCCTAACCTAGCTACAGAACTGAATTTGATCAGTAAGAAGCAACTGATTTGTTAAAAAAGATTTGTTAACTAATGCCAGGAACCTAGGGAAACAGAATGAAACAACTCAAACTACAAGAGTAGGGCATAATGCCAGATATTACATGCAATAAAGAAATATGGTGAAATAACATTTGTGACTGAAACCTGGGTATTGAAGGACATGTTCTGTTAAAAAAGATACAAAAAATGTAAAGGGAATGGGGTAGCATGGCACATTAATGATGTGATAGATGGTAAAAAATAAATGATAGTATAAAACAGAATCAGTTTGGATTAAAATGAATTTGGGAGAGGATGATAAAAGACCTTCTCTGGGGATGGTCGGTGTGGGGATGCAGGGAGACTGCCACAGACCCCCAGGGTCAGGTGGAGATTTTTGTAATCTCATGAAAAAAATGAAGACTACCAGAAATCATGCTGTTAGGGGAAATCTGAAGTTCCTACCTATAAATTAAGGAATAAATGCTCCTGATAATAGTAGGGCCTAGATATAATAGCTGACAGATTTTTTTCACCAAATAGTCATTAGACCAATGAGAGGGGATGACGATATTTCAGGAAAGCTGCTCTTAGAAAATAACCTTGGATTAATGAAATGGTACTTAATTTTTTGGATCTTTGGGTTATCTGAGTGGCATGGGGTCTGTCCATGCCATGGGCCAAATTGGGACCCTTTATCAGCTTTCCAACTGGACTAATGGAAGCAAAAAAGTGTAAATGGCTTTAAAGCAACCTGTTTAAATTTGCTGATGATACCAAAATTTGGGGTGAGGTGAGCACGCTAGTAGGGAGGGAAAGACTGCAGCAAGACCTGCATAGGTTGCAGGGTTGAGCTAACAAAAACAGGATGCGTTTCAATACTGACAAGTGCAGGGGGCTGCACTTGGGCAGTAGTAACCAGCAATCGGGGCTGCATGTCACATGGCCCTGTTGCACCAATCAGTTGTGTGGCCCCATTCCTCCTACCACATGGAGGGTGACCCCCATGGTACAACACCAGTTTCCCCAAATTCCCTGTAAGCTTCCTGGATATAGGCTCTGTCAGCCTGATGGGCCATGTTTCCCCACCTTGCCCCACCACTTTCAGGAGCAATGCAGAAGTGGTGTATGGCCTGGGAGCCTGGAGAGTGCATATTAACTCCTCAGGTGCCCCATCTGGCATGTGGGCCACCAGTTGGGCAGCACTGCCCTATGAGGTACCTGTGTTAATACTGTTATAACATTAGACTTCAATTTGACTCACTTCAAGAAAGATGTCTACAAATTAAGAATCTAGATGGGAGCAACAAAAATTGTTAATGATCTGGGATCAATGGTTTATGAGGGAAGGTTGAAAAATTTGGGATTACTTAGTCCAGAGAAGAAAAGGGAAGATTTGATAAAGGTCTGCAAATATAGGCAGGGTGGTCATATAGAGGATGGTGATAGACTGTTTTTTGTGGCCATAAGGGATTGAACAAAGAGTGATGATCTGAAATTACAGTAAGGAAAATTTAGATTAGATTTTAGGAAGAACTTTCTCATAATCAGGTTAGTTAAGCTTTTAAATAGGCTACCCTGAGAGGTTGCAGAATCTCCATCCTTGGAAGTGTTTGAAGAGTAGCTTAAAGCACTTATTTTGGATGCTTTAGATTGGAAACATGGGGTTGGGCTAGCTGACCTGTGGTCCTTTCTATAAGGGGTGTGCGAAATGGGCTGTATTCGATTTGGATTTAGATTTAGCCCAAATTGGGTACAGTGATTCAATTTGTTGATTTGGATCACTGTCCTGATTCAATTCAGCTGAATTTGAATCTGAAGATTTGATGCTGATTCAGAGAATCAGTGATTCAGTGATAGACACAGCTTTAAATGTTTTTTCTACATACCTCGAGGTACTAGGCATGGCTTGTGAATGCTGAGATTGTGGAATGGATAAAGCAATCCACGGGGTGCCGTGGGCCCCCCTGTGTGCTCAGTGGTGTAGCTGGAAGTGGACTGTAAGTACTTCTGGTCCTCTTCCAGGTCTACCACTGAGTGCATCGGGGTACCCCTGTGCCCCTGCAGCTTGGTGATCAGCTGTGGGACGGACTCCAGGTACCCCCTCAGACCCAGGAGGCACCAGTTGCTGACCTAGGGTGTGGTGGGTGGTCCCCAAGTGCTCTCCAGTAGACCTGGAAGTGGACCAGAAGTGCAGTCCACTTCTGGGTCTGCTGCTGAGCATGCTGGGGACCACCCACTTCCATGCTCCCGTGTCCCATGTGATGCTCGATCTGCCCCAGCATCTCAGCATTCACGAGCTGCCTGGTACTTTGAGGTATGTAGAAAAAACATTTAAAACTGTCTATGTACAAATCATCGAATGTCTCTGAATCTCTCTAAATTGATTAAGAGGGTTCTGATTCAATTCAGAGAGATTAAAGGATCTCCTGATTCAATTTGGATTTAGAGATTTGGCTGCCAAATTGGGCCAAATCTCCTCAAAGCAACCAAAGTTTTACACAGCCCTACTTTCCATCCCTACATTCCCATGATTTTTTCCCCCAAATGTTAGCCTTGTCTTTGTATAGATAAAACTATACATTTTGACGTGTGAAAAGTGATATGAATGTTAAAGAATAGGCTATGTTTTGTTTCCTTTTGAACTTGTGACTTGGGGAAGGGGAAGACTTCCATAATACCAAACAAACAATCAGAAACCTCCTACGGCTCCTTCTCATTAAGAGTACAAATTTAATTAATGTCTTTTTCACATGAGAATAGATTCTCTCTTCTAATGCAGCAGGGTGCTTGACATGCACGAGCAAAAAAAAAAAAGCTCATTTCAGATATCATAGTTCTAAGTGTTGGTTTACCTTAGACAGCAATTAAATACAAAAATATTTGCCAAACATTCTTAGTATCAGTATCATTCCACAGTGTTGCTTTAGTACTTTCTCAGTTTTAAGTGGCTGGAGGGCCTGCTTTCATTTTATGAAATAAATGACACCATTCCCTAATAGACCAACCAAAGGAAATTATAGGTATAAATAGCACAAGCTTTCTTGAGCTAAAGCTCACTTCATCAGATGCTGTGAAAGAAAGTGCACAAAGCAGCAGATAAGAAGGAGAGGGAAATCTGAAAGCAAAAGAAAGGGGTGGGGGGCGGAGGAGAGGCAGTGCTGGGAGCATTAAACAAGCAAGCAATAAACCCATAGGAACAAAGGAGTCACAAAAGCTAATCCAGGTAATTGGATAAGAATATATGACCCCTATTTCAGCTCCACTTAACACAATCTAGTCTGTAGATGATTTCTTCTTCTGCAGTTTCCTGTTCAAATCAGTTTTTAAAGGTTTGCTGCTTAAGAAAAGCCCTGTTCAGGTCTGTGATGAAGGTCATTTTTACATATGCTCTGGGGGTGAGGCATTTTAAACACAGCAGCTCCTAGGCCCCTAAGGGGCATAAGTGGGCTGAGAGGGCCCACTGAGCACAAAGTAGGATTAAAACCAGCAGAGTCTGAGTGGGATCTGCTGGTGGTCATATGAACTGAGGGCTCACTCTAGGCTTCTTAGGCAGCCTCCCTTTCTAACATTCAGTAGTTACATCAAAGCGAGTCAGAAAAGAAGAGGAGGATTACTTAGATTCAGAGCAGAGTAAGGGTTGTGTGGCCACCAGGGGCACCATGGCCGCCCAGGAACCTAAACTTTGCCACACCAGGTATATAACAGGAATAGATCAAAGTGCATTGTATTTTACAAGATGTTCCCCATCCCCCCAGATTAGAAAGAGAATCTGAACATTTGATTTGAAGTAAGATTATACCTGAAATAAAAAATACCCCTCTTCCATCCCCTGTGGCTTTCAATGAATTATAACCTAAATTATATGAAGGCCAAGACTGCCTTTTTATAAAGGACCAATTAAAGCTGTTTCTTAATCTGTAATGTATTATGGAACATCACGCCAGCTGTTTTACATTGTATTGCTCTGCAGTATACCTTAAAGCTGACATGTGGTAAGATTATTGAGCATTACAGACATTAAGATACCCTTTGAGAATTAATTTCTTCAGATCTGTATAAATATGCAAACCCATTCCAATAAAAATTACCTTGGGCACTGTCTGGAAATTACCACATAAGGATGCGGCCCTCTGCACCCCGATGACATCCAGGAGCCTGCCCCCACTGAAAAGAAAACTCAGGTGACTTAGCCAGATGGAGGCTCCTCTTTGCTCTTGGCTGCCATGACTTATATGTTTTACTGGGTTCTGGGAGGGATGATGTTTACTCAGGCTGGCCCAGCTGTGGGTCTCTCCTGTGGGTTCAGCTCTGGTGAAAACCTGAATGAACAAATAATTATATAAACCAGGATGAAAACTTGGCCGGCAGGCTCAGATGCTGTCCTGCCCACTGGCTCTCACAGCTCCTGCTGCCCGGTCCTTATTGTTGAATCAATTAACTGATCTGCCACTGCAATAATTGAAAGCCTGTGGTGGCAATCCTCCAAGCTCTCAGATTGATTGATCTGCCACCCTGTTCCTGGGGACTTCAGTTTGAACTGGCAGTTAGATGGTTAGATGCCTGCTGGCTCCATTTCTTCTCCTCTCATCCTGCTGAAGCATGCTGCTAGAAATAGCTCCCGGAGCATGGGAGGAGCCAATCCAGCTCACCTAGTGAGTTGGTAAAGTTGGCTTTGGGTGGACCAGAAGCTCTGTCTGAAGGGTAGCTGGACCACTTCTGAGAGAACTTCGGCTCAGATCAGGGGGCTCCCATGGGGAGGCGTCATTGGTCTCTCCATAGGCACATACTCCAAGTATCCTTAAATTGTGTAGAGATGCTCTAGATCACCACATAAACTGCACCAAATCTTGTCAAAAGATTCCTTCCTGACAGCTGTATGGCTTGATGCTGCACACATAAGCACATAATTAACTTCACACACTCTCACTGAAATTTATTTAACATGCAGCACGTGCCTAAATCTTTGCAAAAGTGGCCTTTGTGTGGGCCAGGATATGCCTTACTATTTTTAAACTACTGCTTAAAAAAGCTTTAATGTGACAGTCATTATCAATTTAATTATCATACTTATTTAAAACTATTTTAATTCTTCTTTACCACTTGTAAATTAAAAGTATTTGACATTTTCCAGTATTACCAAAGTATCTCCAGCAGGAAAACTATATGCTGGGTTAGTTTATACACTCTCTTACTCATTATCAGTCTGAAACCTGGCTCTCTGCCTTTTTTGTAATGCTAACTCTCCTACTGATGCACACTAATTTTAAGTACAATAATTATAACATGATTTGTAACAATATAGGCACAAGTATTTAGCATATTCCGTGTCACAGAGCACTTGGGAAAGAGCCCTATCAGTGAGTAAGGAGCCCAGCTGTTGACCACCAGGGCAACCAGAGTAGTTAGTGCCCACACCTGCCAGCGGTCAGCTGACTGAAAGGAGCAGGGCCTGGCTCCTTTATAAACCCTAGGGGCTGATGTCTTGGCCAGCAGCCAAGGGGGAAGGAGTTCTCTCAGGGAAGAGAGGGGAAGCCTGACTGCTGGAGAAGCATATGACTGCTGAGGGACTGAGTATTCCCCGGTAGGCTGGAATGATGTTTTAGCTGGGTGGCTTTAATTTATGTTATGGCCCAAGGGCTTGTGTTGTGTTGCTGCTTGAAGACCGGTGGTTCGGGTGAGGCTATTAGGGGTTGGAGGAGGCCTCATAGGGGGGACCCACAGCAGTGTGGGTACCCCAGTGCCAGCGAGGGCACAGCATTCGGGGTGCACTGACCACAGCCCCAGAAAGGGGGCAGTTGAGAAGCCCCAGTGCCGGTGTGGTGAGGGAGCAGCAAAAAGCCCTAGAGAAGGGGGCAGCCTTGGAGAAGCCCTAGAGAAGGGGGCAGCATTTTTGAGAAGCCCCAGGAGATGGGGCAGAGCAAGACAGGGCCGTGCAGGGCCCAGAGAGGACAAGGGGGCCAAATTATAACAAGACCCTGACTGAACAACATCAATTCCATCTGTGAGGCTTGGGGCGTGGTCAAGGGGTGGCTGGAGCCATGTATAGCTCATAAGGCTAGGGTACCCCTGGGTCTGGGAGTCCATGGGGTCAGGTACTACAACAAACCATGTCCAAGAGGACATAAGGCAGCCTCCCATATATTTATTGTCCATCAAAGACGTGGTGAGTGAGAAGTGAGGGTGCCCTTTGGCCCAACTTGACAAAGGAAGGGGCCATCGCTCAGGACCCCGCACCGTGATATATTGCTTTAAGACTTTCAGGGAGAAAGATATATGAAGTAGCTAACGTAATATCAATTTGGTAACGTGCAGATGAGAGCATGTGTCGTTGTGGCATCTGAAAGCTGTTTGAGATTCCGCAAGAGACACATTAGGAATGAAAAAAATCCTGGTACAGGCAGTCCTCAGACTTACAACACAATTGGTTCCTGAAAACTGCATCTTAAGTTGAAACATTGTAATGTGGAACTGATTTTCCCATAGGAAACAATGTTATAAATGGGGATTGGTTCCTGAATCAAGGCCCAATACCCTATTTTCACCGAAAATAACCCAGAATTTGTACTTGATCAAATATAGATGAGTAATATTAATGTCTTTATATTGTAAATAACAACCATATTGATTTGACTTTGCTGGACTTTTTGAAAGGCTCTTGGTTGGACTTTTTGAAGGGTTTTTGGCTGGTGTCTTCTCAGGAGTCTTGCCTACAGGTTTTTCTGGAGTCTTGTCTGCTTTCTTAAAAGAAGTTTCCAAGGAAGTTTGGATGCTTTCTTAAAGAAAGTGTTCAAGGAAGTTTGAACAGAGATGGGCGACACAGCAAACTTGTTCACTAGTGTGGCATCAGGTCAGATCAAGCGTTGTAAAGTCAAAACTGATGTCAGAAAGTTGAAACAGGGTGCCAATTTACAAATGTTGTGAGTGCAAAACATTGTAACTCAATGTTGTAAGTTGAGGACTGCTTGTATTTGTGCAGATTGCATTGTAGGCAGTGACTCATGACACCACCTAAGAGGCCAAACCCTCATAGTGAAATCAAACCCCTTGTAGTAATGCCTGAAGCCAGCTTCATACCATATAAGGAATAGCATAAAAACAAAGAATTTCATAGGCT
>JAGPOW010000261.1:57576049-57598299 GCA_030014935.1 Caiman crocodilus | reverse complement strand
CTGACCTACTCAACCGTGTAGGGGTCAATGCCACAGCTCCCCATCTTTTTAATGAGGATGGGGTGAGAGACCGTGTCAAATGCCTTCCTGAAGTCTAAATTGGTACTTCCAGGGGGTGTACAGCCGATCTCAGGGGGTGCACGTGCATCCACTTGCACCCCCTATGTGTCACCACTTGTTTTGGTGACTTTCAAATTCTCATGAAAAAGATAAGTGTAATGAGCCACTGCTCAAAATATGGGATTCTCTTAAGAGTGTGCCTGTTCTTAAGGACAGTGCCAGCTCAAGTCTTCTGGGCTTACTGTTTGCACATTTTGAATCTACCATTACAGAAATCTTAAGGTTGGGCACTTGAGGATCTTTTTAGGTGAGCATATGAGCAATGAATGAGTTTAGGTGAGTTAGATGTTTTGTAGCTACAGGAATTAGTTGATTTTTAGATTGCTTTTTGTGACTTAGGTGCCTAGTTTACCAGTCTAGCTCTGGCCTCTAGTCTCCATCTTCCTTATCTTGACTGTCTGAATTTGGCACCCACTACCTCTTTTCTTTTCCTTTTGGGCAGTCTCCAGCTTCAGGACCCTTCTCTTCTGTTTCTAAATTTCTAATCCCAATCTTCTGTCCTACAGCCCCATCCCTGAAAGATTCTCTGCATTTGAATTGTGCAGATTTCTCACTGGCAGTAGTTGAGCTCAGAAGGGTTTTGTTGACTGCCATGGAGTGACCAGCCTAGAACAACGGTTTCTTCACTGAAGTAGACCTACTCAATTTGATTGGATGGCTGGGGAAGGGCAAGTCACACATGCTTATGTTCTAGCACTCTTGGTTGGAAGAGAGGGCAGGATATAAAGATGAGATTCTACTCAATTTGAAATTTTCCCTATTCTATTCAACCTTTTACAAGCTATGTCTAATTTATTTCTACCTGCTGCTTTAGAAAGTTGAAGTTGAACTCCTGTGTCTGATCCTTACAAAGGTTAAGACTTTTCTGGTAAGCTGGGGATCTTAAACTGGCATTTTTTGCTATAAAGTATTTATTATTACACAGACATGGAACTATGCCTGCTTTCCTTCTCACTGCTGGTGATGCAGCCATTCCTTGAAGCTTGCTAACAGTGGCAATACCAGGAAGCCTAGTACTAAGTAATACAAGTAAAGTCAGAAGAAATAAGATTACCGATGTCAAGAAATATTTGTACTGAATAACAGGTTAGTTGGCATGTATACAGTAGCTGTAGTTCTGCTGCTTAGCATAGATGTACAGTGGCATGTCTCAAGACTGTCCAACTGACAGACTATAGGCTGCATGTGGTCTGCAGAGTGCTAGTATGGAGTCCCTAGACTCTTATTCTACTGCTGCTCCCCACATTGCTCTGGGCACAACAGTAACTGGAGTGTTCAGGCTTGTCTCTCCCTCCTCCAGCTGCCTTTTCTCTTCTACCCAGGGGGTAGGATGGTGCAGCCGTACAGGACCTAAAGCTGATTCCCGGGCTGTACTGGATGGGTAGGAGGGGATGAGAGAAATTGGGGCTGCCTGCTGGGGCAGATTACACCCATGTGATTAGGGGGAGGAGTGTCTTCATAGTGTGCTTAGTGCAGCCCCTGGGGCATGTGGCCCTGGAGGCTTGTAATTTGGACAGCCCTAGTGTAGCTGAAGCTGTGCACTAGCTTGCAAGGTATGGGAAGAGAGGAAGGCAGCAGCTGGTGGTTGAAGAAGGGAGTAAGGCTAGGAGAGAGAGCTCCTGAGCCACAGAGAGACAGTGTTTATATGTGTATGAAAAGTGGGGCTTCAAACTGGCACTAGATGGTCATGCTGGTGCAAGACAAAGGTCTTGCCTAGGCAAAGACAGTGCTGTAACTTCTTGACCTCTGATCTCTTCCAGACTTCGTCTCTTTTCCTGGCTTGCAAAATTCTAGCAGTGCAGAGAAATTAAAAGGTTTAATATGATGAGGAAGAGCATGCAAATTATATAGATGGGCATTCACTGAGTTTATTTGTCTTTGGAAGTCTGCAGGGAAAACTGGTCATGGGCTGGATCCTCTGCCTTCCTTGAACTTAGTGCTACTAAGTAGGGAGAAGGCTGGTGTACAGGTTCCTTCTTCCTAGATCTTGGGACAGTCATGGAACTGGACAGTCAGTTCCTTTAATTTACTGGCCTAATCTTGCTGCTCTTCAAGTAATTGGCCAAACTGTCTCTTGACATCAGGGGCAATAAGAGTGGACTAAAGTGATTTAAGTCTTAGGTGTTTTTCCTATAAAATGCCCACTTGCTAATTGTGAGAGGATGAAGAGAAGTATCTGAATGCTTTTATCCCCTTTATTACCTTGTTAATCTATATTTGGTATGTTCCTCTGTTAGTGGCAAAGTCTGCTCTCCCTGTTGTAGTGATTTACAATTATTAAGACACTGATATTTTTTGATTCTGCCATTCAGAGTAGGCATGTTTTCAAAATTAGATGTAAATCAGAAGGAGGAGGGAAAAATCTGATCCCTTTTGATTGGGTTGAATATCCAAAAAGAGCAGCTTCATTGCTGCTTCTTTTACAGGTTCAGTTAGGGGCTGGGATGACGCATGTGCACAATTGACAGCCCACAGGTCACAAATTTAAAGCTATAGCAGAAGCATTCACAGCACAGCCTGTCTCTGCAAATTCTACGAAATACCTTCTCACAAGGACCGGAAAATGGGAGGACAGATTAAAACACCTTTTTTCTTTATTAGTTATTAGTCATTATAATCTAAAGTCAGTTTTAAAAATCACCTGGTTTAAATGTTCAAAGGGTGTGACTGTACTTTAAACTGCAGCAGAGTTCTGTGCTATAATACTCCTAATACTAATAGAATATGTAAATCAAGTTTAATGAATGATTTTTTACTTAGAATATTTGCAGTTCTGTTTTAGTTGTGTCTTGTGTCACAAGCTAATTGAGTTGATTGTTTCTATGGCTCCTATAAAATGGGTAGTGGGGGGAAGTTTCACTCTTACAACAAAAGTTTGAGTGTTTAATCAGCTTGTGATGAAAAATATATAGAAATGCCTTAGGCCTATGCAGTCTGTACAGGCTTTGGTTTCAGCTTGTTCCCAGATAATGGACATAATTGTTTGCTTAAAGCCTTAATTTATAACTGTGTTTTCTACTTATCACTTGATGTAAAGAAGTAGCTTTTTTAGTTAAACAGCCATACTCCAAACAGTGATATTTCCTAAATTATAAGATTGGGTTTTGGGGGGTTTGTTTTGATCTTTGAATGTATTCTACAGTGGAATGTAAAGCATGCAGTCCAAAAAGTCCTAACGATTTTTGAAAATAAATGTTTATTCCTTCTGAGTGAGACAACTCAGATCTTGTAAATAGTTGAGACTGTTTTTCTTTGGACTCCAGTGGAACTATTTATATTATATTAAGATCATACATAAATCTTTGTGTGATTGGGGCCTAAAAGGCAAACCATACGTGTAAAGATCATTTCCAGTCATTCTTGGGATCTAATTTCTGAGAGAAAACCACTGGAGGGCAGTACGTAGTAAGAATAACCACAGACTATCTGGAGATGTTTTGCTAGACTGTGCTCAAATGATCATATTCTGCTAAAAAATAAGAAAGAAATTATAGGAACACACAGCAGTGTTGCCAAATCATGAGTCAGGTCCACAGAATGGATGACATTTAAAAAATAAATTTAGATCAGTTCTATTTGTCTTCTGACATTTGAGGCTTCAGGGTACACTTGTATCATGTTTTCAAGATTCTTTGCAAGCCAGTGGTCTAGAAACTTTGGCCCAGATTAACACAAGAGTGCTTTAGTTCTGAGCTAGCCAGCAGGCAGCCTCTGCACTGAAGTATCCTTATGCCTTAGCCAGCCAGGGCAGCATCTGTACATGTGCTGCTGTGAAGTAAAAAAGTACTTGTATTTACAAATACTATCCTGATGCAGAGTTAATTAATCTACTCCAGCCTAATAGGAGCACATTTGTAGATAAGCGATGTTAACTGTGTAGTTGGTTAGTCAGCTGTGCAATGAATGTCCTAAGAACTTCTGAGCCAAGTAAGAGTTCTACCCTACTCAAGCCCCTGAAAAAATGTAATTTTTATAACAAGTCCTTATAGTCCTTTATAACAAGACCTTTTATAACAAGCCCTTAAGTCTAAGTCACAAAAAGTGCTGAGGAGGACCTGCCTATTTTTTTACTCCCAAGTATTTAGAGAGTAAACCAGGGTAGGCTAGGATTGCACTTAGAATGCTTCATAGGTGGAAAAGTATAGGTGCTTCGTAGGTGGGAAAGCCTTTAATTCTGTAAAAGTAAATACATAAATAAAGCTGAAATCCCAATCTAGCTCTAGACACTGAAAATATAATGAACCTCATCCTAAAATCATGGGAATTGGCAACATTGAATTGTCCCAAAACACATTTGTTTTGGGGATTTAAAAGTTTTGGAGAATTAATTGATTGAGAGAAGGTGACAGGCTGTGTAGCTTGGTTGTGTATCTGGGCAGTGCAGTTTTGAAACATTGAAGTCATGGTTTCGTATTAAAAATGTGAATTAAAAATTGTTTTAGTAACCTGCACAACAGAACTCCTTCAGTCCAATCACAATTCCTTACTTTAAACCCTAAGACTTGGCATGCTGTTTTGGATGTCAGGGTTTCATTAATTAGAAATTAGCTCACCCATGCTTGTGACATCAGCACATTGGTTTTGGCTTTGTACTGCTGTTGTGATGCACAGAGCGCACCTGATATGCAATAAAAATTCAATATGCCTTGTTGAATGAATTATTTTGATTCTGAGCATTAATGAATTGAAACTTATCTGTGAGTTAGGACTTGAATATTTAATTGCCTTCTCTAATGTCTGCTGACTTGCTAAGTAATACTTAGACCATGAGCTAATTGATGGACAGAGATTAACACCAAAATGGCAAAGGATCTCATGGGCATTTTGCAAATTTCATGCTGCATTTTTTTCATAGGAGGATGCAACCAAAAGGCACCACTTTTGGTATATTAAACTGGTCCATAATGTTAAAATCTCCCATTAGTGTTTGCAGTGGTGAAAATAATATTGTTATTATTAACCAGCACTGATAAAGATTTTTTTGGAAGATACTGATGACTGATTATTAACCAGCCATATTGGACAATACTGATCTGATTGCCAATACACAGTCCAGCAGCTTTGAGAACAGCATCTGGCTGGTAAGTCTGTTGGGGGGAAGATCTGTAGTGGAGGGAGGGGGCATGGGGGGCAGATTGAGGCCCACATAGTGAGGGAGAGACTGGCTCTGGAGCTGGGGCAGGGGCAGCAGTAGGGGCAGGGGCAGCCCAACTAGGGTGGGGCAGGATGCAGGGCTGAGCTGCAGGTGACTTGTCTAGGGGATGCGGATGGGGTGAGGAGGGGGGCCTCCCTGCACTACATGCACCCCACGGGAGGCATGGGAGGTCTGTGTCCTTCAGATCTGTGCATGGGGTAGGTGCCCCTTGGCTGGGCAGCACCTGCCCCTGCTCCATTCTCTCACTCACTGTGGGGGCCTCAATTTGACCTCTTCCCCCCCACAGACTTACTGGACTGATGCTGCTCTCCAAGATGCCAGGCTGCATTCCTGGCTGCATGCATGCATGAAACATTTATCTGTGACATTTTTGGCCAAATCAGCCAAAAAAAGCTGATTGCTAATAATGTCAGTTTTCCTTTTATCAGTGCTGATATGCTATGGACTGATGTATTGGTCCACCTCTAAATATCATTGACTTGCTTTATAACATTTTAGAGACCTGCTTGGTTAGAATTGCTCTGTATGGATAGGGACAGAAGATGCACATAAGCTGATTTAGGTGATCAGAAACTGGTTTAAACCTGTAACACAACAGACACTCAGTGTACATAAACAAGTTTCAAAATTGCTGAAACTGGTTTAAAATAAACCTGGTTGAATGCAGTTTCAGACTTAATTGCTTTGGGTCAAAGCAATTTATGAAGCTTCTGTGCCAGACCCTTTCCTGGTTCAAATTAAATCAGAGTCCCCCAGCATGCTTTCCAGCCCTAGACTGGGCTGTCTACTCCAGAAAGCAGGACTGGCCCCACCCCTCCTCTGCTCCCTAGCTGGAGCAGTGAGGACTAGCTGAGAAGGGGATGTGGTGGGAGTGGGAAAACCTGGCTGGGAATGTAGCCCAGTCTGCATGGCAGGGGGGACTGCCTTCCTGCATGGCAAATCCTGGATGTGGCTTGAGGCCAGGGAAGGAGGTTAAAAACCCTTTCCCCCATTTACACTTACTGCTGGTTCCAACTGTGGACTACAAATTCCAGAGGCATGTGGAAGCTGGAAGAGGAAGAGGAAGTTATAAACAACCCTGCAGAGTCCTGCTGCTGCAATTCTGGATTGCAATCAAAGAGATCTCAGAGCAGCAGGAAGAGGAAGTGAACACAGCCAGAGAGATGTGCTGTAGTGGCTTCTGGTCTGAATCACTGCAGGCTGCATTCCCTGAATAGAAGGTAAATTGTCTGCTTACTTTTGTTTCAATTTAATCTGTACAGTTTAGACTGCAAAGACTGAATTGATTCAGCCTCAGGCTTTTTGACTGTCTGTACCTGGCCTATAAATACTGGTAATTGTTCTTTGCTGGTTCTGCTGCTGGAACGTTGCTATTTTTAGGTACTTGAAAGGGAGACAGTGCATAGCACTGGAACTGTTAGTTACAAACAAAGTTATGAGTTCTGTCAACTGCTTTTTCTATGCTAGGATACTGCTTGGGTGACAGATCTTTTAAGAGACAGGAATATTAAGCTTGTGAGGAAGAATTGCAAATTATGTTCAAGAAAACAGAGTGCACTCTCAGAGAATAGTACAATAGTTAAAGGTACAGACTGGGATTAAAAGTGTTTAATAGCAGCTGTAAGAAAGTAGAGTTCTCATTGTCAAGATATATAGAGGATAAGAAACAAGCTCTACATTGCTGTTGGATTTTCTGGATGAAATCTTGGCTTTGATGAAATTGATGGCAAACATCCCATTGATTTTGAAATTGCCAGGCTTCTATTGCATGCTCCATGCCTTCTTCAACCAAAAGGATTTTGCCTTAATTATTCTTTTCCATTGCTTTGTTCACGTGATCATGATACACAGGTGACAGGATAAACATTCCAGGCCATTAGAGGGTACAACTAAGGAAGCAATATTTGGAATGAGTTTAGGTGAGACTATCTGGGGTAGAGGTCAGAATAGACATGGCCCAGATCTTGTAAGCCATTTGTCACAGGGCACTAAGGTGCCTGCTCCTTTAAGAGTGGAAGCAGCCTAGATAGAGGGCACTAGGAGCCAGACAGACTCACAGCTGCAGGTTGCTGGGACAACAGGCTAAGGGAGAAATTAGCTGGCACCTGCACTCAGTCAGCTGACCAGAATTAAGCAGGGCCCTGGGCATATATAAGCCCCAGCAATGGGGCTAGGAAGGAGCTTCTGCAGGGGAGAACTATGCAGAGGTGCTGTGGCTGCTTGAACTGCTATTTATTTGGTTAATAGGGCTTCAGAAGTCCATAAAGTAAAGGCTGGGAGGTACTCAATGCTTGAAAATGTTGTCTTTTTAAAGAGAGTGTGGCTTGTGTTGTTTGTATTATGTTATAGCCCAGGGATTTGTTTTTCTGTTGGCTTTTATACTAGTGGACTGGGATGAGGCTATTAGGGAGGAGGATGCCTCATTGGGGCATACTACTGTGTAGAGCCCCAGTGCCAGTGAGGGTGCAGACAGGGCTGTAGAGAGCTTAGTGCCTGAGGCTAAGGGCTCTGTGATGACATAAGGCTGAACCAGACTGAGGCCTCATCAAAAGAGACCATGCTTAAATACTGCCTGGGGCATGGTGCATGGTAAAGGGGCAGTTTTGGAGCCATGCATCTAGCCCATAAGGCTTAGTGTCCTGGGAAGCAACCATTAAGAACAGGACCCAGCAAGGGGTCTAAGAACCCTCAGTGTTTAGGTGGGGGACCATCAGGACTGTGACCAAATAGAAACTCATGGGCAGCCTCCCTACTTATTAGTTATACCAGCAGGACATGATGGGCAAGATTAGAAGACACCTGTGGGGCAGAGCTGGCATGGTCCAGGAGCCCTGGGGACCCCACAACATGACACTCTTCTTGCAAGGTTCTATCTACAAAATGGCTGTAATCCTTTGGTAACAAGATTAGCACGAGATCTTTGTCAGAATGGGCTAAAATTGCCTGAAAATATATGGTAATAGTTGAAATAGAAAATAGGCCTCTCCTGATTTGAACCAAACCAGATTTTTTTTGACTGCTTTTTTGTTTGTTTGTTTGTTTGTTTGTTTGTTTTTGTTTTTTGTTTGGTAAGCTTTAATCACTCTAATCTTGATAATTAGCTCTGGTATGTTATCAGATCTCTGTGGGGGTTCCTTGGGTGCAGAGACCTTTTACATGAGAAACAAACTGTTATTTGAGAAGTTAAGATGGATGACTAATCAAAAGAAATGGTAAATTATGTAAGACACCCACCTCTTATTCCCTTTCCCCAACAAGTACATGAAAGTGGCAGTAAAGTGATTATTCTTTTTTTTATTAAAAATAAACCCAAGTTTAATATAATAAAGATCAGATAGAAATAGCAGTGAAGGGAGGTAGTGAACTACTTATTCAGCCTCATAGATGTACTTTGAACTGTACTTCACACTTTACAGAAATTTCTGTTTTAATCATTATTTGCAGTTCAAGTAGAATAAATCTAACATGTCAAAGAAGAAAGACATACTTTCAGATTTTCCTAGAGTGATCATAATATTTTGATGGGAATTTGGGTTGAGGGGGTGTGTGTGACACCCCCCCCCCCTGCGGCCCCATACCCATACCAACCAAGAAGAGGCACGGATCCCAAAATCCTGAGCAAGCTGTGCCTGCAGGAAGGAGCTGCTAGCACTGCAGAGAGTGAGCTGGACAGAGGCTGAGCCCAGCACAGCTCCCAGAGCCATTGTGCTGTGCCCAGAAAACAGCATGCTCTGTAGCGATATGTGGGGCTTGGCCTCTCCCCTAAAGTCCTGGTGGCAGAACATGGGGCACTTACCCCAAGGGGTTGCCATCTGAGGTGTGTGAGTGGGCAGAAAGCAGCAGAGCAGGGTCAGGAGGGGTAATGTGGGTAGCTGGGTTGGCGGCCTGGTAAATAAAAAGCAAACAGAATAGAATAATAACCAGGGTAAATTAGGGAAGATCCATATGTCTGGCACTCTGAGTGGAAAATCCTTGTCCAGGTACTTGAGTATAACTGTTTACAGCTTTGTGAGAAATTGGCTGCTATCCCTGACAAATCTTAGATAGATTGATTTTAACATGCAGTCAGAACAAGAGTTCCATGGTGAATACAGCACACTAGTGACTGCTCGAGACTTCTAAGTATTATGTACATAAGTAGATTTGCACACCTAAGGGAAAGCTGAAATTGAGAGCTAACCTCCTGCTACATCTCTCTGATAAATGACACAAAACAATACCCCTATTGAATTTTACCTATTGAGCACTTATTTTGGTAAAATCATCCTGTGACTTCATCAGGCACTTGCACCTCATGCTGTTTTTTGGGACTTGTACCCCTCTAGATTTGGTAGAGGGAGAACATGGGAAGTTGCTTCATTAAAAATACAGGAAGCATTTCAGTGCTTGTTTTCAAATTGATATAAAGACATTCATGCACACTCAATTGCCAGCATAATGTTGCAGTAATCTTCTTAATTTAATCACAAAATACTATACTTTGATTCTAGATTGTTGTTAAAGTGCAGAATGGTGATAGCTCTTGTCTTTTTCTCTATAGCTGTTGATGATGGGGTGGGTTGAGGTAGAGATATTTATAGTTACAGGAAATCCTCCATCATCATTTTGTGATTTTAAGCATAGGTGTCCAGAGTGTCTTTTATTGGTATTTTTCCTGTTATCTAAACAACCAACAGATCTGAATTTCAGTTTTTTCTTGGTTAACTTGATTGACAGCCTTATCTAAGAATAGTTTTTATTCTAAATCATATAACTTACTCAAGTGGTAAATATAGACTTCAGAGTGGAAAACATTGAACAGAGTTTGACTCAATTTCTATCGGTCAGACTGACAATTACCTACAGTGAGTGCTAGGCAAAAGAAATACAGCACCATGATGACCAAAAAATAAACTTCACAATAAGATTTAGAGCTGAGGAGCCTTAAGAAGTGCAAAAAATTTAGGAATATTGAGTTGAAGGAGGAGGTTTCTTCACTTCCCTCACCTTATTCTCAGTAAGAAAGTAGGAGACAGTGGTGTTGATGCCTACATGGTCAGACGGGTCGCTAACTAGCTGGAGGGCCACACCCAGAGGGTGATGGTGGATGGGTCTTATTCGACCTGGAGGGATGTGGGCAGTGGGGTTCTGCAGGGCTCGGTCCTCGGGCCCGCACTATTCAACATTTCCATCAGTGACTTGGGTGAGGGGGTAGAAAGTACCCTGTTCAAATTCACAGATGACACTAAGATGTGGGGTGAAGTGGGTATGCTAGTAGGAAGGAACAGACTGCAAGTGGATCCAGACAGGTTACAGGGGGGGGGTTGATGAGAACAGGATGCGGTTTAACACTGACAAGTGCAGGGTAATGCACCTGGGCAGGAAGAACCAGCAGCACACCTGCAGGCTGGGGAACTCCCTTCTTGCCAGTGTTGAGACGGAAAAGGATCTTGGAGTCATCATTGATGCCACAATGAACATGGGCTGACAAAGTGGGGACGTGGTCAGGAAGGCCAACCATACCTTGTTGTGTATCCACAGATGCATCTCAAGTAGGTCCAAGGAGGTGATCCTCCCCCTCTATGCAACACTGGTGAGGCTGCAGCTGGAGTACTGCATCCAGTTCTGGACACCACACTTCAGGAGGGATGTGGCCAATATGGAGAGGGTCCAGAAGAGGACCACCGGCATGATCAGGGGTCAGCAGGGCAGGCCCTACAAGGAGAGGCTGAGGGACCTGAATCTGTTTAGCCTCCAAAAGAGAAGGCTGAAAGAAGATCTAGCAGCAGTTTACAAACTAGTCAAAGGGGACCAGCAGGCATTGGGAGAGTCTCCGTTCCCCCGAGCAATCCTAAGAGTTACAAGAAACAACGGACACAAGCTAGAAGAGGGTAGTTTCAGGCTAGATATTAGGAGGCACTATTTCACTGTCAGGGCGGCTAGGACCTGGAACCAATTTCCAAAAGAAGTGGTGCTGGCTTCTACCCTGGGGGTCTTTAAAAAAGGCTGGATGAACATTTGGCCCCAGTATTCTTTCCTGATATGGCAGGGGGTCAGACTAGATGATCTCCTCGGGTCTCTTCTGACCCTACCAACTATAAAACTACGAAAAACAATAAGTTCTGTTTCCTGGAGCCAACTCTCTGACAATTGAAAATGACCCTATAGTGGTCACCAGCCAGTGGATCTCAATTGATTGGTAGATCTTGGAGTCAATCTAAAGGGGGTGGGGGCTGAGCACCCATGTGCCTCAGCCCAGCACATCAGTCTGAGGGGGAGGGAAATGGTGGGGGCTAGATTGGGGACTCTGCAGGGAGGGACAGTGCTGCAGAGGCAGGGGTAAGTTGAGTGAGACCCTGTTGGGGTGGGACTTGCCTACTGGGGTGGTGCACCCCCAAATAATTTTTCCTCCCTCTGCCTCCATCTGCCACCCCTCTTCCCTTCCCAAAGACTTACCTGCTAGGCTGGGGGGGAGGGGAAGAGGGTGGAGGATAGCACGTGGTAGATCTTGGGTTGCTATTAAATGCCAAAGGTGATCTCCAGCTTAAAAAGGTTGGAGACCACTGCTATAGACTGTATTAGTTCAGGAGGTACTTGAGAAGGACCTAGGGGGTACATGTGGGTAGGCGGGTGGAGATGGAACACTGCCACACAGTTTGCCGCCCACCCAGACAGATGTGGGGAATGGAGGAAGCTCTTTTTCCCCCCATGCCCCCACTTGATTTCTGGCCATTGTGGTATGATAGTTACAGAAAATGTTGCAAAATGTAAACTGCCCTGGTTTTGTTGTTTGTAGACAATTGACCTAAGACAGATGGATATGAAAACATGCCTTTTTCACTTAAGTTTAAGATCTCTTGGAAAGAAATTATTCTGTAGTCATGAACTTACATATAGAATTGAGGTGATACAGTACCATACTTCACAGAAGCTGTGAGAGGGAATGGCTGAGAGCTGTACTGTATGGGCATGTCCAGACAAGCGTGGTCCACTTCTGGTTTCGCCACTGAACATGTGGATCCCCCCCCCCCCCCATTTCTGTGGGATACTCCATACATCCTAGCAATCATAAGCTACCTCAAGGTATGTAGAAAAAACTTTTAAAGCTATCTATGTCTGAATAGCTGATTCTCTGAATCGGCATTGAATCTTCAGATTTGTATTTGGCTGAATTGAATCGGGGACAGCAATCCGAATCAATGAATTGAATCACTGTCCCAGATTCTGGCCGAACCTGAATTAAATAGGGCCCACTTCGCACACCCCTACCACATGCCACACAGTCTGGTGTTCTCTGCACTGCAAGGGGATGCTGCCTGAGTGTGCACTGCTACTTTTTTTCCTTTTTTGACCCCCGGATATCCGGGGGTCAAAAAAGGGAAAAAAAAACAAAAACCAAGGAGGAAAAAAACCTGAAGCAGTGCACACTTGGGCAGCATGTGCTGCTAAAAAGTAGAGCCAGTCTACTCGGAGCCATGCTGAGGCTTCTGGCCAGGCTCTGTCTGGCAGGATTGGCATGGCTGAAGCCCTGGGAGGCCCCCAGAACCCCAGATGAGATTTTTGGGGCCAGCACAGTGCTGGCCCCCACTCCCCTAGTACACCCAGGGCAACTTGCCACACATGACATGGACATTCTCTGGGGACATGTAGCTGTGGTGTAAAGTGGTGTAAGGTGCACCACTGCTTCAAGGTGCACCAGGGAACCAAGCGGCCACGCATGTCTGGACGTGTCCTATGGGACCTGGATTCTATTCCTTGCTCTGCCTGATGTGACAGTCTGGAAAATTTCAGTTATGTTACTTGTGCAATAGTTGAATGATGTTTACCTTATAAATTAGCAGCATGAGACATTTGCCCATAGTAAAAATGTAAAGGATGCAAATATTACCAACAGTCAGTGGAAGAGCTAGGTTTAGATGTCATGGTTTCTATGCTTGTGGACAGTGGAGTACAGTCAGATTTCATGGTTACCAAGTGCAACGGTAATGAAAGTCTAGAAAAATCCAGATTTCCTTCCTAGTAGTGGCTGGCTGGAAGATTTACAGTATTGACAGACGTGCAGCTCCCTGCTGTAACTCATGGTACTTCAATAAGTGCCATGAGTTTCCAGCATTGCCCTGGATCCAACAGATATTCAGAGTTGGGTCTGGGGGCTTGGGGAATCGAGCTCCAGTTTGGAGTGGCTGTGTGACTAGCTACTCTCCCCCTAGGCAAACTGAGGCTAGGGTTTGACCAGCCTATGCTGGTGGGTGGGGCAGATGGATTGGAGCTCCACTTCTGAAGACAGCAATTTTTTATTAATGTGGACAAAGTATGCTAATTTTGTCCATGTTTTAAACACACTTATGGGCAATGGCATTTTACATGAAATTAGAAATGAGCTGGTCTCTTATTTTATTCTCTTTCCTCTCCTTAGTTCCTTTGAAATGCTGGTTGCAAGGAGAAAGGTTGAAATGTTGGGTAAAGAATCTCATTCCATAGATGAAATGTGCATAATTGAAAGCCAGCCTTTTCTTGTTTACCTTATTTTCATTCTTTTCCACCTTTCACTTTTATTTACTTTTCTTGAATGAGAGGATTTATACTTTTACCAAGAATGAGGGGATTTAGAAAGTATGCCGTAGTTATAAGGTGCTAAGAATTTTTTTTAAAAATTTTATTTTAACCCAAACTAACAGATGTTTGGACAGTTGTAAAACTTGCTGGTAACCAAGACTTTTGTTTGCCTCAGAGCTGGAAAACTAACTTTGCCTTTGATTGAATAGAAGGGGAAGGCAAACTCACCAAAAGCTACAAAACTATATTTCTGTATAAGATTATTTGCAGGAACAGTTGCATTTTGGCTTTTCTGCCAATAACAATTCATATTGTAAAAAAGTCTTTTAGAAGTAAATTGTTTAAAAACTCTTTTTAAATAGCAAAAATGTTGGGGAACAGATATATTTTTGACATAGGATGATAATTTGTCATTTAAGATAATACAGTATTATGAAGCATTTTACAATGCATGGATTATTTGTAATCATACAGTTTGGGTCTCTGTCTTATCAATAGTTAGGCACCTCTGTCACTTTACTCATATGAGCAATCCTTTTGAAAAGCTATGAGGTATTTTGGTAGAATTATTTAGTTTATGGTAAACTCAGCGCTGCCAATACCTAAGCTTATAGTAAGATAACTAAGGTATCACTAGACTGCGGTATATGACGTGGACATATGTTGGTAGTATAGAGGTCTGTGAGGCGTTAAGATCCTGTAATGATGGAGAACAGCTTAAAATTTTAAAGCTCACAAGTCACTGTTTCATCTCAATAGAATGAGGCATCTTACAGGGTACAATAATGGAGCAACCACCATTGTCATCCCAAAGTGTTAAACAACTATCATTTTCAGGATTCTGAGTCATTAAACTAACTTACAATCATGTTGGTAAAGTTACTTACAGGGCACATCTGCATGAGACACCTAAATGTGCAGTAGTGTAGTTTACTGAGCAATAAGTGCATACGTCTTCATGTGTGTGCTTCCTGTGCAATAAAACCCCTTATTCCTGCAAATGCAGGTAGCAAATTTAGCAGGATTGGTTACTGTATAGTAATGAATGTGTAGACACAACCCTGGAGAAAGCTTGCTTCTGGGTCTGCGCTGCCACTAGCAGGTGCCTCAGGATAGCTCCAGGGCTTCAGGCTAGGAGCCTCTCCTGCTCCAGGGCTGGGCTGCCTCTGGTTTTAAAGGCCCACGGGCATTTTGAGTCCTTGGGCACACCAGAAGAGAGCCTGAGGGCTCTTGAGGCTCTGTGTCACCCTGGACAGGCTGCGGCCTAGCTCTGCCAGCCTGCCCGAACCCCAGTGCTGCTGCCTGGCACTGCAGTGCTGCATGACTGCCAGGACAGCATTGTCCAGGCCAGCAGGGTGCTGCAAGTTGCAGTGGCCTCTGGCCAGGCCTGCCAGCTCACAGACCCAGCTGCAGGCAGCTTCTAGCCAGAAGGGCTAGTGCCACCTGGCGACAGCCCACCCCCAGCAACTTGCCCTGTGCCTGCAGGTGCTGTGGGACATTGCCTCTGCCACGCAGCTGCCAGCCCCATGCCATGCCCCTGCTGGGTCCTGAAGCCAGTTGTCCAGGCCCAGCAGGACAGGGACAGCCATGCAGGAACCCAGAGAGCTTGCAGAGGACTCATGATGGCCTTGTCCTCCTCACCTACACCTGTGCTCATGTCTGTGCCTTCCACCTGGGGCCCCAACTGGGCTAAGGAGGACACAGGTGATCTTGTGGTGCTGTGGGGGAGGCAGAGGTGCAGCATGATGTTTAGTGGGTTGGGTATTCCAACGCCCACATCTGAGGCCCTGTCAGTCCAGATGCAGGAGCATGGGCAAGACTGGTTGCTGCAGTAGTGCCACATAAAAGTCAAGGCCTTGCAGGCATAGAGGGTTTTCTTGACCAACCACCATTGTCAGTCTGGCCTGTATGTCCACACCCTTTATGCAGCAACCAATAGGCATTATTGCACCCCTGGACCCAGGCTACAGCCATGCTGTCTACAGCAGAATGGGTGGCTTGCCTGAGTCCCCACCCCAGTCTAGTGCCTCTGGTGGCACATCACTGGAGGAGGGCCCCTTGGGCATCCAATGCCCCATCCTGCTGAGCTCCTTGGCTGCAGTCTCCACCTGAAGCTTGGGGAGCCCTGGTTAGTGCCTGCCTCAGCAGGTCTATAGCCCCAGGGCCAGCCATGAGTTGCAGCTGCCCATGACACTGTTAGCACCACTGCCCATCAGGTAGTGCTTAGGGATTGTTAAAGCACAATTAACCCTTAAATGGAACATAAAATATGAATGAAGACAATTCAGTGTCTTAAAATCAAAGTCCCAGACAACTTGGTATTCTAAAGTCAAAGTCTAACTGTATTAGTACAACAAGTATTATCTTAGCTGTTTATATATACAGAGAGAAAGAAACATTTAGTCAATCTAACCCAATCCCAGATGTTACTTTGCTTAACAGAAAAAATGGCTGTTCAGTTCCTGGAAGCAAAGGGTACATCATTGGCTGGGACAGTCCAGACAGGTATTGAAGGCTGGATTTATGATGACCACCACAAACTTTTTTCTTCCCCCTTTTATGTTTTTCTTCAATGTCATTTATTTGACTCTGCTTTTGGATTAGTCTCTCTGCAGTCAGCATAGTGTCCATCTTTTATCCTGTCAGCATATTTTTTTGTCTAACAGACCTATTACAATCACGCCTCTTAATTTCGTCTTTTTCCAGTGTCTGTCTTTGGGCATTGTCCATTGGTCTTCCTTATCACCTTTCATTTATGTATCCAATTCTTTCATTCCTCTGATTCAGCTGGTTTGTGCCAAGTTCAGTTAATTGGAGCTAGTAACAAGGCCATTGCTATGTTATGTTAAAAGAACCTTTCACAGTGATGGAAAAAGAAAAGATAATATAATGAGTACCCATGAGCTAGACAAAAACAAGTCAAAGCCAGCTAATAATAAAACCAAAAGTTAATGACGATAAAACTTATGCAATGATTTAAATGAGGCTAAAATATAAACAATAATATAAGCAGGTGCAACTTCAAAACATTAAGCGTCGCAGCTACCCTAACAACACCACTAGCTGCCAGCAATGCCAGCTGCTCCCCGGGGAGGGGGGGGACCCGGCCGGGCACCTGCACACCACACTCCACCATTGGAGGATACCACCTGGAGCTGCATGCTGTTGCCAGCAGCCAGGACAGAGCAGAGCCAGTGCCCATGCTGGCCCTAGCTGTTGATGCTGTTCTCTAGCATTGCCTCCTAGTATAATGTAATTGGAAGGATCCCTCGTGTGCTCGGTATGACCAGAAAGTTCTAGAGGCATCAAACTACTGACCTTAATGATATCATGACATACTTTTTATGAGAAGAGCAGGCTCATTTGGCTAGGTGTTATATAATCAGGTTTTGGTGCAAAATGTCACTATTTTAGAAAAGTAAAACTATACTTACCTAAAGTAACTGGACACCTGGGTGGTCAAAGGGATGCTTGACAAGTGATTGAAGGCTCATCTGTCAGAATGATTGGTTAAGCATGAGATTGTTAACCTCTCCTCTCTCACCACTTCTGTCAAAGTGGGTGTGTGGGACAGTGAGAGAGTCTCTGTGTGTTTCTGGTTGGGTCTGTCTATATGTTGGTGACAGACTGTGTGTGGTCTAAATTGAGTTGCTGAGGAGGCAGCATTTGAAACTTGGGTTTGGCTTAGAATACACCCTAAGCCATCTCACCTGGGGAAGTAGGTAAAGTATAACCCCACCCTTATCTATTAAGTGCCAGGTACTCTGTTGGGGTGGGGGGAAGGTGTAGAAAACTTCACCAGGGAGGAGATTAGAGCTGCTCCAGCTCCCTATATACTGACAAAACAAGCAATGAGAGCCTGACACTGTGCGGTGAGCACGTTAGAGAGAGCTATTGATCTTTATTGTGTGTTTTTACCCTCTGTATATTTATTATCTATAGGTATGTTTTGTTACTGACTAATCCTTGTTGTTTATTGTCTTTTATAAATTTAATAGTTTTTGTGGTTGAATTATAATTTTCATTCTGATTAATTTGACATGGGGTGGGGCTGGGCAAGTCCACCAGTTTAAAACTGAGGTTTTCTTTTGTTGGCCTGTGTGGTCAGACCAACACTCAGGATCTCAATATTGTACTGTTAGGCAGGAGGATGTGATGCAATTGCACATCTACAAACACAAATCAAGTAAGTGTGCGCACATGTGCGCGCACGCGCGCACACCCTCCCCCCAACTAGTCTAGGCACATGTATACCTATCACCAATCCAAGCACTTACATTACATACCCCCAAAATTAGACAAAAATCAGTTGTCCATACCTGCACACTCCGTACACATACACAGATCACTAATTTGTATGTCATGTGTGCGCGCACGCGCACACACACACACACATGCACACACCAGTTCACATGCATACAACCCACCTATGGATAGGTAAGTTCCTAACTTGGATGGTAGGGTATGTATGTATGTATGTGCATGGGGTACCTGGGATACTTGGGGGAAGGTTAAGGTGAGAGAGAGTTAAAATGTAGGGAGTGAAAGTTGCCAGAACTGGGATTAGAACCAGTGGACTAGAGAGAAGCTGGCTGAGGAACTGAGGCTTGGTAGATTGGGGCTGGAAACTGAGGCAGACAGCAGAGATATTGGTGGGGGACAGATAAGTGGTGGCAAAGAGGAGACAGCTAGGAAAGAGAGAGGCAGAAACCTGGGAGACTGGGGCTGGAAACAGGCTGACAGCTTAGAGATAGTGGGGGGATATAAGGGGTGGCAAGGAGGAAGCAGTCACGAAACAGACAAACACCCAACTTGGGGTTTGAAAATAGGTTTATTAAACAGATAACACGTTACACAGCCCCATGAAGTTATTGGTGCACGCATGCACACAATGGTGGCAGGAGAAAGAGTGGAAAGGCTGGAGTCCAGGTAGGGAAGAGAAACAGAGTTCAAGTCATTGGTTGAAGAGGAGGTAGGGGCTGATAGTTATCTATCCAGGCTGGAAAGGAGTCCTTGTCCAGCAGGTATTGTCCAGAGGGAGTTGCCAGCGGGGCCTTTGGGTGGATAGGTGGTATGGCCTGGTGCTAGTCCAGATGGAGAGGGTATCCTAAGGAGTCAGTCTTCACTATTCTTTTTTTTATGGGGCAGACCACCTCTGATCTCCTATGGGGAGGGCCTGTCCAGGCAATGTGAATCCTGTTCCAGAGGGCTCCAGATGTTCTTACTGAGCATGTGCAGCCTTGGCACAATGGTGAGTTGCCTCATCTTTTGTTTCTTAAATGTTGAGGGTGGTTCCAATGGCTGGGTCATTGGTCCAGGTCTTGGTGTTGATCGTTTGGTTATTCAGAGGGAGCTATTTTTAGACCTACTGCCATTGTTTCTCAAGCACCCTCATTCATTCCCATTCATTCAGGAGCCAAGTTATATAGGAGGGGTATGTATAAGTTATGGGTTACACAGCCGGGCCTGGGGACAGGATAGAGACTTGACAAACAAAATGGAAACTTGACATGAGTTATGCTACCTTACATATGTAGGCCTAAATCATATAGTATCAGTAAAACAGTAATATAGAACAGTAAAAATCAATGTAAACAATTATACAATAGAAAGAAGGAAAAAAAAACAAAACAAATGCAACTTGCTACCAAAATAGGATGTGCTTCAGCATTTTATGTTTTAGTTCACTTATACTTTATCTATAGGGAATAGAGAGAGAGAGACAAAGTCAGAAATGGTTGGGGAAGCAGAGGGAATGCATTTTAAAAGGGAAAAAAAAAAAAGAAAAACTGGGGGTTTTGCTATACTTTGAGGAGGCCTAGCAATTCTCTAATTTAATTGAGTTAGAAAATTTTGGTCCTTCACAGTCATGTGGTAAGGCCCGCACTGGCGAGAGGGCCCTCCCTGCCCACACTCCCCTGGCCGCAGGTTCCCCTCCTCCATAGCACACATGAAGGTGGGAGATGCTACCAAACTTTATTGAACAGCCTATGCTCCCACATGCCAAGGAACATGTCAGTGCTGGTGGCAATGGCTTCCTTAGCAATGAGGGGCTGGGATCTGTAGGACAGCCACAGGTAACCCTTCAGGTGGCAGTGGAGGTTGTGGGGAAGCCTGGGCTTGCTCCCTGCACTGTCATAGCTCAGGGTCTTGTACCAGGTGTGTACCATGGCCATTGTCAGCAGCAGGGTATAGTGGATTGGGCACCCTTTGGTCCATGCAAACAGCTCTTCATGCATTGCCCATGAGCATCTCCCTGGAGAGGCCCCCTGCAGGGAGCTCAGGGACATGGGCAGCTCCTCATCCCAGTTGTCTGGGAGTCCTGTGCTGCCTTAGTTCAGCTGTTGTGGGATGGGTGGTAGCACAGGAGAGTGGCTGGGCTGAAAGGTTGGGGGGAGGGAAGTGGGGCCTGGAACTCACCAGTCCCAGGGGAGCTAGTGGGCATTGGGGACCTTGCTCAGTGCCTGCCTGGGCCTGGGCCTTCCTGTCTGACTTACTATGGTTCCTAAACACCTATGCACACCTCCCCCCCCCCCCCCGGACCCGATCAGAGGCTGGCCAGCACATGGCCCCTGGAACAGATCATCTTATCAGAGAAATGTTACCAACTTTCACAAACAGCTTTTATCTCACAGCTCTGCTGGTCCTGCAGCTGAATTCAGGGGAGAGGCCTCCCATGGTAGCTGGGATGAAACCTCAGGGTCACCACTGCCCACAGTTGAGGCCCTATAGATATGCTGGCTGTACCAGAGGTGGATGCAGGACCACAGTGTCCTCCTGCAGCAGCTGGTGGCAACATCACACAACTGTTTGGAGGACTCACAGGCCTGGCAGGAAGAAGACATTGCCCACAAGGGCATTCAGGGTCGGGCAGACCAAGAGTTTTAGACAGAGCTCCTGGCCCTGGAGCATGAGTTGCTCTAGCTACTGCAGGAGCAGAATGCCATCCTGGCTGGGCAGTGCAGGTCCTGGATGACTACTGGATGTTGAATATTGTTCTGGCCCTGGCAGCTGCATTCATGCTGCCTGCTCCCCAGCCCCTGACCCTAGCCACGCCTGCTCCTCAGGCAGCTGCCCACCAACCTGCAGCAGGACCCCACTGGAGCCTGGGAGGAGGTCATGCACCACCAGCGGCAGCCAGGAGACCCTGGCCTGGCCTCTGCCTTGGGTCTGGTGCTACCCAGTCTCCCCACCTGGGCCCAGACTTACTACTTGCCCCTGCTCTAACCCTGGGTAAGCCCCCCTGTCACAGAGCACTAGGGTGCCCTGTGCCTGAAAAAGGAAGAACTGCTAGAGAGGGAGCCCTAGTATTGATTAGGCAGCACAGCTGTGGGTTGCTGGGGCAACTAATGAGAGGCAGCTGACCAGAGAGGGCAGGGCCTAGCCCTCATAAAGCCCAGGGCTGAGGCCAGGCTGGCAGTTCCCTGCCAGCTACCAAAGAGAAAGGAGCTCTGCCCTGAGAGAGAGGGGTAACCTGATGCAGGGGATGCAGCTGAGAGTTGAAGGGTCACTGGTAGGACCGAATGTTGTTTGGGCCTGCAGGCTTCTGTTTTGTTGTAGCCAAAGGGCTTGTATTTTGTTGTTGTTGTTACAGCCAGGCGGCTTATGTTGTTAATTGTAGCCAAGAGGCTTGAGTTTACTTTGTTGGTATTTATGAGACCGGTGGTTTGGGTGACGCTATTAGGGGTTGGAGGAGGCTTCAGGGCAACACCCTGGCGGCAGCGGTGGGGGGGGACCCCAGTGCCAGTTAGGGTGCAGTATTCTCATAGGGGCCCACAGGGCGTGGGCCCCTAGTGCCAGGGAAGGTGCAGTTGAGCGCCACTAAGGATGCAATTTGCGGGGTGTGTAGACCCCAGCCCAAAGAGGGGCATTTGAAAGAGCCCAGGCATGGGTGTGGTGAGCCCCAGGCAGGGGGCAGTATTGTAAGAAGCCCAAGAGGGGCAATATTGCAGGAGCTCTAGCATGGGCACTGCGAGCCCCAGAGGGGGCAGTGTTATTGGGAAGCCTGGGGCGGGCACAGCGAGCCTCAGAGAGGGGGCAGTGTTATTAGGAGCCCAGTGTGGACACAGTGAGCCCAGAGAGGGGGCAGTACCAGCCCAGGTTGGGCACGGTGAATCAGAATAGAGACAACAGCAATTCCATCTGCGAGGCTTGGGCTGTGGTATTGGGGAGGAAAGGAGCTGCAGATATACTGCCCCCACCACTAGGGGCACTAAGGGCAGCCTCCTGCTAATTAATTCTTTAATTAACATCAAAGACATGGCAGGCAAGTAGGTGGGCAGTTTGCCCAGAGACAGGTGCGTGGGCCCCGAGGAGGGTGGCCTAGGTCCTCTGCCTGTCACCCCCCCCCCACCTGCCACTGTCATTGTGGCATGTGTGCCCTCAGGAAAACAGCCAGAGGATGGGCTGCTGGCTGCCTGCCCCTGGGCTTTGTCCCCTA
>JAGPOW010000261.1:57553257-57568398 GCA_030014935.1 Caiman crocodilus | reverse complement strand
CCATTGGTCCTAGTTACCCCTGGTGGTGCCCTGGAAAAAAGAGCCTGCCCTATTTCCTGCTGATCACCCCTCAGCAGCTTATAGGCAGCCACCAGGTCCTGGAGCTCAGTGCTCCTTCCCCAAGCACTGGAAAGAACCAGCCTAGTGCCTCCGCCGGCCCCAGTCTTCAGTGGCAGCCTGCTATCACCCTGTGCACAGATCCAGGGGCGTACATCCCTGAGAAGAGCCTGACACAGTCTCCCAGCCTGCAGCCTTCCTGGGGAACAAGAAGCAAAAGGCCTTCACTACCCCCCCACCGTATCCAGTGATAGTTTTTATTGCAGGTGGTACCAGTTGTTCCCAGGGCTGCTAGGGTAAGTGCAGCTGAACTGCAATGTGTCCTGTGTCACCCAGGGCTCTGCTTGCTGCCACTCCCCCCAGCCTCTGCTGCAGCAGCCCTGGGAGCAGCTGGCACTAGCTGTCTGCACCACAGCATGGTGCAGCCCAGGAGCTGGGGTGAGTGGGGACAGGCAGAGCCCAGGCACAGCAGGACAGGCAGAACATGATGCAGCCCTGGGAATGGCACCCCTTCCCCCTGCCCCTTTCCCAGTCCCAGCCTCAGTCCCTCATTGCCCGGGAATGTATCCCTATCTGTTAGGGCTGTCTGAAGCTTTGGTAGCTGATTTGATGGCTGAATTGAATTGGGACAGTGACTTTGAATCGTCGAATCAAACCGCTGTCCCTCAAGTTGGCTGAATCTGAACCGAATACTTGCTGCTTCACACCAGCCTAATGTGTAGACTCAATTTGTGAGATGTGTGTGCGTATAATATTGCTAATGAAGTAACCTTTGTATAAACCTCAATTTTTAATTTACATTCTTCACATCTACCTTTTTAAATTTTAGGATTTAACTTTTCAGATATTTTAATGGCTATTTATCATCAAATAGTAGCCATTGGGACTCTAAAAAATCCTATTTGTTTTCCCTCAGAGGCAGATTTAATACTTTCATTTGATCAGAGTGTAGGGGCTGGGCCAGAATTTGGAGTGCAGGAGATCGGGTATGGAGCCAAGGCTTGAATATGTGGAGCAAAATGGTAGGGTAAGGGTTAGAAAAGAACAATGTCAGATGAGAGGTCAGGGAGGCTATGGCTTTGGGAGATGGGGTCAGGATGCTATATTATTGTAAGGGTAAATCCAGTTTTTGCCTAACCTGTTAATCTCTGTTCAATAAATGCTCTGGTAAGTATATATTTTGGTCAAATCCCCTCTTGGCTTTAACTCCAAGTTAAAGGATCAGTTTTATTCTAACATTTATGACTAATGTATAATGAATAAACCCTCAAATAAGTAATTAAGGTCTGTTAGTTAGTTTCCCATTACATTTCTTGGATGGCACAAACACTAGAAGTTTTACATTGCTCAGGATAAATTAGATAAATTAATTAAAAGTTATAAACCCCTAAGGTTTCTGTCATGAAACTCTCATATCTGGTGGTAGTAATCCATTCCGGTATAAAATTTACTTGAAAGACATATGGTTAGATACTTGTATTGTGAGTTCTACTGTAAAGCTACAGTATAGCCCTGCAGGTCAAATAAAAGAAATTTATGATTTAAAATGGATGGTGATAAATCTATTTTAAATAACTTCAATGAAATGAAAACCATATGGTTGCATTCATGAAATCATCATGAAATTAAATACTGTTTTAGTCATTAGACTATTCTATGTGGAAAAGAGAATAAGTTAAATAGGTAATAGCCCTGATCTGGAGTGAAGGGAACCCCATTTCCCTCAGAAAAAATAAAACTGTATTGTATCAAATTACATACAATGACACCAAAAGCTCAGGGGACCTGTTCTTCACAAAAGACATATAGATATTGCAAATACAGGAAGGTGAAGTACTTTTTTTATAGCTCCACTTCAGCTGGGGCCAGCCAAATAATTCTTCAAAAATCCAGTCATGTATGCTTCTGATAACTTGTTTTTGAGTCCTTGGGTCTTAACCAAAGCCATCTATTTTTTTTTTATACATTTACTTTTTTGTTAAGCGGTAATGTTTCTAATCCAACGCCTAGCAATATCTTAGCATATCATTGCATTGTTTAGATTGTTATGATTCTGAAGAAAAATGGTTTGTGATTTTAATCGAGACCAATATAGAGGCATGGTAGCCATCTCAAGTGCCATCAGTGCTCCAATTCCTCCATTACACACAGAAAATTAGGCTGTTTGATTCAGATATGCACACCAATTTTGGAGGTCTGATTTTTGGGGAAAAGAGTGCATGTGGTATGTGGGGAAAAAAAGTGTTTTTTGAGCCTGCCCATCCCCCACCCCCTTTTCTCTCTCTCCCCAGTTCATTTTGCTACTGGCTACCATCATTTCTTTATCCTTGCATTGTGAGTTCTGTCACAATTTTGTAGAGGAAGAGAAACAGAATCTCAGCCAGTATGGTCTAAGAAGTAAATTAATATGATACTTATGTCTGCAACACACTATTCAACTATTCAACAAAACACTTAAAAGCATGGATAAATTTACATGTATGCTTGAGATGCATTTACTTTCATGTTTCAACTTAAGCACATGCTTCAATTTATCTTGAACTGAGATGGATTTAAATGCCTGCTTTGCTTGGCTGAAATGTAACCCTTAATCACACTTACGAGAATACTCTCGCTGAAGTTCAGGATCCTGTGAATTAAGTTTATAGGTCAGGATGATGTTTCCTACTTGGAATATATGGATTAATTGTAACAGTGTTATCTTTGGGGTTACACTAAAAAGGTAAAAGGTTTAGCATGGTTTAGTTAAGCCTCCCTCAACCTTTTGAACTAGAACTGTTGGATCAGACTTCATTCCTACTGATATCAGTTATAAAATATTCATCATGAGAATACATTTCACGATGAGTTTTTTTTTTTCTTTTCCACGCTGGCTGGGTGTTGGATAGTTTGTAAGTATTGTCTCACAAGAATAATTTTCCTTGGTGTACTTCTGTATTTTCACTTTGTACATCAGAAAAGTTAAGATAATAGTTTAAAATTTAGGATCATGCCCATTTCCAGGCTTGGGATTAACTTCATGGTCAGTTTTTACTTTTCCCCCCAAACATTCGTAGTGATGCTTGGGTGCTTAACTTGTGCTGCCTTAAAGGAGCATGTGTTTTAAGAGCAAGAGTCAGCACTTTCTTAAACTCAGCCCTGGATTAATTAGCAACACATTTGCAAATGAGTGATTCTTTCTTATTATTTCTTAAAATTAGTGATAATAAGCTCTCTTGTCAACAGCTCAGTTTTTATTTTTGCATTAACATTTTAAATTAAAAAGCCTGAGAATGGCAAAGAATTCAGCTTCAGCAGGAGGAGCTGACTCAGTATGAGTGAAGGTCTCTGTTTTCCCCCTAGTTCCTGTTCATAAGTGCTGCTTTAGTATATTGAATACAAGTGGAATAGATGTTACTGTTACAATGAGCAAGGTCACTTTTAAAATGGAGTTATACTTCACATTTTCTAGCAATAAATAGGAAGGCAAATAAGTATTGTCTCTCAGATTGAGACCTTTCTTGTTTTACTTGCTTGGTTTTTGTCCCTCTTATTACTGGATATCTATTTATAATCTGTGCTTCTTGTTTTAACTTGCACTCATTGGTTATTATTGTATTGGACTAATTACTGTTGTGAGGAAAACAAAATCTCCAAGTAAATTTAGGCTGTGGGGAAACCGATCGTGGAAATGATCTGAGCCTTTTTGCCCCCTGCAGAGTGAACCTGCAATCTCAAATAGGCTTTTCATTTCATCTTAACTTCCCAATTGGGCTCCAGTTCTTCAGTGATTTGTGCTCTCTGAGGGTACACACAGAAGTGCGACTCCTCCTTGTAATTGAGAACACTTTGCAGGAATTGTTCCGAATTGCAGTGATCTCCTGGAACAAGCAGAAGTTCACTTTGGCTTCAGGGGGAGGGGGCTCTAGCTGTTGGAGCCTGCAGCTGCTTCCGCTAACAGCAGGCCCCTTTTTCTTCCAGCCTGCTCCTGTTCAGAATAAGGTGGGTGGAGGGAGGGGGGGAGAGGAGCAGGAGCAGAAGGAGCTCATTCTAGGGGTTCCCCAGCCACCTCTGGAGGGTGGGGGGTGTGAACTGGAGCCCACACTCCCTCCTCACAGGCTAACAGCATACTGGGCTGCATTAATGGACTGTTGTCAGAAGATTGAGGAAAGTGATTATTCCTCACTATTCAGCAGTGGTGAGGTCACATCTGGAGTACTGTGTCCAATTTTGGGCCCCCCACTACAGAAAGGATGTGAACAAATTGGAGAGAGTCCAGCAGAGGGCAACAAAAATGGTTAGAGCTCTGGGACCATGGTTTGTGAAGAAAGGCTATGGGAACTTGATTTATTTAGTCTGGAGAATCAAAGGCTGAGGGGGGATTTAATAGCAACTATCAACTACTGGAAGGGTGGTTCCAAGAGGCTGGAGCTAGAGTGTTCTCAGTGGTGGTGATGAAAGAACAAGGAGCAATGGTCTCAAGTTGCAGCAAAGGAAGTTTAAGTTGGATATTAGAAAAACATTCTTGCTAGGAGGGTAGTAAGGCATTAGAACAGGTTACCCAGAGAGGCTGTGGAATTCCCATCCTTAGTGGTTTTTAAGACTTGGCTAGACAAAACCTTGGCTGGGATGATTGAGTTTGGGGTGGTCCTGCTTTGATCAGGAGATTGGACTAGATGATCTCTTGATGTCCCTTCTAACCCTAATATTCTGTGATTCTAAGCCATCCAAAATTGTACTTGGTTTATTTGATATCACGGTACCTTTTGTTTTTTTTCATAGTCCTTTGCAAAATTTAATTCAGATTTTGCAAGTGATCTTTAGTTTCACAAATAAAGAGGCTTTCATTTTTAAATCCTTCTATTCTTTTCCTGTCTACAGCAGGAGTGGCCAACCTACGGCATATAGGCTTCACATTCCACCTGTGGCATATGTGTGGCATGCAGTAGATCAAGGAGAGGACAGGCCCCACAGTAACAGATAGGGCAGGAAGTAGAAAGCAGAGAAGCAGGCTGGCCAGGTAGTGCAGGATGGCGATCGGAAAGAAGACCATGAGATTGGCAGTGGGGGAAGGGGATCGGAGTAGCTCTTGCAAACACAGCAGGGTTAATTTGTGGCATGCCTCGCAAAAAGGGTTGGGCCCCACTGGATTATAGGATGCTTTATTCTGCTTTGCCCAGAAAAGATCAGGTTTTTTTTCTGGTGACAGGAGCAGTCTCCAAAGGAATACTATCAAAGTTTTGTTTTGTTTTTTGTCAGGAGAGATTTCTACATTACTGTTTAGTAAGAATGACAGTAAAACCGTTTTGAACCTGAAAGGCACCTCTGCAGGAGAAGTCACTCTAGGAATCAAAAGTCATTATTCATTTTCAATTCACTTAAAGTGGAAACTAATCATTTACATGAGACTACATTTTAATGATTATATAGAATCATTGGGTTAATAGGGATCTTGAGGGTATGCCTATGTTGGCTCCTCTGTAATAGTGGACACATTGCATAGAAAGAAACCTGATATTTGTACTTGCTCTGTGCATTCCCAAGTCTGTATATTCCCACAGTAGAAAACTTGTTTTGGGTCTGGGCATACATGGCCATTCTCAGCGGCCAGCTCAGTCTTGCAGAGGAGGTAGTGGATCTTCCCCCCCAAAGGGATGCTAACCTTAATTCCGTACTAATTTCAGAAGTGTTTTTGTTTCACTGCTACTGGCCCTGCCATATAATCTCTGTACAATCCAGGGATACATACAGAATCCTTCATGAGGCGGAAATCCAGTTTCCTGCCAGAATAAATGGAACTTCTGGTACAAAAGGTCACAGTGATACCTCCCCTTCTAGGCATCAGGAGTTCATAGTGGGAACACTGCCAAATGGAGATGGGTGGGAACAGGATCCTGACAGCCATTGACTCACTTTACTACCATAATGATAAATAACAATCACAGTGTTCTTGTACTGTCTCTCAGCTGTGAAGTTTGCCAAGTGCTCTGTAAACACTATATATACAGGATGCAGGAGTCACTTAATGGAACCACCTCTGGGATGAAGTATAGTGACAATTTAACAGAGGTTGAATGGTTCTGCAAATAGACTACAAATCTAGGACTCGGTTAACCTGGGTTTTGTTTCTTGACTCTGTTACTGACTGGGCAAATCATACTGCCTCTGTTCATTTCTTCTCTTGTCTTGTATTATGTGGATAATAGGCTCTTCAAAGAAGGGACAGTCTTTTTCTGAGTGTGCAGCACTAACTGTCATCAGACCCTGATACTATTTGCAGTATCTAGGGACTGGTGTAGTATTACTACTACTGCTACTGTTTCTAGCAGCAGTAACTGGCAGTATTACACATCCAGTTAGAACAGGAAGGGAATACAATGTATTCCAAATAAGACTACATCCTTATCTAATCTGTCTGTTGGGTTTTCTTGTAATGGTTTCTTATCACTGTTGTATCCGAGTATTAAAAAAAGTATTCCATGTATTAAAAAAGACACAACAATTCTTTCTTTTCCCACCATATATGAATAAAGGTTTGGTTGGTATTATGTATTTTGTACCACCAGAAAATGGTCATTGTGGGAACCCTAGGCCAAAGAAGGGGACAATTGGTGGGACTGATTAAAACTACTATTAGAATCAGTATCATAGAAAAGTATATCTGGAAGGACCTCCAGAAATCATGAAGTCCACACCCCTTCCTACAGCAGGTTCTTCCCTATCTAAACCATCCCATACAAATCCTTTTCTAACTAACACAGTCAACTCTGTCACACTATCACAAGGCATAGTACCCTTAACTGCCATAGATACAGCAGGGAGTCAAAAACTAGCATCTTGCTGTTGCAAGGGTTGTTAAAATATGCTTGGCAGATTGAAGGAAGAGGGCCAAGTTTTTCTCACTACAGAGGAAGGAAAACCTCCCACAGTTCATGCCAATCTTGACTGTAGATGTGGTGATCAGCCTGACCCTGAGGGATAGGGAAGACCCTTTAGCTAGGAACTTTTGGGTTGTAGTGCCAGTAGGAGCATGAATATACCCCAGTCAACAAATCCCTAGCCTTTGCTTCAGTGAACACTCAATACTTCTGAGGAAAGTGACTCTTCCCCTGCCCCTCAACATATGTAGCAGCAGGAGGAGAAAAAAAATCCTTCCTGAACTCGTGTAGCAACCAGAAAAGCCCAGAAACATGGGAAATATGCATAGTAGAGCATAGACAAAGTTATTCTTATATTATCCCTGCTCAATTCTTATCCAGCCTCTTCTTGAACACCTCCAATGGTGGAGAGTCCACAGTTTCCCTAGGCAACCTATTCCATTACTACACTGCTCTAACTGTGAAAGTTTTTCCTAATATCCAATCTAAACTTACTTTGCAATTTCAAGCCATTGTTCCATGTCCTGTTCCCTTCAGCATGAAATAAAAGATGTTTTCTCTCTTCTTTATGGAAGCCTTTAAGGCTGCTGTCATGTCCTCTCTTAAACACCTTTTCCATAAGCTGAACCTGCCTAGCTCCTTCAGTCTCTCCTTGGACTTGCTTTCCAAGCCCTTTGTCATGCTTGTTGCCCACCTCTGGCTCCTCTCTATTCTTTTTCATGACTTCTTCATGCACTTACGAATATTCTTCATCAGTGCTATAGCAAGGAAATTTGGCACCTGGCATAAAGCCTGCAGCGGCAGCCTGCCTTCACTCCACACACAGATCTGAGGGGCACCCCCCCCACCACATGCTTGCCCGGGAGTGCACACAGTGGTGGGAGTCACCCTCCTCCTGTCCCTGCACACTGCCCATCAACCCCCCCCCCCAACAAACCACTCAGCTCCCCGGCTAGGCCTGTTGGTGCCCCTTGACTTCAGTGCTAGGGACGGTTACTCTAGTCGACCCACTTTTGCTATGGTACTTCTTCATACACCTTGCTTTTGTCAGCATTGAACTTCATCATGTTAGGTTGGAAAGCTGGGCTGGTGCTATCAGGATCCTTCTGAATTTTGCTCCTGTCCTCCAATGTGTTTGCAATGCTTCTCAGTTTGATGTCATCTGCAAATCTGCTCAAGAAGCTCTCTATTCCAGCATCCAGATCATTAATAAACACATTGAACAGCACTGGGCCCAGCACAGACCCCTGTGAGACTCTACTTGAATCCTTCAGCCATTCTGCTATGGGTACATTTATAGAATCATAGAAACAGAAAATTAGGGTTGGAAGGGACCTCAGGAGGTCATCTACCAAACTTCTGCTCAAAGCAGAGCCATCCCCAACTAAATTATTCCAGACAGGGCTTTGTTGAACTGGGTCTTAAAAATCTCCAGGGATTGTCATACCACCACCTCTCTAGGTAACCCATTCCAGTACTTCACCACCCTCCTAGTGAGAGTTTTTCCTAATGCCCAGTCTAAACCTCCCTTGCTCTAATTGGAGGTATCATTACATAATTATTGTTTGCTTGTAGCTATTGAGTCAGTTGCTTAGTTGTAGTAATTGAGGCAGTTATTGAGCCAACATTTCTCCAATTTGTTTATGAGAAGGTCATGTGGAACTATATCTGTAGCATTGTCTTCATTCACCAAAGTAGTTACTTTGTCAAAGAAGGAGATCAAGTTTGTTGGGTATGATTTGTTCACAGTAAATTCATGCTAGCTGCTCATGATCAGCCTTTCCTTCTTCAGAGCCTTGCAAATGGACTGCTTTATGATATGCTCCAGTAACTTACCAGGTATAAAGGGGCACTATTAAAGGTGCTTTGACACATTTTGATTCAAATGTGTTGGAGCAGACTCTGGAGTATTCTAATCTCATGTATTCAGTGTCCCACGTTAAAAAATGGCACCGGGGGTGCTTTAACAGGATTGTCGAATGAGCTTTAGTTAAAGTGCCCCCACTGCCATTTTGAAGTGTGGGGAACTGAGTACATGAGACACAATGGGCGTTTTAATTAGAGTGGCTCCTGAGAGCTGCTCTAATTAAAATGTGCCCATCCTCCCCACCCCAGACCTTGTGTATAGGCACTCAAGATGATTGACCCCTACTGGTCCGTAGTTCCCTGCATCCTCCTCTTTTTAAAGAGGTGCACTATGGAACTCTTTTTTAGTCCTCGGGTGCCTTGTGTGTCTCCCATGATTTCGTAAATAATATTGCCAAGGGTTCCAAGACGTCCTCTGCCAGTTTATGGGATGAAGTTAATCAGGCCTGTCTGTCTTAATTTTATTAAGACCCATCAAAAGCTCTGACAGTCTCTTTTGTTATCTCATCCCTCAGCTTGTTTCCTTCCTTTCCAAATAATCCTTATTAGCTGTCTGGTTGCAGCTTAATTTTATTGTGAAAACGGAAGCAAAGTAGCTGTTGAGCAGCTCCACCTTCTCTGCATGTTCTGTTAAGAGTTTGCTCTGCTATTTAACATTGCACCTAGAAGCTCCTTGCACAACTACATAGGTCTCTTGCTATTCTTTTTTGTGCTTCCATTGTGTCGGAACAGTTTTTGATGATCTTCCAACGTGGTGTCCTTTAGAAGCTTCCAGTCTTCCTGGGCACCTTTATTCTTCAGACTGTTCTATGGCACTGTGCCTGCTGTCTCCTTAAATCTGTAGAAATCCACCTTTTTAAGGTCTGGTGTCTTAGTTGTGCTGACTTTGTGCTTTCCCCATCTCAAGATCATGAATCCTATCCTATTGTGATCAATTCCTCCCCAGGATCCCATCACTTTCACATCTTCCAGTTCTTCCCTATTGGTCAGGATAATATCCAAGATATATGAACCCCTAGTTGTATCCCTAAGTTTGTGGAACAGAAAGTTGTCCTCCACAGAGGTTAGGCACTTGTTTAACATTTTATGTTTTGTTGTATTATTTGTTGTTAGAAGTTGGTCAAGACCAAATGCCCCTATAGTCATGAAAAATGATTTGGTAGCTTTAAAGATCGTTAGGAAGAGGTATGACCATTGTAAGGTTTTATCTTGTTTGTTTATTTCAGGCAATAGCACAGTGCGTCTCACCACTGTACTGGGGCATTGTTTCCATGGGACTCGGAGGTAGCTTCATTTATTGAGTCGCAACCACTTCCTACTCCTTGTTTTCACATCTAACTACTAAGTATGTTCTATTCTGCTTAGTTTGTAAGCATAGACAATATCATAATAGCAGGCATTAAGTCTTGAGAAAAGAAGTGGGAAATGTGGATCACACATGAAGACATAACAAAGAATGACAAAAAGAAAATGAAGAAAATGACCACTACATATGTCCTGCCAATACTTCAATGGAAAAAATAGTCATAGTTGCAGGGAGAAAGGGCTCTGAAGGGGAAGAAAACATAGGCTGCTGGTAAGATCAACAAAGTGCCACATTTTGGCTAGATGAGATGCAGGCAAAGCCATTATTTTCCCTCAGTTCTACTGAACTGGAATTTGATTTAGACATATAAAGAGCTCTCATTTTACTACTAAAATGCCACATCCTCTTTGAAAAGCAAGATCAGAACATATTCACATCTGAATAATACTTGTTAAATAAGTGTGTATCAAGAAAATGGTTACCTTTATTTTATTTTATTTTCCATATTTATTCCTAAGAAGCTTAGTTAAAAGAAGAGTTCAAGTTCAATTCCCACCCCTACCCCCCCACCCTGTGGTGTCTACTAACATTTGTTAAAATTATATGTTCGGGCTTTGTTACATGGAAATTTTGGGCAGCTCCTGGAGCCTTAATTAACACCTGGATTGTCCGCATATTAATACCTGAAACTGGTTTTTAGCATTCCTTACGTGGGTCAAAATACTCCAGGGCAGGATTATTTCTGATCTGTGCTACCCAGCTTGTGTTGCACTTAAGTGTAACCACTCTAGGCTACACTTTAGTGTAAACCCCCTTCCTCACTCCCCAGCCTGGATTGGGCCCTCTGCCTCTCATCCTGCCCTCCCCAGGACCACAGATTCCTGCTCACTGCCCCCTTCCCCTGCTCCCCCCCTTCGCCTCTCAGTTACTTGTGGCTGCTTGTCTCGGGGAAGCAGGCAGAGAAGGGTTAGCCTGACTGCTGCTTTCTGCGTGTGCTCAGTCTTGAGAAAAGGGTAACTTGGCAGTAACAGCTAGGCAAGCAGGTTCATCTTTTCCTACCTGCTTCTCTGGGACAGACAGTTGCACAGATAAAAGTAGGCCATGGGGGGCAGGTAGGGAGCCCTGGGCAGGGGGAAGCATGGCATGGAGGTTGTGGAGGGACTCTTATCTTCAGGCCCCTGCTGGCCTGAAGTGTGACTGCTCCAAACTAGAGGTAGTTTGATTTGTACTAATACAAATCAACATTTCTGTGGCTCACATTGTAAGGTGTAACAAGACTCGTAGTCTAATGTCATTGTGTTTTTGGATTTAGGCTTCACGTGAGCTGCTTGAGCATATCAACACGGAAAGCAACAGCTACCTCTTGTCTAGGATTATGCAGGACTTTTTGCTTGTCCAGCTCATACTGGGTCTAGTGAAAGGAATCTGAATAATCTTCATCTACTGTTTTCAAATTAAACAGGCAGGGTGGGAATCTGTTTTGTGTCTTCGCCTGCACAGGCTCTTGTAAACTGTATCTTTAGTATAGTTGGAACAGAAGATTTCTTTTTGAAGTGGTAAAAAAATCGAGGCTATATTTTACTATGCTAGTGTTCTGTCAAGCTGCAATGGGAAGGGAGAAATATTGTGCCAGTGACATGCTTTGTCATCTTGCAGCATTTCCTTTCTGTTTCTGTGCCTTTACTGTACTGTAGGATTTCAAATGCAGCACCGGGACAGTTTTATTGAACTGCATTGTGTCATTTTTGTTTCTTGCTAATGATGATGCCAACTGCACTATTTAAAAGAAAGTACTTCTATAACACTGTAAAATATATTACAGGACAAAATGTAGTCATGTACTTAATCTGAATTTATACAATATCCTCAGGAATATCCTTACTGTTCTTGAGACATCACTTAGGTTTATGGGACTTTGTAAATCCTTTCTTTTATAATAAGGAAATACAGTGGTTTCTGTTGACATTAGTCGCCAGGATATTTATGTATTGCTGCTTCTATATGTACTAATGGGAAAACTTTGTTGAAGAAAAATATTAAGACTACTGGATATAGTACTACAGCATTGATCTACTGTATGGTAATGGATTGCTGTATGGTAATGGCTATAATATTTGCTGTTGGGGGGGTGGGGAAGAGAAAGAGACAAAGTAGTGCTAATTTAGATGAGCAACATGCTTATGTATGTATATTTAAATCCTGTGTCCTACTAGGATTTCTTCATGGGCTAAGGTAATTTTAAGGGATCTGCCGTAGTTTTGATTTACTCCTGATTGCCTTTATAACCTGGTATTGACTGAAGTTCTGAATTAGTGAATGTGATTTTTTTTTTTTAATGTAAATGTATTGGGTGAGTCCAAAAAGCTATGGCTAAAGTTTTAGAAGATAAATCAAAAAGCATTGGAGTCAATGGGTATCCTTGCCTAATTTTTGTGAAGAGGCTGAAAGTATTGGAAGCCATGTTATGATGCAAAATGTTGGGTGAGACTATAACTAATAGGAACTAATTATCATCCATTTTCACATCCCCACTTTGTAAGATATGAAATAGATACCCATCTTACTGAAAGCTTCATTTGCCTCTAAAACTACAGTTAGAACCTAATAATTCTGGCCCTCAAGCATGTCTTGAATGTCTTCAGCAATAGTCTAATAAAAGATGAGTTCATTTTTCTTCAGGAACAAATGATTTTTTTAAAAATAAACATTTAAAAAAGGGGTCTATTAAGTATTAAATCTGCATCTATGTGACTGGTCCTTGAATCTTGCTATCTGAAGTATTATGGGAGCATGATAAGAGACAGCAACTGGGTCACTGAAGTTGTCAATTAGGGAATAAATTTCATAGATTTCATAGACATTAGGGCTGGAAGGGACCTTGGAAGATCATCGGGTCCAGCCTCCTGCCCAAGGGGCAGGAAGTCAGCAGAGGTCATAGGATCCCAGCAAGATAGACATCCAAATGTCTCTTGAAGGCATTCAAAGTAGGTGCTTGAACTACCTCCAGTGGCAGTCTATTCCAAACCTTACGGGCTCAGACAGTAAAGAAGTTCTTCCTTATGTCCAGCCTGAAATGGTCACAGAGGTGTTTGTGACTGTTCAGTCTTGTCATTCCTTGGGGCACTCTGGTGAACAAATGTTCCCCCAGATACTGATGAGCACCCCTGATAACCTTATAGGTGGCCACCAGATCACCCCTGAGCCTGCGCATTTCCAGGCTGAAGAGTCTCATAGATCTCAGTCTCTCATCATAAGACCTGTTTTCCTGCCCTCTGATCATGTGCGTGGCTCTCCTTTGCACTCTCTCAAGTTTCTCCACATCCTTTTTGAATTGTGGAGCCCAGATTGGATGCAGTACTTCAGCTGCAGCCTCAGCAAGGCTGAGCACAATGAGAGAATGATGTCCTAGGATTTACTCAAAGCATCTATGGCTGCAAGCCAGTGTTTTGCTCACTTTACTAGCCACAGTATCACAGTGAAGGCTCATGTTCATCTTGTGGTCAATCATGACCCCAAAGTCCTTTTCATCCATAGTGCTAGTCAGCATAGCACTGCTAAGCCTATAAGGATGCTGCAAGTTTTTCCTCCCAAGGTGGAGAACCTTGCGTTTTTCGGTGTTGAACACCATCAGGATCTCATCCGCCCATTTCTTGAGCCTGTCAAGTTCAACCTGGATTACCCTCCTGTCCTCAGGAGTGGACGCTTTTCCCCAAAGTTTGGTATCATTGGCGAACTTGGCCAGTCCACTTCTGACTCCAATGTCCACATAATTAATGAAGATATTGAACAATATAAGCCCAAGGACAGAGCCTTGAAGGACACCACTGGTCACAGGGCACCATGATGATTGACTTCTGTCAACCACGATTCTCTGGGTCTGACCACATAGCCAATTCCCTAGCCAATGGATCATGGAGAAGCCAAGGCCACAGTTGGCCAGTTTTGCCAAGAGGTTATCATGGGATACCAGATCAAAGGCTTTTTTAAAGTCAAGATATATGATATCAATCTCTTCCCCCTTGTCCAGGTGATAGGTCACCTGGTCATAAAAGGAGGACCTTCCCTGGGATAGCGGTCAGGCTGATGGGCATGTAGTTTGCTGGATCCACTTTCCTCCCCTTCTTGAAGATAGGCACCACATTGGCCTTCTTCCAATCTTTGGGCACTTCACCAGAGCACCAGGAGTTCTTGAAGATCTGTGTCGGAGGCTGGCTAGCTCCTTGAGTACCCTGGGGTATAAGCTGTCAAGGCTGGTTGACTTGAAGGTATCCAGCCTCTCAGGGTCTTCCCTAACGAGGTCAGCATTGATGGAGGGTAAGGAATCTCCCTCACCCAGGCCTTCCTGTCCCATAATGGGCAGGGGCATCCCTTGAGACTGGTGAAAGACTGAAACAAAGTACCCATTTAGCAAGTTGGCTTTTTCATGGACATCTGACAACCGATGCCCCATCTGGTTTAGCAGGGGTCTGTCACGAAGTAGTTAAAAATTATGACCCCTTCCAGATTGTCAGGGTTTAGATGTTATCTCAATAGTATTTAATGATGTTCAATGTTGTACTGTTTGCATTCTTTGTTGAACTAAGCTGTTCATTAATGTTTCTCGCATGTTAAGTGACCTGACCAAGGCGAAAGGGAAGCAGTAGCAGAGATCACTAACCAAAGCTGCTTTTGGGTGAAAAGGGGTTAAATAGTTGACCCAGATAGCTGTGACTGACAGAACCACTGAGCAGATTCCAGAACCGTCCTTTTGAATGGCGAGCTGATTGGTTAAAGAGTTTATAGGAGGGTCTGCTTGCTGCGAGGTAGTGTGGGTTGTCTGGAGAGAGTGGGTCGTTTGGAGTTGGTGGAGTAGTGTAGAGTGTTTCTGGGTTGCACCTGGTTCTCTCAGGAGATAGAGGGGAAGCCAGGGTGCCTACGCCTCTGCGTTGAGGAGGGATTCATTCCTAACTCACACAGATACCACGGTGCTGAGACTTTCACTGTTGCTCAGTACTGTTGGGTCCCTAGAGGGAGTCTAGGGAGATTTGAACTAAGCACTGCAATATGATGATAACT
>JAGPOW010000261.1:57519920-57535877 GCA_030014935.1 Caiman crocodilus | reverse complement strand
AAATTGGACCGCAAAAGATACAGTTGCAGATACAAGATAGTTTCTATCCCTTGCCATTTGATATAATCTGGAAAATCTTGGAAGCATTAACATAATGACTAATATGTCCACAGAAAATTTCTCATTAGGTTAAGTCTTGTGGTTCTTACAGCTTTATCAGTTTATTTAAAAAAAAAAACAAAACCAAAAAAAAAACCCTCCCACAACTGGTTTTAAATCAGCCAAAGCTGTAGAACATTTTGATATGAAAACATAGGCATCAATTATTTTAACTTTTGAGTGAGGATCCATAAAGCCAAGTGATGATGTGCTCACATTCATGTTCTATACAGGCTTCTGCATACCTTGCTCCACTGCATCCACACCTGCTGCCCCCCCATATCCTAAAACAAATTTGTGATTCAGTTAGAGTTAGGATCTTCATGGTTAAAATATACTCTTTATCCAGTGTGCACCCTTCAAATCTACTGTGGATATGCTTTTACAGGAAATATTTACATGATTTGCAGAGCTCTTCAGCAAGAGAGAAGCTTCATTTTTATTTAATTAAAACTGAATTTGTATGTTGCATGAAGCTAATGAAACTTGCCAATCAGATTTAGAATGTGCCAAACTGATGAAAATGAAAGAAAACGAGCAGGAAAATAGATGGATATCTCTATTCTTACCTACATTAGCAACTTAACAATATACAAGAATACTAGGTAAGATTATACTTACTGTTTTTACCAGTCCCAGATTATTTTCTTCTAACAAATCAATTTCTGAATTGTAAATCCTTATAGTTGAAATGTGTTTTTTGTTTGTTTGGTTGGGTTTTTTTTTGTTTTTTTTTTTACTAACATTGAAGCTTTTGCTAGATTTTTAGTCTGTTTTCTCTCGGGGAAATTCAGATTACTTCCATTGAAAATTTTAGAATACAAAAAAATACATTGAACAAGAGAATTAAATGATACACATACAAGGTTTAGCCCTGGAGAGCAAACTATTCACATTTATATGCATTTTCTTCTTCATTATGCTATTATCTAAAATACTCCAACATATTTGGCTGATCTCTAATGCTTGCAGATCACACAACAAGTGTAGTGTTTCCTAAAATTTTGTTCAACTGGAGTTGTATGATCTTTTAAATGGTGTATATTTGTCTATGTACTGACAGGATGACTTAGTTGGAATCTTGTGTATAGGCCAGAATGTTGGGATTAAGTTTTATACCACCCAAATAGTTATACTGCAGTTCAGTATCATGGAAGAATGAAAGATAAGTGTTTGATACAGCAGTCTTTGCTTGAACAGTTATGTTAGTGCCTCTTTGCCAATATCCAGTATCTGCCCAGGTAAAAGTACAAACACATTTTAAATGAGTTGAGGATAAACCTAATTTCCTAGAAAATGTTTCAAAAACAATAATATTTCAGATGTGCTCCAGACAATTTGGAAAGTTTGCAAAATTCTTCCTTCTTACCCCTACTCCCCTCCTGAAATATATCACCTACAAGGTACTGTACAACTCATCTTGGCAGTTCCAGGAAAGCAGGAACTTCCTAATAAAAAATTGGAACACATATGACTTGGAAGTGTAACTTCCTTGAGGTATAGCAAAGCTCAGGCAAATGCGGGGATTAATTTTCTTTCAAAACTGTGGTGGTGAGAGTCAGGTGTGTCTGCCCAGCCTCCCGAGGGCCACGTTGGGCCCTGAGGGAAGCAGGCAAGGAATGACAAGGGATCCGAGAAATCTACAGGAGAGGGGGAGCCCAGACCAGCACAGCTTTTTGAGTATGCTGTCCACCTGGCTGGTCAGTGCCATCTGATGATGTCAGCCCTGCACACCACCATGTGGGGTTTAAAGGGGACAGGAGAAGAGCCAGGAGATGGGCAGGGAGGAAGCAGGCACCAGGCACAGTGAGCCCAGTGGCATTAGATGCTGCTAGGCATCAAAGCAGTGAGGCATCCAGCAGAGCTGGGACCCCACTGGGGCAGAGACAGGGGGGTTTGGGGTTCCCTGATTAGCCCCTGCCTCTCTCATGCCTCATCCTGGAGGGGAGGACAGAAGGAGAGGCAGCACGTTTCTTTTCTTTTGTATTCTTTTCTTTTCTTTTGCTCTTGTCTTTTTTCATTCTGTTTGTTGACTCTCTGGGCCAAGAAGGCAGGGCCACTTCCCTGGCAAGGGAAGGACTGAAGAAATGAGCCCCTAGAAATGGTCCGAAGGCTGGTGGCGGGAAAGATGCTGGACAGGCCTGCACCACTGGTGTGTAGGCGAACAAGTGCAGGGTCAGGCTATGCATCTTTGGCCTATTTAGAAGAAGCCTGGCTGCTAAGACAAAGCTGTGGCAGACATCAGAGAAGCACAGACACCCATGGTTGGTGAGTGGGTGGAACGTAGGGGAGGTGGAGCCCCGAGTCAGCCATGTTGGTAACCTAAGTACACTTATGGAAGCCCATCACATACACCACCGAACCCTCTTATCCAAAGTATCATCAAGACATAACAGGTGAGTGGACTCATGTGCATAGGCGGAGGGAGAAAAAAATTGGGGGGGGCGGGGAGTTCGTCCAGCCTCTTTTTAAAGACCCTCAGGGTAGGAGCCAGCACCACTTCTTTTGGAAGTTGGTTCCAGGTCCTAGCTGCCCTGACAGTGAACTAGTGCTTCCTAATGTCTAGCCTGAAACTACCCTCCGCTAGCTTGTGTCCATTGTTTCTTGTAACTCCTGGGATTGCTTGGAGGAACAGGGACTCTCCCAATGCCTGCTGGTCCCCCTTGACTAGTTTGTAGACTGCCACTAGATCCCCCCTCAGTCTTCTCTTTTGGAGGTTGAACAGGTTCACGTTCTTCAGCGTCTCCTCATAGGGCCTGCCTTGCTGATCCCTGATCATGCGGGTGGCCCTCCTTTGGACCCTCTCCGTACTGGCCACATTCCTCCTGAAGTGCAGTGCCCAGAACTGGGTGCAGTACTCCAGCTGTGGCCTGACCAGTGTCGTGTAGAGGGGGAGGATCACCTCCTTGGACCTGCTTGAGATGCATCTGTGGATGCACAACAAGGTATGGTTGGCCTTCCTGACCACATCCCCACACTGTCAGCCCATGTTCATTGTGGCATCAATGATGACTCCAAGATCCTTTTCTGTCTCAACAATGGTGAGAAGAGAGTTCCCCATCCTTTAGGTGTGCCTTTGGTTCTTCCTCCCCATGTGCATTATCCTGCACTTGTCAGTGTTGAACCCCATCCTGTTTTCTTTGGCCCATCCTTGTAACCTGTTTAGATCTGCTTGCCACCTGTTCCTTCCTACTAGCGTACCCATTTTCCCCACATCTTAGTGTCATCTGCGAATTTGAACAGGGTGCTTTCTACCCCCTTGCCCAAATCACTGATGAAGATGTTGAATACTGTGGGCCTGAAGACCGAGCCCTGCGGAACCCCACTGCCCACATCCCTCCAGGTTGAATAAGATCCCTTCACCACCACCCTCTGGGTGTGGCCCTCCGGCCAGTTAGTGACCCATCTGACCATGTAGGCATCAACACCGCTATCTGCTAGTTTTTTAATGAGAATGAGGTGAGAGACAGTGTTGAAGGCCTTCCTGAAGTCCAGAAAGACTATATCCACTGTGACACCTGCATCCAAGGACTTGGTGACCTGGTCGTAGAAGGCCACTGGTTGGTTTGACAAGACCTACCCCTAATGAACCCATGCTGGTTGCTCCTGAGCATAACCTCCCCTGCTGGCCCTTCCTGGACATATGCCAGGATAATTCTTTTGAAAAGCTTCTCCAGGACCGAGGTAAAACTCACGGACCTATAGTTTCCTGGGTCCTCCTTCCTCCTGTTTTTGAAGATGGGTCCACGTTGGCCCTTTTCCAGTCCTTCGGCACATTGCCTGAGCACCATGGGTGCTTGTAAGCTGTGCCAGAGGTCCCACAATGGCCCCTGCTAGTTCCTTCAGCACTCTGGGGTGGAGATCATCCGGACCTGCGGATTTGAATACATCTAGTCCCTCCAGAAGTTCCCTGACAAGTTCCTCGTTAACCCTTGGCCTGGGTGTGCCACCCACAGGGCCCTTGGAGGGGCCAGTGTGGGAGACATCTGGGTCCCTCCTCAGAAATAAAAAGAAATTGTTGAGTATGTCAGCTTTACTGTCAGGTGAGATGACCAGATTCCCTAGTGTGTCCTGCAGAGGCCCCATGTTACTTGGCACCTTTTTTTGCCCCCCCATGTATGTGAAAAAGGACTTCTAGTTGTCCTTGATCTGGGTCGCTAGTCCCAGCTCCATTTCCACCTTGGCCTTCCTGACTGCCGCCCCTACATTCCCAAGGTACTGAGGTATAGTCCTTTCTTGTGATGGCCCTTTCACAGTGGGGTCCTGCAGGAGGAAGGCTGTGATCTCCTCAAGGCCCCCTTCCCGTGCCAGGTTGGCTCAAGGGCACCCTCAAATTCTCACCCGTCATGTCTTTGATAATACAGTATATAAGGGGGGGTTGCCTTTTACGCCCCCTTGGTCACGTCTTGATGAACACTCTGACCCCATGGTTTCCCGGACCCCTCATGGGTCCTGTTCTGTGATGGGTACTGCAGGGGCACCTTAGCCTTATGGGCTATGCGTGGCTCCACCCATCTCTTTACCACGCCCCAAGCCTCGCAGAAGGAATAGACGTTGTTCTGTTCTGGCCTCCTTATAATCGGGCCCCTTGTCATATCTGGGCCCTCTTTTGATCTGTGCAGTCTCCAGTGCTAGGGCTCTCCAAGGCCCTGTCTCATTCTGCCTTCTCCTCTGGGCCTTCTCAATAATGCTGCCCTCTTTCTGGGCCTTCTGAAAGCTTTGCCCCCTTCTCTGGGCCTTCTCATCAATGCCCCTCTCTCTGGGGGCATCTCAACTGCACCCTTTCTGGGGCTGAGGTGAGTGCACCCTGACTGCTGTGCCCTCACTGATGCTGGGGTCCCCATGCTGCTGTGGGTCCCCCTATGAGGCCTCCTCCAACCCCTAACAGCCTCACCCAAATCACTGGTATTAAACAGTAACACAACACAAGCCCCTGGGCTATAACATAAATGGAAGCCACCTGGCTATAACCACGTTCAAGCCTATCAGGGATACTTCCTCCTGCATTCAGGCTTCTCATCTCTTCCATGAGAGAGCTCGCTCCTTCCTCCTTAGCTGCTGGCAGGGAACTGCCAGCCTGGCCTCAGCCCCTGGGCTTTATATGGGAGCCAGGCCCTCCCTGCCTCTTCTGGTCAGCTGACCTCCTCTGGTTGCCCTGGCAACCTGCAGCAGGGCTTGTCACTCACTGCTAGGGCTCTCTCTCCCTAGCAATTTTTTTCCTTCTTAGGAGCAGTGCACCTAAGTGCTCTGCAACAGGCCTGTCCATTCCTACAAGTACACACCTCCTTTTTTGTTTGGAGATGTTCACGGATGCTTTTGGTGAACCATGGGGGCCTTCGCGCCCTGTTGCCCCCTTTGATTCATGTAGGGACTACTTCCCTTTGAGCTTGGAGGATTGTCTCCTTAAGGAGCAACCACTCCTCCTGGGCACTCAACTCCCTCCAACTCTGCGACCTCAGTGCTTCCCCCACTAGTTGTCTTACCTCATTAAAGCCCACCCTCCTGAAGTCAAGGCCTGTTGCCTTGCTGGAGGCTTTCTCCACCTTGCACTGGATGGTGAATTCCAGCAGATGATGATTGCTATTGCCAAGTAGTTGAGCACCTGCAGATCCCATACCAGGTCATTGCCTGGGGCCAGGACCAAATCCAACACGGCATCTGCCCTGGTGGGGCTGTGTACCTCCTGGGTTAGATGGAGGTCCTGTATTGACATAAGAATTCCTGGGCTTGATCTTCTCCTTGGTTGTGTGGTCTGCAATAGACCCCCACCGTTAAGTCCCTTTCTTCCTGACCCCCTTGTAGTCTAACCCAGAGCACTTCCATTTGCTCCTCCTCTGACCCACTGATACACATTGTGGATGTGCGTTGCTCCTTGACATAGAGTGCCACACCTCCACCCTTCCTACCTGTCCTATCTTTCCTGTACAACCTGTAACCCTTGATATTTCCACTTTGTGGAGGAGTTACTTCATGGATATAACTTTGTGGAGGAGTTACTTAAGTAGGTCACCAGGATTAGCATTCAATGTAAGATCCTGAAGGACCAGGGAACTAAATTTATGTTGGGGGTCATAAAGGCCTTGTTTAGTACATTAGGGATCATCCATCTCCAGACATCGGTAAATCGCCTCCAAACCAATGGCTTGGTCGATCGGTTAAATGGAGCAATCAAGCAAATGATCTGGAGGAGCACCCAGAATGACCCTCACAAGTGAGGTATGTTCCTGACACTGCTATTTTTGCCTTCTGAGATACTGAAAACTGTGTCGCCTCCTGGGGTGTGTTTCAGTTGGTATACGGCCACACTCCAAGGGGCCTAACACTCTGGGAGGAATGGGAAAGATCAGAGGGACCTGGGGTCGGGGCAGAAAACTAACACTGTGAGTTTTGTGACCAGCTATGGAGGGCTAAGCAACTTGCCAATGAGAATCTGAGGGAGGCACAATAGCAGAAGTCATGGTATGATCAGTTGATGGAGGTAAGGACATTCAGGTAGGGGAGAAAGTGTTGGTCATGCTCCCCACATTGCCCAGCAAACAGCTGACCCAGTGGCAAAGGTTTTTTCCATATGCAGGGCTCCACCTCCCCTACACCTAGTCCCTGTACCAGCCCTTGGGACAAGCTTCTTGATGTTATGCAGCCTGCCTTCTGGTTACATCAATTCCTGTTCTTCGCACCCTTTTTGAGTTGTTGGCTTTACTTTCCTGAGTTGGACTTTGGGTGACTTGATACCCAACTCTTCAGTGTACCTCTCTCTGGAGGCTTGGTGGCTCTGTACACTGCTATCATTGTTGGAATGCTGCCTGTCTCTCACTGCTGAAGGATCATGGGCAACCAACCACAAACGAAAAAAAAAAAAGGAACTCTATATAGCAACCTGTACCAAGAGGAAAAGAAGAAGTAAGCAATAAGGAGGAGAAGAAACAAAAAGAAAAGGCATCATTCAAGTAGAATAGAAAAAACAAAGAAAAGGGAGGGATCGTTGGGCTAACCAGCCCCTCTACCCTGCAGTCTCAGCCTGTATTTCAGTCTGCCCTTTTGTATAACTCCAGGCTCTCACCCCTGCCAAGATCCTCTTTGACTCTTCCGTGAGCTGGCTTTGCTCTTATGCCCTGGTGCCATCTGTAGCCAGTGTGGGGAGTCTTCGCAGCCTTTGCTGACTCCAGCATCTCCCCTTGCACTGGACCTCCACTGTTCTGCTGGTGCTGGCTGCAACTGGTGTGGGGGATCTCTTCAGCCTCTGCTGCCTCTCTCATTCCCCCTGGTCCCCTTTTGATGCTGGCTTTTATATCTCCTGCTGGGCAGCATTCCCCGCTGATGTCACATGCCCATGCCAGCTCCAGCTGCAGACAAGCGCAGCTGATGAACTATGTTGGTCTTTCTTCCTGGTGTGGCTCATTTTGTGTTCGACATCCTAAAGCAGGTAAGTGGTTCTTCCTTTCAGGATTTTCTTTCCAGGGTTGTGTTGTCACTGTCCCAGATTCCCCTGTGGGTAGGGCTCCTTGCTCCCTCATGCTCATACCCCTGGGACAGTCATAAACTGCTGGAAGACCATTTAGACCGGACACACAGAAAATTTTCTTTACTGTCTGAGTCTCCAGAGTCTGGAACAGTCTCCCCCCCAGAAGTGGTTCAAGCACCTACTCTGGATACCTTTAAGAAATACTTGGATGCTTATCTTGCTGGGGTGATCTGACACCAGCTGTCTTCCTGCCCCTTGGGAGCTGGACCTGATGATCTCACAAGGTCCCTCCCAGTCCTCATATTGTGCACCTGCTTGACAGAATTGGAGGAGCCAAATTCATAACCACAATCAATTTGTGTAAGGGCTACTGGCACATTCTGATGGCCCCCAAAGATTGTGCAAATACAGCATTTGGAATACCATGGGGGCTCTACAAATTTTTATGGATGCGATTTCGGCTTAACAGAGCAGTGGCCACATTTCAGAGGCTTATGGATTCCTTGTTAGCACCACACACTGCCTACACAACATCAATGACTTCATCATTTTTACTAAGACCTGGCATCAATTTGTGCAAACTGTGAAGACCATCCTGGAAGAACTCAAAAACACAGGGATGACAGCCAACCCCCAAAAGTGTGGTTCTTAGTAGGACAAGGAATCAGTAGGCTCTTGACAGATAAAATCTAGGCAATATGCTGATTCCAGGCACCTTGCACCCGAAGGCAAATGCATTCCTTTGTGGGGCACATTAAATTTTACAGGTGGTTCATACCTCATTTCGCAGAGGTGGTGGCCTAATTGGCAGTGTGGGACTCGTTGACGGGAGTGATTGACTAGTCCCCTAATATGTCCAAAAGCTTTGAGAAATTAAAGACCTTTGTGTCAAGATGTACTAATCCACACAACTGACTTCTCAGCACCCTTTATTTTACAGACTGACACATCAGACAAAGCTCTGGGGGCCATCTTATTACAGCAGTGCGATGGTGAGGAATGTCCAGTTGTGTTTGCGAGTTGCAAATTCAACACTGCCAAAGACAGGTACGTGATAATAGAAATGAATGTCTGACAATACACTCGGTGGTGGATTACTTTTGATATTATTTACTGGGACGGGAATTCTTAGCTAACATGGACCACACCCCATTATGGTGGCTGGCACAAGCCCCCATAGACAATGTATGAATCACTTGCTGGGCACTGGCTCTACAGCCATTTAAATTTTCAGTAACCCACTGACCTGGCAAGGACAATATTGCTGCCAATTTCCTCTCCAGAGGTGTTGTGAAGGAGGGGGAAGTTGATGAAGCACCCAGATGCCAACAGACAGCTTGGAAGTCGGGCTGGGTGGAGAGACTTAGGTTGGAGATGCTACAAGACAGCTTAGAGGGGAAGGTCTGTGGCAGGGAGAGTTGGGTGACGCGGCCCTGGGCCACTTTGGGCCCTGAGAGAAGCAGGCAGGGAATGATGAGTGACTGAAGAAACTTCCCTACAGGAGAAGGGTTTAAAAGGCACTGGAAATGTGCCAGGAGACAGGCAGGGAGGAAGCAGGCACCAGGCAGAGTGATCTCGGCAGTGTTAGTTACTGCTAGGCATTGGAGTAAAGAGGCCCTGTTGGGGGATCACCTCGTAAGGGTGTGGCCCTCCATATCCTGATGACATTCACCTGTCCATGGTTGTCGGGAATGCCTTGACCAGCTTGTCAGACTCTAGTATCTATTTAATTCTAGCTCAGCATGACTTGATGTGTTCTTTTGGGAGGTGATGTTGTTTTCACAAGTCTGATTATGGTGCAAGATGCCCTCCAAGTGGGGCTTCAAGCCCTCCTTTCACCCCAGCCATACACCTACCAGTTCTTAGCATAGTATCAGGTATAATCCAGAACATGTGCATGTGTTTGGCCTGGCCATTTTCTTTGACTCAAGGCCAACAATTGTTCTTCTTCTGGATAGTTACCTCTGGCATAAACAAAGAGTCTTTAAACTGTTCAGACTTTGGACCCGGACTTGTTTGCCCAATCTAAAAAATCAGATCAATCCTATCTCTCTTCTTGTCTCTTTGTTCCTCTCCTCCCTAAGGCTGGATGTCCTCTTTCACTCTGCAGGAAGAAAAAAGAAAAAAAACTTGCTGTGGGGAATCCTCCCCTTGTTAGTAAGCACAAGAAAATTAATTCAATGCTTGTAGTGCTGACACTGCACAGGTGTGGGTCCTTTAAGCCACAATCCCTCTTCAGCTAGCTAGGCTTCACTTCCAGGCTCCATTAATTGCCGATTAATGTGAGACAATGCCCTCCTGCCGCTACACAGCCTCCTCATCCATGTTGCCAGTGGAACTCAAAAGAAAAACCTTTCCTGTATATTCAGGTTTCCTTCTGCAGTCTACTAGCTTTGGGCTTTTAACCCTCACCGCCACTGTGATTGACAGACAGCAGCACTCATGGAGCTCCTCCAAGCTCACAGATCATCTTGGTCTCAAGCCCTGTTCTCAGGAATTAGCCACTTCACTCTCACTCAGAGCCTCCATCCTGCTGGAATTCTCTCTTTTCCGTGTCCTCCTTTCCTAGGGAGAACTCCCTGCTGGAAGCAGCCCTGGGGCACCAGGAGATGCCAATGTGATGCACCTGGTTATCTGGTAAATTCAGTTTTGGGCACATCGGGAGTTCCCTCCTCCGTGTTGTCACTGCCCTCTCAAGTAAACTCTGGCCAGGATCATCTTTCTCCTCTGAAGAGGTGGTACTGGCCTCTTCACAGGCACCCACAAGAGCTGAGTTCCCACCAAGGAAGAGATGGGGAGCAGGAACTGGGGTTCCCCAATTAGGCTCCATCTCTCTTGTTCCTCATCTTGGAGGGGAGGAGAGGTAGCACATTCCTTTTTTTTTCTCTTTTCTTTTGTCTTTTTCATTTTTTGTTGTTGTTGAGACCCTCTGGGTCAAGGAGGTAGGGCCACTTCTCTGACAAGAGAAGGCCCAAAGAAATGAGCCCCTAGAAAGGGCCTGAAGGGGAAGATGCTGGACAAGCCCATACTGCATCTATAGGTAAAAAAGTGCAGGGTCTGGCATCTTCAGCTGACTTAGAACAAATCTAGCCAATGAGACAAGGTGGCGACAGGGCTCTGCCTCACCTACACCCTGTCTACTCACCAACCATGGGTATTGGGGCTTCTTCAACCTCTAAGTCGCTGTGGCAGTAATGTGAGCACCCCTATGACAGCCCATCACATGCACCACTGAACCCCCTTATCCAAAGTACCATAAGATGTGCAGGAAAGTAGAGGAGGGCCCAGCCCAGGGACTCGTGGTTATTCATCAGCAAAACCGCAGGCTTGACAAAAACTACTGTGTAGCATGGGTGGACTGTTGTAGTTGTGATAGTCCAGGAAATGTACAAGATGCAGTTGGTGAAAACAATCTTCAAAAGACAATGGGAGAGTAACCAGTGCAGAGATGACTGCCTATGTTTATAAGCATCTTCAGAATTTCTTGATTCTTTTCCAGAGGTGCTGACTCGCATGATAATTATGATATCTGAAATGCCAACACTGCTCAAACCAGGTTGAAAAGGAAAAGAATTATCTTGTTATGATAATGTACCCCAACTTTTCTTAAAATGAGGAAAGGAAATTCAGGATATAAAAAAATCTTACTGGGTAGGGGAATGGGAGGGCATGAAGAATATATAAATAAAATGTGTCCACCTTGACTGTGAGAGCCTTAATGCATGACTGTAGTGCTAGGGGGAGGGAGGGTTTAAATTTTCATGAAGGGAGCTAAGATTTTAAAATATTTGTTTTCCATGAGACACGTTTGATTACTTAGACTTACTCCCACTATTTGTGCTGCTTTATGAAGAGAAAAGGCCAGTTCAGTTCACTGTTTTATTTTCTTTAGTAATTTTTGATAACATATAACAAATCATTTTCAAGTGAAGACAACAGAATGACATATAAATTAAATGCTACTGTAACAAGAAGGAAAAGATAAATGATTAAAAACTTCTTTTGCATACCTTGTCATGACAATTTAAAATATATTCAGAGTTCGACTATTTTATTCTTTATCCAAACAGCTGTGCCTCTTCAGAGATGCTGCTTCTATTGATGGTAGCAGTGAATCTGACTCTTTGTCTCTAGTGATACTTAGCTTGTGAAAGTACTGCTAGATTTGATCTTATGTGAGGAAGGAAGTGAGTCATGAAGACGTGTGGAAATGCAACATCAGCTGTTGGAAGTTCAAAAGTTAAGTTGTTTATGGCTGTGGTTATATGTTGTGTGTTCTTTTTGTTTTTTTCCTTTTAACTGCATTCTTTAATCTAATCTTGAATTCCAGGATGTGTCCCAATTAAACAGCTCCAGGATGTAAACTGTGAGCGAACATGTGTATAAAACACCAGGTGCTTAAGTTTCTCTACAAGCAATGTACTGATTAGATATTCACTGTACTTCATAATTCCGAACTTATTTTGTATCATGAAGAATGTAAATTTCATTTTATTGATCATATTTTTCCACCCATAAATCTCAAAGCTTTTGGAAAAGGAAGATAATTATCAGTATTTTAATTTTTCAGATGCAGGAACTGAAGCATAGACATGAGAAATAACTTGGTGAAAGTCACATAAGCAAGTAACTTGGAGAGCAAGCCCTAGGATCCATATCTTTTAGTTCTGTTTTGTTCTATGTTCAGTGAACCATGTTGACTCCACTGTTAGAGAACAATGCCTTCTGATCAGGACTTTCAAGGTTTTTTTAATTGCATACTTCAGTACCTCCTCCTATGTTTAGCATAACACCTATACAGGAAATGCTCTAGATTGAAAAAAAATTCTACTGGCTGAGTGAGAGAGGCTGTTCACCATGAGTAAGAAAAAAAATCCAAACTTCCACAGGAAATCCTAAACATGCATTCCTGTGGCTACCTTATTTCACTTACTACTGCTGCAGCTGTCTTAGGCAGATGAACAGTTGATATTCTGAACATACTTTTTACTCAAAAAACCTGATTTTGAATAGTGATAAATCAGTGTTCTGCCAGTCCTTTTTCCTATATCTAGTGACTTTTATCCCTTGTGAGTGGGTGGGACCTCCGTCTCCTCTCCCTCTTTTTTATCCACCACTTCTTAATATTATAAGAATGTTTGGGAGGATATATGGTTCTCCAAGAGTAGGGCGCTGATCTTCTACAGGGCTCCACCTTTCTTACATTCTGCTCCTTTCCTCTCAGTTGATGGGTCACTATTCTTTGTTGACAGTGAGCAGGAGCTGCTGGGCCTAGGTTCTTCCCAGTCTTGGTTTAGTTCCTTGCACTGCATCAGCACTAGTTTCCTCTGGTCAAATCTCTCTTCGGGTTGTGGCTGTTCAGGTTTACTCTCCACCCGCCTGCCTTCTTCGCCCTCTCTTACTCCCTTTGCTGCCACCCCTGCCACTTTCTTCACGCGGCTCTATGTTTTACTGATTATCCCTGGATTGATTGGTCTCTCATGGTTTGGTCTATCCTAGCCTTGCTTCAGGATTAGTAGACTAAATCACTTTACAGGATCCTGGTGTAAGGTTTAGGACCCGATTAATTGTAACTCAAACATGAAGGGCATCCTTGTCCCCAGCTGTCCCTCCTTGGTCTGGAGATATTAGATAAAAAAGGGAACAGGTTCTTGTCTGCTGTCTCTGTGGCCTGGGCTCCCACATACAGAAAAGAAGAGTGCTGATTCCACTGGCTTTCCTCAGGCTCTAGTGTCCAGCTAGATTCACACCCAACTGGTTTGAACCTTGCTGGTATTTTGTCCAATCTTGATCAGATTGGACAAATGCTTCCTTTGTCTGGGTCACCTCTGGTCCTCTCTAGGCTACCCTCAGTTCGGTGGGTCCGCTCTTGTCCTGTTCCTGGGTTGGCTTGACTGCCCGTCTCCTGGGAAATTCCCCTTGTTCCCTGCCTTCCAGCTTGTGGAGGACCACGCATCACTGCCCTGTCATTCCTGGTTACTTATCTCTCTGGACATGCTGGGGGCTGTCTTTTGCTCATCAGATGCTTGTGTCTTGGGGTCTGATGAGGGCTCAAGTGGCTGGATCCCCAGTTCTATAGGTTGTCCTCCTGGTCCAAAAATACAGCCTTTGTTTCTGGAGATGCTGAACTGGGCTTCTTTCAGCATCTCCCTTTAAACAGCCCAGGCTTCTGCTTGGGCCAATCAGCACCAGCTCCTCAGGACACATACTCTCCATCCCCGGTGTCTGTGTGGTGCTCCAGTTTTCTCCTGGACCTCTTCTCTGGATCACTGGGGAAGCACTGCTCACCCAGACCCTGCCAGGTAAATTTCTTGCCAGCGCTGCTGGTTCCTTAGTGATATAGCAAGGGCTGCATCCCAGCCTCCGAATATTTTTCTACCCCTGCTGACCTTTGGCATAAGTAATGTCAGTATTAAAAGGGTTAAACTATAAACAAGTTGCAGGAAATAGATAATGAGATGTATCATTTGACTGTTTCAAGTTGTTTCACAGTTTAAAATTAGCTTAACTGGCAAGTGAAGGATTTCCTCTCTAGGGGAACTCTTATAGTAGCATAGGGTTAGAGTAGCACTTTTGTACCATATACCCATTCTAGTTCTCAATGTGAGGATGGTGATCAGGCAGGAAGAGGATTGGTTAAGATTCCTCTGAATCTATTTCTTTCCCGCTTGTTGGGAAATTCCTGTCAAGTTATGGGAGCAGGTCATAGAATCTTGTTGACAGAGTTGTTCTAATTGGTTAGGTACTGATCTGGTCCCCTATTGGCCTTCTCATGAGTGAAGCAGAGGCAGAAAGGCAGCACAATAATAGATACTACTAAGACAATTATTTGGCAGCACTGGGAACATCTACACATTCATTTGATCCAAGATCAGTTTACTTGCAAGAAAAGTACTTTTAAGTAAATGTTCCCAGGGAGGTATCTACACATGCAGGGATGTGGCAGCAGATTTGTTGCTCTTAGCAGCAAACTGCTGCCACTTCTTGAAGCCCTGAAATAGGGCTTTGCCGCCACCAGGGGGAGCTCAAGGCTCTAGCTGAGGCTGCCAGCAGCTGCCAGCCATCTTGAAAAGGCAGCCCTGTTCTCTGCTCACTGGCCAGCCATATCCTTGGCCAAGAGCAGTGTGCACAGCACAGGGGCAGCACACACAGGCTCTTTCCTCTTTGTTCCCACTGGCTGGTCCATGGCCATCTGGGCCCTCCTGGATCCCCCACATGACCATCTGCTTAGCAGCTATTGCTTGCCTGGCCTCAGTGCTCTGTCCCAGGGCCACTGCCACAGCACAGCTGCTGCCTGGACTGGTGGTTGCACATCACCCAGCAGACCTGGGATGATAAGCAGTGGCTGGAGCCATTCTGGATGATCCAAGCCACTTTCTGGGACCTCCTAGAGCAGCTCTGGCCACACATGGAGTGGCAGGACATCACCATGTGAACACTCCTTTCCACAGACACCTGCAGCACCCAGTGCGGGGCCATGGTGCAGAACTGGCAGATATGCATTGAGGTAATACTCCACAGTACCTGCAGGTTGTTGGCAAGGTGCTGGGGGTGAGCTGCAGGCAGCTGGATCTGTCCTCAGTGACCAGGAGCTGCTTGTAGCTGGGTCTAGGTGCTGGCTGGCCTGGTAGGAGTCTGAAGCAGCCTGCAGGCCTGGATGGCCTAGGCCTGGAAGTTCCACTTCCAGGAAGTTGGCACTGTGGCGCCAAGAAGCAGTGTTACAGTAACAAGCCTTACTGACCATGAGCATTACTAAGCACGAGTGTTACTGTGCACGAGTTACTACTCATGAATAAATTTGCTACTTGCATTTGCAGTAAATGAAGCTACTCGCAAGTAAATTTGTTATCTGCAAATGCAAGTAGCAAATTTACTGCACAGTAAGCATGCACATACGTTGACACTTGTGCTTAATATGACAACATTCACCAGTAGAAGATAGAAATGTGCACATAGCTACATTGTTTTCATTTTTGTTGACTGGAAAGTCTTACAGCAAACTGCCTCCAGGCTAGGCCATTGAAATGATCATGAACAAAGAATCCAAGAAGAGAAGTGGGGGATGGATTGGATTTACCAATAACCTATCCCATGGTTGTAATCAACATACTCAGTAGACCAAATACAACTAAAACAAGTGGCTTATTTCAAGCAACACTTGTATTGCATCCAGAAGTGGGCCTGTCAAGAATGGAGACAGACTGCAAGGTTGTTGATGTAGTGAAGACAGCTCTGGACCAATGGGGCATGGACCCATGGGATCTGAATCTACCAACTGTTTGGTCCCTTTTCTCTGGAGAGCCAGCAACAGAAGTATTCAGGAAGAGTCTCCACACAGCTCATGATGAAGGTAATGTGATGGTGGAAAACATTCTGGAGAGACTTTTTTCTGGAAC
>JAGPOW010000261.1:57505345-57519467 GCA_030014935.1 Caiman crocodilus | reverse complement strand
CAACCAAGAGCAAGCAAGAGTGTAGGAAAATAGTTAACTGTACTGCAATGAAACAAACCATTGACCTCCTAACCAGTGGGAAAGAGACTACCATGACTTCAGAAAAAATCATGCAATAAAGAATTACTTCTGTGAGCCTTTCACTCTTCACAACAGAAAGGACATTCCACAAACATGTCAAATCAAAATTCGTAATATTGATGAACCTCCAGTTGATCTTATCACCATCACATTACATGCATTAATAGATGTTGGAATGATATGGAATAAAGTCCCACAAAACAAGACATGGTCTGAATATGCTCTGAGTCTGTTCAAGTATGTTGCTGGCCAACACCCACGAGCAGTGGCATTTCACTTCATTAATGATGTTCATGACGAAGAACTGTTGAAGATTAGTACAAAACAGCATGAGCAGCTGTATTGTTCAAAGTCATTCAGGTTTGTTCCTAACATCTACCCTGTTTCTGACCAGCAAAAGCCTGCTGGAGTATCCTGGCACTCATTTCTATCGAAGCATTCTAGCAAAAGGAGACTACAAACTTTCCTTCTGAATGAATGGCATTTTTACTTCCACCACACTGACCTATACTTGACAATAAATCTTATCTGCTATGATTTAAAATCTGGAGAACCTGATGCGTGCTTTGTACTGAAATCTCGATGCGAGGCTGACACAAGGGTGTTCTTCCATGCAACTCAAATGGATAATTTCTGCACCATTGTTTTTGATTTAAAAAATACTGATGTATGGGTTGTTGCTTCCTACATCAGTCATATGAATGAGCAAGATATGTACATGTACAAGAAGAACACTATATAAACCAAGAGACACACTATAATACTACTACTGCTGTTCGTTATTTCCAGAGTGTGATGTAGCATCTGCTGCTCTTGGGGTTTACAGATTCACTGGAATAGACACAGTGGGAGGTTTCTTTGTCATGGTAAAGTGACATCAACGAAGTTAATCTTACAATCAAAAGATTTGATGTATATGGAGATGATGCAGTTCGGAAAAAATGAGGAGCTCCATGAAAATCTGTTCAATAAACTAGCTTTATTCACTGTCAGAATACTTTAAGATGATCCTGTGAGTGATAAGTTTGTCCACTGCTCATGCATGTAAATGCCAGCAAATTATGATTCTGCAAGACTTTCTCCAGACCATGACACCTTTAAACAACACTGCCTCCAAGCCTCTTGCACGTCTATGTATGGAGAAATTCACAATATGCACAAACTCTTGATCCAACAAATTTTGGGTGGATGTCAGTGCTGGAACCCGTGATGCATACTAAAAGTGAACTGCGAGATGGAGTAATATTGCTTCTAAACAATGAAAATGGATATTCAAATGAACGAATTAAAGCTACTGTAGTTATCCAAAGAAGATAGTGACACAGAAGAATCTCTAGATTAGGAATATCCAGTGTATGCCAGTCAGTGTCACTGACTTTTCTTTAGATTTGAGTTGAAGTGTTTTATTTTATTTAAATGTGTTCCATAATCATTTGTACCTGTGTTATTAATAATATTAAATGTGACTTGGAAGAAATATATGGCAAACTTTCTACTTGAAACACGTATTCTTATTGTGTTGCTAAAAAAGTTGTCAGTAATGTTGTTATTTTTCATTTAAAGGCTTAGAGCTGCCAAACAATGGACAATTCCTCATCCAAACAAAGTTTGTAGGTTAGTGCAATACCTATTTAAAGTCATTTACAAAATCAAAATCAGCCTTATAGGTACTTAGATATCAACATTTATTCATCTTATTAGTTATAGCCACTGTCACAACACAGGATCCCCAGGGATGGCTATGATGCTCCTAGGGCTCTGTGACCATGCCAGCTTCACACCTGCTAATCTTTCCTGCCATGTCTTGTTGATTAAGATCATAATAGGGAGGCTGCCCACAAGTTCCTGTGTGGTCACGGTCCTGTTGAATCCCACTAGAATATTTGTTCTTGGATCTCTTACCAAGTCCCACTCCCAATCGCTGCCTCATGGGACACCTAAGTCTTATGGGCTAGATGCATGGCTCCAAAACCTTCCCTTTACCACACCCCATGCCTCACAGGTGGCATGTAAGTATTGTCCCCCTGGTGAGGTCTTGGCCTAACGTGGCTTCCTGTTGTCATTGGGCCACTGTCCCCTATAGCTGTGCCCCTCTCTGGAGCTGGGCTCTGTGGCCCCTGTCACTGTGCCCCTCTGGTGCTGGGTTCTGCGCTCCCTGATGCTGCACCCTTCTAGCACCGGGGCTCTATACAGCAGTGTGCCCCAATAAGCCCTCCTCCTCTCCTATTAGCCTCATCCCAGTCCACCAGTACCAAGGACAATAGAAAGAAAATCCCCTAGCTATAACTTAACAATAACAATGGAGGCCACACACTGCCCCTTTAAGAAAGTAAATTTCTCTCTTAGTATTGTGTGCCTCTTAGCCCCAGGTACTTTGAGCTCCTGAAATCCTATTAATTTTGTAGGCAGCAGATCATGCAATCAAACATCACCAAGTAGCTCTTTCTCACAGGATCTGCTTCCCCTAGTGGATACCAGAGAACTAACCCTTGCCAGCCTTAACCCTGCCCTGCCTCCTTCAGGTCAGCTGACAGTGTGCAGGTGCCAGCTAATTACCTCATTAACCTGCTTCCCAGGCAACCTGCAGCTGTGTAGCACTGCCTGGCTCACAGGGCTCTCTAGCTAGGCTGCTTCTGCCCTTAAAGGAGCATGCAGGGTTATGGACCTGTGCTGCCTCGTGCAGCTGTGGTGGTTCCTTCAGCTCTCCACCAGCCCCATACACTGGTCTGTGCACCAAAGGGGCTGGGCTTCTGCCTCATGCAGGGTTGGGGTCCCACACTGCTCCTTGCAGCTGCCGAGGCCCCATCCATCCGGACCCTCCGTGCACCGACTTGTGCATTGTTGCCATGCTTTTCCCACAATAGCTAGGATGTAGCTGCCCACTGTTTCTCCCTCACTGGATGCTTCTAGGGCAATGGCTCTACCCCTGCTGGTCAGCTCTATCAGCTCTTCAGCAGCCCTTGTCTTCACCATCCCACATTGAAGCTGCCTGTATGTTCGGCTAGCGGGCTTTTATTCCCTCTGGAGGCTCTGCCCCCAGATTGGGAATTGATCAATGAGAAACCCTGAGGGGTTAGCTCCCTCTTGGGTCCTCTCTTTCATCTTGTCCCTGGGTCAGAGTGGGGCTGCCTTTCTTTTGCCTTCCTCTGACTGGTGGGGAAGGAAAAACTGCCTCCACCAATGGAACCTGAGCCCTTAGAGCTCAAGCTAACAATCAGGGCTGCTGGTGAGCCCACCAGCCAGCCTGCCATGGACAGGTATTTTAAAAGGTTAATTTTGACAGGCAGTTTATCTTTTGACAGTAGCTATCTCGCCAAACAATGAAAATGGTTTGTTTTTGCCAAATTATCAATCTTTGATCATCCCCCTTATACGAGTGAGTTGTTTCTTTTATTAATTTGACCTGCTGTGGTGTAATGTATATCCTTAGATAATTAAGGTGACTTTATGCTAAGTTTAATTGCAAATTTCTCATTATAAAATGCCTGCACCACTTGATCAATAGTGTTTACTAGAGCTTATGATTTAAAGTGGATTTGAAATATGTTCCATACATAGCATGTTTTTCATATTGGCTGCTATGGCAGGGCACTGTGTGTGCCTGCCATTTTAAGGGCTGGGAGCTGGCAGCCACCAGGTCCCTGATGAGGGCAGCCATTTTGGAGTCAAGGGTTGTCTATATAAGCAGGGCAGTTTGGCTGCTGGAGGCCAGGTAATAACATTGCCTGGCTGGAGGGCTGCTGAGATCATCTGGAGGTAAGGGAGAAGCTGTAGGGGATGATCAGGAGACTCCTGGTCCTGATCATGATCTAAAACTGTGCCCTGCTGGGAATGGATGGCCAGATGGGGCTCCCAGTGACATGGGAGCCCCCAGGAAATGCCAGGTGAGTTACTACTGTGGTGAAAAACGAGTCAAGGCACCTTAACTCCTAACCCCCACCACTGGGTGAGTAACCCAGTTTGTGTGAAGGGCCCAGAGGGCAGACCCCGGGAGAGAATGAGGGGCTAGAGACCTGACCTGAATGAGAGAGTACCCTTGACCGGCCCATGCTGGAGCCAGGACCAGGATGGTCTAAACGTCCAGGGGCCCACTGCGAGGAATGCCCAAGAGTTGGGGTCCTGGGGTCCTGACTGGCCTGGAGGTGGGCCAGGGCTGGTAGCCAGAGGTCCCAGGGAGACCACACCCAAGAGGTGAAAATAGTTTTGGGGGGAAGGGGGGGCTAGGTAGCCTGAATGAAGGTGGAGAGGTTGCCTGAGTGGAGGGATCAGGGAGGGGTCCTGTTAGGAGGATTCTGGGGCCCAGTGTGTGTGTGTGTGTGGGGGGGGGGGGCTGATGATTATGTGAACATCAAGATGCCATCTGCGAGGCTAGGGCTGTGGTATAGGGGAGGAAAGGAGTCACAGAGAATGCCCCCTGGCATCAGGGCAGCAAAATGGGCAGCCTCCTGTTGACATCTATTAATTAATCAATTAACATCAAGGCATGGCAGGAAAGAAGGTGGGTGGTTAACCCAAAAACAAGTGGGTGGGCCACGGAGATCGGCCCAAGTAGCACCTGTTACAGAGCCCCATGAGCTGTTGGCTGTCATGCATGGAGGTGTATTGTTGGCCCCTGAGGCTAGGAGCCCCATCAGTTGACAGCTGGGACCCTGAATCACCTGATGGGGCTTCCAGTTGCAGGGGCACTTCCTAGCCACATGTTCAATTAATAGCATGATAGGAACCAGCCACAAAGTTGTTATACATTTTTTGTGTAATCATTTTGTGGCTTATTGTTTTTCTCACCCCATTAATTGTATCAATGTGTAGCTGGGTAACAATTTAAGAGTTTATTGCATCTTAAGTGTAATATATGCCAAGGGTCTTGGATTACACAGGAGCACATGGCTTCTTTCAGGTGGCTCTGATGCTAAGATTATAAATCAGGTCCTCACTTTCACCAAGGTTTCCTCATGTTACACTATAACATGGACAGAGGAAAAATGGGGGTTTCCATAAGTAAGAATTCTGTAAATGAGTTTTTTCAGGTTAAATCCCAAAAAACATACTCATCTAAAACAAGGCATAGGTGGCAGCCTTTATGTTGATAAATGCAAAATTCTGGTGCTTTAAAGGGCTGTTCATGCATCTTGTAATAAAAACTGAACAAAAAAAGCATGAGCCAAAATCCAGGCCACATCTGTCCTTGGGGAGCAACCTAATCCAGTGGTTCTCAACTGAGGTGATATGAGAGCCTTTCAGCAGTGTTGCAATGCAGGCATCACAACTGCTACTGCGACTAGGCAGAACTGCCCCATGTACCCTATGTGGAGCATAGGGCTGTGGCAAGAGTCTTTCCAGGTGGCTTCTTCATGTATGTTATCTGAATTGCCCTTCTAGATTGCCTACCTCACCCTATATAGTGTATAATGCCTAACTGAGTTTTGGATTTTACTCTGTACCTCACAGATCTCTAAGCCTTTCTTCATTCTAGCTTTTATTTCTTTTATAACATTCTATGTGATTCTGAGCCAAAGAAGAGCCTAACATCCTTTAAATGTTCAGGAGTGATGGGAGATTGTTTTTATATAGTTTTAAATGTTAGTGCAAGGAGCTTATTGATTGGTTACTGCTCTTTGGCTGGCTCCAGCAAAACCACATGTCCCCTTGTTTATAGGGGGGCATAGATTGTACAGCCATCAACTACTTCTACTTTTAGGAAGACCCTTGTGTAAGTTCTCAATGTGCTAATTCAAATAATCATAATGGGAGAATGCTTTCTACCCTGGGTAGTCCCAAGGAAGCCAAAACTGAAGGGGGAGGTAACTTGATATATCTATAGTGCCATATTATTGCAGCTAAAAAGCAGGTTAGATTTCCCTGGAAGGTTCATAATTAACCCCTAGCTGGTGCAGAAGATTGTTTGTTATTGTATTTAGCCAAAGTAAAGCTAATAGAAATATGGTATCTTTAATGGAAAGGGTTTTTTTGTAGGCAGTTATTTGCTCCTCTAAATCCCCAGCTTCAAACCTACAAAGGCTTTTTTCTGCCATTCTTCTATATACTAAATCTGATCTTCAAATCCTGTGATCCTTTGCACTTCTTTCATAGCATAGAAAATACCAGAAATTTGCCTTAAATTGATCAATTAGGGATTCCTGTCCTGAGAGAATTTTACTGTAGTTTAATGCTGGCACCCTCCAAGCCTGGTCTACATATAACTTGCACTGTTTTTTGTTTTGTTTTTAATATAAAGACGTGGTTTGAAAATTTAAACCAGTTGTTTCCCTAACTGTGATCTCAATGGTCTGCAAGGCCTCAGGTAGAAACTGACACATTGCTAAGAGGAGGTAATATCAAACAGCATTTCTCATGTGTGGACCAAAATATGCATTTAATAGAAGAAGTAGCCCATATTTTTTCAATCAAGGGTGAGATGATATCAAATTCATTTTGACCTAAAATACCATTTTATATTTACTTTCCTTGCTTATTTTTTCCAAAATTGGATACAGCGGGAATTCTAAGGATTTCATTAGTATAATAAAAATGGTACAAAAATTAAGTTGTTCCAGAATCCATACTGGTAAAAACAGGACACCCATACCAATTGTCTGACAGCCAGCAACTTTTGCCTAGATGCTTTCATAGTCTATAATATTGTGTCATGGTTCAGTTAAAATGTATTTGGTTTTTGTGGGCTTGGCTGTCAGTGTTAATACTTTAACTTTGACTTTATAATGTCACTAACACCATTTTGTATCTATTTACATAATACCTAATAGATTTCATAGATGTTAGAGCTGGAAGGGACCTCAAAGATCATCAAGTCCAGCCCCCTGCCCCAGGGACAGGAAGTCAGCTAGGGTCAAAGGATCCCAGTAAGATAACCATTTCTTGAATGAGTCTGGAGTAGGTGCCTGCACCACTTCTGGAGGGAGTCTATTTCAGGTCTTGTGGGCTTGTACAGTAAAGACATTTTTTCTTATGTCCAGCCTGAAGTGGTCTTGGAGGAGTTTGACTGTTGGTCCTTGTTTTTCCTTGGGGCATTCTGGTGAACAGTCAGTCAGCTTTCCTGAAGTCAAGGACTTCTGTATTACTGACTGATTTGTTGGCTTTATGGCAGATGGTGAAAGTGATCAGCTCATGGTCACTGTCATCCAGCTTCCCTCTGATTGTTAGTTCGCTGTTTAGGTTGTCCCCAGGTGCCAGTATGAGGTTGAGAGAGTCTTACCTCTCATCGGTTCATAGACTTCCTGCGTCAGATAGAGGTCATCCACGCATGTTAGAAAGTTTTGCGACTGCTTGGATTTGGCTGAGCACTACTCTCACGAGAAGTCTGTGTAGTTAAAGTCTGCTATGACAATCATGCACTGGGAGCGTGTGGCCTCAGCTAATTCCCTGGCAAACTCCTGGTCAAGGTCTTGACCCTGAGTAGGGGGTCTGTAGTAGACTCCCAGCGTAGTATCCCCTGTGCCGTGTTCCCAATGGATTTTAATCCATAGGGTCTCAAGTCATCCACTGTGGGTGCCAATGTCAGCTTGCAGGGGCACGTAGCTTTCCTTGACATAGAGTGCTACACCTCCACCCTTTTTGTCCACTTGATCCCTCCTGTATAGGGTATAGACATCTATACCTGTGGCCCAGTCATGAGTGGAGTCCAACCAGGTCTCCATTATCCCTATGACATCACAGTTATTTGTGTTTAGCAAGAGGACAAGTTCCTCTTGTTTACTCTCCAAGCTCCTGGCTTTTGTGTATAGGAACGCAAATGTCCCTTTGGGAGCCATTGCCTTGCCTACAGATTGTTTCAGGGCTGGGGCAGGGGTGGTTTCCCTTAAATGCCTTGGGCATTTGCGAGCGTTGCTCAGTGGGCTGGCAGTGGCAGTAGTCCCCCCCCATCCCTTGGCAGGTTTAGTTTAAAGCCCAGTGGAGCAGGTCAGCCAGTATGGCTGAGAAAAGCCTCCTCCCCAGCAGAGATAGGTGGAAGCCGTCCCTTCCCAGCAGCTTGCTGCTTCTCTCACCAAAGAGCAGACTGTAGTCATGGAAGTCAAAGACTTCCGGATGATACCAGTACCACAGTGTTTGGTTAATTATCTGGATCCTCCTCTCCCTCCTCAGCCCGTAGCCCAAGACAGGGAGGATCAAAGAAAACATCATCTGCACCCCCAGACCCTTAAGACCTGCTCCCAAATCCCTGTAGCACCTCCATGACCTGGCTGGGAGTGCTCTGAGCCATGTCATTGGTGCCCACATGGATAAGGACCATGGGATAGTGGTCAGTGGGCTGGAGGAGTTTAGAGATCTTCTCCACAATGTCTTGGATGTTGGCTCTGGGAAGCAGCAAACTTCCCCAGCTAAGGAGTCTGGGTGGCAGGTTACCTCCTCATTCCCCCTCAGGATGGAGTCTCCCATGACAAGCACTTTGTTTTGCCTTGGGGAGAGTTGGGGCAGTAGATGCTGTTGAGCCTGTGTTTCCTGCAAGAGGTTCATACCTGTTGTAAAGCTCCAGTGGGGTGGGGGCCTTGGTGCAGCAGGCCTTGGGGCCTTTGACCACATTGGTCCAACCCCTGGGCTGGACAGAATGGGAGGTTTCTGAGTCCTCCCGTGTCCTGGAGGGAGACTGTGGTCTACCTTCCACCTTCCAGGGGAGAAGGGCCTGGCAGCAGGAGTCAATCTCCTGCTCACAGTCCCTGATGGCATGCAGTCTCTGGACTGTGGCCTGGAGCTCCTCCACCTGGCGCTCCAAAGACTCCAGTAGGAAACAGACCTCACAAGTGGATGCTCCCGGGTCCCAGAGCCTGAAAAAGTGACAGGCAGAGCCTGCAGCCAAGACCCAGAGGCTCCATCTGGGTGGAGCTCGGAACCAGGGGCTCCATCCGAGTGGCGGTTTTTGAGGTGCTGGTGGGGGGGCAGCAGACCCCTCGGGGACCCTTGGGATGTAGCGCTTGCCCGTCTGTGTCATGCCGGCGGTGGGCTGGCTATGGTTGGGACTGTCTTCCCTAGGGAGCTCACAGGCAGGGCCGAGGGCCCTCCTGTGCAAACTCCCAGGCTAACTCGTGCTGGGCCTAGAAGCGTGCCTGTTTGCACAGCCTGTTCATGAGGCTCCAGTCGCGTGGCTCCCTGTGGGGCTGGGTGAAGTAGGAGCCGGAAGTGGGAGGTGACCCTCCTTGGCCCACTTAACCTGCTTCCAGCTGACTAGGTCCCTCCCTCCATGGGCCCCTGCTTACCTGGGGTAGGCTGGGGCTCGTCAGGGGTCCTAGGGTCTCACTGGGGGTCCCTGGGCTCATGGGGGCACAGTGGGCTTACACCTGTACGTCTCGCACTGGAGCCTGGACCAAACATTTTATTATGGCTAAAATAACATACTTGTAGTATATTTTGCTATAGTCTTTCAAGTATTTTTAAAAACCTTCAGGCTGCAAATATATTTTTCCCAGTGTAAACTATATATTTCTAGCTTTGTGAATGCATAGGGAAGCTGAAACAATCATTCCAAAGAATTGTGAATTTCCTTCATTTACTCAATAGCGTTTATGTCCAGTCACTTACTTATAAAACTTTTCATTCCTGAACGCTGTATTGAATACCTCCAGTAAGTATAATTTACTGTATATCTATGTTGTCCAATACAAATGCACATAACTATTATATTATGGTATCCCATTTATTGCAACAGTCTTTGTTTAATAATACATTAATAATCCCAGCAAGCAGCTGCAAGGTTGTCAATGAAAAAGTTGTTACTGACTTTAGTTTTGACTTTGAAGACTCATTTACAAGGAAAGAAAAATCAAAAACCAGAAAACCTTAATTACAGGGGCAATTTAGCCAGGCTTGTATCATGGTATGGTAACCAGTCTAGCTAAGTAGAACTGAATGCATTGAACAATTTTACCTCTTTGAATATTGGATTAGCATTGCTGCATACTTGCTTCATGAAGTGTTAAAGGGCCTTTGGCTGCTTATACACGTGGTTGGGGGTGGGAGTGTTTTAATTAGAGCAGTTCCTGGAGAGCTGCTTTAATTAAAATACCTTGCTGTCATGTGTATTAAGCCCCTGCACATTTAAACATGGCTGTGGAATGCTTTTATCTAAACCTCATCCAACAAGGTTTAAATAAAGTGCTCCCCATGGCCATTTTAAAACATATGGAGTTTAATATGCATGACAGTGAGGTCACACTGGAGCATTCTAATTAGAATGTGAACCAGCACGTGTATAGGCAGCTGTGGTTTTAATATACTATGTCACTTAAAGCAACGGGTACTTTTAACTTTATTTTACAATCTGTATACCTGCAAACACCTAGCAGAAGAGAGCCAAATTATTTATGTGTCTGAATGAGTAGAAAAAAGATGGTTTATTTTGCTTTCTCATTCCTTTTGTCCTTTGATGAGGCTATTCCTGCTGAATAGAGAACTATCTTGATTTTCACTGCTGAAACATTTCCTTTTTTTAGATATAACATTTTGAATATTTGTATATAAGACCATACTATTTCTATTTTTGCTGTTTATTATGGGTATCTGTGGAGATAAGGTCATATTCAAACACCTGATTTTGCAATTCAATCCACACTGGCAGTGTGGATGTGCATTGCACTATTAAACTGTACATATATAAATTGCATGCATTCACAAGCACACACACATACCATGTTGAAAAACTTTAAGGTTTTAGAGGCAAGTACAAAAATGTGAGGAAATTCCATAATTAGGGCTGTCTGTCCAACTTTATTTCAGTGCCTTACAAGACATGCTTGCATCACATACTGATTGCTTCCTCTCACAGATATTTGCTGACAGCAGTAGAAGAATGAGACTGGGGATTTTTATATCCCACAGAAGATGATGGACTGGAACAGTGTGGCCCAGGGCTAGAGGAGAAAACAGCTTGTCCAAACTAATAAGGGTTCTATGTGATTGATCGCATTACTCTCCTTTGAGGTATTGGTCCTTATAAAACAGCAGATTGAGAAGACAGAGGTGTATTTACTCCATACGTCAGTATGGAAAAAAAACAATTAAGGGGGAGAACAGCCATCCATCCCACAGCATTTTCCCCATAGACTTTTATTTGCCATAAACGATGTCCTTTAGGTTGTCCCTTCTACAAAGCTGCCTATGACTCTCTCCACTCTAGCCCACTGCCTTGTTGTGACAGAGGTAAATAATAAGCTTCTGTTCAGGGGATTCCACTAAGACATCAATTTACAGTTGTATGTAGATCAGCAAATTGATGCTTTACTTTGTTTTGCAAGAAGTTGCACAGCTACTGGCAGCTCTATTTGGAGTTAAATTAATTCCCCCTGGATTTCTGATAGGATTGTGAGACGGGGGAGAGGATGGGAAGGGAAAGATTCTGTAGAATACAGGCGTTCCCCTGCATCAGTCCAGGTTCTGCCATTCTAATGCTGCACAGCTGAGATGACAGTACTGAGAACCAGGCTGCAAAACAAGCAATCACATGGTCTTGTAACTTTGGACATTTGTTTTTTTTTTCACTTTCTGCCTTCTAAAGGAGGGAGAAATTTGATCCAGGCATTCAAGTTTCTCCATGGGATAGCAGTAACCCATCCTACAGAATACATGTTTGCATTCAGGGAAATGCCCTTGACATGCAGGTTATTTGACTTTGTAAGAGAGACACTCCTGCTACTGGTGCACTTCTGTGTTGATAAACATGTATCATTCATTAGCATCACTGTTCTGTAACCACTTTCAGGTCATAGTATAGCTTAGACCACTAGTTCTCAACCTTTTAAAACTTGAGGCACCCCCCTGTAAATTTTTGTGAATTGATCAGCACCATTTCAAAAGCTGAAGTACAGTCGGACCCCAAGTTGCACAGGGGAATGCATTCCTGAAAAACACCATATAGGTTAAAACTGTGTAACTCAAGGCATTAAGTCAGTGGAAAACAGGAGGATAGGGACCTGGGACCAAGATTTGATAACATTATTTCATAATAAGATGATATTTAAACACAAAATAAAGAAATTGATAGCCTTATTAAAACCTTTACTCCTGGCTACGTGCTAATACAGAGAGAAAGTTTTAGCCCTAACTGGCACACCGTTGACAACTGCTCCTTTTGTATTGGTCATTTAATTGATCCAAAGATTAAGGAGTTTCTCAACCTTATCTAAATGAGGAATTCTAGTCACCAATGACAGAGGTTGTCATTTTCACACAGTCTCTAATTTTTTGCTCACTTTTTTTAATGGTGCACACAGTCAATTCACTTAAACTGTATTGGCAAGCAATCGATGCAGCACTATTGCCTTCTCTTAATTGATCAAGGATTTCTATTTTCTGGGCCAGAGTGATAGACTTGCATGCTCTTTTGGGTACAACATCAAAGGCTTTCTTTGATGCCATTTTCACAAATGTTCAGGGGTTAATGTAACCAAAAATGTTGGACAGTCTTGGAGGAGCCAACAAGTGATGTTAACATTATGCAAGCAGACTCCAAAGTAACAACCACTCTACTGCAAACAGTATAAACATGAAGCAGGGTATCGCTCAAGTTGAAATACGGTCATGTTATATAAAGCATGTATACATGAATCAGTGTAACTCGAAACTGTGTAACTGGGGGTCCGACTGTATTTATTATAGTGCTTTATCACCTTGAAGAGGGACCAGGAAGTAGGAGGAGTAGCTGGCAGGGAAGAGCTGTGCTGCAGTGAGTGGCTAGAAGGGGAAAGCCTGCTCTTATCTCCTCACTGAAGGCTGCACTTATCTCCTGTCTCTTAGTGGCACTCTTCAAACATTGCCATGGCACCCCAGGGTGCTGTGGTACCTTGGATGAGAATCACTGGCTTAGACTAGACTGTCTATAGTGAAACATCCTATCTTGGGCAGTAGCAAGTCTCAGAGGAACACCCACAGCTTGGGTTTCTCCTCTGGGGAGTGAAACTGAGTGGAGATCCTCCATAGTCATTACTGCTGTGTTAGATAGGTAGTCAAACTTTCTAGAAACGCACTGTACCAATGGAATGGTCTGCATTTTAGAAGTAGGAAGAATGGGCTGGAGATTAGGTGGACCAGCAAGGACAGCATTAAACTGACAATCCAAGGGAAGAGTGTTAAGAGAACAAATGCAGTTCAAATTCAAACTCAAGGTGTTTTGAACGTATTGAACAGTGGTTGCAAAGAGTTTGAATGGAAGAAATTGAATTGATTTCACACATGTGCTGGATTGACACACAAGGAGAATTAAAAATCCCCATGGATGAGTGGGCATTTAATTTAATTGGCATTACCTCAATGTGGCGAGAATAAGTACATGATTGGGATGCTAATGTTTCTGTTCTAACCTGTTGAGTATAGATCCCTGAATCAAATCAGACAGCAGGATGAGTTGTTCCTTGGAAAAGCTATGCTTAGACCACAACTTTACCATGCCTGGCAGTGGTGCTTTCAGACGAGGTGTGTTGCTCCTATGCATGCTTGCCCCCTGACTGGAAACAGTACAGTTGTATTCACACCTGTTGAGGGTGGACAGAACTGTCACTGTCACTGTCACTCTGACCTGCAAGTATGGCCTTAGTCTTCATACTCGGTTTAGGAACCCTGACATGACATGGCCCACACCAGCCATACAATAATAGAAAGTCTTGCTCAGCACTAATATGGTATGGAGCATGCTCAGTGCAAACAGTCTTTGGAAAATGTAGCTGCTAAGAGGTGGAATGGAGAGTTCAGACTACAGCTGGAAGCCAATGGGAGGTGGGGCGAGAACAGATGAGATGAAAGGAAGGGGGCTGAAATTCTTAATGGTAGAGATTTTAACTACAAATCTGGATGCATTAAACTCAGACTTATTGGGAAAAGAGACTGGAATAAGAAGCCTCAGGAATGGAGAACCAGGAGAAAAGAGGAAAGGAACCAAGAAGGGGTGGGGGGACACAACTAAGATTTGGATGAAAAGTCTAGTGACAGTGACTGGGTGCCAATGAGGTTAGAGAAAATGAGAAAAGAACTCAAAAACAATTAATTGAAATGGTAGGGTGGTTATTAGGACTGGTGGGGACAATGATGGTAAGACTGGGAT
>JAGPOW010000261.1:57477372-57492572 GCA_030014935.1 Caiman crocodilus | reverse complement strand
TTTCTTTTCAACTGGCTCACATCACAGATCAAACCTGGGTAAAAGGGCCTGATGTAAATATACAAGTCAGTCTTCCCTTTTGCTCAGTTAAGACCTTTCCTTTCCTTCCTTGGAAAATATTGGACAATAACAGTTTTGGTCCTAAACATATGCCTAAACATTTAGATGATGGATATAAACTCCTGAAAGTCCGCTTCAGGTTTAATGCAAGGAAAAGCTCCTTCACAGTCAGGGTGTCCAGACTGTGGAATAAACTCCCTCCAGAGGTGGTGCAGTCACCTGCCCCGGAGGTTTTCAAGAAGAGACTAGACAGTCACCTAGCTAGGGTCACTTGATCTCAGTTGCCTTTCTTCCTAGAGTGGGGTGCGGGGAGGGGACTCGGCCTGATGATCTGCAAGGTCCCTTCCAGACCCTAACAATCTATGAATCTATTAATCTAAACATATGTAGAATTGACTTAAAAGGGGATGCATGTGCACGTAATTTCTTATTACGCTTTTAATTATGGAATACTAACTCAGGAGAAATGAATTTGAATGATGCCATTGGTGATGGTAATCAGCTTTGTGGCTTCACTGGCATCACCTCTCATATATATTTTTAAACATAATAGAGTCACTTAATACTCCATGTAATTATGAACCTATGTAAACATAAATGAGCTTTCTTCTTTTTGTTTTAGACAGAGCACAAGCAGATTAACTGGAAATAAATTAGTCTTTTTTAAATAAAGTAGCTGGTGGATATATTTTTATATTGAAGAATATAGCTGATATACTTTGCTGTAAATGTTTTGCTTTATTTCTTTTATATGTAACATGATTTAGCATGGTCTCTTCCCTTACCTGTATTACAGGCAGTTGTCAAGCTGTAGGTAAAATTGCTGAGAAAGTAAATATCGCTTAAAATTAAAGAACCTGAGGGATCTTAGCTGGTTTAATTTATGATAGTCTAAAATGGTATGAGGCTTAATTGTTGTGCTATGCTTTGCACGCAAGCTTGGCCAATAAAAGCAAAGCAAGCCATGGAGATCATTAATATATAGGTATGTAGCAGGTGTTCCTTTTAAAGGTAATTTGGTACATTTAAGGATGAGTAAGTAAAGAAGACATATTTAAGGAAAGTATATTTATTTTGGAATGTAAAATAAAAATGTAGTAGAACTACTACTTTTGGCACTTTAAGGAGAATATTTATGGAGGTGGAGAGTTTATTTTTATAAGAACATTTTTTTCTGGAGCAAACTCTTTTTCTGACAGCTGTGATACTGGTGGGAGTAAAAGCAGATGTTGGCACTTGGAGTTAATGTTCTGAAGCATAGTACCTTAATTTGTGATGACCAGTTAGCTAAGTCCTTTAGCAATCAGAGTCAAATATGGGTTTTTAAAATGCTATTAATTTAATATGCCAAAATACAATAAGGCCCACATAATTTTCTTTATGTGAGAATGACACTTTGTAGCTAATAAACTTCACAAGTCTTATTCCTTCTAATTTCATTCCAAGAGTAGAGTAGGGGCTGTCTTCTCTATTGCCATCACTGTGGAGTGCACAAAGAACTTTGCCTTTCAAAGGTATTGATGTTATTGGAAGTAAAATGCTTGCTTATCGATGGACAATTGCGCCTTTTGCTTTTAAGGTTTCATGTCTAATCTTACCTTTTTGCATGGCAGCACAATTACTCAATTCATACTTCTATGGGCTCCCACAAACTCCTTTTGGAATCCATCAGTGTTTCTTTAGAACATTGGCCCTTGAATTGAGCTAGAAAACTGCATGGCTTTCCTCCTCAGTTTACTGGTCTGAGTGAAATCCTGGTCCAAGGGAAGACACTGGAAGAACTTCCCTCAATTTTACTAAGGCAGAATATGTCTTTCCAGCAACTGCCATCAATGAGGAGCCTGAATGCCAAGTTAAGACTCCCAATATGGTAATATCACGCACTAGTATTAAATCCCTGTGTCTGACATAAATTAGTTATTTAGAAATAGTCTTATATGGTTGTGATTTGGATCAAGATTTATGAGAAAAATATGAATCAATTACTAGAATAATTGATGACTTCATTATGGTTTGTATAATTTCGCTTATATTTTATAAAAGGGTTTTAAATGAATGGGGGGGAAGGATTTTAGCTGGCTGCATTTTTTGATAAGGTTAAGTGATTTCCTGTTCCTTTATTGAGTTAAAAAAACCCAACACGCTGTATGGCTTCTACATCATAAAAAATCCAAAAGGAAGTGCAAACACAATTACCATAGAAAGACAGCATCATTTCCATTCGCTTCCAGTTCTGCTGTTTTTAACATGTGTAAGGATTACTAAGTGAAGCAAAGCTTGAATGTGGTACTTTATTCTTAGACAAAGTTACATATCAACTGCACCACCTGTGGCCTTTATCAAGGCTGCTTATAAGCTATAATGAAAGTGGTTTATTTATTTCTATATAAAGAAAACAAATGTGGCATCTTTTACAGAGTTTATTAGCAAGACATTAATTTCCTAGCTCACTAAGTTGAGGGCAGAGTTCACTTAAGGTCTGATGATTAACAACCCTCCCTCCCCCCCATTGATGTTTTTAAGGAAACTGTTGAATATTCACTTCAATTTGTTATTAAGTTTAGTGATATTTTAAGTATAGTTTGTAAATACTGAACCATATTTAGTACAACCATTTTCATCTTTATAACTCAGTTTTTCTCATATTGATCCACAGATGTGCTATGTATTTTGTAAAACTGCGAATCCAGAAAAACTACAGCTGTTATTTTAGTTCTTTTTGGATAGCTAACTAATGAAATATATCTGTCACATAGAAAAGAGAAATTTTTGTTTCGTAGCATTTAGAGAGAATTTTTTGTTCATAAAACTAGTTGCTATAGGCTGACTTGGCATGTATCTGAAGAGGATGTTTAAGATTGTTATACAAACTTTTTAATTATTTTGCATTTTTAAGAATAGCTCTATCTGTTAGCTTTATCTTATAGCTATGTCCTGAGAAACGTAGTGTAAATAGCACGCACACATTTGGAAAGCTTACTGCTAATTTAAGACAGACTACTTCAGGGGAATAATTAAAAATGTGCTTCATCTTGACTATTAAACATATTCTAACAGCCTGCATCTGTCTGGAGTGGTCATGGAGAAATAGTTTTTTCAAACATGTCTAATAGCAGCTTCTGTAAGTGATATACAGAGGGGTTAAAACCAAGGATTCAGGATATGTTTTTTAGGATCACTGTGGAGACCCGCATAATTATTCTGTCAATGCAGTTGTTCTTGAAGGAAATACAAACATTTTAATATGTGTATTTTTCACATTGAAGTCAAAAGGATCTGGACTGGCTCCAAAATAGACAAGTCAGAATTGGCTGTTGTTGGGTAGGGGACAACATATCAGTCCTTAGAGAGAAATGAGTGTGTTTGTCTACTGAGTATCATGTCTGTGTTAGAAAGTACTGGATGGAATTAAGCTAATTTTGAAAAAAGTATGAAGTAATAGAGTATGTTCAGAATTTAGATTCCACTTTTATAAGCCAAAGTCTGTAAAATTCTGTGTGTAACTTTATGCAGCAGTTTTGTTTAATCAAATAATCACTTATTTTCTGCAAGTCCAGGTTTATTATACCTTAATATAAATGCAGGTTTGAATGGATCTATTTTGGATTGAGCGGGCTGCTGTCCTTGAAGAATGTATTTCATGCCTACCTCTTTGTCTGGAGAATGTTACCTGAAATGGGGGAGTTGGGGTCGGGGGGATGAAGGTTGTAAAGGACAGAGGCAACTTGCTGACTTTTTGGCTTGATAGAGGAAGGGGGTTGGGTATGAAAAGTTAATCCTGCAGAATTTGTCTTTGATAAATGAGCTACTCGAAAGGGTATTGAACAATTGGACAAGAAAAGTTAATTCCACAGAGTTGGTTTTTTGGTGCCTTTTGTATTTACTGCACTAGGAATTATTTTGGTTCAGATTTCTCTAAAACCTGAAACCACATGTCTCCTCATGGTGTCTCAACATTTTAGTTTGGTGCTAACATTTTGTATTAGTGCTTTTTCCCCTGTCCAACTTTTGAAAAGTAAGAGTAAATAAATAGGCTAAAAAGTGTTTAGTATACAATATTCAGATCCAGGAAGAAACTTAAATATGAAGAGATTTTTGTTTTCCATTATGATACATTTTGCTTAACTGGTGAAAGTGTCTTGCATTTCTGTAACACTTTCTGGTAAAAGATCTCTAAAGGCTTTACTTTATTAAATTAAATTTCAACAGCTCTATAAATGGAAAGAACAGGCATAGTGAGATTTTTCAGTTTGTCCCCTACAGGAAGTTTGTGGCAGATTCAGAACTGTAACTTAGTTGTCTTGATTCCTAACTCTGTGCTCTAACCAGGGGACTATCCATTTCCTTATGCACATTTTATGCTAAAATGTATGTGTACTTTAAAACATATGAAAAATTGTGCAAGAATAACTTTTTTAAAGCCAACTTCATTTTGTACAGTTATTTTGCTCCCATACATCTTTGTAGGATATTGACAGCTTAAAGTATCCTTAAAGCCTCATTCTAGAGACAGACTGAAGATACTGGATATTCCTACTATCCTTGCAGTAAAATAGTTTGAGGCCTTAACAATACTTAAGATTTCTTCTGTGCTTCTAGCAGCCTGGCTTCCACATAGGTCATGAACCTCAAGCAAACTTTGTAACACATCTCTAATTTTATTCTAAAATGGTTTCTATCTTTTTGTGTCATTGCCACGTGTATGTAAAGCTTGAGACACTTACTGAGCACGACACAAATTGCAAATACTGTAGGTATTCTAGCAGTTCAGAGCAGAAATACAAGTGAAGCAATTAGCATTCAAGACTGTGGGTGCAGAAGTAGTACAGGGCAGGCTTTTTACTCCAGTCTCATTTCTGTGAGGCACAAGTCCCATGAGAAGCTGGTATGTCTTATGGAAAATGTCTCAGGGGAAACTTCCTGTTCTCTGCTCTTTCCAACAAGGCACTTATTACATTTTTCAAATTGGCTTTGATGAGAAGGGTTCCTCTGGATAAATTAACATACATCTCAACTCTGAAATAAGGAACAGTTGTATTTGGTAATACTTAATCTGAGATTGCCGTGCTTTACATATATTGATAAGTTCACTAATTGAATAAAATGTTGCTTCATAATGATAGCTAAGAAAGAGATTGATGTCACTTGGCAAAGAATTTTTAATGTACTTTTTATATTCTGTACACACTACCTGAACTGATGATCAGGATTCTTGGTTTTGTTTCCAAATAGAAAGAATGGAAAAAAATGTGGATTTCCCTTTTTGCCCAAGAAAAATGCGGATTTTTCATTTTAATAGAGAAACATGTAGATTTTGCACTTTTGCTAAGAGCTGTCTGCAGGCTGGCAGAGTTCCAGATTGCAAGGGGTTGGGGGGAACAGTAGGTGGGCAGTCAAGCAGGGGGTGAGCTATGTGCATGTATATGTACATGGCCTCCAGGTAGCCTGGAAAGCAGCTCCTGCAGGTAAGTCTGGCAGGGGGAAGGGACATTGAGGCCTCTGTAGTAAGTGTGGGAGTTAGCTTGGCAGAGCAGGGCTTGAGGCCCAGGTTTGGAACCTGGCGGGTTTTGTGGGGGGAGTGAGGAGCACTGGCAGGACTGGGGGGCTGTTGGGGGAGAAGGGGTGAGGAGCTTGTACCTGCAATCTGTGTGCAAAGGGGGCAGGGGGACCTTTGATTTTCCATGGTAAGAAACCCAGAATCCAAATTTATAGATATTTAGAGTTTATTTGGTTATAGTGATTGAAGCACTGGTAAGCCTCTAAATTGCTTTAAAATGGTAAATATATCAATAAAACATTGTGTTCAATTAATACATGCATATATATATGTGTGTGTGTGTGTGTGTGTGTGTGTGTGTGTGTGTATATAGTTGCACTTATTTTTAATTGAGGATTTTGTGGGGTTTATTTGTGTTTTTTTTTTTTTAATCATGAAAACCAGGATGAGTACTGGGCTGGTAAATTTAATAATTATCAGAAACATGTATGGACACTAATGGATGGTGAATGAATGATGCTGATGGTCTCATTTAGAAATCAAATATGGATTGACACCTTTAGGCTAGTATTTACATTTGTGATTTCTCCTTTATTTATTTATTTTGTTGGAGCAAGTAATTGTTGAAATCTAAATGTGAATGCTATATATCTCAATCACAATTGTTTTATATGATGTCTATAGATAAAACACTAAATCATGAATTGGGGATTATGCTGAATAATGTCTAAGCATAAGATCGTAGGACAGCAGGGCTAGAAGGGACCTCATGGCTGTGTCCAGATGAGTGCGGATGTGTGGTATTTGCTTCTGTAAACCAATCTGCGGCGCCACACACTGCACGTGCAGACATTCCCCACACTGCTGCCTTGCAGCATGGGGGGGAGGGGGCTGACCTTGGGAGTTGCTGGAATCAAACCCACCTCCCAGACACAAAAAAGCAGGGTGTCACATGTGGCATTGCCCAAAACCAGAGTTTGGCTACCAGAGCCACACTCCAGTTGCTAGCCAGGCTCCCAGTTTCAGGAGCACCATGGCTGCAGCTCCCCAAGGCCCGCAGGACTTCAGGTAAGGTTGCTGGGGCCAGTACAGTTGCTAGCTTCAGCCTTCCCTACCCTACCCAGGGTAAACTGCCGTGTACCAGAGCATGCATGGCACAGGTGTTCCCGGGGACAAGTAGTAGCAGCACAAGGTATACCGCTGCTATTCGTCTCCAAGGAAACAAATGTCTGTGCTTGTCTGGACACAGCCCATGAGGTCATCTAATCTAGGCTCCTGCCCAAGGGAGAGTCAACGTTCAGTTATATTGAATGATTCTTTGGTCTGAAGTCTTTGTAACTTAGGATCTTGTAAGGGACAAAATTTCACCTTCTATATTAGTGAAATGAGCTAGTTTTCATAAAATGAGGCACAGCAAAACCAAATGCAGAAAATATCTTTCCTCATTTAAAATAGTAGGATTTTATTTAGTTTCTTTTGTTAACCTCACAATCAATGGTTTATCTTTTATCTAATCTTAACTATGATTTTTTCATAAATTTGGCATTAAAAATAAAAAGCTATTTAGTTAAACTCTTATATTGCAAAATGAAAGAGTTGATTTCTGGGCTCCTATGTGTTTAGGTCACGACTCTGGACTATTGCTTCCTGGATCTCATGGGATTTGTCTTACCTAAGGAATGTAAACATACTGTAGATCCAAATGGCTGGAAAACATGTTAAACCTTAGATACTTTGACAGTATTTGGGGGTGAGCTGTAGTTTCTAAATATTGTAAAACAAGGTGAAAATATTGTGTAAATATTATATAAAGGTAACAGTGTCAGATTTCAGTGTGGAGAAAAAAGCAAATGAAGCTTTTCAGTATATAAAATGTTCTTTAATTAAAACAGCCTTTACAAAGGACTTAATGAGGTAGAGGGAAGAGGAATAAAGGCACATAGCTGAAGTGTTAGTAGAGTTGACAGTCATTTGTCTGATTGGCTAAAAGTGAACTGTAAAAACATTTAAAACTCAGTTTATTCTATGAAAAACAATAGTTTGCAAGAATCATTTACAGCACAAAGAAAATCAGTGAATGTGTATCAGTGCCTCATAGATTGCCCTTCCAGAAATGGTAATCTTAAGCAAATTTAGACCAATAGACATCTCTTTCCACTAAAACTGGGAAACTGCCTTTTGGCTTTTTCCTCTTATAGCTTCATAAAGTATAAAGTTGAAAACTGAAATCATATTTTTGGCACATGGTTTTGAAAGATATTAAATTTTCCTGAATGTTCAGTTTAACATAACAAAGAACATTAGATTTTTCTTGCAAGAAAAGTGTACAACCATTAATTTGTTATAAACATTTAATTTGTTTTTCTTACAGCGTGCCTTTCAGTTTGCTAACATTGAAATGCATATTGCAGCATAAGATAAAAAACCCTAAATGAAGGACGCTAACAAAAGCTGTGCTGTGGGATTCATTCCTTTCTACAACCTCAGTTTTATGATTCTTTATTTTTATATAAATAACTTTAAGCAGTAGAAGTGAGGCAAGATGACATTTCTGTGACATACAGATGACTGAGGCTAAAATGAATAACTTTGGTCAAAATGCAAAACTTTGGCGAGCACAGCCCTTCAGTTCTTAATTGTGAGTTGGCAAAGGTTCAAACAGTAAAAAGCAGTTCCTGGGGCCATTTATAGGTGTTATATTTAAACCTCGAGAATTGCTGCTGTCCTGGTAGTAACTGCAAGTGTACAAGTGTCTATTCGGTTTCTTCTGGGGCAGAAACTTGCCCTTTCTAGAAAAAGATCTAGATGTCATCTTGGAAGATCTCCCTTATGAGAGCAACTTGCAAGAGTGAATGCTTGTATCCTCCCATCTTAGTCTGGTCCCTGGTTTGGGGAAAGGCTGATGGGATTTTCCCCACTGTATCCTTTGCTTTGCTTCCAGGGGCTGTAAGCACTGGGTTTGAACATGTTGCTGCACTTCAGGAGTCACATGCCTGCAGCCCAGCCACTTTGCCTTGCTGTGAAGGTGCAGCCATTCCCTGTTGGCTCCCCAGACTGGGTCGGGTAACTGATCTGGGAAGTGGGCAGATGGTTTTGCCTCATTACTTCGGCCTCCTGGAGCCAGGATGAGTGGAGCAGCCACTTCTCTTCACACCTTCCCTAGTCCAATTCCTGGTCTGGTTAAAGGCATGGAGAGGAGGAGGGAAGAGCAGCTACAGGCAGGAGAGAAAGCCTAAAGTACTTCTTCTCCTGGAATGATTTTTGTGGTGGAGATTTCTGAAAAATTTTCACTGCTAGAAATCAGTGACTATTTGAGGCCTGAAATTCAAGGATGGCTAGAGTCTCACACATGACTATTGGTAACAGTGGCAGGAAATACATAGATTGGAGATTTTCTTTGTTCTAAAGGAAATGGCGAGAAAAAGAGAAACCTTAATTCAGTACAGGCAAGGGGATAAAATGTATGACATAGGGTATAGGGTGACTGTATGTTCTGGTTTGGCTGAGACAGTCCTGGATTTCATAGGTTATTCTGGAGTCCAGGCTGGTTGGTGAAAATTGAAAATAATGTCCTGGAATTGCCTACCTAACATGATCCCTTCTTTCTTTACTGACTCTTCTGTGGATGAGTATGCAGTAGCAGAGCTGAGCTTAGGGAAAATAGTGCCCTGGGTGAACTTGTATTTTGGTGCCCGCCTCAAGTCCCCAAATCAGCAGCATTGCTACAGGTAGAGGCATGGATGGAGTGGCATGGTGCACCAGGCAGGCAGTTGGGCAGGTACTGCTGCTGCTGTGTGGGATCAAGGTGGGTGGACGGGAGCAGGTGCCACCCCACCCACATGTGCCTGGCCCAGGTCCTCCTGAGAAGTAGCTGGAGGCTGGGGCATGGGTTGGGCTGGGTACTGTTCGAGTCTGCCCACCTTGCTCCACCACAGCAGCAGCACTGCCTGCCTGCCTGTCTGCCTAGAGCCATGCTGCTCCACTTTCTTTCAATACAGTCCCAGATTTCCTTAAAAATAATATGGCCAGCAGTCACCATACATATGTGGGCAGTTAACTGGTACTGCTTAGTTATTGTAGAACAGTTTAGCAGTGCCTGGCTGAGTGGTTTGGTAATGAAAATTCAAGGACAGAACTGCCAGAGAGGAAAAGGAGGGATCAAAAAAAGTGAAAAATTCAACTTGTGGTGTGGGAGGTTATTTAAAGTGTAAGTGGTGGAATCCCAATAGATGAGAAGTAGAGATGCTGTTAGAGCAGGGGCGGGCAATAATTTCAGGTGGAGGGCCACTTACCCAGTTTTGGCAAGCTGTCAAAGGCTGCATGGGTAGCCCCCACCCCTTGATAGGTGCCCCGCCCCCTGGTCACCATCTTGGGACCAATGTCTTAGGGCCAGCACCAGGGGGGCCCAGAGCAGGGCACAGGCTGGCAGAGGTCTATGGAGCTGGGTTGGGCTGCACCAGCAGGGAGAGGGGGGAGCTGGCCCAGTTCCATAGAGCTCCTGCCGACCAGGACTCTGTACTCCTGCCACCCTGCTCTGGGCCCTGCTGACTCTGGTCCTGGGACATAGGTGTGGGCCCCGTGTACCCGCTCACTCCCAGTGTCCCCCAGCCCCATAGTACAGGCCAGGGGCAATGCACAGCCATGACACCCTGCTTTGTGGCAGGGAATGAGCTGGTGCTGGCTGCAGGGAAAAGTAGCCCCTCCCCTACCCCGTGGCTGGCGCTCCCTGCTGCAGCTGCTTGCAGTCTGCATGGGGCTGTCCTGAGCAGGCACAGGCAGGAGATGGAGTGGAGAGGCAGCAGATGTTTGCAACTGGCCCAGGTTCTGGGTAGCTGCTGACAGCTACAGAGCCTGGGCTGGAGGGCAGGGGCTTTGGGTGGGGGGCACAGGGCAGCAGGGCTAGGGGGCAGGGGCAGCAGGGCTGGGGGGCAAGAGGCACAAGCAGGGCATCCTGCCCTCGTTTTGTTTTGAGCAGGCACAGGCAGCCCCACATGGGCTGTGAGAGGCTGCAGTGCAGGGCGCCAGGCACAAGGTGGGCCAGGGGCCACTTTTCCCATGCTCAGCACCAGCTTGTAACCTGCCCCTGCTGCCAGCCTGGGCCCCACGCCAGCTCCAGGCTCACTGGTTGGGGCTGTGCCACGGCAGCAGCAGCGGTGGCCCCCCCTGCTTGCCATGTTGGGCTGTGTTTGCCACTGCTGCCTCTGTGCTGCCCAGCATGTGAGCTCTGGGTGGGCAGTTGCTTGCAGCCTGAGTGAGGCTGCCTGTGCCTGCTTAGGATAGCCCTGTGTGGGCTGTGAGCAGCTGCAGCAGGGAGCACTGGCCATGGGGCAGGGGAGGGGCTGCTTTTCCCCAGGCTCAGCTTCTTCCTGAGCTCCTTCCCTGCCCTTTCCGCCCCTCCTCCCCTCTTTACCAGAGATTCCTGCACCAGGGCAGCCACGTGGTCCCAGGCCAGAAGCCCCTGCTGTGGCTTCCAGCTGGGGAGGATGGGGCTGGGCAGGCCCTACAGTTGAGGGAGTGTGCTGGGCTTCCTCTGGGTCCTACTGCCACTGGTTTCTGTCATTTTTGACAGGAACCAAAGACAGAGAAATATTAGTTTTCTAAATCTTTTTAGCGGTCCCACGGGTCAGACAGAATGGCCTTGCGGGTCGGATCTGGCCTGTGGGCTGTATTTTGCTCACCCCTGTGTTAGAGTTATGGAAGTACCCATTAACAATATCAGAGTTTTTAAGAGCTGCATTGGTGAGTGAGTTGAAAGTGAGAAGGACACTTTAGCAGCACTTTATGTAAAGAAAAGTTTCCTGTCATGGTTGATTGCAATTGTGACTCATATGAATCAAGGATATTTTTATATACAGTAAGAGATGATTGGAGAAACAAAATAGAAGTTACTTTGATGGAAAATTTAATTTTGGAGTTGGGATGATAATCTGTGTTAGGATGTAACAAAGTATTGATAATTTTGGTATGAGAACAGAGTTGGGGGAGGAATAGAGATATGGATCATGGTATCATGGTGGTAGGGTGTGTGGGTGAAGGGCCATTACTAACATTATTTTGGAAAAGGAGGGAGTGGGTGGAAAGAAGATTGTAAAGTTCCTCCTGAAAGCTGTATAAATTAGAAAGTAGCAAGCAGGAAGAAAGAAGCAAGTGTATGGAGTACAGAAGTGTCTATAGTGGATTAAAAGAATCTTTGTATGAAAAAGAAGTAAATACTCTGTCTAGCAGAGTGATGATTGGAATATGATGGACAAACTGATTGGGTGAAGGAGGGTAACCTTGGCATCTCTTAACAATGAGGGAGAGTACAAATAAAACGCTGAAGCTCAGAAATGATGTAAGGAGATTTCTAGATCTGATCATACTTCAGTTGATAAGGCATGTATAATGATTTTTAAGGTGCTGGGTTGTGTGGCCAATGTATGATTGGTACATGGCTGAGGGATGAGGTTGAGAGATGAGTGTTGGTTCTGATTTGGGGCAGTTTGGTGTTTTAGACCTCTTTTTTGCATCATAAGTTTGTGGCATGTGAAAGTGGGTATATTTTTTTCTTTCTTTCTTTTTATAAGGGTCTCTATTCTTACTTTCTTACTCCCTTTTACCAAGATGGTGGCGTGTATCATCGATATATTTTCAATAATATCAATTTTTCCACTAATGATCACAGGAAAATATTTTCAGACATTTATGATATTTTTTTAAAGAACATTTTGAAAAGCGATAGTTGCGGAGTTTGTCATCATAACAAAGGGCACTGATAAAGGTTCAAGATTATATTTAAAACAATAAAAATTATAAAAAAATCTTAAATACCCAGTTTTATTTTTAAGTTATTCTTATGCCACAACTATAAAGATTAAATTTTGAGCATTCATAGTAAGAGGTACTGTTAAGTTAAACAAGTTAAACTGGGATGATCTAGTTGGGAATGGTTCTGCTTTGGGCAGAGATTGGACTAGGTGACCTCCTGAGGTCCCTTCCAACCCTAATTTTCTATGATTCTATTATAAGAATGGATGTTGCAGAATTAATTGCAACTCTGTTAAGTATGTTCAGTAGTTTTTCTTAGAGTGCTTTGTGTCTGTGACAGAGGTGGGGTAGAGTGAGTGTAGTCCTAAAAGCATAAACCTTTCTTTTCCTTTTAATGATTAGGAATACGTGCATCTCCTCCTCTGATACCACATGAAATCCCGTTTATTAAGAATAATGCCTGGGAGTTGATAGTTATATTCTGTTTGTGTGTGTTCATTTCTTTCCATATTCTGTAAGATCGTCCCACACAGGAAACAGAAAGATTTTTTCCCTGTGTTCAGTACATTGAACTATTAAAATAGTGAAACTAGCCAGGAACATAGGGATGGAAATTTCTTGAGCTCCAAACTAGAGGAAGATTGTTTTTTTCAACCAGACAAGGAAGAGAGGTATGGGCTTTTTTTGTTTTTTTGTGTTTTTTTGGTAATTGTTTTCATTGTGTTGAATTTTTGTAATATCTCCTGGAAAACAAATCCCAATGGATAAGTCAGTTGTTGTGTTGGCATTTTCAGTTCACTTTAGCTTTCCTTATTTCTAAATCAGTAGTGTACCTAAAGATTTCAGTAGGGGAAGTGGAAGCTTCCCAGCTAAAGTATAGAAAACACTCCAATATGTTGTGGCAATATGAAGATATATATTGGGTAGGTAAAAAAAGGTGAAATATAGTTATGATATATGATCTCAATATAGCTGTTTGCCTAACTATGTATATGGTGACTTAAGGATGAAGCAGAGCTGGAGTGGTTCTGTTTCCATAGGGGAGCTGAGGAACAGAGGTTTTGAACTGTATATTCTGCTTCTTGTATGTACTGTGGAACTGTTCTTTCTGTGGTGCTGCTTTGTGCCAGTCAGGGGTATAGAGGAGGGGATGGAGATATGAAAATTGACAGCTAATGTGAAAAAACCCTGTGGTGTTGGCACAAAGTTTATGTGTATAGTGCTGTAGTATACAATGGTTTTTCATAGCTTGGGGGAGAGGAAGAATCTGGGAGTTGGGGTACATGACTTCTGAGAAGAGGCTGAGGGAACGGAAGTCTGAAGAAGAGAAGACTGAGGGGGGATTTGATAGTCTTTAAGTACCTCAAGGGGTTCCAAACAGGATGGTGCTAGACTGTTCTCAGGGGTGACAAATGACAGAACAAGGAGCAACGGTCTTAAGTTGCAGCAGGGAACATTTAGGTTAGATATTAGGAAAAGCTTTTTCACTAGGAGGGTGGCAAAGCACTGGAGCAGGTTACCTAGAGTAGTCATAGAATCTCCATCCTTGGAGGTTTTTAAGGTCCAGCTTGACAAAGCCCTGGCTGGAATGATCTAGTTGGAGATGGTCTTGCTTTGAGCAGAGGGTTGGACTACATGACCTCCTGAGGTCCCTTCCAAACCCAGTTTTCTATGATTCTGTGAATTTGGTGAAGATCATATTTGTAAACACCCACTAAGGAAACCTATTAACTTGGAATTTGTCCCAGTATATTATAAGGTTTCCCCCTGTCCATTTCCTTGTGAGATGTGTGAGTAACAGAAGTATCACAAACTATCCTTGAGTAAGTCTTGTTATAACCCAAATAATAAGTAAGAACTGAGGGATTTGGGAAGGAGAGGCCTTATAACTATATTTGAAAATGGCATATTTTATTGTATTTTGAATGTATGCAAACAAATGTCTGCTTCTAGATGTGAGAATGATTAAATCAGTTGGACATCTTACTCCCTAGATCAGGTGGAGAAACTTTTTTTAGTTTGGTAAATGTGGAGTTCCTTATTTAGAAATGTGTAACATTTTTTTTAGGGGGATGGAGGGGGAACAGGAAACATTTTATTCTCAAAACATCTGTAATCTGGGTACACCCAAGGGTGTGCCCTATTCTCAACTGAATGGGATGGGTAGGCAGGGTGTGCTGTCAGAGGTTTGCCAGAATTTCAAGCAGATCCTTCTTTCCCGTATAGAGTTAGCCTAAGCCGAAAGTTCTTAATTATATACAATTTATTAAGGTATAATATACATAAACATAAAACTAAGTATCGTATACATACATTTACACAGTGAACACTAACCAGTAGCCAAGGTCAAACCGCAAATAACACTATTTACAGCACCACAATACAGCATTTCAATTACAAAATATAAGGTGCAAACATGAACAATCTTAATAACATTTATCACTTAATATAGTCCCTGACCCATGGCAAGAGATAGTCCTCCTTCCAATGGAGATCCTTGTGAAGTGTCCCGGAAGCACCAGGTCTCCCCCACACAGGGCCTTGACTAAGCAGGGAGCTGCTGCTCACCCAGCCCATTTTCTGAGTTAGCGTACCCCAAATTTATTTTTCCTGTGGGACCCAAGGGCCCAATGACTCATATCCCCTCAGGTGGTGGGGGTCAGGGTGCAGCTCAATGGGGTCTCCTTTAGTGGAGCACCTTTCCAGGCCTCTCCTGTGCCACTAGGTTCCTCCCCACCCTGTACACTGCTCTGGGCACCGAGGGCTCAGCTCCTCTCAGCTGCTGGCTCCTGGGCCTCACACTGCAGCACTACCATTTCTCCATGCCCTGGCTCAGCATTGAGGGCTCTCTTAGCATGGGCCGGGCCCTTCAGGCTCCGGCCAGCCATCCTCACGC
>JAGPOW010000261.1:57441714-57471032 GCA_030014935.1 Caiman crocodilus | reverse complement strand
TCTTTTCAGTAGTCTTGACTTCAGGTTTTTCTGGAATCTTGTCTGCTTTCTTAATGAAAGTGTCAAAGGAAGTTTGGACACGTTCTCCAGGGAGATGGGTGGCACAGCAAACTTGTTCACTGGCATGGCATTGCATCGGATCAAGCATTGTGAAGTAGAAACTGACATCAGAAAGTTGAAACGGGGTGTCAATTTATAGATGTTGTAAGTGTGAAATGTTGTAACTCAAAACGCTGTAAGTTGAGAACTGCCTGTATATTGTTCCCTGTGCTAAAATATTGTAATTCTGTAAAGCTTTCCTTTGCCATTCCATTTTCTATTCCATTGCCAGATTCTAAGCAATTCTGGATTAATACAGCATGTCTGTTCCTTAGGCCTTCCCATTGACTTCTACATCTTTTAAATGTGATGGAATAAAGTTTTCTAAATGTACTAACAGATTGAGCATTTCACCTACAGTTATCTAAAGTCTTTCGAGAGAAATACATCATGCTGCCTTAGGCTGTGGGACCCTTTGGTTTGCAACTCAGTGTTTTATGTTCCCTTTCATTACAGAACACTTCATTGTTTCTGATTTAATGATGGACCTATCTCTTACTACTTTTGTATTTGTCAATGGCCTAAGTGGGAGAATAGGCAAGTAGGTCACTGCACACTACGCTGGAGACTGAATAACTACATACTGAGTATTTTTGTTGCAGAATTAAGTCCTCGTAAGGTCACTTAGGAGAAGGGCAGCTTCTGGCTCACAAATTGAACTTTGGAAACATCTGTTTGAGTTGCTTATAAAACATTAATTTGTATTGTTAGTGAAAAATGTAAATGGGCTGTAAAACTTTCCTCACCTAGCAAAATATATCCGATTGATTTGGGTTCCAAGGTTTTAAAGTGGTATCTATCAAAAAGGTAATGGAACTCTGTTGTTATGTGTAGGCAAGATTTGTTTGTACAGGAGTGGCCAACCAGGAGCATGTGTATTGCCAGTGGCATGGTTAGCTGTGTGTGGCTTTGCAATCCCCAAGTGTTTTGTAAAGTGAGGCACCAGAGCCTCCTGCTATGAGAGGAGGTGTTATATGGTGATCCTCTCACCATATAAAACTGCTATCCTTGTAGGCTAGCAAAGGATTAACCTGGTTCTCAGCAGTGACATCTCCTCTCACAGCAATGTGCTGGCCCCTCTGTGCTGCATGGCCTGAGGCTAGAGCCCCCTTCAATTGGTAGGTATGGTGAACAGAGCAGTATTGTAATTGCTTAACTAGATATTAAGGAACTGTTGATAGGTAGACCTTATTTTTAAGGTAGAATGTTTTTTAAGGTACCTCATCATCTTGCACGGTAGAAAAAACTTTAATCTTTCACAGCCTAAATATGTTCCTTGTTTTTTTCTTCCCCAGTCCAGCCTATCATTCTAGAATTTGGTCACACCATCCCCAGGAAATCTGTCTGTAAAGAGTAAAGCACCTCTTGTACAGGGAACACATTTACTTGCATTCTGCAACAGCGTCATTTTGTAACAAGGTAATAGGCTGCACATCACTGTTGGAAGCTAGTTCTTTCTGACTTCTGCTTGATACTTGTTTCTCCCAATTTTATCATACTAGGCAATGACAGTATTCTCTAATTAGTTTCTCCATATCCATTCCCCCTTCACATTTAGCTATTACCTTTAACATCTCTAAATACCCCTTTACAAATCTTTTTCTTTGTTAGGCTGTCAATTAAAACAAAAGAAATTGCCCGCTCAAAATAAAACCTATTTCATTCATTGATTTATATCCTCAAAGCTATATTGTCTGTTGTAAGGTCACAGTGATTCAACATCAGAGCTCATAAATCCAAGTTCGTCATACTTTGTATGATACAGAAACACTTTACACCAGCTTAAAACAGAACTTTTAAGCTTCAAATTTATACTTCATTATTTACACAATCACCTCCCTTGTGTATTCCTCAGCTTGTTGAATGAAAATAAAACAATGTTTTTCATTTTTGTTATCATCTGGTTTTCAAGTATTAGGTTGCTGAAAAGCTGTTATAGCTGTTAGCAGTGTAGGAAAGAGAATGACATATTTTGCTGGGAGCAGGATGATAAAAATATTTCTAACCCCGCTCTGAATATTAGAAATGCCTGGATTCTCATTTGTGAAAATGTGTTTTTCCACTTTTTATATGTTTCAGAAACAAATTTTCATAAAGGTAATAGGTTTGGTGCTGGCTCTGAAGAGTATGCATAATTACCAAAAATGCACATACAGGTTTGGTAATAGTGCATGTAAATGAATCATAAGGCATCTGAATGGCTGTTTCTGTTTACATATATCCAATTATGAGGTACATTTTGAAAGTTTGCCTCCTAACATTTGCATTGCAAAACTTGATGTATTATGCACCCGGGAAATCAGGGGTGGTACTGGGGGTGAGGGGGCAAGTCCTGATGCTATTTGGGGTCTCTGAGCATTTACCCTACCCAGTAATACTGGGCTGTGACTGGCCAGAGTTGTTGACCAAGATAGCCAATGTGAGGCAGAAGGAGGGGACTGAGATGAGAGAAAGTTGCTGCTGGAAGCCCTGGGAGGCTAGAAAGCCTGAGGCTGGATGGGAAGATGATCTGAGGGCTGAGAGATTTGTGAGTGAAACCAAACAAACTCCTCCCGAAGAAGAGGCTGAACAAGAGGTGGATGTTGCACAGTTGTGGGAGGATGAACATTTCCAGTTGGAGCAGAGTTGGGAGGCAGATTTTTGGTATGCTTTGTAGGAACACGTGGCTCAATGAAATTGCGAGGTATTATGACCAGAGCTGATGAAGACAACACTGAAGTTTGAGGTAAGAAATGACCTCCTGTACCAAATTGAGCAAGGAAAGCCTGAAGGAGGGGAGGTCGTACAGTTGCTGGTACCTTGACGATACCAACGGGGTCTATTGAAGGTGGCTCATGAGCTCTCTATGGCCAGACATTTGGACAGGGACAAAACAGAAGCCTGCATTCGGGCAAGATGTTTTTGGCCAGGACTGTTATGGGAAGTGGTGAGGTATTGCACTTCATGTCCCATGTGCCAAAAAGTGAACCTAAAGCACCCTCCAAATGCTCCCTTCATTCCAATGACCTTGGTAGAGGTTTCTTTTGAGCATGTGGCAATGGACATTGTGGGGCCACTTCCCAGAAGTAGGACTGGAAACCAGTATATTTTAGTTTTATTGGATTATGCAGTGAGGTACCCAGAGGCTGTGCTGATGCGGACAATGTCCATTCCAAAGGTAGTGAATGAGTTATTGAAAATATTCTTGTGAGTAGGACTCCCTAGAGAATTGCAGACAGACCAGGGAATGAATTTTACATCACATGTGTTCAAAGGAGTGAATAAAGCTTTGGGGATTAAATGCCTAAAGACAGCAGTGTATCATCCCCAAACAGACAAGCTCATGGAGCAGTTTAACCAGACATTGAAGCAGATGTTAAATTCATGGTTGAAGGTCCTCAGAATTGGGATAAAATGATACCACCTTTGTTGTTTGCTGTAAGGGAGGCACCCCATGTCCCAACTGCATTTTTGCCCTTTGAACTATTGTTGACTGGCAACCAAGGGGAATACTGGATTTGATTAAAGAGAGTTGGGAAGAACAGCATAGTAAAGATCAGAACTTGATCTGATATATAATACAACTGTGGGAATGCCCTGAAGCAGCTCAGAATGAGGTTTTAGAAAATTTCAGAGCGATCCAGCAATGACAAGTGAGGCATTATAATCGAGGCGCATGGGAAAGGAAGTTTGACCTGGGGGACCACATGTTGGTTCTATTGCCTGACCATGAGAGTAAATTACTCGCCTGGTGGCAAGGTCTTTATGAAATTATATGCCAAGTGAGGCCTGTAGACTATGAGGTGCATCAGACAGATAAACAAAAAAAGAAGCAAGTATACCATGTCAATATGTTGAAGAAGTGGGACAGAGGGAAGTGGATGGATGACATAGAACTGGCCCCATGACTATCTGAGGAGCAGAGAAGACAGGTTGCCAAGCTAGTCAGGGAATATGGGGATGTGTTCCAGGAGACTCCTGGGGAAGTTTGGGTTGTGGTACATCAGATAAAAACTCTTCCAGGCCAGGTGATCCATGAGAACTGGAGATGGATTCCACAGTGACTGCAGGGCCAGATAAAAATGGAGATTGAGATGATGCTGGAGAAAGGCATCATACGTGGGTCCCACAGTGACTGCCAGAGCCTCATCGTAGTAGTGCCTCAGCCAGATGGGAAAATTTGTCTCTGTATTAATTTCCAGAAGGTAAACACAGTAGCTAAGTTTGATGCCTATCTGATGCCAAGAGTAGATGAACTGGTGGAAAACATTGGGCAAGCTCGCTACACTTCCATGTTGGACCTGACAAAAAGTTACTGGCAGGTCCCAGTAGCACCTGAAGATCAAGAAAAGACAGCGTTTGCCACCCCTTGGGGTCTTTTCCAGTTCCAGCGCATGCCTCTTGGATTACATGGAGCCATGGCTACATTTCAGTGTCTAATGGACAGAGTTTTGGCTTCCCATGGGGGTTACACTGCAGCTTACATAGACAATATTATTATATACACCAAAGACTGTGCTGAACATCTCACCATGCTGAGAGCAGTAATGCAAGACCTGAGATGGGCCGGGCTGACAGCCAATTCGAAGAAATGTACGGTAGGGAAAGAAGAAACACAATACCTTGTGTTCCTAGTAGGAAGCGGGAAGTTGAGTCCATTGTTAGACAAGGTGGAGGCATTGTGGAAGTACCAAACTCCTCATATGAAAAAACAAGTGAGGGCCTTTATGGGGCTAACTAGTTATTATAGAAGGTTTGTACCTCACTTCGCAGACTTAGTAGTACCTTTGACAGAGATGATAAAGGCGAGGGCTCCAACCAAGGTGAGATGGATGCTGGAGGTGGAAAAGGCATTTCAAGCAGTGAAGGACGCACTGTTTGCAGCCCCTACTATATATACCAGATTTTAATAAACCTTTCCTGGTGCAGAAAGATGCATCAAATGTGGCTATTGGAGTGGTGTTGGTCCAGAGGGAAGGAGAAGAAGAGCGCCCTATAGCCTGCATAAGTAGAAAATTATACCCACCGGAATGGAATTACGACATGATAGAAAAAGAGTGTTTGGCGATTAAGTGGGCTGTTGAAACACTCCGATATTATTTCTTAGGGCGGCGATTCATGCTGATCACTGATTACACGCCTCTATGCTGGCTACAAAGCATGAAGATGGACAATGCTAGATTGATAAGATGGGCCCTTAGTCTGCAACCATATTGTTTTGAGGTATAGCATTGCCCAGGAACCCAGAATGTAAAGGCCGGTTTCTTCTTGAGACAATATGAGGACAGAGAGGGGCTAGGGGGAAAAGAAGGACCCTGGGCAAAAGTGAAGAGAGGGGGGTGTGTAACAGGGAGCCCTAGCCCTGTTACTAGTTGTCAGGGAGGTCCCTTTAAATCCAGAACCATCCAGCTGGCTGGTCAAGTAGGGGCTAAAGCTCAAGCCCTGACAGCTGGTCAGGTGACAGGAAGAAGAAAGCCAGGATCCTACAAATGGCAAGTGGAGAAGGCCAGAGAGGGAGCAGGGAGGGGGACTCCCAATGACCACGGTACTGTGGCTGCAGTCTCCATTGGAAGAATACACCATGCTGTGAGCCAGAAGCATGATCATCTAAAGTAACCAGGCATGTTGCCTCTCATTCCTTTATTAGCATTTTTCCTTATATGGCCATAGAGGCCAATGTTTTGTGTTTGATGTTAAAAACGGTGGTTTGGGTGAGGCCATCTGGGGAAGGAGGAGGCCTCACTGGGAGCTCACTACAGAGTGGGGACCCCAGTGCCAGCATAGGCGCAGAGCCAGGGCTGTGGAGAGCCCAGGCACAAGTGAGGTGCAGAGCCAGGGCTGCGGAGGGTCCAGAGAGGACAAGAGGGCATAGTATTCAGGGGTGAGCAAACCCCAGCACCAGAGAGGGTGCAGTATTCAGGGGTGAGCGGACCACAGCGCCAGAGAGGGCGCAGGAGCGTGAGTGAGTTATTTGAGAGTTAGAACCTTGGAGTCAAGCCCTGATTAGTGGGTTTTTGATTGACAGGCTTAGCTAGAGAGAGAAGGGGTTAGGTTGGGGTCTTGCCCAAAGCGGCCGAGACCCCAACATAAAGAGGAATTTATAAATACCATCTGAGAGGCTTGGGCTGTGGTGTAGGGAAGGAACAGAGCCACAGATAGTGCCCCCTGGCATCGGGGCAAAAAAAAAGGGCAGCCTCCCACTTAATTAACAACAATGAATTTATTATCAACAAGACATGGCAGGAGAGAAGGTGGGTGGTTGGCCCAGAATAGGTGGGTGAGGCTATAAGTAGACAGACCCTGAGCAGACCTCCCTGTTACAAGTCTGTTTAGAAAAGCTGGATAGATACAAGTCCATGGGGCCAGACCAGATGCACCTGAGGGTGCTGAAGAAGTTGGCTGATTTGATTGCAGAAACGCTGGCCATCATCTTTGAATTCTCATGGGAAGCAGAAGTTCTGGATGATTGGAAAAGGGTAAATATACTGCCCATCTTTAAGAAAGGAAAGGAGGAGGATCTGGAGAACTATAGACCAGTCAGCTTTACCTCAGTTCCCGGGAAAAATCATAGAGCAGGTCCTCAAGGAATCAATTTCTAAGCACTTGGAGAAGGTGATTAGGAACAGACTGCATGGGTTCACCAAGGGCAGGTCATGCCTGACCAACCCAGTTGCCTTCTCTGATGAGATGACTGGCTCTGTGGATATGGGGAGAACAGTGGGCATGATATACCTTGACTTTACCAAGGTTTTGATATGGTCTCCCACATCATTTTTACAAGCAAGCTAAGGAAGTACTAGGGTTGGATGAATGAGAAGTGTATGTATGAATGTAAGGTGGACAGAAAACTGGTTGGATTTTTGGGGTAGAAGGCAGTAATCAATGGCTCGATGTCTGGATGGAAGTCAGTATCAAGTGGAATGCCCTAGCAGTTAGTCCTGGGGCTGTTTTTGTTCAATGTCTTCATCAATGACCTGGAAGATAGGATGGAGTGCACCCTCAGCCAGTTTGCAGATGACACCAAGCTGGAGGGAACAGTAGGTATGTCAGGCTAGGGTTCAGAGGCACCTAGATGAATTGGAGGATTGGACCAAAAGAAATCTCTCACTAGGAGGGTGGTGAAGCACTGGAACAGGTTACCTAAAGAGGTGGTGGAATCTCCATCCTTTGGGGTTTTAAAGATCTGGCTACACTAAACCTTGAGTGGAATGATATAATTGGGGATGGTCCTGCTTTGAGCAGAGGGTTGGACTAGATGAGCTCCTGAGGACCCTTATTTTCTGTCATTCTGTGAAGTATAGAGCTGTCATAACTGGCTCATATGTTTCCACATTGTATAACTGACTCCACTGCCTACCACAGGCTGTGTGCAAAGCATGGACAGGAAGTGCCTGAGATACAGTCCAGATTTACTAGGGTAGATCTTAGGAGTGCACTGATGCATTTGCACCTACTTGCATTCCTGATCCACCCAAACTTTAACTGCTCTGGAGTTTTAGTAGAATTTCTAATCAGGCAGGGCTGAGGAAGTCAATTGACTTAAGATAATGGACACAGGAAAATACAGATGATGGTTAAATGTTCTCAAAATGCCACCATTGTTCTGAGGTCTGCATGCTATTTATGATACATTCATACTCTGATTACTTGGAACAGCTAGAATTGAAACCATGCTGTTCCCATCAATAGCATCACTTCTAGCTATGGATCAGAATTCTCATGGTTGGCATCAATAATAGAATCACTGCTATATGAAATGAGGGGGAGAACAGTGAAGCTGACTGATGAATACTATGGCAACTGCTGGCCCTGCCAAAAAAAAATTACAAAAGAGGTGCTTGAGCTGCTGGAATTCTCTCTTCAGAATTGGAACATTTTATAAAATTGGGTAAAACTCTATGTCCAGAGAATTGCCTCCAGTAGACTTCTATGATTAGCAGATTTGGTCAGGGAAATATCATTAAGAGTTATTTAGCTGTCTCTTACTGATATTTATACTACAGCATTTCTGAATATACTAAAACTAGTTCCTCTGTGTAAAGCAGACCAGACTGTTGTATCTCAGAGTAACATTGTGTGAAAAGCTGATCTGCAATTCTGTAGAAAAGAAGTGCTTATTATGAGAGAGTGCAGTTATGAATGCTGCTTGAGAAAAAAGGCAGTAGGCTTTGGGACTCTGGTTAATCTGTTTGGAAAACAGCAAGAGAGGAAAAGCTTAGTTTGGAGATGCTATGGGGCACGTATTGCAACAGGATCAGTGAAAACAAAGGATGTTAAGAATTGCAATCAGTGCTTAAATTTGAACCCCTGCCTCTATTTCAATGTGTGCTGAGCAGCAGGTTAGCTAGTGGTAGCCAGCAAGTGTGAACTTTACTCGTTTTATATTTAAGACCTGTTTGTTTGTATCATATATTTAAATAATATCTTTTAGAATACTGTATTATGTGTACTTTAGTATGGTAATTTATATAATTGCTAAAATGCAATGGTACAAAAATTGTATAACATATAGTAGTGACATTGCTCTTTGTGCTCTTTGCTCACGTGAGAAGGCATTCTTTATTACTGATTCACAAAGACACAGCACATTTAATTTGCAATGAACAAATAATAAAAATACAGCATAGACATCTGTGACTGCCATCCTGAGTGGTATATAATATAAATATTCTTGCTCATATTTCATGTAGTATGTGGATCCAATGAAAAGAGAATTATAAGCAGCAAAGACAGTGACACCTCAGTTAATGGTACCTACCATATTCCACTGTTTTTTTCTTCTGTTGCTTATAATTTTCCTAAGCTTCAACAGTCTGGGTTGAAGTCTTCCATGTCAAATGTCTGGTCAGACTGAAAAGAGGGATGGGCTATGGACATGGGAGTAGAGAAGCCAGGTGTGAACGGATGGAAGCAGAGGGGCATAGGGTCAGAGTGGAGGAGGGAAAGGATGCAAGGAGAGAGAGACATGAGACTTCTTGTTCTCATTTTTCTTTTGTTGGAAACCTGCTGGTAAAATGCATGTTCATCCTTCTCTAGTATGGATAGACATCATTCTCTAGTATGCATGGGTAGTAGTAGTACACTGACATTATCAGCTATTCACTTGACTCAAATGGTAAAGATTTGAGCTGTAGATATAAAGGTCCATAATATACTGATGACCCCTGTACAAGTCATTATATCTCCAAATGGAATTTATGGCTTTTTTGGCATTACTCTTTAAAAAGAATTTAGGAAATTTCTCATGCTGTGTTTTCATTTATGTTGGACATTACTAGAGACTCATATACTTTGCTGCTTATAGGCATGTGTAGACGAAACGGGTTTACTTTGCCCTAAATTGAAGTGGTGGGTTTTTAAAAACACTGCTTCAATTTAGGGCTAAGTAAACACCTGTCGTGTACACCCATATCTTAGCTGCCTCTCTGGTGGTGGGGAGGGGAGGTCAAGCTGCTGGTGGGCGGAGCAGCCCCTAGGCTGCGGGGGGACCTGGTGCTTTCCTCCGTGGCAGTGCCAGCCCCCCCCAGGCAGCACCTGCCCACAGGCACCCAGTTTGGTTGGTCCTGGGGGGCATTGCAGCTGCAGAGGGAAGAACCAAGTCCCCTTGTAGCTTAGGCAGGCAGGCTTTGGGGGGGAGATCAGTCTTGCTCTGTGGCTGTAGGGCAAGCAAATTACATTTCCTCAGAGGTGTTTTAGTTTGCTGTGCCCCAAAGTCATTTTAAGGCGCGTTATGGCACCAAATATGCTACAGCAGCTGGAATTAATGTGCAATATACCACTGACATGTACAAACACCAACACCATTAAAGCAGTGCAAAAGCATTTAATCCATTTTAAAGTGTTGTGCACACATACCCTATGTTGTCTGCCAGGACAAGTGATGAAAATAGCAAGCGTGCAATCTGTATCCCCATACCAGAAACAATTTTGCAGCATGATGTCACTAAACCTAAATTTATTAGGCTGTAGAAAGTGCTTCTCTTTCTTTTTCTTTGTTTTATTAGTTTCCCATCAAGGACAGCTTCTTCTTGACAGTGCCTGTATGGTACTGCAAATAGACGAGTCTGAGCAATGATATCATGACATAGAATAGTGGTTCTCAACCTTTTTTTAGGCTCAAGGCACCTCTCATAAGACTCAAAAGTTTATAACTATAGATTCCTATTAGATCAATGTTTTCATACCTAACAGTGCTAATATTGCATGGCACCCTGTGACACCCTTGGAGAAAATCTCATAATATCCATCTGACTTGAGAATTACTCATGTTCAAGGTAACTCAGATAGTCATTACTTCCTCCCTTCAGTAGTGTTAAATTTTAACTGTAAAGCATAACTCTGACCTTGCTGTCTGCCATGATCTTCTCTGCTTCATAGCTCTTTGGTAGCAGAGGAGTAGCTGCTGAACTGAAATATTTTTCACTTGGCAAACAGATAAGGTACCTAGGTACTGTGTGGAAGGAGCCACAGACTACTTTGCCTTTGGATCCTGTGCACGTGTTCCAGTTTTGTATGTACCAAATCACAAAATGAGGTGGCTGAAACTGTCCCAGGCCTATTTCCTCCTCCACCACTTGTCTCAAACATGCCTGAGAAACAGAGATTGAGAACTGTGGTAAAGTATCTTCTCGACCTCACTTCTGGGTTGATACAGGCAGAATAAGAATGGTTGCATGGGGCGTGCTTTTGAGCTGTGCTCAGAGCACTAGGGAGCCAGATTAGACAAAGCGCCTCTTTCCTCACCTGCCTTTTCATTAGCCGACATTTCAGTCAATGGAGTTTATGCAAATGAAGTGGAGGGAGGAAGTGATGACTGGCTGGATCATGTCTAATGTCCTAATACTCTTCTGCCTGCAGCAGCTAGTTGGCTTAAGTGAAAATCAGTCTTTTTCATATGTTATGGTTCTTACCAGAATCAATAATATTCTCCCATTTAATGTGTAGAGTGTTCCTTGAAATTTTGGAATTGATCAGTTGCAGTCTTTGAAAGTTACTGATATTTTAGCAGTTTTCTAAATGGCATGTGTATAATTATTTTTTTTGAAAATCTGGATCCTCTTTTCTCTGATTCACATGGTTTAGCAAAGGTTTTGTCAATTTATAGTTTAAGCAAAGCTATGTCCAGAAGAAGCTCAGGTGTTAGTGCCATTGAAGTACCACAATGAAAATACCATCTCCGCCTACTAATTCTGGATACATCTATGAAACCAGTCTTCTTCCGGAACCATAAAGTTTTATATAGTATACTAAATATCTTTTGAGAATGAAGATAATAAATTGTGTTTGCCAGAAAGTTTAATATATTCATATTTTAGAAGACTGAGAGTAAAATAGAACAACTTATACATTATAGAAAAAATATTTTTGTAAAATATAGTTTTTTCTGTAGTGTAGCTAAAATGGATATTTTGCGAGATGTGTAAAAAAATGCTTTCCTAGTTAAGATACTGGTTAAGATAAAACATGTGAAATACATGTAAATGTAGATCTGGGACAGGATCTGGGACAGGAATGAGATCTGACTTGCTGTATTTGTTACAAGCTTAGCAAAATTCTGGTTTTTTTTTTCCCCCCACTGTTTTTTAATTTAAGCTTGCTGAACCTGATTCACTTCCCATTTAAATGAATGAATAAAATCACACTGAAGACTAAATGACTCATATGCCAATGTAGCGGAAGACGTGCTCGAAATTTAACATGTAATTAGCTATCTGCCATGCAAGGGTTTTTATCAGTAACTTAAAAATAACACATAGGGATGGATTTTGTGCTAACTTGCAGTTCATACAGCTTCATTGGCAAATAATAATTTGAAAGCAACATATGGTAGGTTAACAGTAGATGGAAAGTTGCTTGATCTTTTACTTGGAAATAGTAGTTTGGTAGGATAATTTTTGCATTTTGATCAGTGTGCTAATGATATAAAATGCACGTACGTTTTTCTGTGGATTTTTGGATGGAAACCATATCAGGCTTGACTGCAAAAGTAACAAAACACAGGTCAGTAGTGTTTTCAGTTATCCATGTAAAGCACACAAAGGCCAATGATAAGTTTATGAGCCTGTTTATCAAAACAAATTCCTCACAAGGTATGTGTTGGTACTGGTTCACAAGTTGATTTAGAAAACAGGACAGGAGTGAAAATAGCAGGATGGAAAGTACAGTGAAGGTCTCACTTAAGTGAGCTGACAGATCATGCCTTTCTGGGTCATGTTCATTTCATGAACAAACAGTGAATTCCCTAGCCTTCCTAGCAAAGGAAGTGGTGAAGGCCTGGATGTGCTGGGGGGATGGGTGTGTGGATCATGCCATTTCATTCACAAGCACAAGGATGGCAGTGGGCCCAGACTCCTCACAGAAGTCCCTGCACAGCAGCTTTCAGTCTAAATACATGCCACTGATTAGATGCAAAAGTTTCTTTTCATTCATAGCAGCCAATTCATTCCAGTGAGCAGAGAAACATAACATAAAGTATAGAAAACACATCAAGTGCTTGCCAATTTCTGGGCAGATTAAAACCTTTTTTCTGTACTTGAAGTATGCTTCCCATGTAGATTTCACTAATCATGACTTGTTTTCAAAGCTAGACACAATAGCATTGTGAACTCTAGTCAGTATTTGGAATGCTTTGAAACTTTGCCGCCAAGCTAATAAACGTGATTTTTAGATTGGGAAAGGGGGTGATACTCCTGGTGATGTTTTTGTAAAGAGAAAACTCCATGTACAATCAAGAATGAGCTTTGAATAATCAGTGTGATTATATTCAGCTATTGTTAGTTTCAAGTTTGGAAAGTATGCACAAATGTTTTTAACACTTAATGTTTGTATATGTTGCTAATTAGAAACGTATATCTCTTTATTCTTTTATTTTAGGTTGTGCGGATGGCTAAAACTCTTTGTATGAATACAACCAAAACCTTTCTTTTAGGTACAAAGAATTTAGTAATTAGGGGAAAAATTGTTAAAAAGTTTTTGCTGAGCAAGCATTAAATTCACTAGCTGGTAGAAAAATTATGTGAAATAAAACTAGTCTCTGTGCACTAGTCACAGGTGAAGTTGCTTACCAACACTTGAAATCTGAGGAGCAAATTCTCTGTTACACAATGGCAACTTTACTGACGTTAATAGGTCTTTGTAGCTGTAAATGAGAGCAGAAATTTTTTCTTTGTTAAAGATTTCCATAGGTCTTTTCCAAGCCTTATTACTTAATACATCTTGTTGGACATGTTAGCTTTTGGCTCACAGTTTTTGTGGAACAAAGTAAATTGTAATTTATTCCTCATGGGTATTTCTAAGTGATTGCTAAAGGGTATCTTTAACTTGATAATGTTTCCTTTAGACCACTTAGCCACCATCTTGGTTCAAGTTAAATCAGAGTTCCCCAGCCTGCTTTGCAGCCCTGGGCAGGGCTGTGCTATCTGCTCGAACAGAGCAGGGTTGTCCCTGCCCCTCTACTCCCTAGCCTGGGTAGTGAGGGCTGGCTGGCAAGGGGATGGGGGAGGGAAACCCAGTTGGCGTAGCCCAGTCTGCCTGGGGCGGGGAGGGCAGAGCAGTCCCTGCCAGACTTTTCCCCACTGGAATGGAGAGGGTGAGGGGAAGAGGCCAGCAGCCTGAGGGGGAGAAGAAACTTACACTCCGCTGCACCCCATATCCCACCTACATGAGACCCCAGCCTGGGTCTTCCCTTTCCCCCTGCTCGCCGCTCTAGCAGCAGAAACATGGCCAAAGCCCACCTGGGCAGCACCTCAGGCAAAATGGGAAGGGAGGAGGATTAAATATCTCATCTCACCTTTCTCTCACCAGCATGGGGACCCCAGCTGAGTTCTGCTCAGCTTCCACCCTGCTGGCTGCTTGCACAGTGGGAGACATGGCCAGAGCTGGGTTGGGCAGCAGCTTCAGGTGAAGGTGGGGCAGGGAGCGGGGATTAAACCGCTCTGTCTCCTACTGCCCACTCACTTGGGGACAAACCTGGCAGGGGCTGCTTCCTTCATTCCCCCTCCAGGCACGCCCCAGCTAGGGTCCCTGCAGGCTAGGGTGGAGGTTTAAACACCTCCCCAAGCATACTCAGTGGCCTGCTGGGGCCATGCCCCCCCCGCTCAGGTTCCCTCCAGCCTTGTGGCTGCTGCAGAAGAGTAGGGAGGGCTCCCTATAGCACCCTCAGCTTCTAGCCTGAGTCACTGCAGGCATGTGGCTGCATTTCCGGAATCAAAATTGAATGTCTATTCACTTGCTTCCTGGTTCATTCTACACAGGTTAGACTAGCCTGCAAAGACTGAATCAATTCTGGCTTGGGCTTTTTGAATGCCTGTACTTAGCCCTTGTTTCAGGTTGTCATAGTCATAGATGCATTCTAGGAAAAAACGTTTACATTAATTTAAGAAAAAAAGGAAAAATGGGACAGATTGTCAAAGTGTATAAAAAAGTCTTTATGATCTTTTCTCTATTTAAACAAATATAAAATAGTCCTAAAAAAGGCCAAGAACCTTAATGGATGGAATATGGCAAAAAGACAGTTATTATTTACTGTCATCAAAGCATCATTGCCTTGCCTAAACTTACCATGTCCTCTGCAGTGCCTTAGTGCGGACAAAGTAGGAAGCATGTACATGTTCACAATTATGCACTTGGAAAGTCTATTCAGACATGTTTCATTTAGCCTCTGTTTTGCTCCTGGTATGCAAAACCAAAATTCAGAGGCCTGTTTTGAGTGGTTTGTATCCAATTCATAGGATAAACAGGGAAAAGGCATATACTACCTATGTCAAAGGGGAAGAAAAACAGTGCTTACCATGCATTACACTGGAGGATGATGAATTAGATTAATATTCCTGCATTTTTCCAGTAAGAAATGCTCTCATTGTTTGTGATTCTCTAATTAAAAGTAATTAAGCTTTGGCAGAACTGCTTCATAGATAGATATAATTTTGACTGCTATGGTTCTCCAACTCTCACATAAATTTTAGGGCACTAGTTAGTTAGGAAATAACCATTTTAAAACTATTCAGTATATTAATCTGTGTGGGTGAAAAACAGCCATGAAATATAGTACAGGCTACCTGAGATTTCCAGAACTCTGCATGAAGAATAGAAGAGCTCTGTAACATATTTCAGTGAATAATAGTTTTTGATTGGCAGTGAAAGCATTTAATTTTCATTCCTCTCTGAAAACCCACATGTATTTGCAGAATTCAGGATCACTAATAAATCTGGAATCAGTGTTTGGGTAATCATTCCTTGTTTTAGGAATATGTTTGCTGGTTTATGGTACTTAAAGAAATAGCACAGGTGAAACAGGAGCAGCCAATTAAAATTCAACTAAAAGTGCTGTATTCTTTATTAGCCTTCAGTATACAGATATCTATATCTAAAATAAAAGGAGAATTTTATATTAATTTTTCCAGCAGGGTGAAAAAATTAACATCTCAGTCCCATTACTTTGTGTAGCTTATGTAGCTTCACATAGGCCATATCTACATGAAAAGTTTATTGTGCAGTTGTCTAATTAGCTGCATACTACATGTCTCAGCATTTACATGTGCACTCCTATTAGGCTAGACTAAACTAATTTACTGCGCAGCAGGATAGTACTTGTAAAAAATTCCATAGCCGCACATGTATAAATGCTGGAGGGGCTGGCTGGAGCACAGGGGTGCTTCAGTGTGGAAATGGCTGACTCCTGGAGCCCCCTGTCAGCTGGAGCTGCTCTGACCTGGTTTCATGTGCTGCACATGAATACAGGTTTCCCTCACTTCATGCATGTTCAGTATGTGTGAATTTGTTCTTATTTGCTGATCCTTTTTATACCAAAAGTTCATTATATACATTAATAGATGTTAAGGTCAGAAGGGATCTCAGTAGGTCATTGAGTCCAACCCCCTGCCCTGGGCAGAAAAGAGCAATGGGGTCAGACAACCGCAACTAGATGCTTGTCCAGTCTCCTCTTGAAGACCGCCAGGGTAGGGGAAAGCACCACCTCCCTTGGAAGCCCATTCCAGATTCTGGCAACCCTTACTTTGAAGAAGTTCTTTCTAATGTCCAACCTACATCTGCTCTCTGTCAATTTGGGGCCATTGTTCCTAGTTACTCCAGAGGGTGCCCTCGTAAATAGAGTATCTCCCATTCCCTGATGCACTCCCCTGATGAATTTATAGGCACCCACAAGATCACCTCTCAGCCTTCTCTTGCAAAGGCTGAAGAGATCTAGGTCTCTCAGTCTGTCTTTGTAGGGCCTAGGCTGCAGGCCTCTTACCATACAAGTGGCCGTCCTCTGAGCCCTTTCAAGATTCTCTGCATCCGTCTTGAAGTGCGGCACCCAAAACTGGATGCAGTACTCCAACTATGGCCTGACCAGAGCTGCATAGAGGGAAAGCATCACCTCCCTGGACCTGTTTGTTATGCATCTGCTAATGCACAACAAAGTGTGGTTAGGCTTGTTGATCACTTTGTTACACTGATGACTCATGTTCATGTTGAAGTCAACTATGAGTCCAAGATCTTTTTCTGCTGCTGTGCTGCTAAGAAGGTTATCCCCCAGCCTGTAAGTGTGTTGGTGGTTCTTTTTGCCCAGATGCAGCACTTTGCCCTTGTCTTTGTTGAATTGCATCCTATTTCATTCTGCCCACTTTTCCAGCCTGTCCAGATCCTCTTGGATTCGTTCCCTACCCTCTGGTGTGCTAAGTTTGCCGCATAATTTGGTATCATCTGCGAACTTGGACAGGGTGCTCTCTAGGTCCTCGTCAAAGTCACTGGTGAAGATATTGAATAGCAATGGACCAAGGACCAAGCCTTGTGGGACTCCACTGCCCACATCTTTCCAGGTCCATATTGACCCATCCACAACCATTCTCTGGGTGCAACCCCTAAGCCAATTTGCCACCCACTCGAATGTGTAATCATCTACATTACAGCCTGTCATTTTATTTATGAGAACAGAATGCAATACCATATCAAAGGCCTTCTTAAAGTCTAGGTAGATTACATCTACCTTGACTCCTGTGTCTAATCATTTTATGACCTTGTCATAAAAAGAAACAAGTTTAGTCAGGCAGGATCTACCTGCAATGAATCCGTGCTGATTTCCTTTCAGCATTATTTCCCTTGCTGGGCTCCCACAAATGTGATCCTTAAAGATTTTTTTCCATAGTTTTCCCAAGGATAGAGATGAAACTAACTAGCTTATAGTTTCCCAGTTTCTCCCTCCTCCCCTTCTTGAAAATAAGGACCACATTGGCCCTTTTCCTGTCCTCTGGGACCTGACCAGAGCACTGTGAGTGCTCGAACAGTCATGCCAGTGGCTCTGCTATGACACTGGCCAATTCCTTCAGCACCCTTGGATGAAGTTCATCTGGATCCACTGATTTGAATACATTCTGTCCCTGCAACTACCCCTTCACTAAGCCTGCGCTAACATCTGTTGGGCTGATGTCCCTCATGTGTCTATCTGTGGTCCAGTTGGGAGATTTGTCTTGGTCTGTGTCTAGAAATACAGATGCAATGAACTCATTGAAGAGCTCAGCTTTTCCCCCCCCTCTCTGTCACCAATTCACCTAGTTTATCCTTAGGGGTCCTGTGCTATTCTGTGCTTTCCTTTTGCTCCCTATATACCCGAAGAAGGATTTTTTGTTGTCCTTAATTGTTGTAGCCAGCCTAAAAACTGTTCCAAGCCAGGTAGTAGTTGAACATACAATCTTCTGATTTATAGTCAGGTGTGTTATCCGTTGCACCACTGGCTCAGGGTAAAGGTATATGCGAGGTAAATTCACGCCACTTGTCCCACCACCCGGCCCAGTACCAAAATTGTCTTGTAGAAGAGGTAGAAATGAGTCTAGGCATCAGTACAGTCAAGGTCTTGGAATCTACCTTTGTTTGTTACATTGTAAAGTGGGTTCCCTTTATGTGAATTCGAGTTATGTGCCGTTTTCCAGGAACGTATATACAACATATGTATGTATATATGAATGTATGTACAGTAAGAGAAACCTGTAATCTGCAGATCTTATTATTTTGGAGTTAATTGTTTCTGAGTGCAGGTTCAAACAGAGCGCCCAGGAGCAATAAACTCTGAAGCAATAAGTTCCACTATATTTAAATGCTGTAATAACGTGTAGAAGCACCCATAAACAGTACTCTTAAACTAGCAAACCTGTGTTTAATGGAGCATCCAGCAGAGTACGTTATTGAGCTAATAACAATGTCAATTTAAATGTTTTTTCTTATTTTTAAAAGGAAAACTGTATGTCTATCAATAATTTCAGTCTTCAAAACTTTAAACATAGGATCTGGGTATTTCAAGGGAAATTAAATTCCACTGAAACTCCAGGACTCTAGTGCAGCCTTGGTTCCCAGGGCTTTTAAGCTCCTCTGTCCTTTGTAGCCCTGGATGAGAGCCAAGGTCTTAAAAGATATTTGAGATGAGAGCCTCTGAATTTGGGGGCCAGGGCTATCAAGCTCCCACATTTGTACTGGGGAACCTAGAAGTTCTGAGGGCTCTGTGCTCAAAGCAGGGGTCCTCCTGAGTCCCAAACTGCTGTCCCAGAGCCAGGAGCTGAGGTTTGGCAATAGCCAGAGCTTCCTGGGTCTGCAATAGGAAACCTTAATGCTCCAACTCTCCAGCAGACGTGCTTAGTTTTCAATTAATCAGCATTTTTTATAACTAAAAACAAACTTATCAAAAAATTCCCAACTCGTTGTTCAGAGAAGAAACTTGAAATATCTGTAGAAACAATTGCTGGTTGATCATTCAAATTCTGAAACTTCAGTGTAGACAGAAACATTAGGAGTCATACAAACATCAGTTACTCCTTGTCAGTAACACTTTTGTGTTGCTCCTGTTCATGTTACACAATTAATTTTTTTGTTATCCTAATTAAAACAGTATATGTAAAAGTACAGAAAAAACTGAAACCAGCAAAGCTAGACTTTTTAAATACATGTTGACAATTTGCACCTGTATACAATCCATATTGTCTTAGAACCCTGAGTATTTACATGGGTTAAAACAGGGATCAGCAACCACCGGCACGTGTGCCGAGCATGGCACACAAAGCCATTTTGCTTGGCACACCACCACCAGCCTGGGCTTTAAGTAGCTCCTGTTGGCCATGGAGCCCAGGCTCTGGTGTATATATTAATCGTTAAAATATTCACATGACTTGTGTGCTTTGCCTTGTGATCTATAGATAAAAAAATCAACTAGGGACAGTTTATCTAGATATACGGATTCAAGTATAGCCAGCAGAACTCATGTTTTCAAAATAAATATATGCATAAAAATTTAAATCTTCAGGTTAGATTAACCTGCTTTAGTGGTGAGCTATAATACTTATAGTTAAAAAGGTTTAAAAACAGCTGGAGAGAAACTGAGTTATTGAATAATCAAAAAAAATCAAAACACAAAACCAAGCAAACTTGATACATATCAAACAAATGTCTTGGTCCAAATGATAATAACTCAGGATTTTTTTTTCTATATCAACATCTTTCATACTCTAGAGCTTTTAATAACCTAATCTTGGAAAACTGTTTAGCATCTTAAAACTTTAAACATTTGAAAATTCAGTCAGAACCAGGCAACTCATACTGTAAACTTTTTGCAAGATTCTGAAGCAGTGAACATCTGTAAAAATGTTTCCTTGATGTGATACTATAATAATAACAAGTATGAATAAAACAGTAATGTAAAATGTATGTAGAAAGTGATCTGTATTTTGATTTCAAATTCTAATTTATGCTATGGTAAGTGAAGCAAATATATATTATGGATGTGGAATATAGTCCTTTGGTAAAATATTAACATTTTTAAAAGGATTGGTTTCCTCTGCTAGGTTTTCTCTATTTTTTTTTTTATAAGTTAAGTGACTTTGGCTATAAGGGTTATTTAAATAAATGTGATTGAGTGTGCAAATTTGGTTTTGTGTACCTTTAAATAATTTAGGATTTCTTTAACTTAAGTTTATATTCAGTTTAGGATTTATGAAATGGGTAGCTGCTGAAGTCCCTGATACCCAGCTATGGTACAGTGTAAGCAAAGTCTTTCCCCTTCTCCCTTCCCCTCCCCTTCTCACCTCTTGGGTAAAACTTGGATAAAATAAAAGACATGTAGGCTTTGGAGATTAACCAAATCCCAGTTGTGGCAGGCAGAGATCATGGTCCATTTACATCTTCCTCTCATTTCAATTAGAGGTTAGAGGGTACCTGGTTGTGTCTGAAGATCTTTGTTGAAGATGTTAGAGTCTCTAAGTTGGGAATCCTGCTGTTGGGAGATCCTGTCAAGTTTATTGACTTGTTTACACAGCAGGTGATGAACAGCAAGAACTTTGAACAGACTAAGAGGAAGCTGAAAACAAGTTCTTATTTTCAGAGCAGGCCCATTATGTGAGCTGGTCTGTGGGTTATGAAACCAAATTGTCATCCTGGAAAAAATGATGATGGTGTCATGGCTACTGTGAAGTTCTCTTGATTGATGAATGAAGGGCAGGAGTTGGTCCAGCTTCATGTCCAAGTCCTCACTCATGGCTCTGATTCCATAAGCTGCTCTACAGCATGTTATTCTGTGGCAAAGGGAACCTGGTAAAGTTCCCTAGGGCTTGTACTACGTTTTACATGGGGAAGGGTGGTGTAGACTAAATTTTCTGATTTTAATCCCTTGGTGAACCAGAATAAGAACTTGTTCATAACATATTACCTTCAGTGCTCCTGCTGTTGAAATAGTTTTTTATTTTTCATGGGGCTTTCTTATGTGATCTTTTTAGTTAGATGACAGGCTCAACCAGTAGGGTGTTATAACACATGGACTTTTTGGTTTTGCTGAGCATCTTGTCTCTACTCTGTACTTTAGTGCCTCTTCTGTGTTTGGATCCTAAAGCTTGGTATCCTGTGTCCTGGGGAATTTAAATATATCTTTCGGCTCAGGCTCAGACTACAAACTGCTCTTTAAGGCTGTACCCTTATGCCCATATGCATAAAATTAAATGCTGCTGAGTGCTCATGTTTTTGAAATCTAAATCATTTCCATAGTATCTGTACATTTTATGCATCCAAGGTTTTAAGGAACATTTTTATAATTTGGGTATGGAAGACTATGTACATCTGTTCTAAACAGTAGCATAGCTAGGGTGGGGTGAGGGGGGAACAGGAACTATAGTAGCTGCTGCCTGAGAGCAGAGTGCAGGGGCACGTAAGATTCAGCCCTTCTTCTCTATTAGCCTCTCCTCATGCTCTCCAGAGACCAGTATAATTCCCTCCCCTACTCTGCAGCTCTTATGTTCTGGGTGCTGAAATACCTTGTTCCACCTCTGATTCTAATAGCTACAGGAAATAACTGCCAACTGTAGTTGTTATGTTGCAATTATAAGATTTTTGTTCACATTTTTTACATTGTTATCAGAAAAATTATTTTAAAGTACTGTTAAGTGCTTTATATACCACAATACTATTGCAAAAATTGTATAATGTATTTGTTTGCCACTTACGGACCAAGTAGTCTTCCAACTGATTTTGTATCTGCATAACTCTGTAGGTTAGCAAATCAAAAATGTTCATTTGAGGGAAGTATGGGAAGACATTTATATGGATATAAGTATAAGTGGCTATTAACTTTGAGCATCCACTGGTAGTTAAATAAGACCAGAAGAAGGACACTTTGGGTGTGTCTACATGTTGTCCTATGGTGATGTAACGAAGCGCTATGTCACCATAAGGCACTCTATGGCGATGTAGTGATCACAAGCTATGTCGCTATAGTGACATGCTCCCCAGTTATAGCATATTGCTACATCATTGCCACAGCAAAATCTTAACCATGCACCATGCACACAGTCTAGTAACCTCTTGTACTGCTCTGTGCTTTAGTACTTCCTTATTCCACGGTGCTATAGTAATGTTGCCATATGATGACATGTAGACACACACATTCTGTTCAAAAGCATCTCTAATATCCCTTCCAATTTATACAGTTGGTCCAACAAAAGATAATAACTGCAAACCTCTTGCTTCTCTCAAGGTCTATCACAGCTGCAACACTAGCCAACCAACCTCACCTAAGTTAGTGGGACATTTTTGCTAAAGTAATTTAGCCAGTAAGTAACTTCTTGGTTACCATTTCCCTTAACAAACATTTTAAACTGAATCCTGTGATTAGATCAGAAGAATTCAGTCTGGTTTTCAGATGGTTTAGCTAAGCATGGTTTAGCTAAGCATTAATGTGCAATTACTAGCAGAGTTTCAGGTTCATTGTATTTAAAGTTAGGATCTTCTATGAAAGTGACTAACAGAAGCATTATTGTATGGAGTTCTATTTTTGTTTTTTAGTGACTTTCAGATCAAATGTAAATTGTTCAAAGATACATTTTGCCAAGCTTACACATTTTGTGATTTGAAAATTAATTTTTTTTTCTAATTTTGTTCACTCGCTGTTATTAAAGGTACTACAAACTCATTTATTTCTTTAGGTATACCTCCCCAGCTCCTTTGTCTTCAAATGAGATTGCCAAATGCACCTGCTATTGTAAGTTGATGTTGTAGTCACAGTGGTCCAGGAATTATTCAAGAGGCAAGGATTTTTTTCAGTGATATCTTTTAGACTAGCTTTCTGGGCATTCTTTATCAGTCACCTGGCAAACTTTGCCTTCAGTGGGAATGCCCCGGCATAGAAGTAGAATCCAAGCTCTACACAGTTGTACTATCTGAATAGAGCCAAAAAGACAAAAGTAAATTACTGGTTTTCATTTCTAAGTAAGTTTTTTTCTGGTCCTGAATACTTGTTTGAAACCTTGAGTATCATATAGTTCTCTTTTGTGTTCAGGCCTACAGCAAAGATATGCAGTTTTTACTGTGTAAGAAATTGGCTGCTCTGGAATACCAATATTATGTAAACTGAACAGTAAATAAATAAATTATTACCTAAAATATATTTAACAGTCCTGGCTGAACTGATTTTAAATTGTGAGAATACACACACACACACACACACACATGTGCATCAAAAATGTTTCAATACCATAGTCTTCCTTCACCCTTCAAGAGTAAAACTTCTATATGTAGGTCAGTTGTAGAATGTCTTTATTTAGAATTTTCTTTTTAGACAATAAAGTAATCTTACTTTTCTGTATAGATTCATGTTTTATGCTTGTCATAGATATGTATCTTTGTGTTTTCCTGTAGTTTCTTAGTCACTCTCAGTTGTGCATTAAGCAGTGTGACTAAAACTTGCCACTCTTTCTTTGGACTCTTATCTCTCCTTCTTCCCTTTCCCCAGGGAAGAATGCTGTGCAGTTGAATGTCTTGTTTTTGTGCGGGGGGGAGGTTGGGAGTGGGACAGTCTTTTGTTCTTTTTTGTAAATGTACATATTTCTATGTTTTTGCTAGGGAATGTAAAGTCAAAGCTAAGTATCTTGCACTTGAGAGATGGTGAGGTTTGTGATTATTCTTAGTTCCTTAGTCTCAGATTGGCCTCCAAGAAATTTCTTATCCCCATACAGATGAGCTTTACCCTTCGTCTGGAGAATTCCACTGTGTTAGATTAGGGTTGCCAAGCTCATTTTTGTACTCTGGGCCAAAGCCAAACTGTGGAGCTCCTTGTAAACTAAATCCAGCTCCAAACCAGGGCACACAGGGGGCACTGACAGAGTGATGTTTTGTTGTGTGATCAGCCTCCTGAAAGCACTCTATAGCTGTGCCCTGATACAAGTGCATGGCTGCAGAGCTCTTTAAAAGTGTCCTGTTGTACAACAAATTCAACCTTCATATAACAAGGGTTTAGATGTGAAGGTACTCCAAAGTGGAGCACCTTCATTAACTGCTGTCAGCCTCTGCCTCAGGGATGATGGAGAGGGGGTGGGAAGTGGGATCCAATCCACCTTACCACCCCTGCTCCCCAGTACAGGCTGGGCAAACCCCAGCTCACAGTTCCCTTCTCCTCCCTTCTTCCTCTTCCATCTTGCTGACAGCACTGGAGCTGGGGGTGCAGGGGGTGGTGCTAGCTTAGAGAGGCTGTAGACATGCAACTTGTCTTGGATTGGCTCTAAAGTGGAGCTCGATTTCCCCCCTCCACAAACCAAAAGTGAACAACTGTTGAGTTGGAGGGGGCAGTCACTGTAACTCATGGCACTTTTTGTAAAGTGCTATGAGTTATAGCAGGGAGCTGCATGTCTGTCAGTGCTCAGAGACAGCAGATCTGCTCCAGCCTGGGGGATGGAGGGAGGCTGTGACCTGGAGCACATGATGGTGGTTCCAGCTCTTGCCGTATACCCTCTGCCACAGCTGCCACTGCTATGTGGCCCTTGCCACAGCTGGTCTACTGCTGCCACTGCCATGTACCCCATGCCCTGTCCCATGGCATCAGACCCAACTCCAGCTCCAACACAGGGCACGTGACCAGGGCCAGTGTCTGGGGAGGTATAGCTGCAGCAGTGCAGATGGGTGAAGCAGCTGGAGGGTGACTGGGGCTGTCAGCCTTTGCTTGCCCTCCTGCTGCTGATCTCCATGTTAACTGTGGTCCAACAGCCCCAGATTCTGCAGCAGGTTGCTCCCTCTGAATACATTAATAGTCCAGCAGGCTGGATAGAGGGACTTTATTGGTTGGATATCCTGTATTCATCGCACAGCAACTAGTGGACACCCAACTGTATGCTACAATGTGTCCTGTCAGGCATATTGCGCCCCACTCCACTCTTATGGTTACCAGTCCTCAGTAACATTGCTGCTCCTCATCTCCGCTGCACAAATGCTGAAGTGAATTTACTAGCCAGATTCCATGATAATCCTAAGCTGCCAGTGCACTGGGTCATATCAAAGGGGATCCCATTAAAATGCCCAGTATGGTCCACCATTTCAAAAATCCTTTCACTTTTCCTTATGTATTCAATGGCACAAAGAATGGTCTGCACAACAGCCAAACATTTATCTTATCTCTGACCCTACAGTTAGTCAACCAGGATTTAACTGACCGTGCTATTATTGGGCACTTCTCAACAGTTTTCAAACTGGACAGAGTCTCTGTGCTTCAAACCTATACCAATGGGGCCTTTGCAAATGTCCTTGTGGATAAGTTCAAACCATGTCCCACATTGTTGGCTTGTGTCCATTTATAGTGATACCTGGTGGCTTTCAAGCTTTTCACACTTTTGATAACATCACCTTCAGATGGCTGAAACAACATGCCAAAACCTCTTACATTAAATAAAATTGGTTGGATCCAGCTTGTGAGCTGTATGTTTGACATTCCTGTGCTAAAGGATCTTAGTTGTATTGTGCATTCTGTATTCCTATTTTTACTGTATCCAAGAGTATTAGACAGACTTTTAGATATCCTGGTCTCATTCCACAGAGATCTTTAAGGATCAGGACTGGGATGCTGAACTTGATCTGAAATGCTGCAGGAAGACAGTTTTAGGGGATGCGGGGACAGGTCTGAGGAGATGCACTGTACTGCAATTTACTGTCTTAACTTAAGACATTAAAATAGAGTTTTGTAAGTTCTGCCTAGGAGTAGTCCTTTGCAGTAATTCTGCTGGTAGGTGATGAATGCGAGTGTTTTAGTTTGAGTGGATCTTCCAACAGAATGAAATGAAATTCTTACCTTAATAATATCACATTAAGCCCCTTAAATTTGATCTTTATTTATGGTCATTTGGGCATTTCTCATGGATCCATTTGGAACTCAGCTTTGCGGTTAAGGATAAAAGCCATGAAAAGTGTTTTGAAGTAATTCTTCCCAGTAGACTTCCTGTGTGGCCTTGGGCAAATCAGTTATTGCACTTTTGCTGCTACAGTTGCATAATGGAGACCAAGATTTCTCTTATGTCACAAGAGTATTCTGAAGTTCTTTCAGATTCTTGGAGAAAAAGTACTAAAAATTACAGAATACTATTTTCCTCTTAAAACATTCAGAAGCCAGCTTGCCTCTGATCATTTCCACTAATATCTAAAGCAATGCTTTTAAATAATATAGTAAACTTTAAGTACAATATATATGCATTATTGAATACGTAGAGCCTTATGAGAAAGAAAAAAATCTTTGGGCCATCCACACATCTGTCTGTTTTACAACAGAAGAATACACTTCACCAGATCTTTCTTCACTAAACACGCAAAGAAAGATCTAGGGAAATAAATTTACATTTATTAAATGTTGCTTATTAACTACAGCTTTCCTTTTCTTTCATTGCTTTTATTCTGTAAACACTAATGCTAACACATTTACAGATTTTTAATATTTTAATGTATCCTGTTTGGCACTCAGGCCTATGGATGGATTCATTAAACATGCCAGAATTCAGAATCAGTTCAGGCCTATGTGTGATCAGGCCTATTTATGGTCAGTTTCCATATATGATATTTGATATACTTATTATGATATGTATATATTTATATGATATACATTATGTTTTCCATATACTTCATTGGAGTTATTTTTGATTTGCTCTTGCGTGAAAAAGAAATTTTTCTTTGCCTCTCTTCCCCTCCCCGAAAATCAGCATGTGGATCAGCTGCCCTAATTACCCCACCTTAGTCTCACCCCCGCACATAAGTATGAAAACAGATTATCAAAGTGGGCTGTATCTTAACAGTAACACTTACAACTGAGTAAACTCCCGTATTTGCCTACATAATTTGCTTTGACCTGCATATATTTAAAAAATACATTAGCTGTAGGATCATTTCCAAAGAATAAGATGCACATGCTATGTAAATTTGAATGAAAGAATTTGGGTAAAAAATGAAAATTTGTGACAAGAAACAAGAGGAGTGATATGGACATTCTGACCCAGTATTATCTTGTCCAGTATTCTTATTCATGCAAAAAGACATAAAAACAGGTATAAAAATCACTTTAGTGACTCAAGCAAAATTTTAAAAATTAGCAGTATGGTTATTTTCTTTACAGGATAGTTTTCCATCCACAGGGAATCTGGAGTACTGCCCTGATAATACCAACCACTGAGATTTTATATATTTTTGTTTTACAAAGATCTACTTGCTAACATCAAGTAGTCAGCATCTTTTAAATGGTTTTCTAATGTATTTGTCTAAAACATATACGCAAAATGTAGGACAAATATTTAAGGTTTTTCCCCCCTTTTTGCTCTCTAGCCATAATACTTCAGAACAAAAACTTTAGACCTAGCTGGCTGATCCACAGAATGTGCCAATGTATAAGATGACAAATTGAAGTAGAAGAGAGAAACAAATCTAGCCACAGCAACAGAAAACAACAAACTTTCCCAATAATATTTACATTTTATCCTTTCTCACAATGTATTCATTTATAAGCTACTCCATTTAGATGCCACTCAGCAGTCCATTCCTCTTTAATGGTTGGTGTAGAGCATTGATAGTCAACCTTATCTTGTGGCAGTCACGAGTTAACTCCACCCCTTCTGTGAATGACACAGATCCCTGTCTTCCTCACGTGCTAGGAGGTCCACCTAATAGAGTTAATGCATTAGTGTGCTGGAAAGCATGTCTCAAGCCTCCAGCTGTGTGGAGCAGAACATGGATCAGGGTGCAGGGTGTGCATGTGAGGTGGCTTCATCACCAAGAGCCAGGCTAACCCTCCCCTGACCTCACATGTACTGCAGCTTTATATTATGAAATGAGGACCCAAAGAAGCCTTTAATTTGGCAGCACCTGTTCAGCCAGGGGATGATTAGCCTGTTTTTTGGTAGTCACACTTGCCCTGTTCTGTTTCTTCCAAGTCTGAGGCTTGAGCCCTTGCCTCCACTCACCCTTTACTGAGTGCCTGGGGCTTGCATGACACATAGCTGACCATATCACTTGTGGCATGAAGGCTGCAGGTTGACCACCCTGGTATAGAAGCTTACAGAACTTTCAATAGTGTAGTGACTGGACCTGTTTTTTTTAAACTAAGTATCAGAGGGCACATGTTAAGATCTAGAGGACCCAGGTTCAGTCTGTGCTTCACAGAAGCCAGTCAGGGTTGTGCTGGTCTACACTTTCCCACTCCCTTACTGTCATTTCTGTGGGGGGCTCATGTAAATTGATAAGTAGTTAATGTTTGTGCATTGGTCTCTTAAACACTTTTTCAAAAATATTATTAATTGGTCTTTCAGAAAATACTGAGCAGGGAAGTTGATGTGTGCTTTTGAAATCTCTGTAACTTTTCTAGACATTCATATTTCTCTCTCCTATCTGGGGTCCTTTTAGGGTATATCTACATGCGCACTGATGTGCGACCAGGTTACTATGTACTAAAATATGGTGCAGTAAACTGCAGTCAGGAACGTGTATACACATGTGCCCTGTTGGACATAGATTTGTATACAGTGGGAGTCGCCTGGTCCGGGCTGCTCCTGCCCTGCTCCCCTGTACTAGTAAGAGGGAAGTCCAGGCTCCTCTGGGTGCCAGCCCAGAGTCTGGCAGGGGGGACAGAAACTGGTCCCCATGTGCATCGGGATGCTGTAAGGGGAAGCTGACTCCCATCCCCATTCCCCTGAAGCCAGCACAGCTGTCCTGGCCCCATACACATGGGGACTGGTTGCCATGTGCACAGGGCAGAAGACAGCTGCCCCAGCAGTTGGCAGAGTTTTCCAGCCCTGTTCACATGGGGATCAGTTCCTATGGGGACGATGCTGGGAGATGGCTGCCCCTGCAGCTGGCAGAGCTGTCTAGGTGCTATGCAGAAGAGGACTGGTCCCAATGTGTACAGGGTGTGAGCCAGCTGCCCCTACAGCCAGTACAGCTCCCCCTGCATGGTAGCTTAGTCAGGCAGCAGTGGCCTCCTGCTGCCTGGGCTGCCTGGGAGCAAAATTGCTCCTGGTCAGCATCTACATGTGCACTACTGCACATGACCTAATCCACTGTTTACCTAGTACCTGTATGTGTTGGTACAAGCAAATGGTGCATTAGATTAATTTAAGGTTCAGTAAGTCCAGTGCACATGTAGATGGTCATGCTTTACTGTGTATTAGATTAGTTTAATGTGCAGTAAAGCATCTTGTGTAGATGTACTCTTAGAGAATGTAGGAGTGTGGAATCAGAAAAAATATATGCTGTAAACTTTGATTATTTTAGTTAAAAGATGACATAACCGCTTTGTGGAGAATTGCTGGCTCTGTATAGTAGAACAGATAAGGGAAAATGTTTGTTCTTTGTAACTCCTCTGCAACTGCTTCACTTACTGCGGCCTTGAAGATAGCAAAAAGTATGTACAACTCTGATTTCCAGGTGCAAGAAGGAGGTTTGTGAACTAACCTCACCTCCCCCATAAGTTCCCATCCTGA
>JAGPOW010000261.1:57431428-57441614 GCA_030014935.1 Caiman crocodilus | reverse complement strand
CAAAAAGTATGTACAACTCTGATTTCCAGGTGCAAGAAGGAGGTTTGTGAACTAACCTCACCTCCCCCATAAGTTCCCATCCTGATTACAGCAAAGAAGTAATGAAGTAATGTTATAGCTGCTTTTCATGCTAATTTCACTATATGATCATGTGAGTTGTGAGCGACTGTTAAAAAGTATATAAGCCTCCTGATTTTGCTCTTGGTGGGGGATCCCTTCCAAGTGCTTGGGAAATCCACGTCACTTTGGAATCCCCCCTACAGCTGCAGTTTCTTTTGAATAAAAGCTTCTCCTGACCTGACCGAAAAGTATGCTGCATGTGTTTCCATGACAGGAGTATCCCCTTGTCACTTTGTAGTTAGAGAACATCAGTTTTGGATGCTATGCAACAGATCGTACAGCAGACGGAGTCTTTGACTTCCTGTTAGCATCTGTGAATGTAACAGCAGTTAGTGAACTACTTTAGAGAGACATTGGGCTTCGTCTGTAGTCAGCAAAGAAGGTGTTCACGACTCCTTGGATTGGAATTCCTATTGCTGAAAAACAAACCCTACCAAAATATACAGTTTATTCACAAAGTTATGAGTCAATAAAATGTGTATGGTCCAGGGTGAAAACCTACAAACTGAACAAAACAAACCAGCCAGCCAGCCAGCAAATCCTAGCCCCTTGCTTTTCTCCCAGCTTCCATAGCCAAGAGAGTAATTCCAGAGATCTTAGATCAAGAAAGGGATACTTTCTAGAGCTAAATATGTGCAGCTGTTTTGGGATTCAAGAAATAAAACAAAGGAACTAGTTTTTCCTCCCTAAAATTGTATATACTTGCCAGTGTAACTCAAGGATGGGATGAGAGTTAGGAACATGTTTTTTGTAAGTGAGAAATAATCCCTAATGATCAGTAGCTGCTGGAAAACACAATACTAGTGTATCTGTTGGCATGTGAGGGATTAGGTTTATTCAGTCTGTCCCAGTATCCAAGAACATAAAAGCAGACTCTATTTTGTTTTTTGTCCAGATCTTCCCAGTTCTGGGACCAGTGTCATTCAGATATTTAATAGGTTTAAAGTGGTGGTACAAGATTTCATAAGAATGTTGTACCTATTCCCTATCTTGATACCGGAGACCTATGAGCCAGGTTCATTCATGTTAGCCAAATGGCAGAAATGATGGTACACAGCCAGAAGAAGTTACAATCTATACAGAGCTCAGTAGCTTGCCATCTAAGTGGCACATATTACCATGAGCATATCTCCCAAATACATCACTCCATACTGGCTTCTTAACAAATCATTATAGTGTTTGGATATTCAAAAGTCTCCATTGAACTGATGTAGTTCATGAGAGATGAACTCTTGGACTGCACCCCACAGCTGCAGCATTCCATAGGAGGACCAGTGGTTGAAACTGATGGTTAGTATGAGAGACTATGAAGACAGAATGCAAACTGTAACAAGAGCTGGAATTATATTTTGGATTTCCTGTAAAAGACTGAGAACTCGTGGGATTCAAAACTGAATTCAGAACCTCTGTGTATCTTCTTGTAGCTTGTATTTCCACAGCAAAGAGCAGGGAAAAAGTTCTGAAAGAACTGTAAACTAATCAAGGTGCTAGTAGAAGGAATGAAAAATAGTGTGTTTTTTTTCTGGTAGATGCCCCTGTACCATAGAATGAGGTCTATTTAAGAACAAAATGACTGAAAGTTTTTAACCTATCTGAAAGCAAGATATACATATTTAGCCACATTTTTTGTCTATTCCTTAGTTTGTGGAAAATTTCTTTAGTCTTTAAAATATTTTCAAAAGAATATGGAGTGGACATATGGATGGATGCCAGCTTGAACTACCAAGTTTATCTAATGCATTGAGGCCTGCGTAAGATCTGGAATCAAATGCAAGCTTTTGGCTCCACAAAGCCTTTGAAGCAAGAACTTTATTTCTGGCATCCTTTATATTCAAAAATAATTTAAGAATCATTTATATAATCTATGTATAGCCTGCAAGCATGTGGGTCCAGTGATATAACTTTGGCATGCCTTTGCTGAGTGGTGGCAGATTTTTAAGGTTTGCAAATTAGTTTCCTAATCTGAGTAGAAGTTGGTGATAGAGAGTCTGATTATTTCTTAGTGTAATTTATGTATGTAACTTATATATATATTCTGAGCAGCAGCAGTGGTAACAAACTGACCACTGGTTGAATATAGTATCAGACTTAACTGATTTAGGTCAAACCGGTATATGCAATGTCTTTCCCAGACCCCTTGCTGATTTAAGTTAAATAAGAGACCCCCAGCATCCCAACATGGTCTCTGGACTGGGCTGGGCAGGACTCCCCTCTGCTCCCTGACTGGAGCTCAGCATTTCAGGCATTTATCTGGCTTCCCCCTCACTACTCTATGCTCAAGCAGGGATTCCACCATCCTCTCTGCCTTACACAGACACCTCTCAGCATTAGCTAGCAGATCACATGCTGGCTATGGTCCATGCTGTGGCAGCTGGGACAAAGGGAGGATCAATAGGTAACTGGTAATGGCCCTTTGTTGTTTTTTTAATAAGGTGATAAATACTGAGGTAAAGCTGATGAACACTGTCATCAGTTCCCTGATGGGCTGGTCAGAATGGGGGTGGAGGTAGGGGGACCCCTCCATAATCAAAGCATCCTGCGGGGGCCTCAGCTCAACACTATGCAAGGGAAAGGAGGGCTGCTAGCACCCCCCAGCTTCTAGCCTGAGCCACTGCAGGCATGTGCCTGCATTTCTGATATGTCTGTCTGGTTACAAAACTGATTTAGCCTAGCCAGGTTAGACTAACCTGCAAAGATTGAATGATTCAGGCTCAGGTCTTTTGAATCTCTGTCCCTAGCCCAGGTATCTGCCTTCCTTGTTCTCTCACTGTAAATTAACTGCTCAATTATTCTAGTTCTTGTTCTTGTCTTGGCTCCTGACTAGCTCAACCAACTCACCTAGGATCACAAGGTCCACAAAGGTGGTTTGTTTTGTGCAGGTTCTTGGACACGCACTGATATACTTGCTTCTTGAAAGTAGCTCGACTAAGAACAACTCTGTTATGTTTCTTTGGGAATTCAGTTTGGCGTACTCTCTAAATATCTGAGCCTTGTTTCATTTGTCTGTTGATGATACTTATCTGCCAGTGATCTGTTCAGCACTTGGTCTGCAAGTTACAAGTACTGACTATTTTTGAACACTTACTGAAGCCACAGAGGGAAAAAGTACTGCTGATGGGCTCCACCCTTCTTTGTTCCCAAGGTGCAGTCTGCGTTTTCACTCTAGTCAGGAAATTATGCTCCCTTCCTTTTGTCCGTACTTTTAAATCACAAGGAAAAAAAAGTGCATGTGCACTACAGCTATGTAAAAGGATAGCTGAAAAACAAGTTTTAGGATATTACCTGCTCCTTCAGAAACTCAGACAAATTGCTTCTAAAAAAATTTTCCTGCATCTATGAATTTGCTATCCAGAAAATATTATCTCAGGCCTGGAAATTTCCATTCTCTTATATCACTGTTCTCTATTAGGCTTAGGCCCATCAGCATCCTGAGCACTAAATGGAGATGTTTCTATAAAGGAATTTTGCTGTAGTGCAAGTTGAATTTCTCTGTATTTTTCTGTCAAAGATGACCAGTTTGCCTGCCTCTTTAGAATTCTCCTGGGAAAAAAAATATGCAAGCAGTTGTCATATTACTGTACTGGTCTGTAATCTTGTCTTGCTGATCAGTCATATTTATCTTGGATTCTAAACTTCCCAAGGCATAAATGTATCTTTTATACCTCTCTGTATAACTTCATAGACATTTTTGATGATCTGTAATAAATGATATAGAAAATGAAGGAGAGATTGAATTTTCTTTAATATAAAATAACTTTCTGTGCATTCCTGCATTTCAGTCTATTACCTCTGTTTCTTGCTGTTTAGGTCCCTGCCTTGTTAGACACACATGCTTGGGTTTTTCTTTTGTCTCTTGAAAGTTGAGAACACTCTTGCTTTTAGATATCATCATTTGGAAAAAAAAAAACATTTAAAGGTTGGAAAAAATCCATTATTTAGCTGGCAACATACAGTAGTCACATGTAGGAAATCACAGATTTGTTCCTTGTTGATGTGGTAAAGGGGATTAAGCGTACTATGGAAGTAACAGGGTTGAGCCTCTTGTTTGGCTTTGATCTTCTTTTACAGCTGACTTCTTCATGTGCTTCTTCCTGGTGGAAGTATATAAAATTTGTGTTAATTTTGGGGAAGGGCAATGCTAATGGAATCAATAGACATTCAATAAAAATGATGCCATTTGAAATAGTCTGGGTTCTAAATTATTAGCAGATATTGAGCAAGTAGAGGACTTAATCTATACCAGTAAAAATGGTCTGACCCTGCTTGTTGTTATGGTATATTCCTTGGATATCAGAGGATTTGATGGACACTCTGGGTGCTGACAGATGTCTACTCCCTGATGTCACTCCTGGTGCTTTGCAGGAAGCACTATGAGTTACAGCAATCTCCTGAATGCAACAGACTTTCTCTGTTGGTCTGGGGGTTTGGAGGATTGAACTCCAGTTTTTGGATTGGCTGCATGTCTGCAGCCACTCTCTCCTTGTAGTTCTGGTACTGTCTTCATACTGGGATGGGGGAAAGGAGCAGATGAAGCTTGGTCTGGGGTTTGCCTAACCTGCACTGGAGGGTTGGGCAGGTGGATTGGAGCCCCCCACCCCACTGACACAATAGGGAAAATAGTGTGTCATCACATTCAACTGAACTCTCTTTTAAGTGGGGGATTTGAGGGAGGGAGTGGAATTTCCTCACAGATAGATCAGGCAACGTTTTCTTTAACCTGCAGTGTTTTTTTTGTGGAGGATACTTCAGTTCCTGTTATGGATGAAGTATAGGAATGGAACAAGATGTGGTTTCTGGTCATGGAAAAACAAGCAGAGCTGTACTTTTTTGCTGTAATTTTTGCATTTCAGGCTCAATAGGGAGCGCAGTACTTGAGCTTGTGTTCAGGGGTGTACTTGCCTGCTTGTCAGTTTGTCACAATAGTGATGAGCTGAAGAGTACAAATTTTAAAGCCCTACTTGTTAATTAAAAAGGTTTATAACAAAGATCACTGTTTAAATGTCAACATTTACTAACAAATGTCACAGAGATACCACTCTGTCAACTGCTAGGGTTTCACTCCTGACAGACTTGACTTCCTACATTTTTGTAACATTGAAGAAATTGTATTCCTCCAGCTGGTAAATGCATAGAAATATCTTCAGCCCTGTACTGATTTGTGTTATTTTTAATTATAATTATTCTAAGGATGTGTTTTGTAGCTGGTATGCAAGTGGCTATACCCTCTTGAGAGAAAACAGAAAGGACAAACCTCTTTTGGTACTGATTTGTCTGTCTGCAGAGAAAGTGTCCATTCTGTGAATTATTTTACTGTTATCTTCATAGCAGAATGAACAGGGAAAAGTATTTTTAAGTGAAACTTCAGCTCTCATGGGAATGCTTATGGTAAGTTCCTAGCTCTGCCGAACTGGCAGTCCTACTTCCACACTTATCCCAGCTTTCTTCAGCTACAGCCACAAAAGGCAAAGCCTAACAATTATTTTTTTGCAGGGCAGTTTCAAGAGGATAGGATTAAGACTGAAAAACATAGAAATCTTCTTTTTCATATTGCTTCTTCCTGACAGAATTTCATTCTGGCACTATATGGCCCAAAGTTATGTTCTTCACTCTGCTATGTTGGGGGGAATGTGTTGATGATGTGTCCTTTCCTTAGAGGTTGATTAATTTTTTGCTACAACTAATTTTTATTTAGTTATGAGATTGCTTAGGGCATGTTTTTCATTCTTCCATATGTGTTGTGCTTGATAAACAAAGCTTACTTACTTTTTGTCCGTGTTTTCTACTCCCTAATTTAAAAAGAAACTGTGTAATTGTACAGGGATGTAGAATCCCTGTATTGTATATATTTTGTATATATTTTCCCTAATTCCTTTGAAATTGTTGATGGAGTAGAGAATGCCCTCTCATACTCCCATAGTTCATGGACATGTTATAAGGCACGGAGGAAGCCAAAAGCTGCTTCTATTTGAGCAAGATCATATTTAGGCCTAAACAAAGGCAAACTTGAGCTCCTTTCCTAGTGTGTCTCATGGCAGGTGTTCCCTACTAATGAGATTGCTTTGCCTGGTATGCCTGAAATGCTTTGGTGGCTGTTTCTAACACTAACTGTAATTTCATGCTATATTTATGGTCTGTCTCAGGTAATATAAACTACAACAGTCAAGCACAGACATTGTGAAAGCATGGATTACAGCAGCAATCCTTCCACTTCTTTCCTCATCCAAGAGGAAGGAATACAATCTTATGACTGATCAAAGATGCTAGAAAACGTTCTGCACTGGTTTATTTGTTACTTACATTTTTCTCGTCTCAGTTACTTTAGTTATATGCTTTGTTCTTCATAAATTGTTAATCTCTAATGTCAGGGTTTTTGGAGTGTTTAAGGTACATAATTTGCTTGGATCAGAAAGTAGTTGTTATTTTCCATCCCAGACATTGGCTTCTCAAATATTTAACAACTAAATTTAAAATGTTAATATGTAAAACTATCCACTGACCTTACATAACTTCCTTGATTCTTGAAACAGTGCACTTGGAAGTTTCAGTGATGGAGCCTATCATGGGTTTTATAAATCCAGCAATTGAGAAAGAGTTAATGGAAGTTACTGCTAGCTCTCTGTGGCCCTAGACACATTATTTGGTAGTGATGCAAAGTTTGTAGCACTACAAAAAATAGATTGTTATGGATTACACACATGTGCAGAGCCCACTGGCTGGACTATGACAAAGTTACCACAAAGGCTGTTCCTTAGCTCCCCTCATTCCCAGGGGTTAGTGAATTGGACAGGCTTACTTGCAGGATTGCCCATCAGCTATTGCCATTGTGGCTAACCTAAATTTGCCTCTACGAGCAAGGGCTGAGTGGGAAGTCTCTGCCATGTGAGCAGCCCTTGCCAGGAGTAGTTAAAGTGCTGCCACTCTTACAGTTCAGAGTTGCTGGTGATTTTAAGTTCCTAGTTTACAGCCAGCCATGTTACCTTCACTGTCAGGTGGCAAAGATGACAGGACTGCCTGCAGGCTCTGTGTGTGTGTGTGTGTGTGTGTGTGTGTGTGTGTTCATGTTGTTGGGGGGGACAGTGACAAGGGTTTACACAGCCCAGTTAGACTCCTGCTACCACTGTAGCCTGCTTGCCACCACTTTTGCTGCCTCTTGGCAAGGGTGACAGGGCTATCTGCAAGTCACATGGATTAGCAAAAACTGATCACACCCCAGCTGCCTGTATGTGGCTGGTGACAAAGGCTGATTGGGTGGACTCTGTGCAGGGTTTGGGGTGGGGGGAGGGAGGGAGGAACACTGTGGGATACTGGGGTTGGAGAGACATGGGGTCTGGAACCAAAAGCCGAAGGAGGGAGGGAGAACCCAGAGACTTTGGCTGTGGCTGTCAGAGCAATGGGTAGAGTGGTGGCTGGACAGGAGCTTGTGGACTGCAGATTAACCTCTGGATGACTGCATGTGACCTGCAATCTACCAGCTGAACAGCCCTGATCTAGATACTCATGAGCTCCTTGAACTATAGTATAGAAATGTGCTCTTGAATGGTTATTTTAGGGAGAGAAAACATTAGACCTAAGGAAATGAGCAGACTCTGTAAGAGGAGACATTATGGGTATCTCTTCTTTCTTTTTCTTGCATATAACTCTTAGATGCTTTCCTTATGGACTCACACGAATGGAAGTTGTTATTTTGGGGGGGCTCAAATGCTTAAATTATGCCTAAACCCTCCTTTTGTGTAGGTGAAGGCCAATCAATAGCACTGTAAAAAGGTGTTAGGTTTTGTGATTGGAGGAGAGTTGGATTTTGACATTGTTTCCCATAGCACTCTCATTAACAAACTAAGACAATTGAGACTACTGTAAGGTGGGTACATACCAGGTTGGATCACCGTGTTCAACAAGTAGTCATGAATAGTTCAATATGTAGGTGGGAGGAGGTCACAAATGGGATCCCCAGAAGTCTGGCCTAGGTCCAGTACTGTTTAATATCTCCATTAATTAATTGGATGATAGGATGTGCAAATTTGTGGATGATACCATGTTTGATAGAGTTACAGACACTCCAGAGGGTAGGCCTAGGATTCAGAATAAATAGACTGGAGAAATGGTCTGCAGTCAATCAGATGAAATTCAGCGAGAGCAAGTGCAAAGTCCTGCAGTTGAGATTGTATTTGCACATGCAACTATTCTGACTGGGGATTGACTGGCTAGGCTGTAGTATGGCAGAGAAGGATCTGGAGGTTACAGTGGACTGTAAGATGAATATAAGCCAAAAGTGAACTTCTTTTGGGAAAAAGGCTACAGCATACTGGATGGCTATTAAAGGAGTGTCATTGCAAATCAAGGGAAGTGATGTTTTCACTCTGTTCAGCAGTGGTGAAACCTTAACTTGGAGTACTATGTTCATATTTGCCCCCACACTTCAAGAAAGATGGAGACAGGTTGAGAAGAGTCCAGCGGGGAGCAACAAAAATGACTAGAGGCCTGGGAAGCATGACTTAGGAGGAAAGGCTAAAATACCAATGGATGGGTACTTAACTGGTCAAGTAAAATTTGGTCAATTGGCTGGTCAAATATCAGTCAAAAATTATAAAAAATTGCCCCCAAATCCAAATTATACACAGAAAAAGCCCATTTTTTCCCACTAAGAAATGTGTTAAAAAGCAATAAAAAGAAATTATATTTCTGTCAAGAAAACTACAAATATATATACATATTGTAAAATTAATGTGATCTAACTAGCCAAAAATATGGAATCAACTGATGAGTCAATTTGGCTGGTTAATTGAATGGTTACCAACCTTAAAAATAATTAGGTTATTTAATCTGGAGAAAACTGAGGAGTCTTTGACAACAGTCTTCAAATACCTAAGAATGATTATAGAGTGGATAAAGATAGGCATTTGTGTGTGCCCATGGGGAATAGGAATAGGAGCAATGGCCTCAAAAATGCAGTAGAAGAAATTTAGTGTGCTGATTAGGAAGAACTTTCTGACTATTTGAGTGCCCCAGCTTTGAAACAGGTTACCTAGAAATTTTCAGGAGACAGCTACTTGGCTAGGATTGTTTAGTCAGGGATTATCCTGCCCTAAACAGTGGGCTGGACTAGATTTCCTCATGAGGTCTCTTTAAGCCCTACTTTCCTATGATTGTATATAACATTTTTTTTTTTAGAAAAAGTGAATGAACAAGTTCTATATACTTACAGTATTCCAGCATTCAAATAAAAAGTTTCAACAGGAACTAAATTAGAATTAATAGTTTCATAGTTGGTAGGGCTGGAAGGGACCTGAGCAGATCATCAAGTACGACCCCCTGCCATGGGCAGGAAAGGATGCTGGGGTCAAACGACCCTGGCAAGGTGTCTATCTAGGCTCCTTTTGAAGACCCCCAGGGTAGGAGTGAGCACCACTTTCCTCGGAAGCTGGTTCCAGATCCTAGCCGCCCTGACTGTGAAGTAGTGCCTCCTGATATCTAGCCTGAATCTACTCTCAGTCAATTTATGGCCGTTATTCCTTGTTACTCCCAGTAGTTCTTGGAGGAACAGGGACTCTCCCATTGCCTGCTGGTTTTCCTTGCCCAATTTATAGATGGCCACCAGATCCCCTCTCAGCCTTCTCTTGTGGAGGCTGAAGAGGTTCAGGTCTCATAGCCTCTCCTTGTAGGGCCTGCCCTGCTGCCCCCGATCATGCTAGTGGCCCTCCTCTGGACCCTCTCGATGCTGTCCACATCCCTTCTGAAGTGCGGTGCCCAGAACTGGATGCAGTACTCCAACTGCAGCCTGACCTGTGTCACATAAAGGGGGAGGATCACTTCCTTGGACCTGTTTGTGATGCATCTGTTCATTCATGACAGGGTGCAATTAGCCTTTCTGACTGCATCCCTACCTTGGCAGCCCATGTTCATCTTGGAGTCTATAATGACTCCAAGATCCTTTTCTGCCTTTGTGCTGATAAGAGGGGAGTTCCCCAGCCTGTAGGTATGCTGCTGGTTCTTTCTCCCTAGGTGCAGTACCCTGCACTTGTCAGTGTTGAATCCCATCTTATTCTCATCCACCCACCCCTGTAACCTG
>JAGPOW010000261.1:57354916-57415497 GCA_030014935.1 Caiman crocodilus | reverse complement strand
TAGCAGCCAATAAAAAGGGAAATCAAAGCCTAGTGCGGGAAAAAGAAATTAGCTAGAGTCCGTTTGTTCTCGCCCTAGGGGCCTGTCGGAATTAAGGCTCTGGAGGTGCGACAGGTCTGATGCAGCCATCTCTGCTGCTTTACCATTCTGTGTACTTACCCTTCCCCCTGCTTTGCTTTCCTTTTTTTTTCCTAACATTTGGAAATTTTCTTTTTTTCCCTTTTTTACATTTGTGTGGAGTACAGTGGTGGGGCCCTGTTAGGAAGCAAATTTGTATTGCTTTGCATCTGGCAGAGTTTCTTCCTTTCCCATCCTCATTTCCTATTGCAGTCACAACATACAAATTCTCTCAAGGTTCTCTTATGGTTTTTTTTTAGACATCCTATCTGCCTGTTGGGTTTATTGCTCATTGCAACCATGAGGTTATTATGGTTTGGTTATAGGACTTGTATGTCTATTCTTCCTTTTTCCCTTTTCCCTTTCCTCTTTCTGTGTGGAGTAGTCTGTTGGGCTGTCTTGCAGTCCAGTTTATGACACCAATATAGGGGTTATGGAGAACAAGACAATGCTGCTGTGGTGAGAATAAGTCTCTATTTCCTATGTACATAGATTCTTGCCTTCTCTTTCTATGCTCCCTAGTGCAAACTCTGAATTAAAGATCTAAATTATTATAATTAAAACTTGGATTTGCAAATCATCTTGGTTTTGCACTCAGCACAGAGTGGGATTCACCTTTCCTCAGGGTTGCAGAAAATAACAGTTTCTTGGGAAAACATAACTGGCTAAAAATAGTAGTAACTCCCTGTTTTGTCTCTAGGAAAAATGATGAGCAGAGAAGTTTCACATAGTTGGGGATAGTGGCAAATAGTGCTCTTTAGCTGAAAAAATATTATGGTTTATTATACATATTTTAATGGTGATTCTCCAATTACTGACTTTATTATCTCATAGTGCTAGATTCCTAAAGCATATTTCATTCTTTCTTAGAAGTTTTGGGAAAATCCAATTTGGCAAGAAGGAATTCATGAGCACATAGCAGAAGTTAAGCACAATTTTGTTTGCATGTTGGAATGCCGGTGCACTGGATGATTGATTCACAAAGTAATGGTGGCATGTTAGTCCCTGAAGTATTATAATAAGGAAGAATTTAAAATAAATACGCTGAATTCTAGTTATGCTTTTACAAATCGAATTGGTAGAGTTAAAATCAGTAAACAGGGGAAAATAAATCACAGATGAGCAGGGCAGGAACTTTTCTTTAATATGAACACAAAAACTGTTGTTAAACATTTAAACAAATAGGCAATATCAATCTTCAGTTGTGTATATATCTTCAAAACCTACATTTGCTTTTTTCTTCATCTAATAATAAAAATGTCTCTAGTAACAAATTATTCTTAGTGGAAAGAGAGGAAATCCTCTTAAGAATTAAAATGTGTAAGGCACAATGGAAAAAACGGAATCCTGTGAATGCTATCCTTCTCTTTCTTAACGGGGGTTATTTACGGCCTCTCTTATGGAATTTGTACTGCACTAGAATTTAGATGAGTTCATATACAGTATACAATGCACAGTGACTTGAAGCTAAGTGGACATGAAAAACATGACATATGTGCAGTGGTTGTGCCAATTTTAATGACTAAAGTTATGTCAATGTGAACAACCAGGGCTGTAAACCTTTCATCTTTCAGTTTGTTAAAAAATTCAGAATTTACTTTACTCTTGATAAAGGAATGAATTTGTAGAAATCTAATGATAAACATGTTACTTTAAATGTAATTTATTGAGTTTGAAGTAAATCTCATTGCAAGCTTTTTATTTCCCCCAATGTTTTTCCAGACCAAATATAAGTAATGATGCTACAAATTTGGTTTTCATGTAAACTCCAGGGACTAGGTATTGTTTTGGAAAGGATGAAGAGATAGCTATGAAAATTTGTACCAGGCGAATATATAGCAAACTTAAACATCTTGTTCAGCTAATTTTTCTTTCTAGTTGATTCTGCTCTTCTACATCAGTGATTTGTTCATGATTTAGTGGCCTCTCTCAGTGAATTTTATGTTTTTTTTTAGCTGCACTGGGGTCTGTGGAGCTTGTTATTGGCTGTGGATATATGTGCACATTTGGGTGGATGGAGTCCAGGGTGTACAGTCATGAAGAGGATCGGGCCCCTCATAGCTCCCCCACCATCTACCCCTGGCATGCCAACATTGTCAACAAGGTTGTGGGTGTTTTTTGGCACTGCATCTGAAAACATTGCCGACCCCTGCCTTAGATATGACCATTAAAAGTAGCGTTTGGTTCATTTCTGAATAATGCTCTTATAAGTTATTATTTCTGTATTTAAAACATCAGAAAACTAATTAAAACACTAAAATGTATTTGCTTATAGTTGCACTATTATCCCTGAGTAAACCTACATTAAATCAGTATACTATTCTTTCATTTTGTGTAGGCATTCCTTCACCGAATGATCCAATGTGCTGCATCCAAAGTTGATAAAAATGTCACAGAGGAGACAGTTAAGGTTAGTTTTTAATTCTGCACATTTTTCTTTTCTATATTTTGTGATTTTAGTTATTTATTTCTTATTTTCTTGCAGATGTTGTTTTCAAATATTGAAGATATTCTTGCAGTTCACAAGGATTTCCTGTCTCTGGTGGAAGACTGTTTACAGCCTGAACCTACTGCGCATCATGAAGTGGGAACCTGCTTTCTTTATTATGTATGCTATCCTTTATGCCTACTTTACAATTAAGAATTTCTCTCTTCTGACTGTCTTCATTAATTACTGCCATAGTGGTGTGCATACGGATAGTCAGGAGGATAAAATCTGACTGGATTGCATAACTTAGGGTACTTCAAGGTCACTTGAAGTTTATTCTCTTTGCCAATAAAAGAAGAAAAAGAAAAAGAAATACAGTGAGACAGCCTCAGCATGTAAAATGGATTTTTTTTTTTTTTTTTAGCAAATTGGCCTTCAGCCTCTGTTATTGGTTTGAACTGTGATGCATATTCACATACTACTTGTTCAGAAATGATTTTGTTTAATTTAAACACAGAGAATATTTTTGTTTGAATAGTAAAATTGCGAATTCTGTTTCATATGTTGTCATAAGGACATGAAAAAGGAAAGGACCTGCTGTGAAATAGAAAATGTAGAAATTTTAGCAAGTGTTACATAGTAAGGGTTTGGTAAATACCTCTGTATCCTCTGCTTTTAAATTTTTTATAACTTGTCACAAAGGCAACATGCCTCGGTATATTAGAACATATACTTCTGGACTTTAAACACCAACTGTACAATTCAAGCATTGTGTTTCCTGTTGGAGTGCACATCATCATTGTTCAAAGCTCTGCAATTTCAGGACCAATTCCAAATTCTTTACACATAGTTACAGATGTAAAAAAAAAAAATCACTTGTGTCTCTTCTGGTTATAATTTAATTATAGTTTTTGTTTGCATATTGTGGGGGGAAAATAGTAAAAGGTAATACTTTGTACAGACGTGGATTGCATTTGCAAACAAATGCTTGCACATACCAGATGAATAACGCTGTCTGAAAATAGACAGCTGTTTGTGCAATCTCCTACCCTGTTTTATTTGTAGTAATCTGGTCTCTGAAGTATATTAGCAAACTTTTGTCACATTGTCACATAAATTATTTTTACAATTCTAATTAAGAGCAGAATTAAAGATTACTTCAAATATGGGTTTTCATACAATAATTGCATGTAAAGAGAGGAATGAATTGTTGATCTTCCAAAATGCAGATTCTATTATTTTTCTCCCCTCCCAATGTGTATAATCAGCACCTTTTTTTGAAGACAACTAATGTAAGAATGATGTATTTCTTTGTCTTTACAGAAAGACAGGTTTCGTATCTACGATGAATACTGTAGTAACCATGAGAAGGCACAAAAACTTCTTCTTGAACTTAACAAAATAAGAACAGTGAGGACTTTTCTTTTGGTAAATAAACCTTGCATTCCTTATCTAGTTTAATATCTTAATATCTAATAACTAACCAGTTGAGAGCAATGGTGTGTCAAAACTGTTTTTTTACATCCTGTGCATGTCACTCTGTGTGGATATAGCTCAGATGCACTTTATGGGTAATATTTACAGAGGAAGGGACTGTCAGTGCCATCTTTTGACCAATTTACTGAACAGCACTGGATAATATACCTTATATTCCCCTGGTTTGGAAGTAAAGCATAATGAGGCCAGCCATGTATGGCTACAGAACAGGAAAGAATGGGATGTATGGTGTGAAGTGGGAAAGGGAAGGAAATAAGAAGAATGACATGGAAGGAAATCAGAGGAGTGACATGGAAGCAATTTAGAGGGCTGACCTGTGGTTAAGGCCGAATTTGTCAGAGGAGCTAGATCAGAGGAAGTGCTCCTGGCCTTCCAGTGCCAAGGTTCCTTATCCAAGACCTGTGTCCACTGCCAGGATCTTTATCTACTGATCAGTACTGGCTATCTTATTCTTTGGCAGTTGTGCCTAATGGCCCTTGAGGTCCCTTCTGACCCTATGATTATGTGGTTCCATATCCTATTGTTGGTGTTTCAGTGCCAGAAGGAAACCTTGTTGTAGGTTATATATTAGCAAGAAACTGATTTGGGGCATTTACTTATGCTGAGTAGGTACAAAGAAGACAGGGCCAGGTGGCACCCTAGAGACTAACTCATTAATTTCTGACCAGGTTAGTTATATCAGTGTCACCCACCTCTACCTTGTGCTTTGCTTTCAGACTAAAACACGTAACTATCTCTCTAAGTACGAAGGACTGTTACACAATAGAAGTCTTTCATTCTACAGGACAGTTAAGCAGATGTTTCAAAATGTTAAGTATGAGAGCCCTTATGAGAGTCCTTTGCCATAACAGGACCAGTTGCCTTGGCAACATAGAGTTTCTCAGTAGGTGACATAATAAGTTAAAAAGGGAATTTATTCTGAACTGTTTCCTGTATTTCCCCTACTGGCATTATATGAGATCCTAACCAAATAATATTTGGATGTACATCATGCTGTATTAGACATTTAAATTCCTAACAAATTGTCAGATATGGGAACTATGACTAAAACATTTAGAAGCCAAAAATAGTTTATGTTAAGGAGGCTAGTAAACAGAGCAATAGAATGGTGATAAAACAGATGTTTAACAAATGTGTATGAGTTTTATTTTTTTAGCATGATGTAGGTTTTCATTGCTGCTACCTATAGGCTACCTTATCAAGTATAACTATTAATTGTTTCTGTTATAGCAGTTTGCTGTATTTTTCCAGTGCTGCAGAGAGCAGGATGCATGCCAAAGGCTTGAATGTGAATCAAAATAGACTTAGATTTGACATCAGGAAAATCTTTATAACTGTTAGAACAGTAAGAGTGGACTACCTAGGGAAGTAGTGGAATCTCCAACATTGGAGGTTTCAAAGGAGTGGTTGGATAAAAATTGGCCAGGGATAATCTAGGAATAGCTATGTCTGGTAAGAGCAACAGCTGGAAGCTCAGGAGCCTCCCCACATATGGACTGCTGGGAGATAATGAGAAGAGCTCTGTGGTCTAGAGCAGGTGGATATTGGATAGGGCTGTGCTCAGCAAGCAGAGAATGAACAGAATTCCACAATCAGCCTAGATGTGAAAGAAGGCTTAAAGCAACTGGAATAGGTTTGTCAAGGGGATACAGAAAGGGGAGTTCTGGCTGTCTGGGTACAGCAAGGGTGGGCAATTATTTGGGCCTGTGGACCACGTAAGGAATTTTGATGAGCTGTTGCGGGCTGGGTCAGCACCCTCCTCCCCTTCCCTATTCCCTCTCTCCCCAGCAACAGCTGACCAAAACTCCCTATGTGGGATGGGGCTGTGGTTGAGCAGGGAGCAGTGTTCAGGAATGGGATGGGTGAGTGAGGCCAGGATCACAGGGTGGGGTTGTGGGATGGTGACAGCACAGGGCTGGGGCCCAGACCTAGGGCCCAGGGCAAAGCCACAACCTGCTACCTGTATGATCCGGCCCCAGCCATGGACGCAGCACTCTGTCTGCCTGCCTACACGGCTCCTGGCTGGACTCCATGGAGACCCCAGGATTGTGGGGCAGGGATAGCACAGGGCAGGGGCAGAGACATTCGGGCCAGGGCCTGGGGCAGAGCTGCAATCTGCTCCCTGCATGCACCTGCCCTATGGAAGGAGTGTGGGGTGTGTATGTATGGGTGTGTGGGGGGGTGGGGGCTTGGGTGCTAGGTCTTGGGTGATGCCTGGGGGTGAGGGGAGGAAGAGGGTGATGTTCAGCAGAGCTCACCTGAGTGGTGCAGTCTGCAGCTGCCACCATGGCACTCAGCATGGGACCAAGCCCACCTGTTCACACTTGGCCACCTGGAATTGCTTGTGCTGCACACTTGCCTGTGTCTTCTGGGCTGGCCCCAGTCAGCATGCACAGCATACCAGCAGGACTGCTCCCAGTGCAGCTGTAGGTGCCCAGGTGCTGCTCAGCTTTGGCCTCCAGCAGTTTCTCCTCCTTCTGCTCCTGCTCTTGCTGTACTACTCTGGGTAGGGAGGAAGCTTTAGCCAGGTGGCTCCTGACCCAGCGTATGGGGCTCCAGCTCCATCTCCTGGCTGCCTTCCATCCACTCAGCTACCCACAAGGTGCTGCTCCCCACGCTGGGTGGGCTGAGTGTGTTGGAAGGCAGCTGGGAGCTGGAGCTGCAGCCCTGCACATTGGGTCAGAAGCTGCCTGGATACAGTTTCCTTCCCTTCCAGAGTGCAGGAGGGAGCACTCTGGAAGCAAGCTCTGGAACAGGAGCAGGAGGAGGAGCCACTGCTGGAGGTGAGGGGAGCTGAGTACCCTCCCAATAGCTGCATCTGTACTGGGAGCAGTCCCGCCAGGAGGCGTGTATGCTGACACAGGCTGTGGCTGGCAGGAGCACAGCACTGGCTGCCAAGGGTGGGGCTTGGCCCCATGCAAAGCACTGTGGATGCAGCCATGGGCCAGTTACCATCAATTGACAGGCATCCCCTGTGGGCCAAATGCAATCAGTTGGAGAGCTGGATCCAGCCAATGGGCTACAATTTGGGGTATGATGAATGGAGCTTTGCTTGCTCCATTCATTGTCCTCTGTTTGCAGAGCATAACAGAGGGTGTTTGTTTTTCTTCCCATGCTTATGGGCTTTGCTGGTTGCCACATGGAGAAAGAAAAGGATTTTTGTCCCCTCCTGTTATTATAGGTTTCATAGTTTTTTTCTTTTCACCTTCCTCGGAAACACTGGGTGATGGCTGCAGTTGAGCCTGGGGATTTTGACTAGGATGTGCCTGTACTTCTGCAGGAGACAGGGCACCTGTCAACAGGTGAGGCTACTTTTGTGGCCCTCAACTGTGCAACAAAACTCATTAAGTGGCCCTCCAGCTAAAATAATTGTCCATCCCTGGCCTAAGCTGTATCATGGCTTGGACCCAAGTGCAACTGTTCCATTAATGAAATGAATCCAATTTAAGTTCCTGAACATGTTGAAATCTTAGACTATTTCAGAAGTTTTTAGGGAATATAACCCAAATTGTCAATTCTTAGTGGTCAAAGGACATGCTTTTCTCAGTATTGGATACTTCCTAAAGAACACCTTGCTAACTGTTTATAAATTAAGAAAGCTTCATCTTGCTACCTTGTAACTTAGTGCCCATAATTGGAAGATATTCCAGCTTTCAGGAATTCCTGGAGGGTACAAATACATTGTCATACAAGGGGAAAAGCAGTCTTCAGGAAGTCATATCATAAGACAATTACAATTTTGTAGGACAAAACCAATATTTTGAGTGCTGTCTGGAAACCATTAGATAGGCAGGGTAGATATGAGTCCTTTATAAGTAAAATATATTTGTAGTGAGATACTACACCTAGCAAATGGATTGTTACATTCTGAACTTGATGCAGCTTCCAAATGGATTTATGATGTATTTCTATGTTCATTGCATCAGTCCAGGCCAACTGTAATAAACATCATGGTAGCAGGATGACATTCAAAAGCCTCCTGGCTAGGTGGAGAACAATCCTGGTGATTGTTATTGCTTGATCATCTTTAAGTAACTGAGAGTCTACCCAGTCTTTTTACCTGCCTTCTCCTCCACACCACAGCATACTTGATTGGATTCACAGTTTTTTGTTTCAATAACCTAGTCTAATCATATAGGCTGCATTGTTTTTATTGTCTAGCATACTTCTGGAATGTGGAGAGATCCTTTTGTGTTTGAGAGGTCAAAAGAGACCCCACCAATTTGCTTTTGTAAGTGTAGGCACTAGTAAAAATATTACATTAGCATACTTTTGATTGTACAAGTCTGATGTTCTTAGTTTCTACAGCTTGAATTCATACTAGTATGTTCTCTATTTTCCATGTTCCTATTTCTGTCTTTATAGGTAATTTCTGTTACTAGTTTGCTTAATTTCATAGGTGTTTATGCAATTAATTTCAAAGTTTGCCTTAATACCATGTGAATGTTTTAGTACTCTAGGTATTTGTACCTCTCTCCAGATTGTTGTTTTTACGTATGCTTTCATCAGGCGTTCCATATTGTTCTCTGTTTCTGTAGGTATAGTTGGCTTAACTCACTTATTCTATAGCTCATGTTTGGGAGGAAGTAATTAATTGTGTAGCATGCAAATGTCATTGCTGCATAAGTATAATAGAAGAGTGTTTCTTCTCAAAGTATGGAGTTATAACCAAAGTGAGTAAGGCAGCTTTAGTGCTTCTTGGTTTCTTTAGCATGTCTTTGGAAACAAAGCTCAACAGTTGCCCTGAATTGTATTTTCATTGTATGCAAGTAAAATAATACATTCTCTTCTAGTAGTTTCAGTTTTTATGTTAAAGATAAATACATTATATGCCTTGTCAAATGAACTTTTGTGACAATTTTACAAATTTGTCTTTATGTTAGTATTGTGTATGTTAGCTTACTGTTCTGTGCATATGCTGTTGTTTACCCTATAGATGCTTTTCTTTGATGATAATTGCCCCAGTTTTAGAAAAGCAATTCTTCAAAGAAAACTGCAAAAATATAATGTAATGAACTTTCTTAAGGATTCATGTAGAACTTACCGTTTGGGAAGATGTTATTTGTCAGGATTTTATAATCAAATCAATTCACCTGCGCTCTAGAACTGTATGCTGCTTGGAGGAAGAAAGAATACAGATGTTCCACTGGAAGGATATCTAGTAACACCAATACAGAGAATATGCAAGTATCCCCTTCTTTTAAAGGTACTTACATGTTTGTTACCTAGGCCTTAATCCTTTGCACATAAATTTGTGGCTAAGCATATTTCAGTACTGTTAGAATTTTTCCCTAAAGTGATTTCTTCCATAGATACTGGATTAAGGCATGCTCTTATTAAAGTTAATGGCAAGTCTTTGCCTGACTTGAGCTCTAACAAGAATGAGGAATTTTTTTGCCTGGAAAGGATTAGCTCCTTCCTCTCCAGTTCCCCATTGTATTAATATATTCATCTTATCACTCCTGAGAGGAGGCCATTCATTTAAATGAGTTTAATGAGATTGTTCTGAGTTGGATTTGAGCACTTCTTAAATACTAAGTAGGAATGGAATTATGCACATGCAGTGCCTTCATGGAAGTCATTATTAAAAACTATAAGGCAAATGCACAAAAATGTACAAGGTAGATAGAAGACACTTTGGGATAAGTATAAAAAGATGTATACATAGAAATGTATATTCATATGTGTGTGTTTATAGTCACGTGTAGCTTTCTACAGATTTACTTAACAGATAATAAAAATGTTATTACTTGTTAGATATGCTTATAAAATATTTGAAATTTGCATCTTCTGAATTATTGAAGTTGGCATTTGGAAATAACGGATAATTTATCAGTAAGCTATGGTGCACTTAAAACAAATAATTTATGCATAATAATTTTATGTTGGATATCTTTTCCTCAGTATTTTTAAAAAATAACCAAGATATCCCTTCCCTTAAAAGGGAAATAACATTTGTTAGGTGAAATTTGATCATTGAACCAGTATTTTTTTTTTTTTTTGGTGAATTTAGTTTCTGAGGCATTTGTAACTCAGAGAGGGAAAATTCCTTGCTAGGAAATTGAAAGGATACATCTTAAGACACAGTTAATTAACTAATGTATTACCAGACTAGTCTTGAGCTATCCTAATCATTTCTGTAGCCAAATTGTCTTATTTTAAAATATTTTCTTCTGCTGCATGAAAGATCCATAGACAGAACAGAAGAAACAGATTACTGCTTTATACAAGGATTACACTGAAATCAATTCTATGCAAGATAGCATTAAATGGCCAGGTGAAGAAAGTGAAATAATGGTGAAGATTCAGTGAAAACAACTTGCTTTATTTTCTTTCAATTACAAGAATTTTAAATGTTTAGTTTTTCAATTATAATAAACATTTTTAGATAAAGTTTTTTGTTGTTGTAAATAGCATTTATTCCTATTGTTACCTGTGTGTTTTGCTGACATTTTTGCCTTACAAATATGCAGTGCTTGAGGCCGTAATACTTTTCCACCTAATAAAAGATAAGTCTGATGTCTACTATTTAGTTTTAGTATCCCAGTCAATTTGAACCGCCTGTTATGTACATTTAGAGATCAAAGACTGATTTATTTTTATGTCTAAACAGGAGTTACTGAAGCGGACTCCAAGGAAACACAGTGATTATGCAGCATTAATGGAAGCCCTCCAAGCCATGAAAGCTGTCTGTTCCAACATAAATGAAGCCAAGAGACAAATGGAAAAATTAGAGGTTTTGGAAGAATGGCAGTCTCACATTGAAGGATGGGAGGTAGTATCACAGTATTTGTCCTTTTGTAAGGAGAGGCAGTGAAGCAGATGAGTAATTTTAAGCATATGCGTTGATTGAACTGCTTTGTAATGTAACATATTACATTACAATTTTCCCATTTCACTCAAGAAACCACAATTCATATTTAGTATTTATTCTATCAGTAACAGTGTTGTCTAATACAGTGAGGGGCTGACTTTTTTGCAGATTTGTCACAGATCAGCACAGTGCTGTCTTTGAGTGCCACTCCAATATAGTTCCTCTGCTCAATCTGCTGTTCTGCTTTCTGCTCCCTGCCCTATTTGGCATTGAACTGCCTGTCTCCTCTCTAGTCTTCCATGTGTCCATTCCACTTGTGACACCCGTGCTGCACATTGGCCACCCCAGTCTAATAGTGATACATGCACTTGCCACTTCTCATTCACCAGTGATGCGTGCACTTACAAATGGACTAATCAACTTTCAGGAAAGAGGAAAATTATCTAGTCTTGGCTTTTGGACACTCACATTCTTACACACACTCCTTGTAGTCTTTGTCTTGGCTCCACGTACTAATAACCACTGCAATGAGATTTAGCTTTTATATACTTGTGTACTTGTGTAATAGCTTCATTTTCTATTTGTGGAATAGGGAGAGGGAGAGGTTTTGGTTACTCATTAAGAATAATTAAAATCTAAAAATGGTCATTCAGTAGGCAATAGGCAGCTCTGCAGGGCTCTGGCAGTGTCAGTTTCTTTCCCTGCTCCATGCCACTGCCCCCCAGCACCCTCTGCAGCCTGGCCTTTATCCCTATGGGCACAGGACTGAGCTCCTGGTCTGGGGCAGCACTGATTTTTACCCTTCCCCCTGCCATGCTGTGGGCTGGATCCAGTTGTTTTGGAGGCTGGATCTGGCCTGCGGGCCATAGGTTGAGCACCACTGGTCTATACTGTTGTTTTACAGATAAATATTTCACACTCTTTCAAGCCTCTGTAGCAAATTAGAGACAACCTCTGTTTACCAATCATATTAGTACTCCCACTTAGTTTGCTGGATTGACTACATATGCCTTATTAATAACATAATTGATCATTTTAACAATTAGGTACCTTTCAAAGTGCATAAGGCAAGAACTCTGCCTGGAGGATTTTACAAATATAGCCCCTATTGCTGAAATTCATAGTGTTGGTTAGATGGCCATTCTGGTGTACAGTCCTATTGACATAATTGGGGCTCTCAGAGAACACAACAGTAAACTACAGGACCAGGACATAGAATACAATATACGTGTTTTGGGAAATCAGAAACAGTAAACATGGAGAAGGGAATCTATACAATGACTCAGCAAGTCTGGGAATTTACTGTCTACTCTGAACAAGCATATACACAGTTTATAACTAGCAGACTCATCAGCTTTTCTGGGTGAGTCTAGGAGTCTGGTTCTATTCCTTCTAGCCATTATTAGACTAAGAAAAAAATCCTAAAGAAGTTTTAGGGATCCTTTTAATTCCCAAACCTTATGCTAAATGAAAAAGTTTCCAAACAAGTATAAAAAAATAAAACAAAACACTTCTATATGCGATTTTTTTATATTCAGTGGCAGTTGAATATAAGCATGTAAATAACAAAATGCAAGGTTCACTTTTTGAGACCTGTTTACTCTTTATTTTTCCTTTACAATATACTACTTAAAACAAAGGTCTTTAGGTTGAATATTTACTGTTACATTGGTTCAGTTCTGGAATAACTCTGCTATTTTAAGGCTGTTTTCATCAGCCACATTATTACTAGTGTAGTAGACCAGATTTGACTGAATCTGATAGTTAAAGAATGCCCAGTCTTGCTAAGTAGCTGATTTCCATAGGCCCATCCTTTTTTGTATGTACAATAAGTTTTTCCTTGAAATAGTGTATATGTCAGTGCTATTGTAAAAGTAGATGTTATTTTTAGATAGTTATTAAAAAAAACTTGAATGTAATGTATGAGTGTGGTTTTAATTAAATAAACATCTGTTTTTCTGTTTTTCTAAAAATAGAGAGGGAAACTTATTGGAGATTTCCTACCAGAAGGAAATGCTTAGCACATTGCCTGGCCCCTGCTAGCAAAGAAAGAGGTTATTTTTAGACCCTGATGATCAAAGCATGACTTAAATTCCCATATACAAGTGTCATAAAACTAAGTTTGTGTTTGTTATAATAAAAATAGTGATTTATGGACAAATCAGAACATCTGCTTCCAGAAAGTAGATTTTAAATATTATTAGTCTTTCATTCCTAAAATGTGAAAAATAATGAACCAGGTTTAGAACTTGTGTTGGTGGTTTTCTATTGTGGTAGATTGGCTCAAGAGTTGAAGAAGTTTGGCAGTAAAACTTGTGCAAAGGTTTACAAAAAGAGAAAAAACAAAATGGTTTGTATGCTCTAACCTGAATTATCCCAACTAACTTGGGTTCTAACCCAGGGTAATGATAATGGGATGAAGAATTTTGCCACCCCCTCAGCTTTCCCCTTTAATACTTTTCATATAGAGTAGCAGTTTAAAAAAAGATTTCTGTATTTACTTAGATTCCAGTTGGTGCTTTCAGTTCCAAGTCCTGATTCACATTTATCTTTTGCATGCTAGTAAAAAGGACTAGGTAGAATCAGTAGAATCACATCCATGTATTCCAGGTCTGAAATTGGCCAATGATATCATAGAACCATAGGAAAGTAAAGCTGGAAGAGAGGTCATCTAATCTAAATCACCCCTGACTAAACTCTCCTAATCGAGTATCTGTCTAACCTGCTCTTGAAAATTTCCAGGGTTGGCAATTCCACAACTTCTGGGAAGCTTATTCCAGTGCTTGATCACTGTCATAGTCAGAAAGTTCTTAATCTCCAAACTAAAATTTCTCTGCTGCAATTTGTGGCTATTGCTTGTAGTCCTATCCCCTACAGACGTGGATAAAAGTCTGTCTTTATCCTCTTCATAATATTCCTTCAGGTATTTGAAAACGGCCATCAACCCCTAGCTATAACCCCTTCAGTTTTCTTTTTTTCAGACTAAACAGTCTTAGTTCTTTCAGCCTTTGCTTGTAAGTCCTGTTTCCAAGGCTTCTAATCACTTTTGTTTCTCTGTTCTGGACTCTTTCCAGTCTGTCCATATCTTTCTTAAAATGTGGAACCCAGAACTTGACGCAGTACTCCAGGTGAGGCTTCAGCTGAATAGAGTGGCTGAATTACTTTGCTTGATTTGTAAGTAGGGTAACCATACATCTCAGTTTGGCCAGGACAGTCCCAGATTCCATACCTGGTCCTGGCTGGTTGGTCAAAAGTCCCAGGCCAGAGTCTTATGGGAAGGTGGAGTGGCATGGTGTGCCAAGCAGGCAGCTGGGCAGGCACCACTGGTACTATGTGGGAGCAAAGATGTGCTACGTGTGGCTGGGGTGGTGCCTGCTCCATTCTGTTCACCTTGCTCCCACAAAACAGCAGTAGTGCCTATCTGACTGTCTGCTAGGTGCACCATGCTGCTCTACCTCCCTACCAGACACCAGCCCCAGACTTTTGACCAATGGTTGGGACCAGGTTATGGAATCCAGGAGTGCCCTGGACACACCCTACCTGCAAGGAGCTCTACTTAATGGAACACAGTATGCTGCAGGCTCTTTTTTGAAACAAGAGCAAATTTTTGGCCCATATTTATCTTATAATGCATAATTAACTTCCAGTTCCTTCTTTGCAGTCTCACAGCCTTGCCAGTCATTCCTTAATTTGTGTTGTGTATGCAATTCTTCCATCCCAAGGGCAGAATTTTGCATTTGCCTTTATTGAATTTCATCTGGGTGATTGCAGATCATTTCTCCAGTTTATTCAGGTCATTCTGGATCCTAGCCCTTCCTTCAGAGTGTCTGCAACTCCACCCAATTTAGTGTTATCCACAGATTTACTATAGGTGTGGACACATGTAACAATTAAACCATTTTCAAATGTTACTGATTAGGAACCATTTCACTATTTTCATGGGTCAGAGATGTCCCTACATACAGTGCCCTAGCATTCCATGTAGAAGGGTTACTTCCTAGGTGCTGAAGTGCTGTGGTGCAACACTGTTGGGTGGGAATGAACACCCAATCCATCATGCCTTGCAGTGGGTGAGTGGTGGGGATAAGTGCTTCCTTTGGGGAGTTCCAGGAGGTGGACGATTTGTGGCTTTTTTGCTTTCCCTTCTCCCCTAAACATGAGCTAAGCAAAGTTCAATATCCCTCATTTGACTGAACTCTGCAGGTTGCTTGCCTGGAGGGGAATTGCTTGGATGCAGATTTTAGGGTTCCTGTGGGTTGCATAATGAGTGGCTGCAGTTGACTAAAGAGCGAGGACACAGCTGGTGGTTTTAGTAAGCAGGCAGTTCAAGGGATCTCTGATGCGCCAACAAAAGAGTGAAAGGACAGGTGGGCAGTAGAGTTTTGGCCATCTTTCAGGGTGGCCAGTTATAGCGGTGGGAGGGTCAGGTTGAGGAGTGATGCAGTGTGGAGACCTGACCAAACCCAGCACCTCAGAACTCTCAGCACCTATGTGTGACACTGACCTGCTTCATAGTGAATTAGTTGAAAAGATTACTTTATTTTTCAGCTACAAACAAATATTGCATATTTGTCTTGGGAGAAACCATTTTCTTCTGGGACAAAGTGCAGTCATTCAGATACCCACGTCCATTATCCTGTGAACCTTTTCTGGGTTTGCTCTTGAACAACACAGAGTGCATATTGTCTTGGCTGGCCGACTGGTCAGAGCCGGCCTAGGGGAACGGTGTTTAATTAAGCGGACGTCAGGCGGGCTGGCGATGGAGAGGCGGGACAGCCTCAGTTTTAAAATAGATTTTACTTATGCCGCTGGTGGTCGCGACGCAGGCTGTAGGCTCACTTGCGTAGTTACAAAGTTGGGTTACTGCAACGAGTTTGTACACAAAATGAGTGCGCAGGGAAGGGGTATGTCGGGAGGTCGCTGACGGGGAGCCGTTGGGGGGTGATCAGTCTGCCAAAGTCACCCTGCCACGTGCTCAGAGCTCTTCACGACGTGCTCAGAGCTCTGCGAGATCTTTCTTGCAACGTGGTCAGAGTTTGCTCCACTCCGATTTGGGCGGAAACTGAGCAGACTTTTATACCTTTAGAGTAGCCAATGGAAATTTGCCAAGAAAGAATACTTCATTAGGCGGAGCATACCAAATTTAGAACAATGGGTTGTGACACATATGAATGCTTGTCCTAGGATTGCATCACTGAATCAGTGGCAGCAAAATAGCAGTGCATTCAGCCGCTCCCTTAACCCGAGTTGAAAGGGTGATATGTGTAACCACTAACCCTGAGGCTTTTCTGTTCTGGGACCAACACGGGCACAATTTGGCCCTGAACAAATGTCCAGGGTCATTCCTTACGTTCCAGGAACAACTTTGAACCTTCCAGGCTGCTTTAATTTGGTTTAACAGGCTTTTACATCTGTCTGCTGCAAATTTAAACTTAATTTAAACTACAGTAACAGCATTACCTAATGTCTGACTGCTCCATGGAAGTAATACAGTTAGGAGACATGGTGCAGTTTGTCAGTACCAGCCCCGCCCCCACCACCATACCACAATGACCCAGTCTTCAACAGCTCCATTGCTTAGAATATATTTTTATTTAGATCATAATAGGCATTACCATGTGACTGCTCAGAAAACTTCCTAACTTATGGTAGTGTTACTAAGTTCTAAACCAACCATGTCCTAAATGTGTAATGTGTGACAAAGCTCTGAGGGAGAGTTGGAAATACCCCCTGTCATGTAGTCTTAACAATCAGAATGTTACCGCCCAGAGATTTAAAATGATAGCCATGGTTAGTTAGATATGGAAACACTCTTTGGAAAAATGTAATCTGGTATGGGGAGTGTTTAATAGGGTTGACATTTTGAATGGAGCCTATAGGAGTTAGATACCCTATTTCCACTGAGTTTCAATAATTAACTGCTTATCTTCATTAGACTACTTTTAAATGTCTCCTTTTAAATATTTTAAACATCTCTTTTTAAATATCTCTATTCATTCCATCCAGGAAGAGCACATACCGACTGTAGAGACTTCCTCAGCCTGACAAAGGGTTTTAAACCTGAAAGCTTGCTTTAAAATGTTTCCAACTATTTAAGTTGGTCTGATAAAAGATATGAGATTCACCCAATGAACTTGTCTGCCTAAGTCCTTAGACTAACACGTTATACAACCAACACCCTTTAAAATAGCTCACCTTCTGTAAACCATCATTAAAATTTTGGGTTAGCACTACTCTCTGTGGGTAAAAACAGATGTTAAGTTTCTCCCAGGACGAGGCTTTTAATCTTGAGCTCCTACAGATATACAAGCCCACTGTCCAACTTGAAGTACCTATGAAGTATCTGAGATGACTCTGTTTACTGGGGTAATCTTGGATAATCAAGTTAATTGTCAGGTATTCTGGGGACAAGCTGCTGGTGTAAAGGGTTGTGCTGTTACCAGGTTTTGACTCCGGTCAATTAAAATGGACTCAAATATGATGTCCCTTTTTACTCTAAGTAGGACATGAGTGCAACTACAATTTCTCCCTGAATTCTGCAAAGTGCCTGATGCCCTTCATTTGCCCCTCCTCCCATTCCAGTGCCTCTGTGGGATGACTTAAACCCCTAGAGGACAGGAAGAAGCAGCAGTAGGACTCATCCTAGTACAGATATTCTTGTTGTCCCAAATGTCTGCACAGGGTTCACAAGCTTCTTCCACCTTTCTCCCTCATCCCTTCTTCCTCAAAATTCTTGTGAGTTTTAGGGGAAACCCTAAATCAGAAGAATTCTGAAAGATTATGAGATGCCGGTTGCATTGTCATAGTGTTTTGTGCTGGATTTGATTTCTGATCATATCATCTAACTCTCCAGGGCTACAAAAGCAATAACAAAAATCACTTACCTGCAACCATACTACCATGGGTCATGATCTTGTCAGATGTCATAGGTTAACATTGTTTTCTATTTGGATGGGACATCTTGAAGGGCAGAGGAGGTCATTGAACATTTTTAATACAGAAAACACTGTACTTTACTGTATTTTAAAAAAGGAAGTGAAATAACATCATATGTTATTAAATGAGAACTACATTTAATCAAATATTAAAACTGAAGGTGCTTTATTACATAACTCTGGAATGAAAGCATTTATTTTTACCACAGATAATTTCAGTGACAATGGGCAAAAGTATCTGTTCAGATGAACATTTTCCAGGGAACATTACAACTTTTTATGGAAAAATTAAAAGCTGCCAAGACTAAATCATTTTAAAGCTGAAAAAAATGGCTTTCAGACAACAAGAAATTATTAGATTAAAGTAGTTTTTTTTTCCTGGGGACTCGGAGAAGCCATCTTGTTGAAAATCCAATGTTTTATTGAAAAAATATTCTAAGGGTACTTTTTCAACTATCCTTGAGTGGTACATGTTAGTAAACAAAATACAGTATAGTATAATGGAAAGAAACTGCACATTGCATGTAGCTAAGATGAGGTGCACACTGATATCAACCTGTTGACTTGAATATCTTCCTTCTGTCTTTACACATGCATACTCTTATTGTTGCACGTGCTTTTAAACCAAGTTGCAGTATTACTCTTGCAATGAGTCTAAATATAGTATACAGGCAACCCTCGCCATTCGAGAACGTATCCCCCGTGAGTGGCGACATCCGTGAGTAAGGTACTGTGTTCATGAATGCCATCTGCATTCATGAACTCAGTGCTGCCGGCTGCCGGGGGGAGGCATGGCTGCTCTGGTGATGGTGGGAGCATGGTGGTGGCAAGAATAGAGCTCCTGAGAAGCTCCTTTAAGTGTATTCTAATAGATATTTTTTCAGAGGCTGGTTTAAAATTGTTCTGATAATTTTAACCTGACCCAAACTTTAACGGTGACTTACTCAGCTGTAGGTTAGTAAGAAATAGTCATGGGAATGAGGAATTCTGTTTTGTGCTCCTGGTTATGGATATGGAAATTATTCTGAAAATTGTAGCTTCTTAAAGCTGCACTGAGTTTTCAGGAGACAACAAAGTTGGTCCGTTGGGCAATTTTCCTGCCAAATGTCAACTTCCTTCTCTGAGGTTGTTTGGCATTTTAGTCTGAAATCAGACAGAAGGTAAGGCATCTGGCAAACTAGGTTGTTGTCTATGACAGCTCATACCTCTCTGAATCAATAATTGTCTAACAGCGACCCTATCCTGCTCCTACCTTTACCTTGCTTCTCTCTGCTGTACAGAGATGGATTAGAGCATTTTGTTCTTTGGCAAAATTCCTTCCTGTTCTCTATCCTTGGTTGTGGAAATGGTTTACTTGTTCCCACTGAAACTCAGTCAAGTTTGAGGAACAAGCAAATGAAAATTAGGTTGAGAAAATTATGAGTAACATAGGGTGTGTCGAGATAGGATGCTACAATGCCATAGCAACACAGTACAGTGGTGTAGCATCGGTGGTCTCAAACCGTGATGCTACAGAAATGTCACCATAACAATGTGCTCTCTCGTTATAGAACTTTGCTATGGCAACATAGCAACTGAAAATAACAGTATGCGGTGCACACAGCGCAGTGTGGGCTGTTACTGCAGCATCATTTAGTACTTCCAAAAGCAAGTACTTTAAAAAAGAAGTACTAAATGGTGGCACAATAACAAAGGGACATGTGTAGACACACCTACAGAAGATAATTTTAATGAATGTGTTAGGCAAGGTGTTGCTAATAGCTTTCTTTTTTTTAATTGTTTTTGTTTTGACTTTGTATTTAATTTTGTTTTCTATGGAAATGTAACTATTTATAAAACTTTAGAACAGTTCAGTGATTAACTGATTTCAGAGGGATAGAAATATATACTTTTCTGAGACATAAACTTCCCAGTTATTGCAGGTCACAATTATTGTTCCTTTAAGCAGCCAAACTAGTCAGAAGAAATCTCAGTGCAACTTGGAACTTTTTTGACTGAAGTGTCATGTATAGGGATTAATATAATTTGGAAGATTTGGGGAGAAAATCTAGTAATCCATAAGAAAAGAACTACAACTATAAAATGCTCAAAATACTAGGTTAAAGCAAAACTTCTGTTCAGCTTGTTTAATTAAATATTAGAAGTCATTGCTCAAAATAAAAATCAAACTATTGCAGTTTTTTTCTTTACAGAATGTTTTAAAAATTAGTTTGTAGATTAGTTGGACCTCCTCTTTGCAGAAATCTATAAGACCTAATCAAATATCTTCTCTCTATTTGAAATAGGGATCCAACATCACAGATTCCTGCACAGAAATGCTAATGTATGGAGTTTTGCTGAAAATTTCTGCAGGAAATATCCAAGAGCGGGTCTTTTTTCTTTTTGATAATCTTTTGGTCTACTGCAAAAGAAAACACAGGTAAATGGATTATCTTTTACTGTGGAAATTGTTTACATTTTGTTCATATGAAGACACTTCATTAGTGAGGTGTGTGTGTATGTGTGCACAGACACAAATGCATTTTTGAAGTGTGTGGTTCCTATGGCAGGTTTGAGGCCTAATGACTACATTTTCAAAAGTGCTTAAGTAGATTAGGATTCTAAATCCCAATTTCAATTTCAAAAGTAATTTACATATTGAAGCTCCCAGACTCCAGTGGAAGTCAGTAAGTAAGAGACATCTGTCAAAAACACCCAAGCGTATCCAAAGCCAATTGGTCCTTCTGAATTAATAGATTGCAACTGATCCAGGGAGGGTGACAAACGGGGGGCAGTAAAGACACTACAGGTTGGTCTGAAGGTCTGGGCCTCAAGGACAAAGCCTGGGCTCATGGCTTGCAAGGCCTGCCCATGCAGTCTAGTTTGTGGTCTTTTTAACAAGTATACATTGCAACAAACTAAATAAACAAGGTGGGGGGCAGTGAAACAGGCAAGTGGGGCCAGGCATGAGCAATGAGACTTGGGTCTACAGCCCACAGGGCCTGCCGTCACACTCTAGACAAAAAATGAACAAAGAAACATATACATAGACATATATACAGTTCCATAGTGGGGATGCTTGGGGGGGCCTCAGGACATCAAGGGCTTGCCCGTATAGGCAAAGCCTGAGGCCTTGGCCTGCCAGACCCACCCCCACACTCCAAGCAGGTGACAGCATCAGAGCACAAGGGTCCAGGGGGCACGTGAGGGTACCAGTGTACAGGATGCCATGCACCAGCCTTCACTGGAGGTCACTGGTCTTCTTGGTGGTGGGTGCCTTGTACAGTGTGCACCATGCTGGGGGCCTCTGGCAATGCCAAGCGCTGCTGCCACATGGTGTCAGGGTGGCCGGCCAGCACCTGGGCATGCTGGGAGCATGCCATCCACACGTAAAGGCCCCTCCAGGGCAGTGTGCCAAAGGGGCGTTCTGTGTTGCTGCTGGAGGGTCATGGGTAGCCTCAATAACACATCAGGCCATCTGGATGACTGGCAGTGGCATGAAGGCATCACCCATGGCGTCTGTGATGGGGAAGGCCCGGTACACCTAGAGGTAGCCTTTCAGGGCAGCCACTACCTCCGTCAGCAGGGTGGACCTAATGGCCTGCAGAAACTGTCCCATGGTTTGGATAGAGCACAAGGACAGCTGAGTTGGGTCTAGGACATTCCCCAGGTGGGTGGTGTGCACCTCAATGAGGGTAGCCATGAGGCTGACGAAGGCCAGACTTGGCAACACATGCTTTGCGGCTGGGTTGTAGATTAGGGGTGCCTGAAGCAGCTGTGGGAACTGCAGGTGTCTGGGCTGGGGACAAAGGTGGAGGGCGACCTGCCAGGCACACACTATGCTGTGGCAGAATGGGGGGAGGACTGCCCCATTCAGGAAGGTAAGTTTCAGCATGAATAGCTCCTGGTCAAAGCCAAGGCCCCTCACCCAGTGCAGGAACCAGCATGCCAGCTGCCACCATGGGAGGTGGCCTTCAGCATACAAGAGCCACTAGAGGGCTTGCAGGCGGTAGGAGGCCACCCTCCCAGCCAGGTTGATCAGGCCCTAGCCCCCCTTGGTAGTGGACAGGTAGAGGGTGGCTCACAAGAGCCAATGGCAATCCATCCCAAAAGATGTCCACCAGGAGCCTCTGCAGCCTCTCGAGCAGCTCCAGTGGGGGGTCCAGCACAGTGCACCAGTGCCACAGGGCCGCGGACACCAGGTTGTTGGTGATGAGGATCCGGCTGTAGTAGAAAAGGGCAGGCAGAAACCAGCACTGCAGGTGGGCCTCCACCCCCTCCGCCAGTTGTGGGCTGCAAAGACCAGCAGCCCCAGGAACACCCCAGGCCCTTGAGGCCTTCCTGGCACCAAGCAGGGTCCCCCAACATGGCCAGGGGTGTGTGTGCTGGCCCATGCCTTGAGCAGGAGGGTGTTGCTCTTGCCTCAGTTGATGCGGGCTGATAAGACGAGCTCATAGGTGTGCTGGCAGTCAACTAGGGCCCGCATGTCCTCCTGGCTGCCCAGGAAGACTGTCACATTGTCCATGTATGCTGTCAACCAGATCAGGGGGCTGGTGGTCTGGCCCAGTGGCGGTGGGAGGTCTAATCCATCAGGTGGTGTCACAAATTGTGCAGCAGCAGTTTGATGGCCAGGGAATGCAACATGCCCAACAGGGGATAGCCCTGGTGGATGCCCTGACACACCGGGAATAGGGTGCACAGCATTTTGTTCACCTTCAGCAGGCTGGAGGCATTGTGATATAGTACCTGGACCACTGTGATGAAAAGGGGCCCAAAGCCAAAAGCCTTGAGGGTGCTGAGCAGGTACTGGTGGTTGACCTGGTTGAAGGTCTTCTCCTGGTCCAGGGAGACCAAGCCAATGTCCAGATGAAAGAGCTCCGCAGCCGCGAGCAGGTCATGTAGCAGGAACAGGTTGTCCTGGATGGTCCTTTCTGGCACACAGTAGTTCTGCTTAGGCCCGATGACAGAGGCCGTGACAGGGCAAAGCTGGTTCACCAGCACCTTCACCAAGACCTTATAGTCATCGCACAGAAGGGAGACTGGCTACCAGTTCTTAAGGCAGCTGAGGTTCCCCTTCTTGGGCAGCAAGGTGAGCACTGCCCAGCAGCAGCTGGTCAGCAGGGTCCCATCAGTGAGGTTCTCACAGAAGACAGAGAGGAGGCTGGGACCAAGGAGGGGCCAGAAGGCTTTGTAAAACTCCATGGGCAGTCCTTCAAGGCCTGGGGCCCTGCTCAAGGCAAGCCCCCCACAGCAGCCTCGAGCTCTGCCAGAGAGAGCTCGTGCTCCAGGGCCTCAGCCTGCAAAGCGCAGAGGCACGGTAGGTCCTCATGCAGTCACTGAGCAGCCTCTGGGCAGGTAGGATCAGCTGCAAACAAGTCCTGGTAGAAGGCAACGGCATGCCCCCGCACCTCACCTGGGTCCATGAGCAGCTGTCCCCCTGGTATCTTGAGATAGTTCAAGGTCTTCGACGTAGCCTGTCACCTCTCCAGGCTGAAGAAGAAGCAGGTCAGGGCATCAGCCTCTGCCAGCTCCTGGCAATTGGCACGCACCCTTGCACCACAGGCCACGCCCTCTGCCAGGTCCTGCAGGCATTCCTGTGAGACCAGAGGCTCTCGAGGAGTGCTGTATTGTTGCCAGTGCAGAGCAGGGCTGGCTTGCGTTCCGCCACATTCTCCTCTGACTCCTAGGTACAGTGGCAGATCTCGCTTGCCGCCAGCTGGGAATACTGCTGGCAGAACGCCTGGACCTGGATCTTCCCCACGTACCACCACAGCCACCAGGAGGATTAGTCTGTTTGCACAGCCTCTCAGCTTCTCCAGAGTTGAGCAAAGCAGTCCCAGAAGAGGGTGTTCTGCAGCAGGCTGATGCTGAGGCACTAGTAAGGAGCCTATGTGCGCACCCTCCCGGGCTAGCTGAGTTTGCAGCAGACCAGGGCATGGTCTGAGAGGCCTGATGGAATAATATGGCTGCTGTGCAGTAGTGGCACATGGTGCTGGGTGATGTAGAGGTAGTTGAGGTTGGCCGTGGTGATCCCACTGGTGCTCATCTTTGCCCAGGTGTATTGGCACACGTTGGCATGGAGGACCCACCAGGCATTGACGAGGTCCACTGCCTCCAGCATGGCCCACAGCTTGCAGGCTAAAGGCAGGTGCAGTTCTGGCCCTGTCTGGTCTAGCCATGTGTCGATGGTACAGTTGAAGTCCTTGCCCATGAGGAGCAGGTCATTGCTCTCACTGGCATCATGCAGGAGGTCACCCAGAGTCTCTAAGAAGGCTACCCTCTTCCTCCCCTTGGTAGACGCATAAACGTTTATGAGGAGCAGGCTCTGGTGTGCCAGTGTGAAGTGGACTGTCAGCAGGCAGCCAGGGACAACCTCTCATGCCACCTCCGAGTCGTACTGAAGCTGTGGTGACAGGAGGGTCAACACCCTGGCACTGAGGTTGGCGCCATGGCTTAGAAACAGGTGGGCTGTGCAGGCAGCGTGTCAGTCGGCTTGATCATACATGTCGTTGTGCATCTCCTGGAGGAAGGTGATTGCCAGCTGCTTCTGCCACAGACCCTCCAGGATAGCTGTCTGCTTCACCGGGTCCCTGCAGCCATTGGTATTTAGTGAAGCAATTGTGGTAGCAGCCATGAGCAGGAGAATAGAAAGAAAGGATAGGAAGGGTATAGGTGGAAGAGCAGGCAATAGAGTAGAGTAAGGCCACAGAAACAGAGGAAGGCCTATCATGTCCTAATCTACTCTGTGGACCCACCCTAGCCCCACACCTCCCTCACCTGGGTCACCAGCTTCTCAAGACAGAAGGCATGTTGACGTGTGCCTGGATCCCTGTGCACGAGCCTTGCCAAATCACTGGTGGCACAGGGAAATTACATGGGGTCTGGGCACCACTAACGGATACTCTCCAATACGTTCCTCTGGCCCTTGGTTTGCTCTAAGAGGTCAAGGAGGCCTTCGTAGCTAGACGCCACCCAGGGGGCTGTTCTCCAGCAGGAGCTGGATGTTCCTGAATGGGCAGGGCTTCACCCTGGGTGGGGACCTGCCAGTGAAGCCCGTGAATGTGCCCTTGATGGCCAGGCTCTCTATCAGGCCCCACTCAGCATCCGGGTTGAGGACCATCTCCGGAAGATCAATCCCCATCTGCTTTGGAGGGCAAATGTCGTTTCACTCCCAGGGTCACTTGTGGCACTCAGAGGGCAGTCACTCCATCTCTTCAGTGTTGGCCTCAGTGATCAGGGGAGTGGGTTGGGGGGTGGCGGGCCCCTCCGCCATCCCCTATGCCTGGCGCTGAAGCAGCAGGCGCTCCATCTCTTCCCTGCCGCTCATGAATCCCATGATCTGGGATGGGGCGAAGGGTTGCCAGACTCCTCCAGCACCCCCCGCGCTGCTGGGACATCCTCAGTCATGGTCTGAGGTGACAGACTCATCAGGGGAATAGGCAGGGTGGGGTCAGTCTCACTGACTACATTCTCCCTGGCACTGTCAGAGTTGGGTCCTGAGGGAGCTTCTTGGGAAACTCCCCTCTGCCTCTTGTTCTTGGCTTTCTTTGGAGTAGGGATAGATGGTGCTTCCCCTGGAGGGGACAGACTGGGCTTCTTGGGACTCACCACCTCTGGGTCCACCACCTCATGAGGTTGGGGTGGAGGGAGGCAGAGAGGGGGTCTTGGTTGTTCTACCTGATGGGGCCCCAGTGCCTGAGGCACTAGTTGCCCCAGATGGCACTGGGGTGGCGGGGTGGGCTGGAAGGACATCACAGTCCCTCCACTAGAAGAGGCCCTGCACTGTGGGGGGCAGCCCCACCAGGTGGGTGGAGGGGGGAAGGAGGCTGAGAGGAGGCCACAGTCACCACATCCAGTGGGCTGTCAGTGCCTGGGGCAGGAGGGGACTGGGAGGAGTCCTCAGCCCCTCCACTAGGTGGGACTTCAGCCCCAACAGGGGTGGGAGGAGCCCAGGAGGACATCTCAGCTCCCCCAAGGTGGCATGCTCATGCCAGAGGTGCTGATCCCCCCAGATAGAGAAGGGGCAGAGGGGGACTGGGAGGAGTCTACAGCCCCACCCTTTGATTCTACCATGCTGGAGGTGGATGCGCCATCTGTCTGCATGGGTGCAGCAGCTGTCTCGCCCTGGGTGAGGTGGACCACATACCACCTCTCATCCACCACAAAGGTCACAGAGACAGGTAGGGTCTGCTGCCCCTCCCCGAGGAGCATGAATGCCTGTCTCCAGAAGGACAGGATGTGCCTGAGCCTGGGGTCCTTGCTCCCCATGGTCAGCCTGTGCCAGGAGCTAGTGAGGATGCCATAGCACTTGAGCGCTTTGGTGAGGTTCCAGTCTGGCAGGTGCAGGGGGATGTTGGAGGCCACTACCTGCTCTGCCAGGGTCTCTAGGGGCATGGCTGAGTAGTGGATGCCCGAGACCACCAGCCCTGCCACCACTCTCCCTCACCAGGCCTGGGGAGCTCAGGTAGATGATGGGCACTGAGTTCACCTGGGTAGCATGCCAGATGTTTTGGCATTCCACCAGATCTGCCAGAGCAGCGGTGCAGGCCTCCACCCTGACATGGAGAGGGGCTTGCATCCGCAGGCCGTGGCTGAGGGGCAGGTCTGCAGAGACATCCCTGTGCCCTGGCTGCTGGCAGACATCTTGGGCAGGAGAGGGTTAACTCTCCCACAGTGGCTGCTGCAGGGGAAAAAAAAGCCTTGGACTGAAGCTGGGGACTGGGAAGGAGCTAAACAGCCCCAATATCGGCCCCAAGGGGGACAAGACAGCCCTGAAGGGGCTGAAGGCAAGCCCTAAGGCAGGTAGAGGTGGCAGAGATGAGGGTAAGGGGCTCTGGAGGAGGCAGACAGGATAGCAAAGAGATAGCACAGGCTTCCACCTGTGGGGGAGGGGTAGAGGCAAGTGAGGATGCCAGATCCCAGGGGAAAAAACTCAGAAAGTAAGGAAAAGGGGCAGAGAGGGGGTCCCCAAACACAATCTGGGGAGGGGCAAGGTTTGTGGCGGGGAGAAACAGGTGGGACAGGGAGCAGGGAGAAGCACGCAGAAGGGACCTGAGCTGGAGGAGCTCAAAGGGGCTTCAACTGGCTGCTGCCATGTTGAAAGAAAGAAAGCAAGATTTCTATAACTTTGTATTTATGTTGGGATATATAAGGAATATTACCTTGGTTAACTGGTTATCTTAGTAACTTAGTTAACTAAGAGAATCGAGATATAATCTCATCTCCATTCTATCACAGTCTGTTCATTCCTATTATTTACTGATTGTGGAATAAATGCACTGTAAAGGTTTCTCCTGTCAGAAGGCCTAGCTAGTAAAACAGTAGAAGATGATACACTCTATTTCATTAGAAAGACCTATATAGGAGACAAAAAGGTGGTAGCTCTTTTTTGGTAGGGATTTGTTTCATTTGGTAACCCATTGCTTTCTTCTGGAGAAAATGATGGTGGTGAAAAGGCTAATGCAAGGGCAATACAAATTTACACTTTCTTGGTCGAGTTGTAGTGGATTTCTCCCTTTTTTTCCATATTTCAGCATTCATTTGGATTGCTGTAGTTTAGAATTGGGGTTAGAATTTTTGCATGAATTTAAATTTGCATGAATTTGAATATCTCTGAAATATAATACCATTATGATTTTCAAGGATGCCATTCTACTCATCATTCTCAGTTTAGCAGAAACTAGAACAGGTTAGAAGTTCTTTCCATTTTTTTTCTCAAATTAATTCACTTTTCAAGTGTTTCAGTGCAATTGTAACTAAATTATGACTTGCTATAACAAGAACCCATTAGTTCTCCATAAGTAAATTGATTATTTTCATGGATATTTGGTAGTAAAAATATAGTGGTGAATGAAAATCTTGAATGTGGAATATATAGATGGTTTCTTTTAATAATTTTCAAAATATTTATTGCTGGTAGTGATTTTTCCTTTTTGAACAATTCAGCTTTCATGTCTCTTTAGATATTAAAATGACTCGACTTAAATAGATTAATACTATTTTTATTGGCAAGAATTGTAGATGGGGAGTTAATTTATTCATAAAAGTTATCAATAGGATTTGCTGTGAGAGCAAATCCTATTGATAACTTCTATAAATAACTGAATTCCCCATCTACAGTTCTAGTCAATAAAAATAGTATTAATCTATTTTAAGCAACTATGATACTGACCTTTTGTAGCTGTTAAAATTGTTTTTATTTTATGGAATATTCTCTGTTAGTCTCCTTAAAGCATTGCAAGTGGAGATAAATTTCACTAGAGTAATGTATTACACATAATGCAATTATGAGTGGGATGAAGATTTCCTGGGGCTTAATTTCCATCTGGATGGAAGTGAACGCCTGAGTCCAGGTGACCATTAAGGATAGGGACAGACATTCAAAACTGGAGCCTGAATTGATTCAATCTTTGCAGTTTAGCCTAACCTGCCTAGATTGAACCAATTTGCAAGTGAATAGACATTCCCTTTTGACTCAGGAAATGCAGGCACATGACTGTATTGACTTAGGCCAGATGCTGGGGGGAGCTAGAGCATGTCCCTGGCTGCAGGGAAACTGTGTTGAGGGAGAGGTCGAGTGTGGCCAGTCCCAACAGTAGCCTCAAGTAAACTGGCCAGGCTTGCACTCCTGGGACACTATGGCAGAGGCCACTGTCCCTTCAGTTTGGCTCCCCCCTCACTGCTCGAGCAGCAGAGGATGGGGTGCAGCCCCCTTAAGTGAAGGGGGCAGGAGGGGTTTATTTCCTCACTTCGATTGGTGTCTGGTGAAGGGAGGCAGGGAGGGGATTTATTTCTCTGTTCACCCTGCACAGGGAACAATCTGGGGAGGCAGCAGCCAGGGCTGGCAGACCCCAGCTGCAGTCCCCAGTGGGAGAGGTGGAAGAGGGAGGAATTGCCTGGCTGTGGACAATTGGTGGAGGTGGTGGCTGGGGCTGGCAAAACTTGGCTATGGTCCCTGGGGGAGAGAGGGGATAGATGGAAGAGTTAACCCCCTCCCTGCCCCTTTCACCTTAACAGGGCCATGCCAGCTGGCATCTGGCCATGTCACCTCTCCTGCCACTGGAGCAGCAAGGGGGGGAGGGTCCTGACAAGGGCTGCTCCACCTTACCAGGCAAACCCCAATGGGGTTCCTGCTGGTGAGACAGGAAAGGGAGCGGGGAATAAACCCCCTCACAACTTGCACTCCCTGGGGCACCCTGACAAAGGCTGCTGCCTCCTCAGAATCCCCCCCCCACTGTTCCAGGGGCAGGGGCAGGGGCAGGGGCAGGGGCATGGGCATGGGCATGACTAGGTGCCATGTGGACATGGCGCCACTAAGGCTAAGGGGGAAGGGAAGGGTTTAATTCTTCCCTCCTTCCTCTCTCACCACCCTGCGGGACCACAGCCTGGGTTTGCCTGGCTGTGAGAGTGGTGGAGGCGGGGGCTGTCAAACCCCAGCTGTGGTGCCTAGTGAGAGAGAGGGCAGAGGGAGGAATCAACCCCTTTTTTGCCTGGTTGTAGGCATGGAGGCAGTGGATGAGGCTGGCAGACCCTAGCTGGGATCCCCTGGGGAAAGAAGGAAGAGAGGGAGCAATAAACCCCCTCCCTGCTCCCTTTGCCTCAGGAGGCAATGGCAGGCTGGCATCTGGCCATGCTTCCTGCCCCAGCCCCTACTAGAGAGCAGAGGGGCAGAGCTAGCCCTGCTCTCTAGAGCAGAAAGCACAGTTCAGCCCAGGGCTTTAGAGCATGCTGGGATGCTGGAGGACCATGGTTTAACTTAAACCAGGAAGGGGTCTGGGATAGAAGTGGTATAAACCAGTTTCACCCAAATCAATAAAGTTTGATGCAACATTCAGCCAGGTTTATCTTAAACCAGTTTTGTCCATTTTGATACTGGTCTATGTGCACTGAACCAGGTCACTTAACCAGGATTCTGTGTAACTTCTGTCCCTAGCTCTGATCTCATGAAATGCCCTGTGCTTGAAGTACAATACTATTTTTTGTCATACATTGATAAAGGAGAGAAAGTCCCTCCCCCACTCTTTGCTTTTTTCCATTGGAAATGCCATTGAAGGATGGTATTTTATGAAATTTTTAACTGCATTTTGTATAAAACTAGGCTAATGCAAAGCAGATTAAAACGTCCCACTCTAAGTGGAATATATTTGACATTTCTAGAGAATGAATGCATCATAATTTTGCTGGTTAGATTACTCAGATATTCTTTAAATTAGCCAATTGCCCATCAAGAATGATGTGGGGGGGAGTAGGTGGGGATGGAGCCTCGTGCCACCTCATCTGTGCCCGCTCTCCCCTAGCCTCCTGTTGCTTGGGGTCCAGGCTCATTCCCCCCACTCCCTGTTGCAGTGTCAGGAGGAGAGGAAGAATGGACCCAGGCCTGATGCAAGGGAGGAACAGGGCTAGGGGTGGGGAGAAGCCAGGCCTCTGTGGGAGGACCAGTGGGCCCAGGGCAAAACTGGCTGCGGTGAGGGGACAGAAGAAGTGGAGGAGGGGCCGACATAGGGAAGGGGGATGGAATGGGGAGGAGTGGGTCTGGACCTGATGTGGGCCCACTCCCCTCCACGGTGGCAGAAGTGGGGGAAGGGGAGGAGGGGCCCGAGCCCGATGCGGGGGAGGGCTGGGCCCAAGGCTGAGGAAAAGCTGGGCTGCTGGTGTGGGGAGCAACAGGACTGGCCTGACCCAGTGGTGGGAGGATGGGAGGAGTGGGCTTGGGGCCAGCGTCGGGGAGAGGAGAGGAACGAGACCAGGCCCGAGGGAAGAAGGAGGCCCGCTCCTCCCCTCCCTCAGCTGCTGGTGCGTCAGTCCATGCCCACTGCTCCTCACACCACAGCTCCATGGTGGGCTAGCTTCTCCCTTGGCTCAAGCTCAGTCTTCTTTCCTGCCTTGGCCCCAGTTCCACTCCTCCTCCATGCCCACCGCATAGGCTCAGCACTCGCTCCTCCCATCCCCCTGACCATTGCTGGGTTGGCCTGTGCCTGCTGCTCCCCTTGCTGCAGCAGCTCAGTTTCTTCCCACTCTTGAGTCCCATTCTCCCCCACATCGGGCCTAGGCCCACTCCTCCCCTCCCCCCACCTCCCCATCACCATGGTGTGCCCACTATTCTCCCCACTGCCACCATGTCGGGACCTGCAGGTGGTGACAAGGGAAGGGGAGAGGGCCAGAGCCAGTGGCCTGGCACCCCCTGTGGCATCCCAAACCTGCTCTCGAACTTCCGCCATCACCTGCAAAGCCTCTACTCCCTTGTTCCCCTTGTTCTCTCACTCTGTTGCCTCTGCCTCCAGGGAGCAGGATGCAGCACTGGCTTTGCCCACCCCCCCATTCTCTGTGTTCCTGCCGTCATGGCATCACTCCACCACTGCCAACTCCTGTTGAAATGCTTGCTCTCACTCTCATTGGTTCCTTGTCAATCAGCCAATCAGAGTGCAGATGGACAGACAGACAGAGAGACAGACAGACAAAGTCTGACTTAAGGCTTTTATAATATTAAAATACTTTGATCAGCTTAAAGTGAAACAGTTTAATTTTCCAGGAGCGCAGGGACTGGAATGTAGCAGGGACTGGTAGGTATGTGCAAAGTAAAATAATACCTGTCATCTTTGAACTGATAAAGATTTTGCTTGGAGACATTTGTTATGATCAATATTTAAAAACAATATATAGGGAACTTTAATATTTTTGTTTAGCTTGTACAATTTGTTTGACATAACTAGGGGTCTATGCACTTGAGGAGAGGGCTGGCCAATTTTGTGGGCAGATCATGGGGCTGGCTTCCATTTTCATAGGCTGATTGTGGAAGGGCCCCCTATGCCTCTGGCTGAGGGACCCCAGTTGCCCTGCCTCTCACTGCTGATTGGTTGCAAGGGCTGTTCATCATACAGCCCCAGCTCTTTTTGCCAATTTGGTGGTGAGCAGTGGGGCTACATAACAGTCAGTCCTTTTAGCCAGTCAGCAGTGAGTGGGGGAGAAGGAGTCATCTTGGGCTCCCCTTCATGACTGCAGCTCCCCTCCCTCCTTCACCCCAGTGGTTTGCATGGCTGGGCTGCAATGTCATGGTGGACTGCTGGCTCCCTCTAGGAAGCCAGCATTTTATTGTTTAATGATCAGTTAGTATAAGCTTGTGGAGTGTTTTTGTGGATTTTGCTGACATTGCTGGATTTTGCAGCCAATGCCAGATGTCACGATTTCCACAACACCATGATTTCATAAGATTTCCTAGAACTAAGGTGAATGTTTTCAGCAAGACAACATGCTATCTTCTCTACTTGAGGAATGGTAAGCAGGAAAGTTGCAGTAGAGAAGCAGTGTGTTGTGGCTTTGGAGAGATGAGAGGCCTTCCAGAGTCCAGCTGTTAATTGCTCCCTTTATGTATTTATTTTATTTATTATTTTTGAAAATAACTTTATTTACTCTGCTTTTCTTTTGGGGAGTTTTACCATAGGTGTCTCTGTCTCCTTTCTCTGTTTGTGAATTGTTTCATTATTTACACTTAGGTTAGGTATAGACATGGAAGTGGAGTGGTTTAGATTGGTAGTGAAAAGAACACACATTTGCCTTTTGGTTGCAGAGGGGCAAATCTTAGACTGCGTTGTGCTATTTTTTAAACCAGTCTCTGTGTGCTGAACTTCTGTTATGGGTATGGACCAGTTTCCGATCACTTATATCAGTAGAAGTATAATGTTTGTACCTGGCCTTATAGCTTTTCTTCTGTCCTACCATCACTTAATAGTTCTGTGTGTTTTCAATTTTTTACCCCAGATAAAATTCTTGTTCTTCATTAGAAAGTGTTCTATGATTGTAATGACTGCAGGTTTTTTTCTCTTCCTTCCCCAACCACCTTATTCCCTTTTTCCCTTGTAAAAATAAATTAGTGACAATAGTAGAAAAATATATTTAATGACTTTGCCACTGATTCAGGAAAGTAGGACTGTATTTAAGCACATACTTAAAATCAGATATGTGTATACTTATCATTAAGGTCAGTGAAACTTAAAATGTTAAGGATGGCCTTAAGCATACCTCTCAATAGAGGCCTAATATTAATACACCAGATTTCATTTATATAAAACCCACTTGGTCAAAATCCTGGTCACATTGAAGTCTATGGGAATATTGTCATTGACTTCAGTAGGTCCAAGGATTCACCTGGAGAGCAGTATTGAGATGGTGCTTGTGTGGGTTACTGTCACAGGGCACCTAGGGGTGCCTGCACCTTTAAGAGTAGAAACAGCCTAGCCAAAGGAGCTTGGCAGGCTACCCAGAGTCCCACAGCTGCAGGTTGCCTGAGTAACAGGCTAACAATGTAATTTACTGGCATCTGCAGATGGTCAGGAAGGAATCAGCTCAGGGTACATATAAGCTCAGGGATGAGGCTAGCCGGAGGCCACTCTCTCTTTGGCAACTGCCAGAAGAAGGAACTCCTGCACAAGAGAGCAGCCCCATACATTTGGGTGCCTGCTTTGCCATCTCCAAACGCAGTAAGACTCTAGGAACTTACAAGGTGCCCTGAGATAATACAGGCTAGTATTCTAAAAGGGGGAGTTGGCCCTCTTAAAGGGGCAGAGTGCTGCCTTTATTGTTAACGTTATGTTGTAGCCCAGGGGCTTTGGTTTGTGTTATTGTTTGCACCAGTAGACCAGGAGGAGGCTAACAGGGGAGAAGGAGGCCTCACTGGGGGCACACAATTGTGTAGAGCCCCAGCACCAGAGGGGTGCAGTCTCAGGGGCTGCAGAGATCCCAGCACCAGAGGAGTGCAAGCTGCAAGGGCCAGGGGCCCAGTAATAAAAGGAGTTTGTGGGCTAGTGTCTTAAATCCAGTGGGTCTAAGCTGGAAGGCCTAGCTATATCAAAGGGGCGGAGTTCGAGTCGGTCAAAGCCCCAACAGAGCATAAGAGCAATGTAATGCCTGCAAGGCATGGGGCGTGGTAAAGGGGTGGTTGGAGCCACTTATTTGGCCCATAAGGCCTGAGGTGCCTTGTGCAGCACTGTTGTGAAGAGAGGCCTGGCAAAGGGCCTAGAGATCAGAGAGCTTGAGTAAGGTTCACTGAGCCAGGACTAAGTGAAGGTATCCTCCCATTATTTTTCAATCAAAGACATGGCAGGCAAGATAAGAGGGCACCTCAGGGCAGAGCTTGCATGGTCACATGAGCTGCCAGGGGCATCATGATAGGTACTCAACTGACCTGTTCAAAGAAAGGTGGCTCAAGTAGGAGGAATTAGGGGTTTTGTCTTTGGTTTGTTTTTTGTTTTTTTTTGTTTGAGAGAGAATTTGTATAAAGGTATGTGAACAATATGCATACTTACTGGAATTCAAAACTTATATTGCTTACAATGCTTGTCATGTTCTCTTTTAATACATGAATAAGAAATTATTTTCAGTGTCAATAAGACTTTTTATGGTTAATACATTTTTATTACTAAATTGTTTTTGAATGATGTTTTATTAAGTCCGTTTGAAGAAATGTTGCTCCATATGTATATTGAAGTAGGCTAGTTAGTGTAGGTAGATATATTGCAAAATCTGCTCAAAAAATTTAAAAAAGTAACTTACTGTGTATATTCACCACCTGGCTATCACAGTCCTAAACCATGATGTGCTTGAAGTCGTTCAGTTTTGAATAAAAAGGAACACATTCTTTGTCCAGGAAATGTGACACAATTGAAGCTGAGAAAAGAATTTGATTTTAGAGAAATGCGGAAAGCTGCAGAATTTTTAACAGTTCAAAAATGTCATGAGCTGATAAAACTGAGAATGGGTGAATAAATATTTAACATTCCAAAATGATTCTTTCTTTTGATTATGACCAAAAATGAGATACTTCACTCCCATAGGTTATTTATTAACAAACTGAGGTAAAAAATATTTTTACTGAGGTAAAAAGGGATCAGAATGGGAATGGGGAGGGTGGGGGATACAGAGGGTGAAGTCATTTTAATTTAAGTCCCTCCTGGACTTATACTACCTGAACCATGTGATAGTACTGTGATGACAAAATTATATTAATTCATAATAAAGTGGAGGTTATTTCTGTCCTCTGGGTTTTACAGCCCTGGTTCAGTTTGGTCTTGCATTTTACAAAGGCCTTGAGCCATTATTGTAATACACATAAGTAGTAAAGTAATAGAAACAAAGTATGCTGTTTTGACAATTTTTTGTGCATTTTCCTCTCATAAGGCGATTGAAGAACAGCAAAGCATCTACTGATGGCCATCGGTATCTCTTTCGAGGCAGAATAAACACAGAGGTGATGGAAGTAGAGAATGTAGATGATGGTACAGGTGAGTATATTTGTGCTTGTCAGTTACAACCTACAGAAACTGTTCTTTTCAGCTCCAAGCATCTCCTGTGAAGTGTGAGTAATTTTCAGTGGCATTCTGTGGGAGAAGAGAGTGCTGATTTACAGGAAATTAAGATAGGGGCAGATTATTCAATTAACACTGTATTTCTGAAATGTATCATTGGTTTCATACATTATTTTCTGGGCAGTCACTGTTCTAGCCAGCCATTCACAGATGACTGACTTAAACTGGCAACAATCATTATGATGATGAAATGCTAGGCTGATATTTATTTCCTTGACTAAGATAGTGTATGTCACTTCTGTATATTTTATATGGGACATATCTGTTTATATAACTCGGAAAAACAATTTTGAAAGTTACATGGTGTAATTGCAGGATAATAAGTTTTTAGAAGACTTATCTTAAAAAATGCAGTGTGCATAGAGTGGGATAAAATCTTACCTGATTTCACTTTTAAAAAATTGAAGCTGAAAACTGAAAATATTTTGGTAAAAAATTTGACTTTCGAACTAAAATTTTAATGGAAAGCCTGACTTTTTTTTCCCCCTCCAAAAAACGCCACCCCAACCTCATTCTTGACATTTTGATTTGCTTGTTTCATTCTTCAAGTTTGAGCTGCAAAATTGATAAGCTCACCTAAGGCCTTATCAGTGTCATACAGAGAGGCACAATTACTTCCCTGGTCTTTGTATATGACTAGGGGTCTATTTAACTTGCCGTTAGACTTATCAATTTTCATGCATTGTTTGTGGCAGAAAGAGCAAATTCTGTGGCCATTTTGTGAATGTGCTCTGGTGGCCCCATCCATCAATGCTGATTGACAGAGAGGTTCTAGGGGGAGGAGGGACTAGAGAGTGGCTGCCATCTTGACTGTTGGCTGCCTTTTTATGCAGCCCTGCCTCTTAGTGTTGATTGGCAAAGGTGCTCCAGGATTGAGGGAGAAGGGGCAAGGGGACAGTGCCCATCTTTGCTACTCTTCGTGCTGTCCTGCCAGCCAGTGCCTTCCCCTCCTGGGTGGGCTGCAGGACAGAGCTGCAGTGGTAGTGATGATTACTGGCTTCCACTGGGGAGCCAGCATTTTATTTTTATTACTATTTTTTGTTGTTGATTTCACAGGCAAGCCAGGATTTTGTGGTTTCTGTGAAATCTGCAAAACGGCAATTTAAGTAGACCCCTACGTGTGACATGCTTGCTAAAACTTCCCCAAATGCCACTTGTTCTTTGTTGTTTGAGCAGCTTTGCCCTGGCCCCTTATTCAGTTTGTTTTCCATTATATGCATTCCAGCTCCTTTTCTACTATTCTGCTTCTTGCCAGCTGTGATTTTCCTCTGTGAGTGTGATGCTTGGTACTTGCCTATACTGAATTTCATCTTATTGAATTCAGATTGTTTCTCCATTTTATCAAGACCATTTTGAATTTAACTCCTGTGCTCTACAGTGCTTCCAGGCACTCCCAGTTTAGTGTAATCCACACATTTGATAAATGTATTCCATTATCCAAATAATTCATAAAAATACCAAATGGTGAGTAGGGACAGATCGATTGTGGTGGGGTGATCTGGCTGCTCTATGTCATAGTGTTCCTGGATCTGCTCATGATGATCAGAGTCCTATAACATACCCTCAGGATCTCAAGTTATATAATCCCCTAGCTTGATTGTAAACTGTTGGTAACTATTCTTTAAGTATCTCTTTACACCTAGACTGCATTTTTCTACTCTTCTATTAGACTGTTATGTAGGACTGTATCAAAGATCTTATACAAAAGTTGGGATGCATCACATCAACTGTATTTCTCATATCTGCTAAGCCAGTTTGCCTAGGAGGAGCAGGAGATTACATTAGTTTGGCATGACATGTTTTTAACAAATCCATGTTGGCTGTGTCTTATCACTTTATTATTCTTTAAGTCAGTGATTCTCAACTAGGGTGCTGTGGCAGCCTTTGAAGGGTGATGCTGGGACAGCTGCTCCTTGTCCTTCCTAGCCTCTCTACAAGCAGATTAGCACTATAATAAATACATTAGTTTTTTAAATGGGGTGTCCCTCAATTCACTAATGTTATGAGAGCATTATAAAACCACTGTTCTAGGTGCTATACATTGATTATTTAATTATTTGTTCCACTATCTTTTTTGGCATTAAAATTAGGATGACTGCTCTATAGTTCTCTATGAATTCTTAATAATAATAACTTATGGATCAGAGATTGCTTCAACTAATTCCTTTTGTACTGTAGAGTAAAGTTTATCAGGCCTTGCTGATGTGAATAAATCTAGCTTCTCTGATTTCTTCATATTGTTCTCTTTTCTGTCTTGTATTCCCAACCCTCATTGCTGATTTTTATTGTGGTAAACATCTGGTCAGAATTAAGACTTTTTGTTAAAAACAAAAACAAAGCAGAAATGGCTCTGAACTTTTTGGCCTTTCCTGTGTCTATCTTCTGTTTGCTCAGCCCAAATGTTTTCCTCATCATTTTCATCCTATGGGTAAATTTACTTTCTCATATAATCTCTCATATCACTGGTGTGTTGAAGATTATTCTGTCATGCTTCCCAAACCATGATTTTTTCCCTCCTATTTCTTCAAGTCTCTTAAATAATTTCCTCCCCTTTCATTGTCTTGTCTTGGATATCATACTGGCTCTTCAAGCTGAATTTAGGGTACATACAGACATTGCAGGAGGTTAGGGGGATGTTAGATTGAGTTAAAAATGGCCACCTGTTCTAAGGTAAATTGGGGTAGGGGAGTGATTAGGGGGCTTGGAGAGGATTGTGGGGGAAAGTGGGGTCTGAGGGTGCTACACTGGAAATTGTACAGAAGTTCAGTTAGATCAGGCCCAGTGAGACCAATTTAAGTTAACCTATCTCAGAGGTACAGTTAACTTAGATCAGGTCAGCTATGTTTAGGCTGATTTAAACTTCCTGAACTTCTGTACAGCTCTCACTTAGATCTAACAAAGTAGGGATCTAAAAGTAAGGTCTGCACCTGGGCAAACTAAGTTAGATTGGATGGCCATTTTTAATGCGATCTAATGCAATTTTAATGCAGTTTAATGCAGTCTAACCCTAACCTCTCTAAATGTCTGTATGTACCCTTAGTTAGACACAAATATTCATTTTTATTCTCATATGGTCACCCAGTCTCTCTCTTAGTTCTGAAAACCACAGTAAATGTTATCTCCTTTGTCACTTCAGACATACAGCTTCGGCTTACTTTTCCTTCTTCCTTTCCTCATTTAACAAATCTTATTACTTTTGTCTCTGACATTTCCAAAATCCACTTCTTCCTTTTTTCCTAGGCCTATTACACCAGATTTCACTGTTGGTTTTCTCTCTCATTCCTGGATTACAGTAAATTTACCTCTTTTCCTGAATCCCTGACTTTACCCTCCCTTTCATTAATTTTACCAGTGTGCTAAAATATTCTTTCCTTCCTGCTGTTTTTGCCTATCACTCATTCCTTGTATCCTCTTACTGGATCTCCATATGATGTTGAAAAGCCAAAGCTTCATTTCCAGGTCCCTAGACAGAGCTCTTTTCCTGACAGTACTTGCAGCTCTTTCTCCTATATGCATCCTTTCTTATAATTGATATTGGGCTACTTTGTTGTGTGCCTTGACACGCATCCTTTCTTCCTTGCCCAGTCATGTCCTTATGCCTTTTTACAAAGTGTTCCCATGTCTTTCAGTGTATCCAATCCATCCTCTTTTGATGCCTTTCAGTGCTTTATCTCTAACCTATTTTATTTATCTTGCTTTCTACAGCTGACCTCTTGCTTGGTGGTATATGTGTCTGTCTTTTTGCCATGTGTTATTCCCAAATGTAATGACATGTTCTTTCAAACTTCATTTCATTCAGATTGGTTGTGCATTGGGAATGAGATTATTTTTTCCCTTTATTAATCAATGGCCATCATTTTCTCAGGTTTTTAATTTAGTTTGAAAGCAAAAGGGAATATGGCTCTTGTTTTTTTTGTTTCTATAAATCACCATACAAATGTATCAGGTAAAACAATAAAGGCTAGTAGAGTTCTAGGTGATCTGTTTTTCTAGGAGATCTTTTGATGGGCAATATTTTTGGTGTGCAAGGCTTAAAAGGACAACCTTGTTCTTTTCAGATCATGGGGCTCAGAGTCTCATCTGGTGTAAACTGACATACTTCCCTTGACTTCATTGGTGTATCAAGTGGTTTTGGAGGAGCTGGTAACTGAGAACTTTCTAGTGGAATAGTTTGATTGACCAATGGAGAAAGATAGTGTCATAGTCTTCATTGTTGTAAGTAGAAGCAAAGGCTTCTGAAAGAGAGGTTCATGGGGAAAAGTTATTGTAATGCAAATGACAAGTCTGAGGAAATTAATACTTTTTCCAAAAAGCTTTGGTATTTTTTCTTTTATGAACCTAGTTTTGGGCTGAGCAGCACAATTTATGGAAGCTTTTCATTTTGTTTTTGCTTCAAAAATCATGAGCCATGGTGTCAGTTTTCTGATTATACTGATTAGAGTAGAATGTACATTATTTGTCATTTTAAGGTTTGTATGGCCTGTTATACAGTTTTAAAAAAAATGTTTTTAAATGTGTTTGAAAACATGCAAATACATACGATACAAATGATGTTAAAGGAATCTTACTGAGGCTTCATGCACATGGAAGTTAGGAAATGCCAGATGTATGTTTGTTTACACAATCTTAATTCTTTTCCCTCCTCCCTTACCCCAAAGTGTTCATGCTGTTAACTGTACCCCCACCCTCCCACAAAAAAAACAACCAGTCAGTTGTCATGCAGCTAAAGACTGTGCGCACATACATTGAAGGGGTAGAATTAATCGTGTGCAGGCAATTTTATATTTAGAGTTTCCTAACAGTGTTTTACAAATGTTTGCTACTTTAATTTTATTTAAAATAGTTTCTATAAAATGTCATGATCTTTTCCTCAGGAAAAAAAATTATGTACAGTTGTAGGAAGTCACTTATTATGTATCCCAAATCTTCAGCAACACAGCCCAGGGCTCTATCAGTGAAGTTGAATGGAAGGTTGTTATTTATGTGCTGGATTTGGACAGTAGATAAAAGGCTGCATGGTTCATTCAGGCTTATTTTCTCTCCAGTTCTGGTTGGGAGTTGAGAGAGTTCAGTCCAGAGTGGGGAATATGGGCCTTAAGGGCTAACTATTCAATGTGGGGATGTCTGAGAAAGAATCAGCCTGGCTTAACTCTCCTATCTTCTGGTATAGCTGTTCAGCCAGTACTTTTCTATAGTTTGCTACTGCTATTGCTGTTTTGGTGGGACCGGTGATATAGTGTTCATATTTAATTTAAATATTATTTTAATCATGCTGCCAAGAGAAAGGAAAAATCCAAAATAAAGGAAATGGTGGTATCAGCAATTTATTGCTTGGCAAGACTTGAATGGAATTATATGAGAAAAAGAAAGGGCATTTCTCTACCACACTTTTCCATTTTTTCAAATTTCAAAGACTTCTGCAAAAGGAAGTTAGAGTTTCTTAAAAAGATACAAGAATAATCTGTAATGGTAATGTTAGGCAACTTGGATTATAGGAGCTTCTACCAGCTCCCAGGCTAACAGATTATTAGTTTCTGGTTATAATACCAGTCCGGTACTTTGAAAACTTGGATTCTCTTTTTTGGCTATGCTGTAGAGTTCCTGCATGACCTTTGGATAACCACATGGGCTGCTGACATGTGAAAAATAAATAAAAAATGTTCTTTACTGGAAGAAGCAGCAGGGTAGTTTGACTTGGCTCTACAGTGTCTGTATAGATCGCAAACTTCAGCAGGCAATTTTATCTAATAGCCGATTCAATCAGCTATTAGATAAAAGTTCCAAAAAGCCCCACCAAAGAGCTTGATCTATGTGGCGCTTTGGGTGAGCTGGGTCAAACTAATGAGATGCCTCTTCTGGACATGTGCTGGGCTCAGTGCAGGGGTGCTCTGAGTTTAAAGTAAAGCACCGTTTTGGATTTATTTATTTTTTTTACATCTGTAAGCAGCCATAATCCTAACTGTCTCAATTTCCTATACAGATACTGTTTCCATACCTCTCATGGCTAATTTGTTTTAGAGGAGTTCAGGTATTGCTGTAATGAGCAGCTTAAAAAAATTGTAAATGTTATAAAGAAAGATGATAGTGCAAACTTAATTTACATACATTTTCCCCTCCTTCCCATTTTTGCTCTTTTTCTTATACACTTTTGAACACAAGAATCACTCTTTAGCTGTATATTTAGCCATCAGTTTTCAGATTCTCTGAACAATAAATTGTGGCAGTTACTGACATTTCCCAGGCTATGCATACAATACATGGATGTGTTCCATCTTATTAAAATGCAGAGTTATTGAAAGGATATCTACATGTATGTACATGTCTGCTGAGATTTATGATAACTCTCAGCAAGCATTTTCACAGAGATTTCAGTTTTTGAAAATCCCATCTCATTTAAAAAAACTGGACTGAATTACGAAAAAGTATTTGCAAACTATTGAAATTATTAGGGTGGCTCAAGACAGGCCATAGCTTTTTATTGCTCCTTAAAGAGAATTTGTTAACCTTTGCTATTCTTATATATTGTACAGTAGTGATAAATCCAGTATTAACTTAGGTTTCTATATAATTATGTAGTTGTAATTTGTTACTAGGGGGTTGTAAATATTACTGCCCGCTGGAACTACACATAATTTTATTGAAGGATTTTCAGTATAGGCAATGGCATTAGTTGCATTGTGAAAGATTGCTTGGTAATAGATTTCTGGATAAGATTCACAGACTGAAATGCTTTTATTAAAAGTTACAATAATGAATAAAATATTAATAGGAAATGGTTATTCATAAGATAAACCTTGGTTATTTTGAAATATTTGAAAATTCAAACATTTTGGAACTAAAAAAGTTATGATAAATGTTATTTTCTGTGGCAGTTGTACACTTATATTCTGAATAAAGTGGGCATTAGATAAATTTGATTTTGAAATCAAAGCAAATATCATTATTTTGTTCATTTATATACACATTAAGGTTAACTAGTCATTTTTGTGATTCTTTGCCTAACTTCAGTTGAAATAAGTCCAATAAGGCTATATGCTGGCATAATTTGTTTTATTTGCTTATGCATCAGATTGAATTTGAATTTTTTTCAGGCTTCTAAAGCTTTTTACAGTAAAATATTTTCAATCAGTACAATCAAATGCTATTGCTTTTAAAATCTAAATTATATCCTTTGTGCCATCTGGTAGGGAATTCTTTTGCTCTTACATTAAATAACACTAAATTCACTGAATGCTGTGGAATCTAATGCAAAGACCATGCATTCTTGCTGAGCAGTTAATGTTAATAGAAATTCTATGAAACAAAAGAAGTATATTAGCCCTAAATCTGGAGGTAGCTAGGTCATGCTATGTGGCCCTTTAATCAGGTGACAGTGGCAGCTTGCAAATATTAGTGACGTTAAGACGCTGTCTTTCCATCAGTCTAACTGAAATTCAAGTAATGTATAGGTATAGAGATTTGAACTACCTTCTTTTCCCTTGTCATCTGGGTCAGGTTTGATGGCAAGATACTTGAGTAACATAATATGGGAAAGCTGCTTATACTAAATCTGTTATGTGGATTCATAGAATTCATACTTCAAGGTTGACAGTTTAGCACCATTCAAAAACAGTAAATTTATTGAAAGATTGCTTTGCAAGGAATACAATGTATGGAGATTCAATATAGCTTACACTGGGGGGCATCTACATGTTATGCTTACACTGAGGGGCATCTACATAATAGTTGCCATGTTAACTCCTTAGTAAAGTGTCTGTGTCTACACATGTGGAGCAGCTATTAAGCCAAAGTAAACTGATTAACTCTGCCATAGGTTAGTACTGCCTGATAGAAGTACTATCCTATGGCAAAGTTATTTGCTTTGCCGCAGCACATGTGTACATGGTGGCAGGACTGGCTGGGGCATGAGGATGCTACAGTTCAGGTACTGCCTGCCAGCTAGACCTGCACTGTAGCACCCTCATGCCCCAGCCAGCCCATCTGCAGCACACTGAGCCTGGTTGGGCCAGCCCTGGGCTGGCAGGCTGACCCCCAGATTCCCCCACCAGCTAGGGCTGCACTGCCTCAGTTCAACATGCTGCAGTCCTGGGTACATCTGTAAATGCTGCATATGGGATCAGTAAACTCTAGTATGAACTGCACCAGCGTTTATGGCAGTGCGCTAATTTAACATGTAGATACACCCACTGTCTCAGAATTTGAGTTACACAAGACAGCTTGCAATGCTGTTATATTTCTGTCATTGTGTTTGTTATAGGAAGAGCTCAGGAATTATGGGGAGGAACCTAATCATCACCATAGCTATTTTAAAACATTCCAGGCTATTCTTATTAAGTGATTTTTGTTATGCATTTCCAGCGGACTATCATAGCAGTGGCCACATTGTTGTTAATGGCTGGAAGATTCACAACACAGCAAAGAATAAATGGTTTGTATGCATGGCAAAAACTCCTGAAGAGAAGCAAGAATGGCTGGAAGCTATTCTGAAAGAAAGAGAAAGAAGAAAAGGTAGGTTAACAAACTTAATTTTGTTTCATTGCAGGGAGGCTGTATTGAACTTTTATTTTCATAAAATATATAGCTAGGTATCAGGTTTTGATAAGGTATACCTAAGGCATTGTGTCAAATGGTCTGTGGAGATTTTGTTAAGTAATGACTTTAAAAAAAGAAAACATCATCTAGGAAAAGAATCTTTGCTGAACGTTGTCTTGGGCAGCCGGAGCCGTCCAGAGGATCGCTAATTTAATCAGACGTCAGGCAAGCCGGTGATGGAGAGGCAAGACAGCTTATTGGTTTTAAAAGATTATTTTACTTATGCCACATGGAATGGCAGTGCAGGCTTTGAGGTAGCTTGCTTGCGTTGTCACAGTTAAGTAAACGAGTTGCTAGTAAACGAGTTTTTGAACAAAAAGGAACCTGTAGGATAACAAGGGTACGTCAAAAGGACCCGGTGACGGGGAGATATTGGTGGGTGATCAGTCCGCCAAGTTTCCTCGGTCGTGTTACAGAGTTCTCCGTGATTACTCTGTCGCATGCTCAGAGATCTCTGGCTTGGGCGGAAGCTGCATGAACTTTTATATGTCTGGAGTGTCCAATAACGGACTGCTAGGTAGGTAAACTAAATAAGCAGAGCCAAATTTGGGGTAATGGCTTTATGCGGTCTATTGTGACTTGTACACTCAACTAATTTGGTTATGACATGCCCCCTTAGCCATGGCACAATAGACGAAGAACTTTAGATTAAAGGCAATTTTTGTCTAGTAACTCATTACTGTTACAAGGTTTAGGACAACACGCAGATATACATATATACAAAATGAACAATTTAACAAGTTATTTTTTTAATAAACTATAAAATACAACGATTTATATACACAACAATGATTATTGTGATCAACGGCAAACACAGGGTAACTAAAGACATTGACAATTGAATTAACCTAGAAGCAGCAAATTGTTATTCTTAATTTTATGTATTTTTTCTCTAATTTGATTCCTCAAGGTAACTGAGAGCGGGGTATTTGATTAATACCACATACTCACACATACAGACACGCATATATACATATATACACATATACACACGAAGATATATTTGCTTAATGAAGTAACCCCATTATGCTGTCATTATAAGTATTGCTAATTTCATTAACAGAAAAGGGGAACCGTAGGTTATCTGTTGATGAGCCATTAACTGTGGCATTGGTTTAGAATGACAGAAAGCTCAGGACCGAGCTGGAGGTCTCGAAGTCAGTCCCGTTCACCGAGGAACCCATCGGTAACGGCAGGAATAAGGTGACGACTGTGTTCGTGACATACAAGTAGGCGGCCATTTCTGTGTCAACCGAGATGTACTGCGGGTTGGCACTTGGGGATTCCCACAATCGAGCAGTCACAGATCGCCACTTCATCACTGTCAAGTCTGTAAGGGAACAAACAAACCAATGAACAAACAAACAAGGAAACAAACAAGGAAACAAACAAACAAACAGAAAGAGAAAACTGGGAGAACAATATGGCGGCGACCTAGCCGGTTGCGATGAACCAGCGTTGATAATTGGTCATCGAGTCTTCTTATACTTCAAACCTGAAGCCTAGTTCATTTGCCAGGTTCTGTTGACCACCCTTGTCCCCAAGAAGGCGCAGTTGTCACTTCGTAAGCCCAGAGCGATGTAAAAAGAACCCGAACATGGCTCTCTCCTCTGGTGTTCATTGCGGCAACTGTTGCAACTCTCATGGGGTGTGGTGTTGGACTCATAACGCTTTGGTCTTTGGGCTTCAATGGAGTACGCTGAGGGTCGGTATTCCGTGTTACTGAAGATTCTCGTGGATCCATTTATAAGGGTTTGCAATCGTGGAAGGTGGCTCAGGAGATTTTCCGCCTGCTGCCCAGTCATCGGATTGAGGAGTTGGAGTATTTTGGCATCATCTCCTCCATAGACCTCTATGCAGGCTTCTATAGTGTTGAGAGTTGCAGGAACAGTTCCAGGGTTCCATAGATGACGGTGAGGCCACCCTCCTTTGAACTGAGCCCATGTCAGTCCCAACTGGTGTACACTGGGATTCCAAGAGGCATATGATATCACTATAATGACCAGCAGAAGTTGTTCCGTGCTGGCCTTCTGCAGGCAATCCTCATGCCAGGCTTGAGACTTGTGGCTAACTTGGCCTGCAACAAGCGATGGGAGTGGGATGGGCCAGCGAGGGTTATTCGTTATCACTTCCAGGTCGGTTGGAGTGCCCTCCATTCCACAAGGCTGGGCAGGTTAGGTAGTCATCCTCTTCCAGGTCTAGGAAGTCTGACCCAAATTCTACTGCTAAGCATCCTAACTACATAGCTAGGGTCTCTTCAGGCTTCAGTTTTGACTCTTTGTATAATGCTTGCATTTCTCCCTGTGTACGGGTGCGGCATGTAGTGGTGATGTGGGTCACATCCTGTGCATCTGTAACTTGCTTGACTATTGTTGTCGGGTGGATTGCAGCCGGGAGGAGCGTAGGCTCGTTGGGCGAGAGCATCAAGTATAATTTCTCTCCCTCGTAAGGGGGCGGTTCTCTTGCTCACCCTGCATCAGGGGGCAGAGTTTCTTTTCGCACCACTCCGAGGGGCGGGGCCGAGGACCGCACGACCACCCTTCTTCCCCAAGACTTTTCGTGCGCTCTTCTTTTTCCCCGGCGCCATCTTGGAATGGCGGCGGCTCGGGGTTTTCTGATGGTTTGGATCTTTCCTTTACTGCTGCTTCCTTAGCCGTCTGGGCGGCTGTGATCAGTTGAACCTCTAAATTTGCATTTTCCCGCAGCAAAGTTGTAACAGTGAGGAACATAATATTCAACATCTTTTCCTTGTCCCACTTCGGGCTCGTCCACCTTGCTGCAACACAGCCCTCTGTCTCTAACTTTTCCCGGAGACCCGAAAGCAGCTCATGCTCCCTTGACTCAGGTGCTAGGGTCGAGGGATTGAACCGGTGTCGGTTCTCTGCCTTCTCTCACACACCTTATACAGCGACCATACTCTTGGGCGAGAGTTGAGTCTGCTACGCCCTTTGGTTTTACTCCAGCGAGGGACATGGTGCCCACTTTGTCTCAGGGTCTGAACCGGACCTGCTTATTGCTCACTATGCACCCAAACGCCCTGGGGTGAAGGTGTGCCTCCCATTCGTTCAAAACTCTTTCTTCCCCTTTTAGCAAAAGGTAGCTGATGATGAGTCTTTCGGTCGACCTGCCCGCTTGGTGGTATGCGATGTGGGCCCATAACTCATTTGAGTCGGCCACAGGGCGGCCCCCAGTGTGCCAGTGGCAATACTCAATTAGAATCTTCTCCACTGCCGTGCCCTTAGATCCTGTTCGTGATGCCATGTCTCAGGCGTCCAGAGCTGTCCAGAGGATCGCTAAGTTAATTGGAGGTCAGGTGGCCAGCGATGGAGAGGAGTGCACAGTGTATTGGTTTTAAAAGATTATTTTACTTATGCCACGTGGAATGGCAGCGCAGGCCTCAAGGTAGCTTGCTTGCGTTGTCACGGTTAAGTAAATGAGCTGCTAGTAAACAAGTTTTTGAATGAAAAGGAACCTGCAGGATAACAAGGGTACATCAAAAGGACCCGGTGACGGGGAGATATTGGTGGGTATCAGTCTGCCAAGTTTCCTCCGTCGCGCTACAGAGTTCTCCGTGATTACTCTGTTGCGTGCTCGGAGGTCTCCGACTTGGGCAGAAGCTGCATGAACTTTTATATGTCTGGAGTGTCCAATAACGGACTGCTAGTAGAAATAACTAATTAAGAGGCATGTGACCAAATTTGGGGTAATGGCTCCATGCGGTTTATTGGACACTCAGCTAATTGGTTATGGCAAACGTGACAGAATCTAGGTCTACTGATATCTTGTGCTGCTGTGGTAGTCAGGAACCTGCCTTTTTCTTTGGCTTAATAGACCCTGAAGCTGATCATGAGCTGGAATAAACTGGCTCCACTGAGGTCTGTTTCTATTGATTTCATGCTAAGACAAGATACTAATGTCTTTGAAATGATCAGGTTTGCCATGTCTGTCCTTTGTCCACCTGATCCACCATCTGATGAAAATAACTTTCAAATGATGCCTCTAAATGCTTTAGTTTCAGGCTGGTTGTCTTTGCAATATTCTCAGTGGCATACCATCCACTGGTATACCTGTTATTCAGGATCCTGCTTTTTTTTTTTTTTTAAGCAAAGGTTATCTTCTAAACGGTAAGACTAGTAAATGTGTATACCCCCACATGCAACCTGTGCCAGAAATAAAGTAGGACACCAACCCTATTCCTTCACCACTTCCTCAGCAAAAATGCTCTAGAGAGTAACACATAATGGAGTCTTGGAATGAAAAGTAGGATGCACAGGGTAATAGGCTGGGACTGATGTGATTTGTTTTCAAGTCATGGCTCTTCTACAGTTTTCTGATGTGATTTGAGGAAGTTCCTTAAGTGTTCTGTTCCTCATATGCAGATTGGGAATAATACTACTTCCTTTCTCTCACCCTTTGTTTCTCTTCTATTTGGATTATGAGATATTCAAGTCCAGGGACTGGCACTTACAGTATATTTGTACAGCAATAGCAGTTGCCCTGTTTGCAACTGGAACATCTAGGTGCTATATAATAAATATTGGTGAAGGAATTTTGCAGACATCTAGGAACTTGGCAATTGAGGAGGTAAGTTAAGAAACTAGTGCAGAAGGCTGGTCCATAAAACTAGAGTGGTCTCTGCTTCTGGTTTAGGGCTGTTTGTACAAATGGTTGGACAGGTTCTAGTCAATGTGGCCTTATTATGTCAATGCCTGGTTAACATCTAACTTAATTTCCTCAGTCTCCTGACAGCTGTAGGCAAGGAGTGGAAAAGGAGGATATGTGGATAGTATTTTATATTGACATAATGTCAATGTGTATTATGTACTTTGGTCCTATAAAATTTAGTTGTCAAGCTGCTTTCAGTGAAGAGGGGCCTGATTTCACGCCCCCCCACCCCCTCCGGTGAAGCTCAGATCTAAATGCTGGCTTTACTGAGTTGAACCAAACTCCAGTGTATGCATATCTCATAGCTTTGGGTTTCAGCATGGGACTTTACAATAAAGAGATATTTAAGCTATAATAGGGAAGTAAATAGGGGAACAGGTGAATGAGGCCCCAACCTAGAATCATTGCAAAATTTATATTGTTCTGACGTTTTTTAAAGTAGACATTTCCTCAAACATCTGTATAAACACCTCTCTGATGAGGCAGGATGCATTAACTTAATTACAAGCAGGATGTCAAATTACTCACCAACCAAGCAAATATCTCTTAAAATTCAAATATCCCAACTAAAAGTAACTATAAACAATTTCCTATTTACTGTGAATATAAAGGCACTTTAATTCTATGTTTAATTAGCTAGATTCAGAGCCAAAACCTGCTCATTTGGATGTGTGCAACTCTTTTGAAATCTATGCAGTAGCATACGCATAACTGAGAATAGCTTGGCCCACTTCATGAAAATCAAGACAGACACAGTCCATTTAATTAGGATATTGGTAGCAATTGTTTAAAGAATTTTGATATGTCTTTCCTATCCCCTGTAGGAGTTAGGATATAACATTATAACTAGAGGTTGGTTTATTCCTGCTAATATTCTGTTGATTTTAGTTTTCTGTTTATCATCTTGTTTCAATTAAAAAAAATTAATAGAAGAAATCTCTTTGATTTATCTTTCCCTCACAAACTGTACAGTTTACTATAATTGTTGTTTTCCTACTCAAGTGGTATTCTGTTAAACAGAACAATTTGGAATATATGTCATGATCCTGTTTATGGTTTTATATGATCCTATAAAACCATAATTAGGCAACCATCTCACTGACTTCCTTAAAAGTTTTGTGCAATAAGGTGTTCATGATACGATGCTTTCCTTTCTGGAGGGACACTGATTACATTACCATTAGGACATTCAACCTGAATTTGACCCATGGAAGTAGTCATATAGGCCAGGTACAAACTTTACGTATAAACCAGCATAAGTGATTGGAAACTGTTATTTACCTGCAATGGAACAGATGTTTTGGGCACATAGACTGGTTTAAAAATGGTGGAACCTGGTCTAAGATAGACCTGGATTGATGAGGTATCAGACTTAGCTGGTTTAGGTTAGACTAGTCTATTGACATTTTGTATCAGGTCCCCTATTGATTCATGTTGGGTCACCATCCACTGGCATCCCAGGCTGCATTGCAGGCTCCCTCTAGCCTCCTCTTGCAGGAAAGCCTGCTGGAATTTTGCTAGGCTCTGCTGCACTGGCTGAGCACATGGTGGGCCCCTCCCTCAGGCTGTCATAGAGCCAGCCAGCAGATCTTCTGTCCTTAGCTCCATTTTACACAATGTCCCTAGGTTTGTGGGGTAGGGGGGGGGAGGTGTTCCACAGAAGGAAGGATCAGGCCCCTCAGAGCTCCAAGGAACTGCAGGTGGCAGCAGCAGGCACCTGGTGCAATTCCTTCTAGTGTGCTGGAGACTGCTGAGAGCAACTGAATGCAGCCAAGAAGCAGGCACCCCTGATTGGCTGCCAGGCACATCTTCCCAACCCCCTTTCAGGAGAACCCCAGAATGGGTCACCGTAGTACCTCCCCCCTTCCCCCCACACTGGTAGCTGGGCTGCCTGGCATGCCATGGTGACCCACTCTGGGACTCTACTAGAAGGGGATTGGGGGCATGTGCCTTGCAGCTGATCACAGGTGGCCTGGCCTCTCCATAGAAGGAAGGATTGGGCCCCTCATAGCAAGCAGGAGGTACCTGGCATAATTGTAGGAATCATGATTGCAGGAATTGTGTTGGGCACCTGCTGCCACTGCATGCAGTTCGCTGGAGCTCTGAGGGACCCAATCCTTCCTGCTACAGAGCAGTTGGGCCATGCTTGATTGGTTGCTGGGCACACACCACTAACCCCCTTCGAGGAGAGCCTCAGAGTGGATCACCATGGCATACTGGGCAGCCTGGCTGGCAGTGATGAGGGGAATATACCATGGTGACCCACTCTGGGGCTCTCCTGGAAGGAGGTTAGGGATGTGTGCCCAGCAACCAATTAGGGGTGGTCCAGCTGCTCTGTAGAAGGAAGGATGTAGGGGCATGTGCCTGGCAGCCAAATCAGGGGTGGTGTCCACTCAGCTGAATTTGGCTGCCCTTGGTAGTCTCTGGCATGCTGGAAGGTGTGCAGGAAATATAATATATAACATTTGACATATATATGTTATATATAAATATATATATAATATGTGCAACTCTTTCTAGATAAAGGAGATTGATTGTAGATCTCCAGTGCTCCCTAGGAGCACAAAACTTCATACGTAGCCTAAAAGTAATTCAAGAAAAACTATATTTGGAGTAATAAAATCTCTTTTATTCAGTAATAGTTGTAATATGCTGAAAATAGAAGCAGAAAAACAAGGAGAAAGATTAACAAATCACAAACTGAAAAGCTTGTATAATTCCTAACTCTACTCTACCAGCCTCTGAAGTCTTCTGAAGTGAATAAAAATCAAAGCACCAATTTCCATGTGTAGGATTGAACTAATTTAAACTTACCTGAGCATAGTAAAGGGGTGTTTCGTTTAATATCTACAGGTGGGGTTTTTTTAAAAGTACTGAATGTGCAGTTACAAATCATTTTATGACCGAATAAAAGGTGAAAAGTAATTCTCTGAAACTTGAAGGAGAAATACTGCATATGTTCATCTGAGGTAAATCGAAATCATAACATTAATGTTCCTTATTGTGATATTTACCTAACGTAGGAGTACATATGGTCAAGAAATACCACTCATTGCCCTTCTATACTAAGGAATTTATAGATAGCTTACTATAAATATTTTAAGAGGATTAAAAGTTACTGTTAGTAAAGTGAAGTGCTGTCCAAAACTGTTTAATGCGTCTAGTTGGTGACTCCTTTTTCAGTAAGATATTGATTTATTAATGCTTATTAGTTTATAGATGCAGTTTGAAAAATAATGACAATAACTGGGAAATTTATATAACTGACAGAATATTTTTGGCAGGTTTAAAACTGGGCATGGAACAAGATACTTGGGTGATGATCTCAGAGCAGGGAGAGAAACTCTACAAAATGATGTGCAAACAAGGGAATCTGATCAAAGACAGGAAAAGAAAACTAACCACTTTCCCAAAATGTTTTCTTGGAAGGTACAGTATGTTTTTTATAACTGATTTTAACCTACTAGAAATTTATTTTAATTTCTTATATCACTATATACAAACTGTTATTTATTAAATAAAATTCACAGGAGCTTGCTCACATGCCTAATTTTATTCCTGAACTGAGCCAGAATTCAACGCAATCTTACTGAAATGTATAGGTATAATCTTACTCCAAAGTTGAATTTCTTTGGAAAATGGCTCTGACATATTGTTAAACATAAGGCTGCCTCAGATTAATTGTTTTACTTTTAGAAGTTAGAATATTTTTTCTCCTTAAATAGTTTATGATAACTCAAAAATTGCTTATCTGATCTTTTAAGAGCCCCCTTTTGCTTATTTGTTTGGGAGTCAGTTTTGTATATTGAGAGCCCTTCAGGTCTTTCTCTATCTTAGGAAAGCCATACATGTTGAGGTTAGTATCTTTAGAATGCCTTTACATCTCCTTGGACATGGGTTTTGATGTACTCTGAGCCTGTGGGCTCTTGGGCCCCTTGCAGGCCCCGTCCTGTAATGGGTGTTTTGGGGCACCCTAGCCTTATGGGCTATGCATGGCTCCAACCACCCCTTTACCAGGCCCCAAGCCTCACAGTTGGAACTGACGTTGTCCAGTCTGGGCCTGTTTACAGTTTAGCCCCCTTGTCCTCACTGGGCTCTCCACAGTCCCTATTTTCTTACTGTACTCTCCTGGCACTCAGGTCCTCCATGGCCCTGTCTCACTCTCTGCCCCCTCTGGCACCTAGGCTCTCCACCACCCTGCAATGTGCTACACCTTCTCTGGCACCTGGGGTCAGTGTACCCCCAAAATGCTGCCCCCTCTCTGGGGCTTCTCAACTGCTGCCCCCTCTCCCTGGGGTTGGGGTCCCCACGCTACCATGAGCCCCTTATGAAGACTGGGGTAAATCGTTATATCCTCACCCAAGCTACCGGTTAAACAGCAAACCAAAACACAAGCCCCTAGGCTATAACATAAACTTGAGCTGCCCAGCTATACCAACATCATTCAAGCCATGCCAGGTATGCTCCATCCCTCACCAGTATCAGGCTGCTGGTGCAGTCAGGCCTCCCCACTTTGTCTGCTCCGGCAGAGCTACTTCCCTGCCGCCAGCAGGGAACTGCCACCCTGGCCTCAGCCCCTGGGGTTTATATGGGAGCCAGACCCTGCCCTTCTGGTCAGCTGACCTCTGGCAGGTGTGGGCCACTAGCTCCCTCTGATTTCATAGTTTCATAGTAGCTAGGGTCAGGAGGGACCTGAACAGATCATCTAGCCTGACTCCCTGCCACAGGCAGGAATGAGTGCTGGGTTCACAAGACCCCAGACAGGTGATCATCCAACCACCTCTTGAATTTGCCCAAGGTAGGGGCAAGGACCATTCCCCTGGGAAGTTGGTTCCAGATTTTGGCCACCCTAACTGTAAAATATTGCCTTCTGATCTCTAACCTAAACCTCTTCTCCATCAGGTTATGACCATTGTTCCTTGTCACCCCAGATGGTGCTAGGGAGAAAAGAGCTTTGCCTATTTGCTGTTGATCCCCCCGATGAGCTTGTAGGCAGCCATCAGGTTTCCCTTCTGCCTTCTCTTGCTGAGGCCGAACAGGTTCAGGTCCCTCAGTCTCTCGTCATAGGGCCTGTCCTGCTGCCCTCTTACCAAGCAGGTGGCCCTCTGAACTCTCTCCAAGCTGGCCACATCCCTTTTGAAGTGCAGCACCCAGTACTGAATGCAGTACTTCAACTGCAGCCTGACCAAAGTCGCATAGAGGGGGAGTATCACCTCTCTGGACTGGCTTGAGATGCACCTTTTGGTGCATGACAAGGTATGGATGGCCTTGCTGGCTGTGGTCTGGCACTGGCAGCTCATGTTCATCTTGGAGTCAATAATGACTCTAAGATCCCTTTCTGTCTCTGTGCTTTCAAGAAGGAAACTCCCCAGCCTGCATGTATGCAGCACCCTACATTTTTCTACGTTGAACCCCAACCTACTCTCGTCTGCCCACTTTTGTAGTCTGTCTAAATCTAGTTGCAGCCTCTCTCCCTTTAAGTGTGTCCACTTCGCCCCACATCTTAGTGTCATCAGCAAACTTGGACAGCGTGCTTTCCAACCCCTTGTCCAAGTTGCAGATAAAAATGTTAAACAGCGTGGGCCTGAGGACCGAACCCTGGGGTACCCTGGGGTGAGAGACAGTGTCAAAGGCCTTCTTAAAGTCTAGAAAGACTATGTCCACAGTGACACCATCATCCAAGGATTTAGTTATTTGGTCATAAAAGGTAATCAGGTTGGATTGGCAGGACCTGCCTTTGGTGAACCTATGCTGACTGTCCCTGAGCATGATCTCCCCTGAAGGCCCCCCACAGATGTGCTCCTTGATGATTCTCTCCAAGAGCTTTCCAAGCACCAATGAGGCTTACAGGCCTATAATTACTTGGGTTCTCCTTACTCCCCTTCTTAAAAACAGGGGCCACATTAGCCAGTTTCCAATCCCCCGACACCTAGCCAGATGACTATGAATGCTCAAACAGCCGGGCCAAGGACTCCGCGATGGTCCCTGTCAGCTCCCTCAACACCCTTGGGTGGAGGGCATCTGGACCTGCAGATTTAAAAATGTTTAGCCCTCCCGAAAGATCACTAACTACATCTGCACTGACTGAAGGCTTGATAGAGCTATCCCCAAGATTGTCCCTACCTCTGGTAGGTGGGATATCCCAGTCTCTGTTCAAGAAAACAGAGGCAAAGAAACTGTTAAAAATCAACTTTCTTGTCTGGCGTGGCCACCAGATTACTGTTTGTGTCTTGTAGGGGCCCTACATTGCCTGGTACCCTCTTCTTGCTCCAAATGTACTTGAAAAAGGACTTTTTGTTGTCCTTAATCCTGGACGCTAGCCTGTGTTCCATCTCTGCCTTGGCCTTCCTAATAGCCCTCCTACATTACTCCCAGGCTAAGGAGGACTCCTTGGTGACAGTTCCTCCCTTCCCCTGGTTGTATGCCCCCCTTTTAGTCCTCAGGCATTACTGAATGCCCTTGCTGAGCCAAGGGGGTTTCTGAGCACTCTTACCCCACCCTTGCTTCTCTCAAGGGACTGTTATTCTTTGGGCCAGGAGGATCGCCCCTTTAAGGTACGACCATCCCTCGTGGACTCCCATCTCCTCTACCTTCTGGGCCCGTAGTGCCTCCCCCACTAGTCTCCTAAGCTCATTGACGTTGCCCTGGCAACCAGCAGCTCAGCTCCTCACTCACTGCTAGGGCTCTTCCCCTAGCAGTTTTTTCTACTCTTAGGAGCAGGGCACCTAAGAGCTCTGGATACACAACATTACCTTAAGCAAAAATTATTAAGGTTGAAAAGTGAAGAAGCCAAAATTTATAAAATACTAGAATGATGGTTGCCAGTAACTTACAATACATTATATTGTGCATTATGAATTAGAGAAATAATGACCAGTGAGAGGCTATACATGTTCCTCAAACAAACTGGTCTTTAATTCAAAATCACATGGTATCCTTTCTACAGCACACCTGTTTCACTCGGTGCACAAATTGAATGGTGCTCTTTTAAAGCTCTTTTAGAGCTCTTTTAGTGCTCTTTTATGGCTCTTTTAATATTGTGTTTTTAATACATTTTTTCTGTTTATGTTCAATGTATGGTATTGTATCTTTTTATTTAACTGCATACTATTCAACCTGTTTTGAAGACAGAATTATTAATTTACTTCCATTCTTTTCTATAATGCTTATTCCTGTAACATCTCTGTTATTCAAACATTATTTTCACAACAATCCTACTAAATGAATTGAAGTATTATCTCAATTTCATGGATGAGCAGTTGAGCATTGAAAGATCAACATCAAATTAGGCATGAAAAATTAATGGATACTTCTAGGCCATACTTTTCTAGAGTATTTAACATCATATAGCATTCCATGGGCCAGATTCTATTTATAGCACCATAGAGAAATTGAGCTGAAAGGGACCTCAAGATATCATTTAATTCAATCTCTTGCTTGAGGCAGGTTCATCCTATAGCCAGTCTATGTCTTGTTCCTAACTCATCATGTCACTCATCCAGTACCATTTTTCTCCTGTAGCCATTTCTAATCCCTAATCCTCAGACTTTCCATCTCTGCTGTTTCTTCCCTCAATCCTGAATTCCTGTTCCCAGCATTATTTCCCACCCAGCTCTTGTCTCCCTGTCTTACCTGCTTGTCCAGTCTGTCTATCCTCTCAGTCATGCTCCTATTGTCCATCCCTGCTGGACCTCATTACTTAACTGTTTTCCTGGGCTTTATGTCCAATCTTGTGCCCTTGCTCCATCCACCCACATCCTGCATTCTCATTGACTTGATTCCATATTAATTCAGACCCTTTCATCTCCCCTCCCCTCCAGTTAATTTTCTTGTCCAGCCAGTCCCAGTATGACCCTCAGCTTCCAGTGCTAGTTTCCTTTTTTTGTACTTCCCCCATATGCTTCCAACCCTTACTCTCTCCTCCTTTCCTGTGGCTCTCTATATTCCTCTTTGCCTTCAAATAAGACAGCTTCTTGTCTATTATATTTGGCTGCACCGTAGCGCTATCTTATGGTGCCTGGACTTGGAATAGCCCACACCAGCCAAAAGATGGACCTGCAAAGAAATTCCTGTTCAGCTCCTATAGAGCAAGACCAGCTGAATCACGCTCAATGCAGATGGCATTCTTAACTGTGAATCTTTACAGAGCATGTACAAAAATATATAACCTGGTCAGATTTTCACACTTATGGTGAAAAGTACCTTCTTGAACAAAATCTCTGCCAAATTTCAAGTCATTCCACCTAACTGTAGGAACACTACAGGTTATAATAAAATACAAATATTTACCAGAATTTAGTTGTGTGTATAAAATAAAATTTATTTAATTAGTCTTATTTTCAGAATAGTTTTAATTTGAAATAATAAACACGTTACAAAAATTCAGCCTCAAAAGTTAGCTTGGGAAAGTTACATGCAACTTGAAAGCCTCCTAACAAGAGGTGTTGGGCAGCCTGAGTAATATGCAGTACTAACATTATTTCCTATAATAATATATACAAGTAGAAACTGAAAACTTGATAAAAATATTTTATGCAGAATATTTTGGAAAATGTTGTATAAATATAAATACTGCACATTGCCACCTGTGAGAAAAACAGTATGTGATGTTACATAGAAATGAACTGAAAAATTAAAAACATTAAAGATTTTTTTTTTTAAATCTAGTGAGTTTGTGTCCTGGTTATTGGAAACTGGAGAGATACACAAAGCTGAAGAAGGTGTACATCTTGGCCAAGCTTTACTAGACAATGGTATTATCCACCATGGTAAATATATTTTTATTTCAACATGTACACACACCCCCCCCCCACATATACACAATTTCAGGGTCATTTCTTTGTAATTACAGATTATTTTAAATGTTTTTTTCTTTAATTAACCAAAAGACTGTTTGTCAGCTCTTAAATACTGCCGCAAAATAAAGTTCCTTCCCAGGGTAATAGCAGAGGGTAAACTAATGCCTGCCACTTATTTTGAGTTCCTGACCTCTGGGGCCCTGAACAACTATCTTTATAAAACTGTATCTTTAAATGTCTTGGAGCTGAGGTCCAGAGCATCCCAGCTTGAGTCCAGAGAAGGCCGGTCTTCCAACCTAGCTTCTTCTGTTTCTCCCTGCTCCCCAGTACCAATGCAGGTGCAGCTTCCCACTGCCCAGCCCTTGAGCAGCTCCTTATTGCTGAGCCAAAGTGAAGGCAAAGCTTGGTGCTGCCAACACACTGATGAATCCTTCCCACTTCCATGAACCAGATCTAATGGCTCCAGGCCTTTCTACTACCAGTCCTGGGCTAAAACTTCTACCCCTTTGGAACACAATATCCACAGTCTCCTTTCATAAGGTGTGCTTCATTTCTGACAGGCTTCTTTCCTTTATACTCAGTTTCACATAGTAGAGGAGGAGAAAGAGAAATCACTACAAGCCATTGGGTAAGGAGCAGAAACCTTCGACAAAGGGAATTTAGGACTCTGGAGGAGCAGGAGACAAGAGGGTCAGATGGTAATGTGGGTGTCAAAGACAGGAGCTCCTGGCATAGAAATAAAAACCAGTGATAGACTGCAGGAGACATGGGCAGAAGGGTTTATAATGATAGAACATAATCCCCTCCAGAACTTGGAAAGGATCCCAGGATTCCTGAACCTCAACAGAAGAACAGATGAAATGGGGTTGCTAATAGTTAGCGACCCCTGTAATGGCAGGCAGTCCAGTAGTTGGTAAATTCCCAGATAATGCTAACAGATTATTTTAAAAGTCTCTGAATGTTTGAGGAGGCGGCAAAAATCCTTCAAGTTCTGTGCTAGTTTGACCAAGAAAAAATTCCTTCCTTCTTCCAAGTGTCTGTGAAAGCTAGTCTCAAAATGTGTCTCATCTATCTCTAGTTTGGGTCCACAGTCAGCTAATTATCCTTGTAAGGTAGTCATAATCTTGCTGTGAGACTGTCCTTTCAGCATTCTGAGAGTGGAGATTCAGACACCAGTTATTGGAAACATGGAAAAGATCAAAGAGAAGGGATTGTTCAGGTTTTGCCTGGGGCAAGCATACTGATTCTCTGTTGAATATGATGATTCTCTATAGCAAGATTTAGATAAGAATAAAAGTAGAATTTGAAGTGTACAGTACAATTTTGTATACTCCTGAAAAAACCTCTGCCAGGTTTGTTCTTCTTCTAAATAAATGTTCATCTCTGTTACAGAGCAAGTAAATGATATCCTTAGGGAAGTGTTGCATGGGTCATTTTTTTCATTGGGTTCTTCCTGCCCTCATCCTCAAGTCAAGTCACCAGATCTGACACTTCTGGAGTACAGAACTCCCAGAACTATTTGAGCAAGCTGTGGAAAATATTAGTTTGTTTGAAAAACATGTATAGCCTCTCACAGGTCATTATTTCTCTAATTGACTGGTTGGTGCTGTTTAACTTCTGGGACCTTTTAGTGTCCCAAAGCATTAATTAACAGCAGTCTGCAAAAATGGATTTTTCCTCATCATCCATTAATTACCTTGTTACTTGTTGATACAAGTATTTTAAAGTACCTGAAGTTTAAGTTGAAGTTTAGAAAGCTTACCTTGAATGGGTCTATTATTTAGATGAGTAAGGGGGGCATTAATTAAGCTAGTGTAATCATAATCTTATGTTATAATGCTAATATAAATAGGTCAATGATGAATCTATACTTAACAGTCATCTTGTGCCTAACAAGGCATTTATTAAATATCTTCTGGCTCCTTAGAAGTTGTTCAAGAAGCAGGAAGGTCTCTGGTTTTAAATGAGTATCAAGAAATGTTTTTGCTTATTGTAATATTTCCAAAGTTAAAGCTATTTTGCAACAGTCAAGGGAACATGAGGGTTTCGGATGACATCACATTTCTTTGCTACCAGGCTGGTAAAGGAGTGAGAGATACAGGGTGATACTTAGCTCTGAGTACTTAATCATTATTCAGGTTATTTATCACACTTGATGTACTTTTTCACCTTTTAATGTCAGTGGTCTGTATTTTTTTAAACAATCAGTCAGACTGTCAGACAGCATTGCATTTTCTACAAACAGAATTTTTTGTAAGTAGAAGGCTTTGTTGCCCACAGTTCTACTGATCTTTAAATTGTATTCAAAATATAGACTCCCTCAACACAGAGTTAAATGAATGTTGTATGATTTAATGGTGAAAGAGTAATTATATTAGAGTGTAGAAGTTTGAGCCAGACATGCTACTTTAATTAGTATGTGAATCCAGCTGTGTTGTGGTGAAAATAGAATTCTTAAAATAAGGTTGAATGAGCCATCTGTTTTCAAAGTAAAAAAGGAGAGAGAAAAAAAACAACTTGTTGTTATGCACATTGCAAATGTTTTAAAGGACTTTGCTATATTCAGATTTTCACTGTCTGTCATTTTTTTTCACTGCGCTGGCCATTATTTTAACAGTACAGACTATATCTGTGCTGGTCACTAGTTGTGTGGATTCTGTGGTAATGGAAAAGGTCTGTTTTCCTTTTTAAAAAAAATATTGCTCCAAGAAGAAATATGTTTGCTTGGTACAGGGCTGAAACCAGCCTGGAAGCATTTTCTTTGACATTGTGAAGGCTCATAATTATCAGTTATAGGGATGAGCTGCTTTGCTGGATCAGTTACCCTGATGATTATAAATGTAAGCTTCCTTTCAACACAATAAGGCATTTTCTAAAATAACATTAAAGTCAACTCATTCAGTTAAATGTCAAGGATATGCAACTCATCCTGTCTAAAAGAAGAACTAAATCAATCATTATGCTAAAACTTGAACAAAAAACTTTTTTTAATGTCCCCAAAACTCTATAACTTTCTTTAATTTATTGTTTTCACCAGTTTCTGAATATACAAATTCTATTCAATGGATAATTTATTAAAAAATTTATAAAAGATTACCAATATGGTGTGATTTGGATAATTTAGAAAATAATCTATTTTTTTGTGTGCTTCTCCAGATTTTGAACAATTTTTGTTAAGTAGTTTGGAAAAATGAGGAATCTAGAAGAATTCTTTTTGTTGTTTGGACATAAATAAGTTTATTCATAGATTCATAGATTGTAGAGTTGGAAGGGACCACAAAGGATCATCATGTCTGACCCCTCTGCCCCTGGCAGGAAAGAGGACTGAGGTCAGATGACCCCAGCCAGGTGACTATCTAGCCTCCTCTTGAAGACCTCCAAGTTAGGTGATAGCACCAC
>JAGPOW010000261.1:57335086-57354816 GCA_030014935.1 Caiman crocodilus | reverse complement strand
CATTCCAGATTCTGGCCACCTTTACTGAAAAAAATTTCTTCCTAATGTTTAACCTGAATCTACTCTCCACTAGTTTGCACCCATTATTCCTAGTTACTCCTAGGGGCACTCTGGTAAATAGTGCATCTCCAATTCCCTGCTGTCCTCCCTTGATAAACTTATAGGTGACTACAAGGTCTTCCCTCAGATGTCTCTTGTGAAGGCTGAAGAGATCTGGATCCTTCAACCTCCCCTTGTAGGGTCTTTCACGGAAGCCGGTAATAATGTGAGTAGCCTTCCTTCGAACCCTCTCCACATTCTCCGCATCCCTCTTGAAGTGCGGTGCCCAAAACAGCACACAGTACTCCAACTGCGGCCTGACCAATGTCGCATAGAAGGAGAACATCACCTCCCTTGATCTGTTGGTCATATATCTGCTAATACACAACAAGGTACAATTAGCCTTGTTGATGACCTCATTACACTGCTGGCTTATGTTCATCTTGGAGTCAGCTATGACTCCAAGGTCTCTTTCAGCCTCTGAGCTGCTGAGGAGGTCATCGCCCAACCTATAGTTGTGGTGAGGATTCCTCCTTCCTAGGTGGAGTACCTTACATTTATCTTTGTTGAATTTTATCCTATTTTGTTCTGCCCATTGATCCAAGCTGTCCAGATCAGCCTGTATCTGCTCCCTGCCCTCTGGTGTGTTAACTTTGCTCTATAACTTGGTATCATTTGTGAACTTGGAAAAGGTGCTCTCCACACCCTTGTCCAACTCACTGATGAAGATATTAAATAATACTAGTCTAAGGACCGAACCCAGTGGGACCCCACTGCCCACCTCCTTCCAGGCCAAAAACAACCCATCCAGTACCACTCTCTGGGTGCAGTCCCTAAGCCAGTTGACCACCCACCTGACTGTGCAAACATCCACTCCACAGCTAGCTAGCTTCCTTATGAGAATAGGATGCAAAAATATGTCTAAGGCCTTCTTAAAATCCAGGTAGACATCAGCCTCAGCTCCTGTGTCAAGGCAGTGTGTGACCTGGTCATAAAAGGTTATAAGGTTTGTCAGGCAGGATCTACCTGTGATGAACCCATGCTGGTTTCCTTTCAGCATCATTTCCCCTGCTGGGCCTTCACAAATGTGCTCTTTGACGATTTTTTCCAGTATTTTCCCAAGGATAGAAGTAAGACTGACTAGCCTAAAGTTACCTGGCTCATCCCTTCTTCCCTTCTTAAAAATGGGAACCACATTGGCTCTTTTCCAGTCCTCAGGGACCTGGATGTCTGGTGTATTTCTGGTGTATGTATAATTCATTTTAACATCCGTGAAAATTCCACACTAGATAGTCATTTGTTCATTCAGTTAACATAGATTAAAGACCACAACAAACACAAAGGGAAAATGAAATTATACTTTTTATAAACAGCTGAATAAACTGCATGGAACAAATGTTGACATCACTTAGGTAAAAATTCCATAGAGAAATAAGGTCAGTTTGACCTGCTACCATGCATTTTATTTTTATAAATGGCTTGTGTAATTATTCAAAGTGATATACTATCTTCTTAAACATACTTTTCAAACAGAATAGGTCATTTATATAGTATATGGCTCCTGTTACCAAAGTCAGAGGACCTCATCATAACTAATACTTTTTTATTTTTACAGTACCCTGTACTGGTAGAAAGGGAAGTACTGTAGTCCTTGTTTTGCATATATAGCACTGCAGCATAGAAAGATAAAATGGTCTCCAATAAATCATGAGGAAAGTCTGTGATAGAGAAATAAATTGAACCCAAGTCCCATGCTAGCATGATAATTATGGGGCCATCTTTCCTAATGAACAGAACAAGCTAGGCCTTATGGCATAAAAACAGTAAAAGAAAAATGGTCTTTTTTATGAGGATGTTAACTTCAGTGGAAAAGTAACTGAAAAAGATTGCATGATTGATGACATTTCATGCTTATATTAAATGCACGATTATATGAAAAATTCCTTATCTTGTTACTTGATCTCTGGGATGGATCTAGGATTTTGAAAAAGAGGGTGCAGTTGGTGTCAACACACAGTTTTGTCCAGTTAAAGACATTAGAAACTTTTCTAATATGCTAGGAGACAAGCACTATATTATTCAGTTTATGATCAAAGCAAAAACAAATATAACTTTATTGGAATCTGCACTATTTTCCAGCTAGATTATATATTTATATATAAAAGTTAGAAAAAAACAACAAAGCAAAAAATAGTAAAAAGATATTATTCCATTAGTCTTGCAGTCTTCATAATTAAACATACATCTCTTATTCAGGTTTGTAAAAGAAAATCTAGTCTCCTTGAGCAACCTGAGTTATGTTTACCTGAGTTAATATTACCGCATCTCTGAGTATTTAGCTACAGCTAAAAACAATCTTCAGGGCTGTGAAATAGATGATAGCAATTACAAGGAATCTCTAATACAGCAAAATTACAGAAGGCTAGCTTGAATAGTGGACCATCAAAACCATTTAAAAGGTGAGGGTGTTGCTAACACTTGAGTGAAGAGAGACTAGCAGGAGTCAGGAAGATTATACTGAGCCATGAAGACATCTGATTCCCTCAGTGTGGCTTGAATACAACTGCTGCTAGCCTTCCCAGGCAGTTGGCTTTAAAGTTTAGATGCAGTGAGAATCAAAGAGGGGTGGGGATCCCACTCTGGATCTGCCCCTGTATGAACTTGCTCCTTTTTTTGGGTATAGTTTTGGCATGTATGTTTGTATGCCTGTGTTTGTCCTAACAAAGTTGCACATTAACCAGTTTAAGTGGTCAGAAACTGGTTTAAATCTGTAACAGAACACAAGGTACACATAAATCAGTCTCAAAATGGTTGAAACTGATTTAAGATAAACCTGGTTGAATGTAGTATCAGACTTAACTGATTCGGGTCAAACCCATTTATGGAACGTCTGTCTCAGGCCCCTTCCTGGTTCATGTTAAATCAGGGTTCTGCCAGCATGCTTTGCAGCCCTGGTCTGGTCTGTGCTGTCTGCTTTAGAGAGAAGGGTTGGTTCTGCCCTTCTGTTTCCTAGCCAGACCCTCACTGGATGGTTCACTCCCTCCCTTCCCCTCCCCAGCAAACCCTGGTTAGGGTCTGGGGCCAGGGAGGGGGGTTAAACTCCTCTTCCCCTGAGTGTGGAGCTGCCCTGCCCTGCCCTGCTTACTTACTGCTGCCTGTGACTGTGGACTACAAAACCCAGAAGCACCTGGAAGCAGGAAGAAGAAGTGAGGAACAACCCCGCAGACTCCTGCTGCTGTGATTATGGACTGCAAATCCCAGAGACCTTGCAGGCATGAGGAAGAGGAAGTGAACACATAGCCAAGCTGTGTTTAATGCTCACTTTAGAGAAAACTAATTCTTGTTCAAACTTTTATGAATTCAGTGCCACTACCTTTGCCCCCACCCTCTGCAGCCAGAGAGGCATCCCCCCTGCCCAGGCATACTCTCTTGCTAGTTCCAGGCTGGGTCTTGGCCATGCCTTCTCTGCTTGGAGGGCTTTTCTCTTCCTTTCCTTTGGCAGGGGCTGGCAGGTGTGCTCTAGTGCCCCCCCCCTCTGGCTTTTGACTTGAGCCACCACAGGCATGTGGTTGCATTTCCTGAAATAAAAGTGAGCACTGATTTGCTTATCAGTTTAATCTCTGCATTTTAGACTAATTTGCAAAGACGGAATCAATTCAGCCTTGGGCTTTTTGACTGTCTGTACATAGCCAACATGAACTACCAAAGAACTGCTCTAGCAAAATTGGTTAATATGTTCTTTGATTGCATAAAAATGGGTGCTAATGAGATGTAAAGGTCCAGTGAGATTGCCTCTACATGGGATTGGTAAGGCATATTGGTATATTCATTATAGTAGAAGATAATTCACAAACAGGCACAGAAATGAGACAGAACATATAGAAAGGTCACAAAAAATGACTTCAGGACTGGAAGACAAGCAGGGAGGTGTTACTTGCTGTTGCAGAGCACAGGTTGTGCCTGCTGCTTTAAGGGGTCTGGGCAGGTGGCAAGCAGCCTGCAGGTGGAAGCAGACCCAATCAGGCGGTCACATGTTAGGCAGAAGAGTAGAAGCCTGGACATAAGGCTAGGCCCTGAGAGCAGAGCTGGCAATTGCTGCAGGTGGCCAAAGGAGCAACATCACGCAGCTGGAGATCTGCTGCTTCCAGAACAGTTTGGAGGTTCAGGGTAGGAACTATGGGGGTGGAATAGGTTCCTGGTACTGCAAAATGACCTTAAATTACACCCTACTGGGGAGGATGGTGTGGTGGGACTGCTTGTGGCGGGGCAGTCTCCAGGAAATGCCACACCTGTGCCTCCCCAGTGAAAGGTGAGTATGGGGTACCCCACTGCTTTGTGAGACAGCTTTCCCTCCACAGGGTCAAGGGGAGCTCATGCCAACAGAAAAGCACAGGGCTAAGATCCATCAAGTAGGGCCTAAGGCGGGGTCCAGGCCAATTGAAGGGGACCTGAGACAGGGCCCAGGCCCACTGAGTGAGGCCTAAAGCCCAAGTGGCATTAGGCCCAGCAGCCCAGTGAAGGGCAGGGTAGAAGCCCAGTAAGAGAACTGGGTGTTGAGGCCCCAGTGAAGGGCAAGGTACTGAAGCCCCAGTATGGGGGCATAGGAAAAAGCCCCAGAGAGGGGGCCTGGGAAGAAGTCCCAGTGAGGGGGGGCCTGAGTCCCAGGTAGGTATGAGGATGCCTGAGGCTAAGTTCAGACTGGGTGTAGTGAAGTACAGACCAGTTAAGGGGCCAGGGGAGTATTAGTGGATGTAGATGCCATCTGCGAGGCATTGGACACGGTATAAGGGGAATTTCAGAGCCATGTATTCACCCTTGGCATCAGGGCAATTAGATGGGTGGCCTCTTGCCTAGGAACAACTTTAGCTACAATAAAGGTGTGGCAGGAAAGGCAGGTGGGTGGGTGGGTGGGCCAACACTTGGAATGGCCCTGGGACGGCCCATTTTTTACATTTGCTTTGTCAAGGGCTGATTGTCAGCTTGATAACTGTGTACAGATACTTATACATGGAAGAGGTGGTATGTGATAGTGGAGTCTTTTCCGTTTTGCTGACAAAATTATAAAGTCATGTGACTAGTAGTTGAAGATAGAAATATTTCAGCTTTGAAATCAACCCAACATTTCCTTAGAGTGAGGGTAACTAAGTCCTGGACTTCCCAGTGCTTGATGTCTTTAAAATGAGTTTAGATTCTTTTCTAGGAGACATTCTTTAATCTACTTTCTGGGATACATTTGTAGCCAATGTGTGGAGGGGCTTTGGTTGAACAGTCATGGCACTCCTCTTTTCTCTTGGAATTTTATTTTCCCCTATTTTTTCTGTCCTTCCTTGATGGGTCTTTTGGAGAATTGGACCATCTTCCCTACCCACAACATTCTAGCAAAACTAGCAATTCTATGCTAAAAATATAATAAAATACAACCTCCTACTTCTGAGTTTCAGCAGGGGAAAGGGGGGGGATGTTTACTGATGAGCAATTGGTCATAAGTATTCTCAATTTTTTCTTGTCGTTCTCTGAAGTTTGGGCCCAGTTGAAGAAGGGATAGTGGATGGTATGCACCAGTGCTTCAAGGCTGTGCTGATACTTACTTTGGTGCATCTTGCTTAAATAATGGTTTCTTGTGGGCTGAAGCTCTTTGGTTTAGCTAGACTAATGGGGCTCAGTAGAGAGTGGATGACATGAATTGGCTACAACAACCAGGTGTCCGGGTCAGATGATCTAATGTTCCCTTCAGACCTTAAATACTGGGAAATCTATGATTGGTGTTATTTGGTGGTGGTATATATGGAATGAATTACTTTGTGTCATATGGATTGCCTTTCTGCCTCTGCAGAATCAGTATTCTTTGGTTAGCTTTCCATGATTATTTTTTGCTTTAGTTACAGATAAGCACCAGTTTAAACCTGAACACATGCTCTACAGATTCCGATATGATGATGGAACATACTATCCACGAAATGAAATGCAGGATGTTATTTCCAAGGTACAAAAGTACTGTTATTAATAAAAATGTGTTGAAGATGAAACTCAGGTTATGTATCAAACAAAAACACACTGTTAGGACAAAGTCAGTCCCTGGACACTTCCATGTATCTCACATTAATGTGAATCAAGGTAAATAATGCATATCTGAAGTCAATTTTCAGCTCTTGGCTTACTGCAAATCCTCTAGAAACAAGGAAATGCATTTGCTAAAAATGATTTTTTTTTTCAGCAGACATTGCAAAATCATATTAGGAATGCTTGCTCCTTTTTCAATGACCTTGAATTTAAAAAAACAAGCAGTATGGCTGTTTTAGACGGGCATTCCTTTTGCCTGCTTTTTCAAATATGTCTGGCGTTTGATATTCCTTTAGTGAGGAAACGGTATCATATTTTTTTGTACACAGCACACACCTTTTACCAAAATTCAATTGTTGGAAATTGGGTGCATTTAATAACAAGGAAATATAGTAATAGCAGTTTCTGCCTCTGCTGGGGGGAAAGAAAAAATAATGCTGCAGCAATAAGTCTCTGTAGCTGCTGTCTGTGGTGTTCTCTTTTTCTCTCCCCATCCTTCCTCCCTTTCCTTCTGCCTGCTTGCAGAGGTTCCTGTTGTAGAAGGTGCTACTCAGTTACTCTTACAGTATGTTCAAAGACAGATTTTTTTTCTTTATTCTGCTTTTCAAAGACAAGGTGTATACCTTATTGAGGGGTGTGTTGTACGTTTAAAAATCGTATTTTTTTTCTCACTACATTAGAAGTCACCTGAGGTTTTAGCAGACACTTAAGTTGTGTGATTTTTATGTCCACAGTGACTTCGTTGATAGAAGGAATAAAACAAAAGTGGCTCTTAGCCCCATTGATGATGCTAGTTTATGATTCTGTGGACTTCAACAAAAGTAAACTGAGGTCACTTCATTTTTTCCCAACCAATTCTGTTATGATAGTTACTTCACTGATTTTTCTTCTTGCTGGTTGCAAATATTGAGTATCTCTGAGTTAACTGGCACAGCAATACATGGCAGAATTTCTGCCTAAATCTTTTCATTTATTTTGTGTTGTTGGTATAGTGTATGTCCTTATTTTCTTGGGGTTTTTTTACATATTTTTATATACTGATGTGCTTTCAGGAAAATGTTGTGGTGAAAACACTGAAAAGCCAAAAAAGTATGATTCTTATATTCAAATACTTTTGAGTCATTTCATATCTAATTTTTTAGTTTGTTTTTTAGTGTGTGGTATTGTGTTTCACTTTGTAAATAAGAGTTTAGGGGTTTGTTTTTTTTGGAAGCTTCAGAAATTATTTTGATATTTGAAAACATGTCTATAAAATGAATGTTCTACTTTTTAAATATAAATTTATTCCAAGTTTTGATTGGTTAAGATTTGCTAGAATATGCATGAACTGTGCTATTTCATTCACTATAAAATGATTTAAACATATCCTTATCTGTAACAGGGTGTAAGATTATACTGTCGTCTTCACAGCCTGTTTACTCCAGTAATAAGGTGAGGCCACATGTTAAGTATTTACTGACTCTCTTAGAAGAAATTCATATATGAAGAGTAGATACTATATATAACATTGGGCCAAATTCTACCTTTTCCTTAACTCCAGTTAAGGAGTTGATCTTGGGGCAGCCTCTAAGCATCTACATCTAAGGTACACAAAATTATTAAAAACAGCGTAGATAATGCTTGTATTGATTTGTGTGTAACATAGAGGGATTTGTTTTTCTGTAACAGAGAGATTTGTTTTTCTGTTTTTAAACAGGGATAAAGATTACCACCTAAGGACCTACAAATCTGTAGTCATGGCTAACAAACTGATAGACTGGCTGATTGCACAGGCAAGTGTATTTTTAGGTTGATCTACTTTTTTACATATTGAATTTGCATCCTTCCATAGAAAGTAGTGGTTTATTGAGTGAAGAAAATGGCAAATAGTTTGTCCAAAAATTCTGATTTTTTAAATTGAGTTTCTGTAAATATAATCCTATTAGTTCTGTAAAATGCAGAAATTGCCTGACAGTGGCCAAAGGCTGATGTTCCTATGTTGCAAACTGAAGTTTCAATTTTTGTGTGGTTTGCTTAATTCTTTCCTGAACAACATACAGCAGTGTTTGTAGTTCTTTTTTAAACAGGGTAGGAGCTATAGATTACCTACTAGGCAAAAGGAAGTAGGTTGTGGGAGGAGTTTACAATCAGGGAATTCCATTTTAGGCAAATATCTTATTTGTATTGAATGAGGACAGTAATTTTGTAGGCTGAGTGATGTACCAGTTTTTCTCTGAATTAGGTAGTTCTCAGCCAATGTGGTTCTGTGCTACTAATACATAGGGCTGCAAAATTTGCCAAGAGTAGTGGAGGTTCTTTGCGAATAGAATCTGACAGCAATTAAGTGAGAGCGCAGATTCAAAAATCCCTTCTGTACAAATTTTATCCCTTCAAAATAAATTATGGTACTTCTCATATGTATTGGGACAATACTAAATGTGAAAATGAACATGGCTTATAAATGTTACACATGTTTACAAATTATTTGTAGCATCATTTTACAAATTAAAACCAACATTGTTCTTTGATCAGGTTTAAATATAGATGTCAACAGAAATGGTGGAATAAGTAATGAAGGATCACAGACAATAAATTAGAATAAGTGTAGAGAATGAAAATTATTGGGAGAAAAGTTGATAACCAAAAAATATTAGAAAAGATTTAAGATATCTCATGAACTTTGGTTTAGGCTTATTTTCTGAAATATCTGTGTTACCTGAATATTTTTGACAATGCAATGTCACCATCAGGATTCAATATTTTCGAGCAGGGCTATCTAAATAGCAGCCTATGTGCCACAAGTTAAGTTGCAGTACCTGACTCCTGTCTAGCTGCATCTCTCCTGCATTGTTCTGAATGCAACAGTAGCTGGAGCTGCTGGGATCCCACTCCATCTTATACTTCCTGCCTCTGCCCCAAGGATAGGGTGGGGTAAAACAGGTCAGGATGGGGGCCTGAGAGTAAGCCCAAATCTGTGTGAGCATGTGGTACAGCAGTGGCACATGTGTGGTTGGGAAGAGCTCCTGTGTAGTACAGTAGGCCATGTATAATGCATGATGCATAACCCAGGGGGGCTGTGGCTCACCCTGGCCTGTATCCCATGTGCTTAGAAGTTGGACATCCCTGTTTTATAAAATTACATGCTTAATAGTAGGCATAATCATTGTTGTGATGATAGTAAACATGTTATTATGCAGGAGGCCAATTTACTTATACTTTTGTCCACAGTTTCCATTCCTTCAGTATTATGGATGTACAGTAGAATACCTTTTTCAGAGGTTTTTATTACATAGCTCTTATTATGATTTAACAGGGAGATTGCCGGACCAGGGAGGAAGCAATGCTCTTTGGTGTAGCTCTTTGTGACAATGGGTTTATGCATCATGGTAAGTACATTTTGTACAAGTTCTCACTCACATTTCATTAAATTCCTTGTGCATTGTAAGAAGAAAATAAAGGGACTCATTAAAGAGATTAGAAAAGCTAGATAGGCAAGTCAGTAAATGGTTCAGTTGTCTCTGAAAAAACATTTTAAATATTTCACAGAATATTTAACAGGATTCTTGTGTTACTTAGAGTTAATTAAGAATATACACTGTGTGTGTATGTGTGTGTGTATGTGCACGCGCATGTATGTGTGTGTTTGTTGTGGGGCCATTAGTCCTTGAAAGATTTATGGAGGAATTTGTTAGTAATCATTACTAAGAAATATTGGTGCTTTGAATACAATCTGATCTCTGCCTAGAAGCCCTGCCATTGTAAGTCAGCCAACATAAATGCAGTGGAGTTCAGATAAGGAGCAACGTGAAAAAACGATGAAAAGAAAATGGAAGGGGTCACGGGAAGAAATGATTCTTAAGTGTATGGACAGACAAAAGAGAAGAAAAATTAGTTTGCTAATATCTTTTATTGGGCTAACCATATAATTGGGAGATAGATTGGGTAATCTTTTGGGGAAGAGATATATATAGCCCCAGTAAACATTAGGTAGAATGATTTTTTTTAGTTTGATCTCTTACTTGAACAAAAATAAGGGGAAGTGCGTAGTAAACTTGTGGATTAAAGATAAATTATCAGCAGTAGTTGCACACCAAGTGATGAACAGTTAAATATTCCTAACAGTTTATATTCCTAATTTATGTAAAACAATAAGACAATTCCAGACAGAAGAGGGCTGTTATTATCTGAGGAGCATAGTTTGCAGAGGGAACAAGTAAATTGTATGAACCATAGAGAAGGCAGGGTAGAGTTACACCTTGCACATAGACTAAGTCAGCTACATAAGTATTTGTGAGCAACTGCTTACTTCATCAGATGGTATGAAGGGTATGAACCGTAAAACCATTGTCAGTATTGAGTCCATGATTTGTCGTGTCCAGTAATGTTTGTGTCTAGGCTTGTCTTCTCAAAAGATTGTGTTTGTTTCTCTTGAGGCAAGGACTGTGAAGTCGGAGATAGAATGGGAGAAATAAATTAAGGGGTAGCCTCATTGTCTTTTCAGCAACTTTTAAAAAATTTTTAAATATATGAATGCTATCAATCTGCTGTTGTAGTTAGTCCTTTGTCTCTTCCAATCCTTACTTTCTATGATTCTTTGCCTCTTATGTTTAAATAATTTGGGTTGCTCTAGAGTATAAATGCTCAAAAATGATTATTATTTTTTGGAAGACAAGGTTCCTTGGGTGAATTTAATATCTTTTATTAGACCAACCCAAATGTTTGGAGAATAGTTATTAAGCAAGCTTTCGGGTTCAAAAACCCTTCGTCAGGCTAAGGAAGCTGCTACTATTTTGGAAAGAACTTTTGTTCACAATTCACAGCTGAAAGATTGATTAATCTTTGTATTTGTGTATTTTACAGTATTAGAAAAAAGTGAATTTAAGGATGAACCACTGTTATTTCGTTTTTTTGCGGATGAAGAGATGGAAGGGTCAGATATGAAGCACAGGCTCATGAAACATGACTTAAAAGTTGTGGAAAATGTCATAGCCAAATCATTATTGGTAAGTTAGATTGAATAAAGATGTTCTTTGCCCAGTAATCGGTAGGATGCATATTTTTGCATATTTTTACTTTCATTTATTTTTAAAGCACATTTAAGATCATTTCAGTAAACACTGTGTTAAACTATTTTATTTTTCAGATTAAATCTAATGAAGGCAGCTATGGTTTTGGTTTAGAAGACAAAAACAAAGTGCCTATTATTAAAGTAGTAGAGAAAGGATCAAATGCTGAGGTATCAAATACTAATTACTCTGGTCTTTACTTTTACATTTTATGGATTTGTTCAAAAATGTATATTCACATTCTTATTGGTGGTATAATTTTTAAAACATCTATTAAGATAATAACATTCAGCTTCCTGCTTTGGGTATATTTTCAAGGAAAAATTTGGATTTTTTGTCATGTTTGTTTAAAACAGCTTTTATAAGCATTTGTAGCCCTATCACTTTATTTCCAGTTGTGATTTATGATTTTTGAAGTTATCCTATTAATATCTTATAAATGTTTTATTTTATATGATACCTTTACTCTTGAGTGCCAAGCATGACTGCAAAGAAAATGTGATGAAAATAAAGCAAATGTGGTACTCCACAGACAAATACTTGAATTATTTCATTTAAAAATGGGGTATATCAAGGTGTTTATTGTTTTTATTTGTAATGTAATCTGCGGAGTTTGAAAATCTGAGAAAGTAAATGAGAGGGTTTGTATTTATGTTGACATTGTTTCAGATGGAACCCACTGACATGAAAGGGAGTTCCTGTACATGCACAGATAGACAAATAACAGTATTTTAAGATAACAGTTGGAATTTTTATTTTACAGGAGAATCCTTGAAAAGCTGGATTTAACTTTTTTTTTTATTCTACAAAAGGTTAGGAATTAAAGATGCAGCAAATCAGTGGTATAGTACAACCACAGGATTATATCCAGCCAAAGTTCAGCTGTATTAACTTTCCATATCCCTATATTTTTCTACACCCTTGACAGACGTTACACACAGGACATGATTAACACCGTTAATTAAGTAGTGAGTTGGCCCCACATTCAATCAAATAATGGCATGATAAAATGAGGAATAAGCCATAGTGTTATAACAAAAAATATGTATACTTTAGGGCTACTTTATCTTAGGCCTTTAATTGAACATGTGGTTAGTGCCCAACCTGTGGAGCAGAGCCAGTCTTAGCTGGGGGTGCGGGCTTGATGTGGGCAAATGCCCAGGATGCTATGGAACACACACATACACACGCACGCACGCACTCACGCAGGTGCACGCATGCGCGCGCAGAGGCACTGCAAGTGGCAGGTAATGGTGCTGACCTGGGGCGTTACCTGGGGCCCCACATGATGTGGCACTGGTGTGAGCTGCCTGATTCCACACCTGCTCCTGCCTGGGTGGGGCAGCATATGTAGGGAGCTCTTGGCTAGGGCTGGAGGCCCATGGAGGGAAGCGGGGGATGGCTCTGGTCAAGGCTTGCCTGCCAGTTGTGGCCAGTTGTGTGTTGGGTCCTGGAGGAACTCCGGGGTAGCTGCAGGGCACTGAGAGGCTCCATGCCAGTACTTGCCAGCTGCTCAACACAGGCTCCTGCTTTCTTTGCTTTGGCTCCATGAGGCTGCAGCCAGTGATCCCTGCTGCAGGCAGATGCTTTGACAGCTTCCTGGCCCATCAGACAGAGCCCCTCTGAAGCAGGGCTGCAGTGTCAGTGACATAAGGGGATGGGGGAGTGCTAGATGGGAAGAGCACCGGAGGGTACCCAAATACAAGTTTGGTCAGGGTGCCATTTTTCTTAAGGCCTGTACATGGGAAATGGTCTCAATACGTTGTGATCAGTCCTCTGTCCCCAACTTTTCCATTCCTAATTACTAAGCTGGCACATTTCACCACCTCTGGCTGATCACAGCTCCTAGCCAGGGTGGTGCATGGTACTTTTGATTGTAATATCTGTCAGGGACTAATTGCCCAATAATTTAAAGCAGGGGTGGGCAAAATGACAGATCCAGCTGGTGGCCAGACTTCATTTTCCAGCAGCTCATGCTCATCTGGCTGGGCCCGGTTCCCATGGAGACCCCAGCGGCACCTGTGCTGTGATAGCATGAGGCCAGGGTTTCCATGGAGACTGGCCCCAGCAGCACTGGTAGGGCATGGAGCTGCTTCAGAGCTGGGCTAGGATCTTGCAGTGGTGAAAGCATGGTCCAGAGCCAGACTAGAGCCTCGATCTGCAGCCTGCATGCTCCGGGCAAGGATGTGCAGGCAGTAGGTCACAGCTCTGCCCCATCTCTCTGAAGTGGTGACAGCATGATCTGGAGCAGGGACAGAGCTGTGATCTGCCTGCATGTCCCTGCCTGGAGCATGCAGGCTTCAGATCATGGCTTTGCCCTTGCTCTGGACCATGCTGTCACTGCCACAAGATCCCAGCCTGGCTCTAGATCACCTCCTTGCCCTGCTGTGTGCCTTGCCAGCATGGATGATGCTGTGTGTTTGTGTGCATGGGGGTGGGAATAGCCATCCCAAAATTTCCCATAGCCACCCCTCCCAGTGGTATCACTGCTGCTGCTGCTGCCCACCTTGCACAAGTGGCGGCAGCTGAATCTGTCCTGCTTCTACCTGCAGCACAGCCTCCACCAGGAAGAGATTGGTGCTGCTGCTGCCTGCCAGCACTGCTAGGGGCAGTCTCCACAGAATCTCCAGCCCTGTGGTATCACAGCATGGCTGCTGCTGGGGTCTCCATGAAAACTGGCTCCAGGCACCTGGGCAACTGGGAAATGGAGTCTATTGCCAGTCAGATCCGTCCCCTGGGCTGGACTTTGCCCACCCCTGGTTTAAAGATTCTTTATGGTCCTGTATGTCATATTGTGGCAGGGCACTTGGTGTGCCTGCCACTTTAAGGCCCTGGAGCTGGCATCCCCCAGGTGCCTGACTAGGGCAGCCATTTTGGGAGCCATATAAACACAGGCAGTTTGGCTGCTAGAGGCCAGGCAGCAACATTGCCTGGCCTGAGCTGCTAGCAGAACACCGGAGGTATGGGGGAGCTGTAAGGGGACGGCAGGAGGCTCCTGGTCCTGGGCATGACCTGAAAGGGAGCCCCCAAGAAATGCCAGGCCAGTTACCATCCCGGTGGAAGGCAAGTCGGGGCACCTTAACCCCTTGCCCCCACTGCCGGGTGGGTTACCCCGTGTGTTTGGAGGGCCCAGGAAGGGGACCCAGAGATTATGTGAGGGGCTAGAGACCCAGCCTGACCATAGGAGTACCCTCGACTGGCCCAAGCTGGGGCCAGGACCCAGGAAGGGGTCAAAAGGGCCAGAGGGCCCACCGCGTGGGATGCCCAGAGCTGGAGGCCTGGGGTCCCGACTGGCCTGGAGGTGGGTCAGGGCAGGTTGCCATAGGTCCAGGGGTGACCATACCCGAGAGGGAAAGATGGATTTCAGAGGGGACAAAGTGGCCCGGATGATGGTGGAGAGGCCGCCCAATTGTGGGGACTATGGAGGGGTCCCAAGGGGATGATTTTAAGGCCCAGAGAGGGGTCTGGCAACTAGTGTAAGATCGAGATGCCATCTGTGAGGCTTGGACTGCGGTATGGGGTGGAAGGAGCCGCAGATATCACCCCCTGGCATCGGGGCACAAATGGGCAGCCTCCCACTTATGGAACATCAATTAGGATCCAATTAAGATCAAGTCGTGGCGGGCGAGAATAGGCGGGCGGTTGGCCCAAAGACAGGCGGGCGGGCCATGAAGAGCGGCCCCGAGGAGGCCCCCTGTCACACATATCTATGGCTCAAATGTGTGAAACACAAAACGTTTGAGGATTTTTTGTTTTTGTAAGGTTTACTTGCTGTTTAAAATGTTTAGCAAGTCCCTGTATTTTTAAATGAGATTTAGCTTCTTTAGAGAACAGCAGACTAGTAGATTAGATAATATAACAGTTTTTATTGGGCCAATTTCTGTTATCATGCTGTCTACATTATTAATAATGACTATTAACTTGTATTGCAGTAATGTCTGAAGGCTTCAGCCAAGGTCAGGGCCTTTTGTACTAAGTGTTTTTCAAACATGGTTTTCAATATGTTTTTTTGGCATCCTATGTCCAGGTTATGCCTGTTTTGTCAATTTCTTATTGATATAACATTGTATTACTGACTCTTCAGTACAACTGAGGAGAAATCATTATGTTGGTGGTCAAAAAAACCATTCTGATTGTTTTTCTTCTCTCACTTAGATGGCAGGCCTGGAAATAGGGAAAAAGATCTTTGCCATTAATGGTGACCTAGTTTTCCTGAGACCCTTCAATGAAGTGGATTACTTTTTGAAAGCATGTTTAAGCAGCAGACAGCCCCTCAGGGTTCTTGTGAGCACAAAACCACGCGAGTAAGTTGTGGTTCCTGTTTTGGGAATTTTAAAAATGGTGACTGAAGGGACTTTAAAGAGGCAAATGGCTTTATATTATTAAGCAGGAATGACTGAATTAAATTAATATTGTTGCCTTTAGCTAGGATGAGATGATTTCTTGCTGAAAGGTACTTTAAATTGTCTAAATGGCTCTTATAAAGTTACCTGACTATGCAAAATGTTCTTGTTTAATAAAGGTATTGATTTGTTATCAACACAGTAGATCCCTTTAGCTAGTCTTTGTTAAATCAATCTGCTTTCAATTTATCTCTATTACATTTATCAGACAACATCAGCTAAAGGAAAATAGAAATTTTGACTTTCAAATTGCTCTCATTTTAAATAATACAGAAACTACAAGTGTAAATGAACCTTTCCTCCATACATAGGCAGTTATCTAATATTTTGTTTATTAAACAGTTTCTTCTTTTTGGGAACCATATCCTGTCCAATTGTAGGCTAGACTTTACTTCAAAGCCTTTAGTTCTTTTCATTTAATCCACGGCTGTCCAACTGGCAGTTTGTGGCCCTCTGGCCACTGCTCCCCTCCTCTGTGCCTCACGTGCAGCATGCCCTTGCTCTGGACTATGCTGTCACTGCCACAAGATTCCAGCCTGACTCTGGAGCAGCTCCCTGCCCTGTTGTATGGCTGATGCAGCCAAGGTCTACAGGTTCCACCCTCCTTTTTTCCCAGGGCAACATGATTCAGCACAGTCTGCAGTGCCAGGGGAGTCATGACATGGTACAGCAGAGGGTGACTGCAGCCAAGGTAGTGGTTGGGGGGCTGTCTGCCTGCTTGCACAGTGCAGTGGTGGTGGTGGTGGATGGGGGCTGCTCCCCAATCCACACCTTGCAGTGGCGAGGGAGGAGTGACCAGCTGGGGGGTGCTGGGGGAGCTTGTAGTCAAGGACGTGAGGGGGGCTGTAGCCTCTGGTGGTCGATGTGCAGCCCCTGCTGATGTGGTCCTCAGCTGCTAAGAAGTTGGACAGCCCTGCTTTAGACTATGCCTAAGTCTTAAATCTATGAGTTCACTAGACATAGATAAAACACTGCTGATGGTCTTTGCTTAAACAACTGTAAGTTAAGGATTTCATAGATTTCTAGGGTCACATTCGACCTGGCAGATCATCGGGTTTGATCCCCTGCTTCAGGCAGGATAGAGCGCTGGATTTAAGTAACCCTAGCCAGATGCCTATCCAATCTCTTCTTGAACACCTCCAAGGTAGGGGACAGTACCACCTCCTTTGGAAGCCCATTTCATATTTTGGCAACCCTCACTGTAAAGGATATCTTCCTTATGTCCAATCTAAATCTATTCTCCTTCGGTTTGTGGCCATTATTTCTGTTAAACCCGAGGGGCACCCTGGTAAACAGAGTGCCCCCTATTCCATGTTGGCCCACTCTGATGAGTTTGTAGACAGCCACAAGATCACCTCTCAGCCTTCTCTTGCAGAGGCTGAAGAGATTCAGGTCCCTCAGTCTGTCTTCATAGGGTCTTACCTGCAGGCTCTCAACCATACGAGTAGCTCTCCTTTGGACTCTCTCAAGGTTATCCACATCCCTCTTGTAGTCCAGCGCCCAAAACTGGATGCACTACTCCATCTGTGGCCTCACCAATGCCGCATAGGGAATTATCACTTCCCCTCCCCATGATTACCTGCTTGTGATGCATCTGTTGATGCAAGAGAGTATGGTTAGCCTTACTTATTGCCTTATCACACTGGTGGCTCGTGTTCATTTTTGCATCAACCAGGACTCTGAGATCTCTTTCCACTGTGGTGCTCAGAATGGTACTTCCCAGTCTATAGGTGTGTTGGAGATTCTTTCTCCCCAGGTGCAGCACCTTGCATTTATCCTTGCCCCAGCCTGTCCAAATCTGCCTGAATTCACTCCTTGTCCTGCAGGATGTTACACTAATTTAACAGAGAGGGGAGAATCAGAATCAAAATGACAGAAAGGGCTAAAGTGCAATATATACCAGGGTTTCCCAACCTTTTCCAGCCCAAGGCACACTGACATTAATAAAAATTTCCCATGGTACACCTACTAAGGCATTCCCCATCCTCATACTTATTGTAGCTCATTGCCATGGCAGGATTCCATGGCACACTTTTATGCCACAACACACTGGTTGGGAAACACTGATATTCTTATTTTACACATGCATGTAGTATATGCAAAACCCCATCCTACAAACTCATGCATACTCTACCCGGAGTATGGGCCCAGGTTAGAAGGAGAAAGCAGATTTATTATTCTCATCACTACTCTGAGGGCAGGTGATCCATGAGGGGCTCATTGCAACAAAAGTGTTATAGCATATAAAATTCACTTACTATGTGAGGGAAGCAAGGAAAAATGGTGTCCAACCAGGTTGGCTCTTTAGACTTTTTTTCTTGGTAGTGATGAATTTTGCGTACTGTCCTTTGTTCAGAAATGTGTTTGAAGTCACAAATTAATTCCGTATATTTATCATCTATATATTTATTTATGAGTTTTCACTAACCTTTTGCTGTTTGTTTTAGAAATACAGTTATTGCTTCCCTCCCCTCTCACAGTCTGCAAAGTAGAGAGATCTGTATGAACAACCAAATGTACAGTGCTGTATATAATAAGCTAATGAAAGTAGTGAACAGACTTTTCATTAGATTTTTCTTCTAGCATTTAAAGGGCCACTCTGAGGCCAGCCTCTTGCACTCAAACCTACTTACCTCTATTATGAGACAACCTTTTAAAATTAACAAGTATTAGGACTATGTAAAAGTGTTATTTAGTGTATGCGTATATCACCAACCTACCATAGGGTAAAATGGCACGAGGCTTTACCATACAACAACTAAAATGTGCCTGTTTGCACAAACTTACCCAATAGTAAGTGAAAGATAACCTTGGTTAACTTACTCTTCTTTCACTGAGGAGGCTTAGCTTTGCTTCTTCTGCTTGGAGTATTTGGACAGTTATAAGGCCGACACATGGTAAAGCCCAGCCCTATTTTACCCTATGGTAAATTGTTTGTATTTTTTTTGCAAAAAGTTTTGGCATACATTATGAGTGATCTTGTGGGTTGAATTACAACATTTAGTAAAGCAGTGATATGTAAGAATATTCCAGATTCTGATTCAGGAAAAATCTCACACTGAAGTCATTTGGAAATATTCATAAGATTAAAAAAAGCTGATTCATTTCCATATTGGTAAAATTAGAAAACTAGCATTTTCAGACTAGTTGGTTCAGTTTTTAGAAGAGCACATGGGCTACAAGGGTTTGGATTCAGCCTTTCCCTAGGATATCCCTACATAACCAAGGGTATGTTCATCTTTTTTGTTTATGTGCAAGAAGTGGCACAGTGATACTGGATATTATTGAAAATTTATGGATGAATAAAACTTTTGCATAATGTTGAATGAATGTCTTTTAAAACAGCATTTATCTCTTCTGAATCTCAGCATTTTTCTTTTATTATTCTCAATACTCTACTTCCTAAAATCTAACATGTTGTGCTATGCACTGCATTAATATGGAGCAATAGATAATTCTGACCAGAAGAACTTATAATTTAGTAGAGCTAGAAGAACATTGCCATGAAACTTTTTTTCACTGACGTCTGTTTATTTATCTTGATGACATGTGAACCTAACTAGTTTTCAGTGAAATTCCAGCAGAATCATGGCTCCTTGGCAGTCTGCACCCCTGGGGCTTTCAAAGCCTGTGACTAGGGTACTTGCCAGAGTAGCTTCCTAGGAATTAGGTAACCCAGGACTTTGGTGCTTCTGGCTCACAGTGCTAGCAGACATTGATTTAATGGCAAATGGGATCTTATCCCTGATTACAACCATTGTACATCCTGCCATGTCACACATGCATAGCAGGATATGTGATTGCTAGGATCGGGACATGAATTCCAACCACACAACAACTGGCACAAGGAGACTGGTATGGGGGACTGGTCCCTGTGGCGGGCCAGTAGGGGGCGCTCCTGTTTTGAGCTGCCCACCTCCCTGCACCCGACCATCTTCCAGGCTCCGAGTGCCTCCCTTGGGGTGCCTTGCGTCCGGCCGACCCCTTCCCTAGAGCACACCCGCTAGCCTGGGGTTTCCGCTGCTACCATCCAAAGCTCTGGACTCACTTCTGGCCCTGTGCACCTTGGAAAACACAGGCCTGTTCGTCCACTGGGTCCTAGACCCAATACCAGCACTTGGGCTACTCTCTCCAAGTCAGGGGCTTATCAGGAAAGCATCCCTTAGTCCGCAGACCTAAGGGG
>JAGPOW010000261.1:57316703-57334986 GCA_030014935.1 Caiman crocodilus | reverse complement strand
GCACCCTTGGTCACCTGAGCTGAGCGCGGGTCCAGGGCCGGGTCGCTTCCCTCCCCAGGTGACTACAGTATCCCCACCCAGGCCCAGGCCTCTGTCATGTAGACAAGGATGAGATCCCTGCCCTGAGTGATTCACCAGCAGCCTCTCAGGCTGGCACAGAGAGGGGTTTCTGGAGAGGGGCACCCATGGTGGCATTTCTGCCACAGTCCCCTACATGATGCTTCACCCTCTCAAATTGCTGATGTCTTTAGAGCCCCGTATAACAATCCCATGTGTGCTGAAAAGGGGAAAGTGTGCACTACAGCCCTACATAGGGTTGTCTCTGACACAGATTTGCAAGTTCTAGCTGAGGGTGTTTGATTAACATCCCTGCTCAGCATCTAAACCCATGTGCAGGACAGTCCAACAAGTTTTAACCTGTCATGCACTTAATTAAGGCACCATACAAATGAGTCACAGACGTGCTTCACATTAGTTTTGGAATATCTTTGTAGTTTGTTTGCCATTTGATAGCACAATGACTTGGATGAATGTGTGTTGTGTTATCACACATTTAACTTGATTGACTTTTCTCTGTACATCTTAGTCTCATGAAGATTCAGACTATAATTTAGTCTCAGTCTCATCGTGGCCTTATCTCTGAGCCAAGTTTTGAGATCCTTATGAAATAAGAGCTGCAGGATCATTCCTCTTTTTCTATCCTATTTTCCCCCTTATTCTTATCCTTTTTTTTTGGTGATTCCTGTAATTCATAGACTTATTGGAACTTTTTAAAATAAAACGTTTTAAATTGAAATGTACTAAAATTAAATTAATTTGTCTGATCTTTTTCAGGGTATGTTATAGGAGCTTTAAAGGACAACATTTAGTCTGATGTTCTTTGGAATGTATTTCTTGAGTTTTGCTAGCACCTCAATACAAGTAAACAGAAAGAAATGAAAAAAGTACTATCTAACAGGCAGGCCCTTTCAAAGTATCTCATGCTAGAAAGAGATGAACCCCAAACCATTAGTTATTCTTAAAAAAGGTGGTTCTCAATTTTCATGTTTGTCACTCTTGATTGAAAAATGAAGCATTGCTTTCCTATGAGTACTGTGAAAGTAAATTAATAGTAAATGTTGAACGATCATATAGCATGGTGATAAGCATTATGTCATGGTATAAATAACTGGTGGTAATTAAGAGTCTCTCTTTTTAGTCCTTTTCAGTTTTCAAAAGAATGAAAAATATCTGGCTTGTGGATGAGGGAGTTGAGATTGATTACAATAGGTGCATTAATGATAAGATTCTTCCATAATCTCCATTTGATATTTCATCTGGAGTTCTTGTATTGTATTAGGACAGTGAAGATTCCTGACTCTGCAGATGGGTTGGGATTTCAAATCAGAGGCTTTGGTCCATCAGTTGTCCATGCTGTTGGAAGAGGTAAGTCCCAGGTTCTGTCTAAGATAATAGGAAGCATCTCCATACTGTCTTAAAGTCCTGGTGAGATAATGTACAGGATCATTCCTATTGATGCAAACAGCATCAAATAGAACTTCTGAATAGAATAGAATTTTTTATTTTTTTTAAACTCCTTTGAAGCATTTTGTTTGTGGAAATTATGTTTGTTCTGAAAGTAACCCATATATAGGTTTTAAAAACAATGTCATTTACAGATTATGGAATAATTAGTAGAGGACATAAATGGACTTATTGAATAGAGGTCAGGAGTAACTTTCTGATGGTTACTTTGTTCATTTTAGAATCTATGTGTATGCTTTTGACATATGCTCTTGTGCAGCTTTGGACTCCAGTGATTTAGACTAGATTTTAAGAACTACAGATGTTTGCTCTAAATCTTGTTTTATGTCCTTTCTGTGATATGGCTGTCAGAAACTTGCCATTTTCTTTAATCTAACGTAGCCTGGATGGCTGGTCTGATACTAATGAAAAACAGAAGTATTCTGTATATCTGTTGTGTGATATTACATTTGGAACCAACAGTTTGTATGATCAGTGTTTTCAGGGACTTGAGCATGTTGGAATAAGATCATGCTTAGATACCTATGTCCAATTATGGGCCTAATAGGAGGACTAGAATCCAGCCTGTAGTCTTCATTGGCACCTTCTTCATGATTACTACAGAAGGGAAAAGAACTGACTGTACATGGAGTTTCACTTAACTTGAGTCCCAATTATCAGTCCTTCCAGAACACATTTGAGGTATATTGCAGGGAATTGTAGATTGTAGAGCTGTGCAAAATGGCCATGTCTCATTTCAATTTCAGATTTGACCATTTTGGAGGATAGTGATTTGTTTTGGTGTTTCGGATCACTGCTCCATTTCAATTCAGCCAAATATGTTCCAGAATTTTAATGCCGTTTTGGATTGCCTGGAGAGAGGCAGGCACAGCCAGGTGGCTGCAGGTTTTCCCACAGCTCCTCTGGCTGTGCCTGCCTCTCTCCAGGTTGGGGGAGCAGTGGGAGAAGCCCCTATGACTGCCCTGCCTGATCCCATCCACAGCACAGCTGGCCCCAGCCTAGTCCCGATTATATTTTTTTTATATATATCTATATCTATATATATATAGATATAGATATATATAAACAAACAAAAAAGAAAAAGCCCCGCACTTACTGGCTCTGGTAGCAGCAATCAGGGCTTCTGAGGACTCATGGCAGAGACCCCCTGCACAGTGTGGGGCAGTGGGAGGCAGCGGGGATCACCCATACTGTGTGGCACCCTCATGGCAATGGGTCCAGAGTGGCTGCCTCATGGCATGGGTCCAGAGTGGCTTGGCAGAACACCGTGCACTGTCTGGGAGCTGGAGCAGCTCCAGCAGTCACCTCAAGCCCAGCACCGCTCAGTCCCAATAGTACCAGCTCCCAGACAGCACATGGCACCCTGCTGAGCCACACTGCACCCGTGCCATGGGGCAGCTGCCACATAGGTACTTGGGAGGGGATCCCTGGTGCCCCTCACTGCCCCATGCTCTGCAGGGGGCTTTGCCATGAGCCCTCAGAGGCTCTGATCTCCACTGCCAGATCTGGTGAGTGCAGGACTTTTTTTTAAAGTGTTGGGATGCTGGGGCCAGGCTGGGCAGGGGGGCTATGCCACATGAGCCAAGAGCCCCCACAGCACCAGATACAGCTGGTGAGAGTGGCTTTTTTTTTTTTGAGGCTAGGCCTGGTCAGCCACCATGGGGAATTCTCCCATGTCTTCCCTGGCTGTGCTTGGCATAGGCTGCATCGAGAAGACTTGAATGCTGGTGCTGGCCCCAGCTGACAGCAGCAGCAGCATGCTGTCATCCTGCACACACATCCAGAGACCTGTGTCCCTCAGGAGGGCTGTGGGGCTCTTCCAGACTCCTCCTGGGGGGTGTGGGCCCCCAGATCTTCATGTGAGATGACAGCAGGCTGCCATCCCCCACCCCAGAGCACTGGGATTGGAAGAGACCTCAGGAACTCTTAGTTTCCCTGCAAGCCTGGCTCCAAAACATCTGAAACATTTTTTAAATCTTTCAGATGGTTTAATTTCATTTTGGAGATGTTTCAGAGCTTTCCGTTTCATTTCAGAGGTTTTTTGGTGCCCAAAACACCCATTCTGAAATGAAACAGCTGCCAAAATTTCACAGAGCTCTAGTAAATTTTCTCCACCTATGCTTTTTCTGTTCATCAGAATGAGGACTTTTCTAAGGTTGTCATTCTAAAGAGAAAAAAAATCATTGGACCATATACTTTATTTATAAACAGTGTTTGTATCTTTGTTCACAATGAGTAAAGTTAATAAAAGTTCGTATTCCATCATTTTTAATGTTGGAAGCAGGGTGTATGCCATTCCATTACAAATGAAACTGAAAGGAGGTTAAAATAAGAACTGAACACACAGACATGCCTTTGGATATGGATTTTGCACATGTTGTTTGATTGGAACTTTTTGGTTGACTTTAATACTTTCTTTGAATTATGAGGCCAGTTATCAGAGCTTCTGTTTTTGGTAGCGATAGAGATGACTTCAATAGCCAAAAAGCAAAGGCTTAGGAAACTGAATAGAATTGAGAATATAATAATTATCTATATTTAATTATTGTCAAGTTACAGAATTTTTTATCTTTTTTTACTGAAAATTGAAATACATATTTTCCTAGATTTTCAGAGATGTCTGTTTGAATTTTTTTTACTAAAATAATCTATAAAGTTTATACAGAAAATTCCCCACATGATTTAGCATAGAACTGTGACATTTCTTGGACTCCCACTGACTGGCTTTACTAGCCAAGGCCAATGGACCCATGTAAGCAGCAAAACTACCAGGTCCTCATGCAAAATGAGCTTATTGCCGGTTAATTTAAAAGAGGATCCTTTAGCATGTGATTTGGCAACTTTCACAATTTTTTTTTTAAGGAACTGTGGCAGCGGCAGCTGGTCTCCACCCTGGACAGTGCATAATCAAAGTGAATGGAATTAATGTCAGCAAAGAGAGTCATGCAAGCGTTATTGCCCATGTTACAGCCTGTAGGAAATACAGACGTCCAATGCAGGTACAGTTTACTGCTTATGCTCTGATTTGTCCCCTTTGTATTTTTTCGTGTTTTGTTCTATATGGTACCCGATCTATCCAGTGTGTGTTCAAGAACCAAAGGGGAGACAGGGTTATTGAACATCCAAATCTGATGATTGTTTAACATGTATTGCTACTATTTAAGTTCTGTTTAATTTCTGCGTCAAAAAGTGAAGCATTTAACTAAATATTTTTTTCATGTTGTCTTCTTAAAGGATTATTTCTAGCAGTGTTCCATCCAGAAAATACTAGGAGGTACAGTCTCATTTTGATGGAGATTCATTTACATAGCTTGCTTCCTGCTCACCAGCAAGTGAATATAACGTGGTCTGCTAATTTGTTTTCCAAATTTTAGTGTCACTTTAGTACAGAGAGAGCAATACACATGCACAGTTATACATACATGCAAAAATATACATATTTTATATGTATCTTGCTTATAAATGTCTGTCTGTACTCCCTTTACTCTGCATTGCTAGGAAATTGATTATTTCAAAGATTCAGATTTTCTTTTTCTTTATATTAACAAAATGTAGTTTTGTTTTTTAGTTTAGAAAGAAAATCAAATGTTCTAAAACTTATAGTAAATGTTATTTTAAAAAGGTGGATTCAGCAATGTAATTTTTCTAAGTTCTAGGAAATTCTTCATAAGCCATAAGTTAGTATAATTAATTAACTTCACAATGTATCTAATTTCATGCTAATTGAGAAAAAAAATCCATTTAAAGTGGAATGGGAAACCTTCCCTCAGACCAGCTGAACAGATATGCGATAACCAGTGGAAATACAGGTTTGTTTCAAATGTGAGATGCAGATGATAGCAGATAAATGAAAATGCTTCCTGTGGATCTCTTTATGCTCCAGTATAGAATTGAAACAATTATATACCATATCCAGTATAGAATTGATATTGATATTGATAAGATTGATCACAAAAGATTTCAAAATGGAGTTGAGTTCTTGTCAGAAGGGGGCACTTTTATTACTTTTAGATACCATTGTATAGTTTCTTTTATCTTTAACTGCCTAAATTAAAGACATTTACAATACTGGTGAAGGCTGTCTGAATTCAGGGTAGGGAGTAATTGGGAATCGTGGTCCATGAACAAAATAAAGGTGTCCTTTGAACCCACAGTAGACTCCTCAAGGTATGAGTAGAGGTCTGATTGAATGGTACAGACTAGGATCTGAGGAATATAAACCTATAAAACAATCCCACAGACAAATCAGTAGCATCTCACTAAGCAAACTGGGATTAAAAATTATTTCTTTTGGATTGTTTCTTTTGGATTATGCAAATAACTGCTAGCTGGTATTTCTGGAAGACTTTCCAAAATCTGGATACAAAATATTAGGTACTTTTAATATGGTATGAATTGGTTTGAGTAAAAGGTAAAGCATATTTGAATATGAGTTTTTATCTAGAAAGGCAAAATATATCTTAATCATTAAAGATATTAGCCCATTAATTGGTGGATGATTAGAAAGGTAATACTTATATGTGTTACATAATTAGGCTGTACTTTGATAAACATTTCATATGGCAAACACGATAATCAGCTCAACACTTGATACTCTTTCTTAACTTACAGTTCATCCCCCTCGCTGCTCTTTAGAGGCTTCAGTTTCAGTTCAGCTATATTGCATTTTTATTTTTGTCCTTTATTCTGCTGCACTTACCAGAAAATAAGAGGTTAAGTGTGTCTAATTTTATGTGGATGCTCTGTGGGAGAAGGGAATCTTGCCTATTCCTTGTTTAACAAAATGTTTGTTTCACTGTATTTGCTTCAGATATTCTGTACAGGTCTTTTTGATGAGGCATAACACAAAGGGTAGCTGTACTATAATATAGTCAGAAACAAATTAACTGATAAACTCTCTGGGATCAGTAGAATACATTTTCCTACAACTGTTTTAGATAAAAATCGATCTCGCTACTCTGTCCAACATCTTGTTGTTCTTCAAACTGAAACACAGAAAACAATATAATTAACAAACGTTTCTAATAGCTAGGGTATTAAAATTTCTCCTATTTGAAAGAAGCGAAATGGAGCAGTTTTTATTACACATGAATTTATTTATTTTTAGCAAGATTCCATACAATGGGTATATAACAGTATTGAGAGTGCACACGAAGATCTTCAGAAAACAAACTCCAAGCCCTCTGGAGGTGATGGACGAGATGTCTTTGACTGCAAAGTGGAAGGTCTGAACTTTATTTTTAGCATGCCCTTCTTTTTACTATCTCCTTTTTATTAGGAAGGAAAATAGAATTTTTTCTTTCCCCAGAGAACTATGAAACAGACCATGAAGTTTGTTTTATGTAAGGATTTATTGGCAATTCCTGATCTGACAAAGAGAAAATATTAAAATACCATCTTCCTTGAAATAGTTGAAATTCTCATATTCAACCTGATATTTTGGGAGAATGTCACTTTCATGAAAAACTCTAGTTTAAATTCACTAATGATGATAACATAATCTGAAGTCAACTAAGATGAATAACATGCTGTTTTGGGCCCCTAAATGTAAATCAAATATCAAGGTACTTTTCAAGTAAATAAAGCTTAACAAACTTTTTACAAACAGTGTGTTATAATATAGATACTACTACAGTTTGTGTCTATAATATACTGTAGTTTGTGTCTATAGATACTACTCCTCACACTTAATCTAATTCAGTCTTTAGTCATCCACAGCGTATTTTCCTAAACTGATTCAGCTTGTAGACAGGACTTTTTTATGTGCCTTTTAATAATAGTTATCCAAAGATTCCTATTTCCAAAGATTTAGCCTACTGCTGTTCTTTTATTTTGATTTAGGTCTGAGAGAGCCAAAATAAAATGAATTAATTTAATTTTTTTTATTCCAGAGGTAATTGATAAATTCAACACTATGGCAATAATTGATGGGAGGAAAGATCATGTTAGTTTGACTGTTGATAATGTTCACCTGGAATATGGAGTGGTTTATGAGTATGACAGTACTGCTGGAATGAAATGCCATGTGTTGGAGAAAATGGTTGAACCGAAAGGCTTTTTCAGCTTGACAGCCAAGGTATGGCAGCATATGTAGAAAAAGGTTATAATTTTTATTTCTATTAATTTTTATTATGCTTAATACCACTAAAGCAGCATCTGTTCTATATGGATTAGTAGGATTATGTGTGTTTAATTTCATGTCTAATAATTGCCAGTCACTTTTGTCCTTCTGACATTTTGAATCATGACTGTACTCAAGAAGCAAAATAAATTTAAGATGTAGTCATAAACCGAACCTCTAAACCTCAACAAATGTAAAGAAAAGAAAATCCCCAGCCCTCTTTTTATTATCAAATAAAACTTCAAAGAAGTTCATAGTCATATTGTCATGTCAACATTTTTGAAGGTTGAGGGAAGAACTCAAAAGCATATAAAAGGCAATGAGGCTACTTGCAGATATTAAAAAAAACCTCCAAAACCCTGGCACTTTAAACTTGGTGCATTCCTGCACTGACCCCACACATGCCCAGAAGAGGCAGTACCTTAGTTGAACCCAACTCACCCAATGCCTGTATAGATCCACTTTAGTGGGGCTTTTTTGGCACTTTTATCTAGTACTGGGTTGAATCAGCTTTAGCTAACAGTGCCAAAAAGCTCCACTGAAGTGTCCAATCTATACCGATACTGCAGGTCCAATTTTGAAGTAGCCCTTCACTTAGATTCCAAGATTGCATAGAGACTTTTCAGAATTGCAATTCCTGTGCATGTAATAAGGGCTGATATATTTTTAATGTTAAGAATCCTACTCTAGACACAGAAAAATACATCTTCAAAAACATAAGTGCCTGAAATTTTACAGGCCACTTGAGATTTTTTTTTCTCCTAGATACTGTCAAATTGAAAATGTGCAACTTTTAATGAATAATATGCAGAAGATAACTAAATTAAAGTAGTTGTATTTTACAATTAATAATTAATTAATAATTCATTTAGGAATACCTTTTAAAAATTATATTTTATCTCTTGGTAAACAAGGTTCTTTGGATGAACCTGATGTCTTTTACTACACCAACTTAAGTAGTTGGAAAAAAATTTTAAGCAAGCATTTGGGTTCAAAACCCCTTTGTCAGGCTGAGGAAGTTACAGCAGTTGATGTGTGCTCTTCTTGGATGGAATGCAAAGTAAAGAAGCCAGAGGCTGGGCTGGTATGCATACAAGATAGGCAGTCAGTGAAGATGTAGATTTAGGAGTCAATGTGTGAGAAACAGGCTGGGTTGGGGGAGAAAGAGTGGGGATGAATAGTGGAGAGATACCTGGGGAGTCAGATGTCAGGTAGGTTATAATGTGTCATAAATCCAATGTCTATATTTAGTCCGTGATTTTTAGTATCCAAAAGGTTGATGAAGTGGAGTTCATAGGCTAGTCTCTGGGAAGTGTTTTGTAAGTTTCCTTTGAGCATTAGAACTGAGAGATTGGAGAGTGAGTGGTTTTCTTGTGAGAAATGTGCCCCCACAGGTCACTTAGCATTCCATCCTTGATAGCTGTCTGGTATGCATTTATTCTGGTGTGGAGTTGTTGTTTGTCTCTCCTATGTATTTTCCATCAGGGCACTTGGTGCATTGGAGTTTCATAGACATTAGGGCTGGAAGGGACCTCTGAAGATGATTGAGTCCAGCCCTCTGCCGCAGGGGCAAGAAGTCAGCAGGGATCATAGGATCCCAGCAAAATAAACATCCAAATTTCTCTTGAAGGTGTTCAAAGTGGGTGCTTGAAATACCTCCAGTGGCAAGCCATTCCAGATTTTGGGGGCTTGGACGGTAAATAAGTTCTTCCTTATGTCCAGCCTGAAATGTTCATAAAGGAGTTTGTGACCATTTGACCTTGTCGTCCCCTGGGGCACTCTGGTAAACAGACATTCCCCTAGATCCTGGTGAACACCTCTGATAAACTTATAGGTGACCACCAGTTCACCCCTGAGCCGGCGCTTTTTCAGGCTGAAGAGTCCCATGGCTCTCAGCCTGTCTTCATAAGGCCTGTTCTCATGCCCTCTGATCATGCGGATGATGATCAGAGCTCTCCTTTGCACTCTCTCAAGCTTTTCCACATCCTTTTTGAATTGTGGAACCCAAAACTGGATGAAGTACTCCAGTTGTAGCCTCACCAGGGCCATGTACAACAGGAGAATGATGTCCTGGGATTTGCTTGAGAAACATCTATGGATGCAAGATAGTGTTTTGCTCACTTTACTAGCCACAGCATCAAATTGAAGGCTTGTGTTCATTTTGTGGTCAATCATGACCCCCGAATGCTTTTTGTCTGTAGTGGTAGCCAACGTAGCACTGCTGAGCCCTCTGGGTTTTTCTTCCCCAGGTGGAAAACCTTGCATTTTTCGGTGTTAAACACCATCAGGTTCTCATCTGCCCATTTTCTGAGCCTGTCAAGGTTAGCCTGGGTCGCCCTCCTGCCCTCAGATTCTCTGGGTTTGACCACGGAACCAATTTCCCAGTCAGCGGATTGTGGTGAAGCCAGCGGATTGGATGAGATATGTTTCATTTCTGGAGATGCAGCTGTAAGATCCAGGAATGCTGATGGCTCTCTTGTGAGGTGTAGTAATTGTGGGGGTGGTGGAGATGTGTTGGCAGGTTTTGCATTTCTTGTCATGGCATGGTCTGGATCCTTTTGGTGTGTCCTGGGCCTGAGGAATTTTGCCTTCTGGTGATGAGGTTAGTGAGGTTTGGTGCTTGTTTGAAGGCTAGGATGGGTGGCTCTGGGAAGATCTCTTTAAGAATAAGGTCTTTTTCTAGTATGGGTTGCAATTGTTTGAGGATTTTCCGTATGGATTCAAGGGAGGGGGAGATATGTCATAAGAAATTTTATCTCTTGTGCATTTGTTCGTGAGGTGGAATAGAAAGTAAATCATCCAAATGTATGACTTTATAGAGTGAATTTAATGTCTCTAGGATTTTCTGTTCATCGAGTAAGCCATTGAACTAAAACAAGGGTTAATACTTGTTTTAATGATCTAGCAGGTTGAAATGTCTGCAGTTCTAGTATTTATTAAGTTTTTTTTCTTCATTTTTTTCCTTTTTTTTGGCAGTGCAGGGCTAAGTTTTCTATTGCCATACCGTTTTTTTTTTTATTTCATCTGGTTAATTAAAAATAATTCCAGAACATTGACCTTTGGCTTTAGTGATAGAAGGATGAAGTTTACGCATTTCCCATAGGCCATACTAAATCTGTGGAGCATTAAGTGGAGTTTAAGTTAGAACACATTGTGAGCAGGGTTAATACCATTTCTTGCCTTTACAGTTCTAACTTGTCACTAGAGCGTTGGTGAGTAGGGACCTGGCTAAGATCCAGAACACCTGGGCTCTTTTCCTGCTCTGGATGGGTGGAGGAACCTGGGAGTGATGCATCCTGGGATGCTGGAGGACTGCAGATTTTATCTCCATGTTTTATCTCCATGGAGCAGAATGAAGCTAGGTACAATAGTCCAGAGTTAACCCTTGTCTAAAATGGCATAACTTTGAGACAATCCGGAGGCACTTAGCATGAGTTAATAAACTTTAATGTTTTGATGCTCATGTTTGAAGGGTCCCTAGTATGATTTAAGTGTAACCTGTAACTTCACTCGAAGTTCCTTGTATTATGATTTCAACAAGCCTTATAATTCAAGCTAAGCTACATCAGGCCAGTTTCCTAAGTAGCTGGAGATCTTTCACTATTGCAGAAAATAGTGCTCATTTATTGTTCTGTGTTCATCTTTCCTTTGAATCTATACTATCTACTGCCTCTTGATTATCAAGGTGCAGGATGATGCTGGAGAAACTGGACTTAATTTTCTATTCCTGTGCACCTTAGTTAATCATGGCAAAGTAGATATAGAATGTTACTCAATTTAGGCAGACTTTGTACTAGTGTACAAAGCCACAGAGGGTTTTAAATCAATAGTCAATAAAGCCCCCACTGTCTTTAAGATGACAATTAAAATAGAGATTGTGATTGTTAAGTATTTTGGCATTTGACCAAATTCTAACATGAAATTTCAGAAGCTGAGTTTAGTTCTAACAATCTAAAATCCTTTGGTAACTTCAAATTGATGTTATGCTTTTTTCTTCATTTTTCTCTTTTAAATTATTGAATATTATTGTTTCTTCATGGTGTTAAATACCTACCCTATTCCAGGTGCCACAGGGGCCAAGCCCTGTTACTGAAGGTAAAGCTAGGCAGTAGAGTTAGAAACCTGCAGAGCCCCAGGTGATAAGCAGTTGGCAGCTAATTAGGTAATGATCTGCTGAGATAGCTCCTGGCTCCTAAGCCAAGGACATATAAGCCCTGCACCAGAGGCAGAGGGGCAGTCTGATGGGGGTAGAGCTGGAGACAGGAGTTCATTACTTGGAGCAGAGAGAAGCAGCATGGGGAACTACAGACTGACTTTGGTTGTGCTTGCTGAAGGAGCTCCTTGTGCTAAGTGAGGAAGCAATATAGAATCATAGAAAGTTAGCATTGGAAGGGGTCTCACGAGATCTTCTAGTTCAATTCCCTGCTCAAAGCAGGACCATCCCCAACTAGATCATCCCAGCCAAAGCTTTATCTAGCCAGGTTTTGAAAACCTCCAAGGATGCAGTTTCTACTACCTCTCGCTAACCTGTTCTAGTGTTTTACTACCCTCCCGGTGAGAATTTTTCCTAATATCTAACCTTAACTTCCCTTGCTTGCTCCTTGTTCTGTTATGTGCCACCACTGAGAACAGTCTCTCTTCTTTAGACTAAATAAGTCAAGTTCCCTCATCCTCTCTTCATAAGTAATGTTCCCTAGCCTTCTTACCATTTTTATTGCCTTCTGCTGGAATATTCCCAATTTGTCCACATTCTTTCTGTGGTGGTGGGCCCAAAACCAGGGCTGCCCACAATTTTTTGGGGCCTCCTGCAAGGCATAGATTTGGGGACCCCTGATACAAAGAAGGCATTGGTGGCATGGGGTGGGGGTGGTGAGTGCAGAAGCAGATTAAGATGTACTAGAGCCCTGGGCAAGCCCTAAATTGGAGGCCCTCTCCCCCCATGGGAGCTGGGTTTCATGGGAGTGGTGGTAGGAGGGGACCCTTCCCCTCCTACGCTTGCAGGGAAGGCTGGGGGGACTCTGCCAGGCTGGGGAGCACATGCCTGCCACCTCTCCCTGCCTCCACTACAGCCAAATGTACACATACACATGGCAGACAAGGTTCTTTGAGTACATCTGATATTTTTTATTTGACTAAATAGTTGGAAACATTTTGCTAGCAAGCTTTCAGGTTTAAAAGCCCTTGGTCAGGCTGAGGAAGCATTTGCAGTTGGTGTGTGCTCTTCCTGGATGGAGTGAATAGTAAAGAAGCCAGAGACTGGTCTGCATGCAAGCCAGTCAATTTAAATGTAAATTGAGGCATCAGTGGGTGAGAGGATCAGTGGGTGAGAGTCAGTAAGTTTCATGGAATCAATCCTTAAACCATTTGTTACCAGAAGAGTGAGTTTTGTCCAAGACACTACAAACTTTCCATGAAAACTTAAAAACATAGACCAGCTTCCCAGCAACCATGGAATTTACCAGTGTATATGCCAACATCCCACATCCAAGCCTACCTTTATATACCTACCAGAGCAAGATGACATCTCTGAGTACAGACCCAAAGATATTACTGAAATTATATACTTCATCCTCACACACAACAATTTTACTTTTAATCAACACTTCCTCCAGACTATCGGCACAGCTATGGGCACCAAAATGGCCCCACAGTATGCCAACCTTTTTATGAGCCACCTGGAAGAAGACTTCCTCGGGAACTGCACCATTAAACCCTTGCTATACTTAAGCTATATCAATGACATCTTCATCATTTGGACTGAAAACCTACAATCTCTGATTGAGTTCCATCAGAAATTCAGCAATCATCATCCCTCCTTCTGACTGTGTCTTGAGTACTCCAGCACCCGCATCTTTTTAGACATGATGATCAGCATCTAGAATGGTAAAATACAGATCAGAGTATACAAGAAACCCACAGACCAACACACACATTTGTACAGAACCGGCAATCACCCTAAACACACTAAGAAACCTGTGATATACAGCCAAGGCCTCAGATACCACCAGAATTGCACTGAGGAGAACGCCTGGGATTTTTACCACACAAATCTTAAAAGGGCTTTCACACAACAAGGATGCTCCTCCAGAGACATAGATGCACATTTGAAAGAGCCAGCTGGATACCACATGAAGAATTAGTGTAGTACAGAAGGAAAATCCCCATGATTCACACACTGCTGGTTCTGACATATTACTCCATCCTTGAGCCCTTTATATGGGAAATCCTCAAACTAGAACTATTCAAGCCATACTAGAAGGAGACCCTATTCTTAAAGAGATCTTCCCAGATCCACCCATTATAGCCTTCAAACAAGCACTGAACCTCGCTAACCTTATCACCAGAAGCAAACTTCCTACAGCCCAAAACACAACAAATGACTCCATTCCATGCCATGACAAGAAATGCAAAACCTGCCAACATATCTCTACCACCCACACAATTAACTGCAGCCCACACCGGAACTGTTACCATTCCTGGATCTTATAGCTGCACCTCCAGAAATGTTATACATCTCATCAAGTGTGCAGTGTTATATATCTTATCCATCTATCAAATGCCCTGATGGAAAATATATAGAATCGACCAAACAATAACTGCTCATCAGAATAAATGCACACTGGAAATCTATTAAAGACCAGAAGACCCAATTACGGGTGGGGGCACATTTCTCATGAGAAAACTACTCTCTCTCTCCAGTATCTGAGTTTGATCCTCAAAGGGTATTCACAAAACACTTTTCACAGATAAGCCTATGAACTTCACTTCATCAGCCTCCTGGATACAAAAAAATCATGGACTAAACAGAAGAAATGCAAAAATTTAGAACTCTTGGTTCCAAAATGATCTAGCTGATTTATTAGACTAGCTGGGAAATCACAAGAAAATTGTCCTTTTCTGTAAGCTTTCAGCTTCAAAGCCCCTTCAATCAGGTTCTGAAAAAAATATAGATGGTATAGATGGCTTTCCATAGGTAGGAAATAAACTTCATTTTTTTCACAGAGGAATCTAGAGATGGAAAGCTGTCCCTCTGGGTCCAGCTTGTTTTGTGATTTCCCAGTTGGTCTAATAAAAGGTACAATTTTGGAACCAAAGGCTCTTCTACATTTTTGTATTTCTTGTCATCTCAGACCAACATGGTTACCAAGTATGTCCCTGAAACATGGAAAAGGCCAAATTTTAGTCAATTTTGGATTTTAGACTTCATTTCAGAACAACAAAAAAGATTCTTTTAACTCCCTAACTGCCCTCTGACCCCTCCAGGGAAGGAATTTTGCCTAATCTACATTCCAAAGAACAATATGGCACAGCTCTCAAAGACACATTTACTAAGTACAGCTGTAGACTCAACGTAGACATTGGATTTATGACACACTATAAGCTGCCTGACGTCCCACTCCCCAGGTACCTCTCCACTTTACCCTGCTACATTCATCCTCCCTTCCCCCTCTTCCCCCCTCATCCTGCCTTTCACTCACTGGCTCCTCAGTTTACATCCATACTGACTGCCCTTCTTGCTGCAGCCCAGCCTCTGGCTTCTTTACTATTCATTCCATCCAGGAAGAGCACACAGAAACTGCAGATGCTTCCCCAGCCTAAGCAAGGGCTTTTAAGCCCAAGAGATTTCTAAGAAAAATGTTTCTAATTATATAGTTGGTCTAATAAAAGATATCACACATAGACCCCCCCCCCATGTCCCTTCACCACAGCTGCCTACAGCTCAGTCTCATTTCCTCCCACCCCCTTTACACTCACGTACAGGGAGTTGCTGCCCAGCCATCCTGAGCAGCCCTGCAGATGCAGAGGGCTGGGCTGGGGTGGGCCTGGCAGGGATTAGGTAAGGCAGGCTCTCCCAGCTTGGCTCAGCTCCCCCCTCACAAACATGGCATCACCTGGCCCACAGGTGCGGCAGGGCTCTTCAGGGAAGACCCCAACCCTGCTACCCCTCTCTTAGGCCCATTGGTGGAAGAGGGGTCCTGCTTCAAGCTGCCAGGGAAGCAAATGTGAAAGCTGCAGTTTTAAACTTGGCGCCAAAAATGGGCTCAGACTTTAAAATTGTGGCTTTCAATTCTTTGCTGGGGAAGATGCCAGCTGCAAGGGGCCACTTGGCTGCAGGGCCATCTGCGGCCGCATGTTTCGCAAGCATGGACAGGCCAGCCCTGCCCAAAAATGAACACAGTGTTCCAGATGTGGCCTCCATATGTGAGACTGGGGGAACTAGGAGTAGACCCAGGAGGACCCAAGATGGAAGAAGGCAGCAGAACTGAGTAGAAGCCTTGGGACAGCTTAGAGAAAGGCACTGCAGCTGTACTTGATTGTGGTTAGGTTTTGTGTTATGTTGCTCTTTAAGCTAGGTTTGCCAACTGTCTTTGAATGTATTCTGGGAGGTTTAATCACATGATATGCCCATGACATATAATCCAAACATGCCTGCCTGCTTGGGTAAATCAGATATGGATTATGGTGCATAAACTTGACACCAGAAAGGCAAATGTATATTACTATTACATTTAAAAAACCCACTGGACTACTGCATAAATCGGATTCAGTGTTTAATATTTGTTGTAATGAATGCCCTATCAATTTTCCTGGGTTACTCTCAGCAATCTCCTGGAGATTTATATCTAATACTGGGAGACTGCAGAGCAATCCTGGAGGATTGAAAAACCCGGTTTAAACCATGAGGCATGGGTGCTGCAGAAGGAGGCCACTGAGAGCACCTGGGGAGGGCCCTAGTACAGTGTGAAATGTCGCTGGCTGTTTCTTTTTGACACTGTTTTGCCTCATTTCGAGTCGAATGGCCTGATCTAGTACAGGGGATGGGGAGTCAGTCCGGCTGGGCTGCTTCCCTGCCCCAGGCCCAATCTAGCCTGGGGGATGGGAAGTCAGCTCAGCTAGACTGATTCCCTGTCCCGGGCCCGATCTAGCGCCAGGGATGGGAAGCAAAACATCAAAACAGAGCTGAAACAGCCTTACTGTTCTGATGAAGCAAAATGGAACAGCCATTTTGAATCAAAATGAAATTTGATACAAAACGCTGTTCTGTCTAAACTTTGAAACTCATGGTGAAACAGAACATTGTTGTTTCACACAGCTCTAGAGGGCACTGCATTTAAGAAAAGGCTATTAGAGACTGGGGGTTCAGCCTGAGGACTGAGGGCCCAGTGGACTGAATTGATCCTGAGGAGCTAAGGGTCCAAAGACATGGAGCTGAGGGATGAAGGAATCTCTTTGGTGAACTGAGTTTAAAATAACATCAAAAGCATGGAAGGCAAGCATAGGGAGGTACCCTGATGAACCAGAGAGGAGAGGAGGTGGGATTAGTAGTGGACCCTAGGAAGCACCACACCTACCTTTATATGGTACATCCCATCCCACCATGCCAAAGGCACGGGAATTAAAAAAAACCCACACCTATTACTTTCATACAGAAATGCAATAAGTCTTTTCCTTGCTTTCTGCTTACCGCAGAACTGTGAGGCTTTTTAGTTAAAGCTAAAACAGGATATCATTTTCAAGTGAAAGATGCTAGAGAAGTGCAAAGTTTTTTTATTATTAAATTTTAATGAAATATAGGATCAAAAGATGTCCTGCAGAAGAGTTAGTACTGTTTTTAACACATTTCAGTATAGCTGTAGATGAAACTAACATTTTGGAGAGTTTTGCATTATTAATTAAATCTAAGGAATTGAAACCCTTAATTGTGGCCAAAGCAACTGGAAACCTTTAACTGATGTGCTAACTAAGGATTATAATGAAAGAATTAGGAGATTTACTGGATTCATTCTGACTCATTGGCTAAATACCTGATACAAAACAAAATGCACATAGGGTTTTATTTTTGCAGAGGGTGGGATCTTCTTTACACTTTGATTTTAACCAATTCTAAATCAGGCATGGAAAGAGGTTATTACAGATGTGATGGTTGATATACTATTGGTGGATAATAGCAGAGGCTTCCTATTCTAAATATAACCCCCTATTGATTTAATTTCTTTATATCTATTGTATTTTCCATTTATCCAGCATCCTGTGCAAATGAATACAATTATTACAGTGAATTAAATTAATATATCAGCTTCCTTTTACACAATGAAGTGTTATAATATCTGTGGGACTTAATTTTTCAGTTGACACCTATTAGGTTGATGTCAGCTAAACAAAAATCCTTTTTGATATTACAGTCCATTGGACAAATTAAAAGTTCTGCTCTAGTAAATAACTTCACATTTAGAATGTACTAGCATAGTTCAGACCTCTGTGTTTCTGCTCCCTAGTATTTAGAATTTTTAAATATGGATGCCTAAAATAGAGAAGGGCCTTTTCAGGGAAGGGCCACTTGTATGGTTAAGGGCTTGCAGGCCAAGCCCTATGAGGAGGGACTAGGGCACCTGGACCTCTTCAGTCTGCGCAAGAGAAGGTTGAGAGGCGACCTTGTGGCTGTCTGTAAGTTCATCACGGGGGCACAGAAGGGAATTGGTGAGGTTTTACTCACCAAGGCACCCCTAGGGGTTACAAGAAATAATGGCCATACGCTAACAGAGAGCAGATTTAGACTAGACATTAGGAAGAACTTCTTCACAGTTAGAGTGGCCAAAGTCTGGAATGGGCTCCCAAGGGAGGTGGTGCTCTCCCCTA
>JAGPOW010000261.1:57296236-57316603 GCA_030014935.1 Caiman crocodilus | reverse complement strand
CTGGAATGGGCTCCCAAGGGAGGTGGTGCTCTCCCCTACCCTGGGGGTCTTCAAGAGGAGGTTGGATATGCATCTAGCTGGGGTCATCTAAACCCAGCATTCTTTCTTGCCTATGCAGGGGAGTCATACTCGATGATCTATTGAGGTCCCTTCCGACCCTAACATCTATGAATCTATGAAAATAGGCACTTAAATAAGTGGTCTTATTTTGAAAAAATTGAATGCTTCTGATAATTGGGCTGCTTGTATTTAAATACCAAAGTATGGACTTAGGTACCATTTGAAACTGTTAGTGTTGATATATGTTTTCAGTAACATGATCAAAGTTGGTCCCAAACACTAGTAAACCTCTCCAATTATTCCTAATGCCCTCTGACTTTCAATATGCTCTTGTTTTAACAACTAAAAGACCTCTACACCCCTACCCCTGCCATCCTTTTATGAGATGCTTTATGGCAAGTTTTGTTTCTGTAGACTTTATAGGTGATATTTATATCATGGTGTAGCCTGTCTACAGTCTCTGCTTGGTTTAACACAGTGGTGCTCAACCTTTTTCTCCAGAGGTCCAGATGGGCAGTGCCTGGTCCAACTTTGGGCTGGATGGTGGTTCTGATCTAGCACTTGGCGTCTGTGTGATGGCCACCATCCAACCATGTAGAGGGAGGTGGGGAGTAACCCATCCTGATCCCTGAAGAGGAGGAAGGGGGCTTTACCTGGCCCAATAGAGGAGGCATGGCTCAGCCTCATCCTGGCCCTGCAGGTGGAAGGGATGTGGCTTGGCTCCGACTGGGTACACAGAGCTTAGTGTTTGGAAGTTTGACAGGGGGGAGGGTGTCTGTATTAATGGCCATCACTCTGCTGGTGCCAAATTTCCTGACCCATGGGGAGCCCTGCAGCCCAGATCTGATGGCTTCACAGGCTGCGTTTGGCTCATGGGCCAGAAGTTGAGCACCTGTGGTCTAACAGATTGATACATTTTGCGTATCATGATTTCCCAATGTGTATGCTTCTGTGATACTTTTCTGATCTGCATGTGACTGGAAGTGATATTGATATATGGATTAGATTTAGAATTGGTTTGAAGTCAAGGCAAAATAAAAGCTAGAGTTGAGGTTTTAACCTGTCAGGAAGCTGTGGGCTGGTATGTTGCTTAAAAGATTAAAGATGTGTCATATATCTCCTTTACTTTGTGCTGGCCCTCAGGATGAATATTGTAATAATATCCTTAATTTGCTGCAATCTAAGTGAGATCAGTCAGCAGATATATGTACCAATTAAGTTTAATTTCAATACTTGTATGTATATGAGAGATTTCTCAATCAGGGTGTTTGAGATCCTCTCAAGGGTGCCAGAGGGTAGAACATAATGGCTGTGTACACACACTTAAGTGATCTGGGAGAATTCTCACAGGTTTGTTTTCCTGGTAGAAAAACTTACCCCAAGATGCCTGGGCAGATATTTGACTTATTAAGTTTAGGAAGAGCAGAAAGCAAGAAGTGCTGACCCTGCACATTCCAACTTCCTCTACAGACTCCCTCAGCCTACCCAGAGACGGATTATAGTAGTATACAGGTCAGCCCTTATCAGCTGACCCTAATCAGGGTCAGCCTGTGTCTTCTTGCAGCACACTATGAGATTGTGAAAGGGTCATGTTCTGCTTGCTTAGTTGAAGTAGCAGAGTCTATCAGGTGACATACTGTACCCCTGGAAGTGGAAGCAAAGCACCCTGGGATGCTGGAGGACTGTGCTGTGCCTATTCTCAGAAGAGAAAGTGTACAGACATTTGCTTTTCCAAGAGGAACTCTCCTAGGTGTGATTTAACCCTGGTGGTTTCTGTGTTACGTTTTTTCCTGGAGGAGTCATTTATGCTTATTTGTACACTTGTGGTTTCACTTGGGAGAGCTGAATGTCAGTAGAAACTGAATGTCTGTAGAGCCAATATCAGCACTGCTGGGGGTGCAAATGTAATGCACAAGATAAACCAGGAAATTTCAAACAAGATTCTACAGTCTTAAAATGTTCTTATACTGTTTTGGTCTTTTTGAATTCCTTTCAAGAGAATAATTGCTCTATTATCTTTCTTTTGTCAAAAATAGAGTGAAAACTAAGAGCTGCCATTTTCCAAGGTGTGCCGTGCATCTAAAAAGTTTGATAACCATAACTGATTTAGAACAAATGTAGTAAATAAGACAGAGCTTACTGTAGTTACATACTTTTCAATGTGTCAGTATTACATTTACTGATAGACTGAAGTTTTATTCGAAGTGATATAACTGAGTAGTCAGCATTTCACAACTTGTGTGTTTTATTGAAGTATACTCTTGCTAGTAGAAAACATCTTTAAAGAAAGACATAATGGACACATCCTCATAAGTGCTCATGTATGAGGCGCTGCAAACCACATGTGGCACACGTGCACCCACATGCCATGCTGCTAATTTATAGCATGGTGGCTTTTATTAATGCCAGCAGTCAAAAAACTGCTGCAAAAAAAAAGCAGTGTGGTACATGTGGAGGCAGTGTGTGCCTCTAGAAACCATAGCCTGATTGGCCAGAGCCATGCTGTGGCTGCCAGCCAGCTTTGAACAGCTACTTCAGCATTGTTGCTGCTCCAGGAAGCACCCAGCATACCAGGTAAGGCTGCTGGGACCAGCACAGGTGCTGATTTCAGCCTTCCCTACCCCACCCGGGTCCCTTTGCCACACGCTGAAGTGTGTGTGCAGGTGCTTGCCTGGGGACAAATAGCAGTAGCACAAATACCTGCCACTGCTATTTGTCCTGCGGTGTGCTCATGAGGACACGACCAATGGTTATGTTAATAGTGACATGCAGAACAAATCCACAGCCAGATGTAGTCATGAAACAAGTAAATATACTTTGTTTAGTTGGAATTGCTATTGCTAATGTAAGGAATTAATTCCAATCAACTTCTTTTTCTCAAATAGCCTAATTTTTTGTTATATAATGTTCCTATAACGTTAAATCACACCTAATTACAATATAAATAGCTGAAAATCATCAGGAATGAAAAATAATGGTTATTTTACTCATTTTCATAATGTATGCTATTGTTTTCATTACTACAGATTCTTGAGACACTGGCAAAAAGCGATGAACATTTTGTTCAGAATTGCAACAGCCTGAATTCTTTAAATGAAGTTATTCCCACTGACCTCCAGAGTAAATTCAGTGTTATCTGCAGTGAGAAAATTGAACACATATACCGAAGAATCTCTAGTTATAAAAAGGTACAGATCAGAAAATGTCCCTTTGTCTTCCCAGTTTCCAGCTATTTTCTTTTTCACAGACGGCATCTTTCTCCTACCTTGAATTATTACTATTGTAAAGTCTCCCTCACTCACCTGTGGCTCCGCCCCTGCTTTTTCTCCCTCTCTTCCCTGCTCTATCTTTTATTTACCTAATTTATACCTATTTACATTCTCACTGACATCCTGTCACACTTTTTAGTTTCCTTTATTCCTTGGAGTCTCAGAACAGCAGAGACTTCCTATGCCTAAAGAAGGGTGATTGCGCTCGAAAGCTTGCTAAGATTTTTTTTCCGACTACTTAGTTGGTCTAAAAAAAGATATCACATCTACTCAAAGAACCTTGCCTGCCTATGTTCTTAGACCAACATGGCTGCAACCAAAACCCCTTGAAAATGTTCTATTTCTTTCTTTGTTTCCTTAAGAAAAGATAAAATGTAATTGAATTTGATCTATTATAAAATATAGGGTCAAAATTTGAACTATCCAAAGGTGTGAAATTCTAAACTAGCATACAATAATGTTAACCTGTGCCCTCCATTATTCTTTTCATTCATTGTGTAGTAGGGGGTAACAGCTTATGTCTTGAACGACATCCTTAAGGTCCCTTCTATATATCTTCATTTGCCATGTTCAGCCTTGATAATGTAATCTGATTGGTAACTAGGACATTTCACTGTGTTTCTTGTGAAAGGCTTAACACTCTGAGTACTGTAAGCAATCTGGAGAATTAGACAGTTAACCAAACTAAGGCAATATCAGTGTCAAACTGTTTTCATAATGCATTTTCATTTTAAATTAGAAATGTTAGAATTTAATTTATCATTGATAAACTGTAGCTTTCCCACTATTAGTATTAACAGACTATACTATAAATGTTTAGAAGCTTTTTTGAAATGTGTTGGTTTTGTAAAATAGCTGAATGTTATTATATAAGAAAATTAACAAAGCTGCTGACTTTCATAGACCCCAAATCTAAATTCACAAGAAATCAGTGAACAGTTTTTAAGTTTGGTCTGTAGTTGCACTCTGTTCTTCTTTAATTAATAAGCCTTTACCAATTTCCTCAGGTGAACCTGCAGTGTCTCTTCATGACCTCTGTTTTCTTTTCTCCCCTATCTGAATTACTGTGAATTGTCAGGGCTAGTTTGACATCTGTTTTTTTTAGCTGCTTTTATTCTGTCATCTGGCTCTGGGATGTAAATTTTGCAAACTAGTTTTCTGGGATTTTGACTGCAGAAATTCAAAATATTGCTGAGAGGTTTAATATAACTTCTAATAGACCCTGAATATTTCTGTGGAAGTTTTGGGAGAGAGAGGTCAGACCCTAAGGAGTTGGCTTCCTTGGGATTAATGAAGACAGGCTTTTGTGGAGAATTCTTTGTTTTATATGGAGCAAAGAGCCAGGAACCTCTTCCTAAAAACTTTTTTTTTTTTACTATTGGACTCATAAGAAACAACAAAACCAGAAACCTGAAAATTAGGTCACCAGAGACTCCAGAAGGATTTATGAAAATCAGTTGACATTTGCTAAACAGACTGTCAGGAGTGGGGGCATCAGGCAGGCTAAATTCCCTCTAGTCCTAGTTATGAGTTGGTCTAGCTGCAAGTGGCCTGTCTATCCCCAACTGCTCCCAGTTCTCTGACTGGGCATGTCTGTTTGCTTTCAGTGCTTAGCAGGCTACTCAGCAAGATTTTTGTTTTTACATTGGATTCCTAGTTTCCCAGTCCTCAGTCTTGCCTCTTTGTCCCTACTGTCCTGCTTGTTTGTTCCTGGTTTCCTGTTCCCTGGGTTGTACCTGTTAAGTTTCTGGCTTTATCCTTATTTCTGATTCCTGCCTGCAGACTCCTTGCCTGACTATACACACGCTCAGGGGTAGAGCATTTTAATTAGAGCAGTTCCTGGACAGCCACTCTAATTAAAATGTCTCACTGTCATGTGTATGAAGCCCCTACACATTTAAAAATAACTATAGAATGCTTTATCTACACTTCGTTTGATAAGGTTTAGCTATTTTAAAACCCGCACAGCTATTTTAAAATGTGCAGGGGCTTAATACACATGATGGTGAGGCAATATTGGAGTGTTCTAATTAGAATGTGGAGCAGAGTCAAATAATCGAGTCTGCTCCCATGCATTTTAATTAGAATGCAAAACCAGCCTGTGTATAGACAGTCCTTGTTCCAGCATCAAGCCCAGATCCCTCTGTTTCCAGATTGCCTTACTTACTCCTTGACCCCTTTGTTTCAGACTGCCTTGCAAGGTTTTGGCTTATGGCTTAACCTGGCACTTGCCTTCGTCCTGCTTTTATACAGTAACTAGTCAGGGTATCCTGACTCCAGATTCCTGACTTTCCCTAGCTCATGCTTCTACCCAGGGTGACCATCTATTTCCTGTGTCCCTTATAGACTTCAGCCTCCTGACCTGCCTGCTCCACACCCCCCTGATTCCAGTTAAGACCCTTGCTTACCTGACCTCGTTTGTACCTGATTTTATGGGCTGTGACTCTCTGGGGTAAAGCCCATATCACTTGTTATAACTGATCCCCTGCAAATCTTTAGCTATTTGTCTAACCTAAACCTAAGACTTTTCAGGATGGGTGGATGGCTAATTTTAGTTACTCAATCAGAAATATGCTTTGGAGTATAGGTACTCACTAGGTATCTTACATACCTTTCCTCTTGCCAAAATTGAGTGTGAAGTGCAATCTTTATTAACAAGAGTCGGAGACAAGAAGAAAAGTTTATTAGGTTAAGTTGGAGGGAAAGTGGCGCAGCCACATTAGGAAAATGACTACATTGCCTAGAAGTTGGTGGTGCAGTTGTAAGTCCTTGATTTAAAACATCTCAAAGTTACTCCAACCAGAATCAATAAATATGGTACAAGCATATAACTTCAGAAAATTTTTGTTCCTTAATGGCTGTTAGTAATATGTTTACATTCCAGGAGTAGATGTGCCCTTGTTTTGATAAGCTAAATGTAACCATAGTAACAGAAGTCTCCGAAAATGTATTAGTTTTTCTCTCATTTTCACGGTGAAATTTGAATTCTATAAATAGAAACTCAGTGGTTTCTACAGTTGCTATTATTATCAGAACATTTTGCTCATAATAGGCTGCAAGTCCACTACTATAGGTTCAAGATGTTTTTAACCCATGTATGAAAAGCAGTTTGGGTCTGATTTATGATGATTTATGAAGACCAATTAAATCATTATCATGCATTTGGTCTGTGTGGAGCAAGATGTGTAGGAGATTCAAGTGTGAAATATGTAGTCCTTGGAGGAACGTTTTATCATTAAATATCCTTAGTACACTTTTTGATTCTTCATAGCTTCTTCAGCCTTAAAACAATTCCACAATTGGACTTCTTGGCCTACGTGAACATAGATTGATCTAAACCCATAACTATACAGAAGTTTGGCACATACAGACTGTGTAAAAATGGCACGAACAATCTAAGATAGACCTGGTGTGAAGTATACTCAATTCAGATTGATTTAGATTAGGGTGATGTATCAAACATCTGTACTGTTCCCATATTGATTTCAATTTGGATCATTTTTCTCTAGCATCCCAGTCTACGTTTTGGCCCTCCTTAGCCCTCCTTTGAAGCGAGGCATGCTAACACGAGGCCTGTGCTCTGCAGCTCCAGCTGAGCTCCCAGTAGGCCCTGCCCCTCAGGCTGTTCCAGTGCCAGGGATGCACAGCCTCTCTCTCCAGCCACACCTCCTGCCTCCAGCCATCTGTCAGCTGCCTGGGGATGGGAGGCATCTCTGTCCCTTGCATGAGCCCCAGGACCTGGACACCCCAGTCCATGGCCCTATGCCCCCAAGATCCTGTCATGAAGTACCCCACAACATTCATGCAGACTCCAACACTGAACCTAGGAGAATCTCTGAGCTTGGGCATACCCCCACAGACTCTGACCCTGGCACCTATACATTCAACTTGGGACTCTCATGCCCCTGTACTCAGGCACAGCCCCTTGGACCCCAATCCTTGCACATGTGCACACAGCCAGGGACCCCCGTGCTCAGGCACCCACATACCACATCTCAAAGGTCAGAGCCAGGCCCTCTGAATGGCTGACAAGTACTAGGCCACCGAGGATAACAAAGATGCTAGGATGCTCTGGCACCACCTCCAAACCAGAGTGCTGGTTCAGGCATTGATGACTTCCTGGTCCTTGGGGACTCTAGAATATAGAATCATAAAAAATTAGGGTTGGAAAGGATCTCAAGAGGTCATCTAGTCCAACCCCATACTCCAAGCAAGACCATCCACAACTAGATCTTCCCAGCCAAGGCTTTGTATGGCAGGGTCTTAAAAACCTCCAAGGACAGAGAGTCCACAGGCTCTCTGGGTAACCTGTTACTACTCTCCTAGTGAGAAAGCTCTTTCTCATATCAAACATAAACTTCCCTTGTTGGTCCCCTTGAGACTTGCTCCTTGTTCTGTCATCTGCCACCACTGAGAACATTTTAGCCGTTCACGTAATTGAAGGTTGGTGTTAAATCTCTATCCAGTCTTCTCTTCGTCAGACTAAAGCAGCCCAGCTCCCTCAGCTTCTCTTCAGAAGTCATGTGCCCCAGCCCCCTAACCATTTTCATTCCCCCTAACCATTTTCATTATCCGCTACTGGACCCTACCCATTTTTTCTACATCCTTTCTCTAGTGGGGGGCTCAGAACTGGACCTAATACTCCAGACATGGCCTTTCCTGCCAAATACAGGGAAAGAATCATTTCCCTCAATCTGCTGGAAATGCTCCTATTAATGTAGTCCAGTATTCCATTAGATGTCTTTGTACAAGGGCACATGGTTGGCTTATATTCAGCTTATTGGCCACTGTAACCCCCAGGTCCTTTTCTGCAGACCTGCTGCTTAGCCAGTTGGTCGCCAGCCTGTAGTGGTGCATGGAATTATTCCGTTCTAAGTGCATGACTTTTTTTTCCTTATTGAACTTCATTAGATTCTAGGAGCACATCCTGGCTACCAATAACCCTAGCTTCCTGGACATTTCCTGTCCACCACACTTTACTGGAAGACGTCAACTTTGCTTTGGAGTGTCTATACAGATTGGGTGCTTCAGCAGGGTTTTTTGGCACATTTAGCTAAAGTTGGTTCAATCAGCCATTAGATAAAAGTGGCCAAAAAAGCCCCACTGAAGCAGTTGATTTATACAAATGCTGCAGAGCTGGGTACAACTAAGGTGCTACCTCTTCTGGGCATGTGCTGGGCTTAGCATAGAAGCGTGCTGAGTTTTAGACTAAAGCGCTGGAAGTCATTGGCTCAATCCAGGACATTTGGTGGGTGCAGGGCTTAGTATCTGGCCCCACACAGGACAGCCAGCTGATGGTTTGAGGCCAGGAAGCCATACCCCATGGTAACCAGTTGATGCATCGTGTCCAGATGGATGCATGTAATGTTCCACAGCCTCTGGCAAGAATCATGCAGGGTGACAAGCAGGACATATCATAGTTCCTGGGTCTGCATGCTTGGGCGGGGCTGGTGTGGTGCAATGGAAAGGTATGGGCAGGCTGGGACATGGAGGCATGTGTAATTAACAAGGGAGAACACTCACCCTGAAGTTCTTCTCAAAGTCTCTTGGTAGTGCATGGAGGAGGGTTCACAGTGAGATGGCAGGGGGCTGGATGTTTGCTTGCTTACACCAGCAGTTAGTTGGGGATGGCTTGGACACTCAGCTGTGCTTGGCACTCTCCAGCAGCTTGGGGAGCCCTCAGGGCATGCTGGAAGCCTTGCAGGAGTGCCCCCTACATATGGGCCTTGGCCAGTACTGTCTACCTGTGCAGTCCTCTGACTTTCCCACAAGGGGAAATGTGTATATTGTTCACTACCAACGTAAAGTAGGTGACCTAGAAAAAAAACTATGTCACTAAATTGATTCCTGTTTTGATTTCTTGAATGTCTGTACATGGCACATGTAGTCTCCAGGATCTTGTACTAGATGCAAATGTTTAAGTACTAGCAAATAGCCCGTCAAGAATGATGGGGAGGCAGAGGACCAGCAGGAACAGAGCCCCCCATCTCCACCGCTTCTTGTGTGCCCTGCTCCATCTCCACCCCACTCCCTGTGCTTCAGGTCTGACCCTGCTTCCCCTTATTCCCCCACTTTGGGTCCAACTCCGCTCCACTCCCTCTTCCCCCCCACCGCCCTTTGGTCTAGCCTCACTCCAACCTCTTTTCCCCCTGCTGCTTCAGTCTGGCCCCACTTGCCTCCTTCCCCCCGCCTCTTGCCCCTCTCCCCACTACTCCCCCCCTCCTGCCCACTGCTTTGATAATTTAAAATAAATATTCTGATGCAAAAGTATAAACTTAACAACAGAAATATTAAATATGTATTGACTAAAGAGGATATTTGGTTTAAATAATAGGTACTGGCATGTGATTTTGGATAGCCCTAGTGAAATTTCCCTTAAATTTAGACTGTGATTGGCAAGAACATGGGTTTTTATCTAAATCCTAAATCACTTGGTTTAATATCACTGTGCTACCTAATCTAAACTTTTCAAAAAGAGTTTCATTATCAGCATTGCTCATGATTTAGTTCTGTGAAGTAACATTGCCCACTGTGGGGGATAAATAAAGCTTTTGGGAATCATCATAAAATGAGACTTCCTAGATTCAGAGCAATGTTATAGAGTTAACATATCTGTCTTGTATTGGTCAGTAAATGTTCCTGCACTGTTTCAAACCCGTTTTCTAAAGATATATTTTTCAGATAAATGTATTCTTATACATTTTAAAATACGGAAAGTAGTTTGTTTTTCCTGTATCTTTGCAGCAACATCTTCCAAAAGAGAGGCTATGCAGAAGGCCTAAAAATATTAATTAATTTTGGTTTCCAACTGAATACTTAAAGTTTTTTTCTAGCTGAATGCTGGCAAAGACTATTAGTTGCAATTTCCTTTTCTTTTTCTCTTCCAGTTCTCAAGAGTGTTAAGAAACAGAGCTTGGCCTACATTTAAACAAGCCAAATCAAAGATCTCACCACTTCACAGCAGTGATTTCTGCCCAACCAACTGCCATATCAATGTGATGGAAGTTTCCTATCCTAAAACCTCAACTTCTCTTGGTAGTGCCTTTGGGGTTCAGCTAGACAGCAGAAAGCATACTTCACATGAGAAAGAAAATAAAACTACTGAACAAGGTAGGCTAGCTTTCTTAAGTAAATTTTAAAGACATATTTTTGCAATTAATCTGACATAGAGTTTTAAGCTTTAACCAGTTTTGGACACTGCCCCTCATGTTAAGCATAACAAGGCTTTTACAAGAGCTTACTGCATTTTTAAGTTTATCTAGAAGTTTGTGAAAATATCAACATACAATTTTGTGCTAGTTCTTTATAGCTGTTTCATAACATGTCATTTTGTATGGCAGAGAGCTGCATTAACTTTTTCATAGTCAAGAAGTGATTAACCAGTTTTCCCACTGCTTTAGCTTCTCAAGTTTGAATTTATAAGATAATATGATGAAAAATTCAGGATATATTTCCATTTGTATTAGTTTTGATTTATGTAGTAATTTTACAAGGATCAAAACTGGCATTCAAGGAAAGCTGTTAACTTGACCTTATCCGGTTCATATGCAGGTAAACTGAATCCCATGGTTTACATTCAGCATACTATTACCACCATGGCAGCCCCATCAGGACACTCCCTAGGTCAACAAGATGGCCATGGTCTGAGATACCTATTAAAAGAAGAGGACTTAGAAACACAAGATGTCTATCAGAAATTGCTGTGCAAATTGCAGACTGCATTGAGAGAGATGGAAACATGTGTCTCTCAGATAGACGAGTAAGTAAATCTTACCATCTCTATATGTGTCTATCTTTTCTATACTGATAATTCAAAACTGAGTACTGCAAAGACTAGAAGTAAAAAAATAAACTCTAATTTTTGTGGAACTAGTGAATAAAGCTAGTCAGGATTTTTTAGAGAGAGCCTATTTTTTCATAAGAAAAGATCAATTAATCAAAACTGACACTTTTTGTGGAAGCATTTGTATCTATGGGAGTGCTTTTCAAGAATTTTGTGAGAGTCTTTTACCATACTGGTTACAATACTCACCTGTGATATGGAGCTCCAGCGTTATCTCACTGCTCTGCTTGATTCAGACCAGGAACATAAACTTGATCTCCCACATCGTATTTCACTGTCCTAACCAACGGATTATTGGTAATTGTAGGATGATGTGTGCTGTTTATTCTTTCCCTCTGTAAATTTATAAAAAGTAAAAAAAAAAAATCATGATCTCCCAAGATGGTAAATACTTCTGTCCTGTCTAACTGACATCAGGACTGGTAGACTTTTCCAAGCACTGGCTCTATATCAGTGGTCAAAAAAGAAAAATTATCAATCCTTGTGTTGGAAATGTAATGGATCTCAACTGCTTGTCTATGGATTTTTTTTAAACATATATCCAATATACTGCAGGTTTGAAGTGGTTAAATGTAGCCTGGAGTGTTCAAAATTAATGTAAGATGCAAACAATCTCCCATTTGTATGTTTTCATTTAAAGTAATTGTGCTAATTAGTCATTCTACAGATTAACTCATTGGAAATATAATCGTTTCATTGAGTGCTGACTAAACCAAAAAAACCCCTGTACTACAATGTCCTAAAATTGGAACTGTTTTTTAACATGATAAGATGATCAATATGTTAAATTCAGAGACTCAGTTTTTATTTCTAGAATATACAGTTAACAGGCTGGAATTGATTTTCCTCCTACTCCCTACAGTTTGTGATGTAAAACCTCAGGAACTTCTCAGTATTTCTTTTATATAAGCAGGACTGATTTCTGTAACAATATAAATATTCTATGAGTCATACATTTGCAAATATAAACAAGGCACAAGGGAGTCTGGTTAAGTTTGTGTTTATTAAAGCCTCTTTAAATTGTATTAATAAGAAAACCTGTTTAAGGTGCACAGATTTATTTGGTAAGGCTTTTTTTTTTTAACTTTTCGCTGCTTACAAGAATCACTTATCTCTTATGGACTTTCAGTGGACTACCAGAGTTTGTTTTAGAGTTAAGGCAGTTCTATATTGGAAACAGAATTCTCAAGAGACCTACTTAAAAGCTCCGAACAGGGAAGAACAGGGAAGATGGAGGACAGGAGTTTCGGGATGTGAGCTGTTAATACAGTACACCATGTACTGCATTCAACATTGTTATGAACATTAATTAGTTCTCAAGAGGAGAGTGAGAATGGTGAGAAAGAAAGCACATAAAATATTTGAATCACTGTGCTTTAATGAAAATGTTTTTATTTCTGATTTTAAAATGATGCATTTAATAATAACCATAACACTTAAACATACTAATTCATGAACTTTACAAAGACAGCAAAAAGATACTTCATTTGCTGTCATGGCCTAAAAACATGCATCAAAGTAAATAATATTTGCTGAATTACATATAATAATACTTATTCTATTTTTCCAGGGTATTTGGTATTGTATAACAGTGTCTGTTAGGGTCATTCATGCACCTTTTGTGTAAAGGGCAAGATGTGATAGAGGGGACTACAGCTTTGTCTGATCCTTTCCTTTTTCATGTCCTTCTGACAAAGTATTTAGCAGAATTTCCAGTTTCATTGGAATCTGACAGGCCATGCTATGAGCACGTTAGCTATGGCCTCAAACTCACAATCTATGGGCTGTAAACTGTGTGCCTTAGTGTCTGCACCAACCTAGTCCCCCAACTTTGTCTGATGAGAATGAATTGTATGTCTAGCTAGATTTTAAATCTGAGGAAGCTTTACCCCAGAAACTTCTATGCATTTAGTAGGCTCTTGCAAAAAGCCAAATGAGAAGGAGCAGACTGTGAAGGTGTAACATAGCAGAGTTCCCCTCCAAAATTGGCACAGAAGTGTGCTATTCTAGCTTGAATAGTACACAGCTTCAGAAAAGTCCATGTTGGAATATTATGTGGGAAAGAGGAACTTGAAGCTGACAGGGAACTATAGACAAAGGTGAAAACTCAAAACACCACATGCAATTATGAAGGGCTGCATACTGGGGGAGGAGTCACTATTACACAAGGGGCAATCACTTTTATCTTTTGAAACAAGAGAAGAAGTTCCATTTAAATTTCAAGAAAGAGGCAATTCTGGTTTTAGGTATGCAAGACTGGTTTCTTGTTCCTGACTTGAAAAAGGCATAGTTCCACATTTCAAGACATGGTGCGTAAGAAATATTTTCAGCTTTTTCCTGGTGCTGTTTATACCAGGAAAAATTTTCATTTTTCCCTTTCAAATTCTGTGCTATTCAGAGTATATACTAAGATCTTGGTAGTGACAGCGGTTTACCTAAAAATAAATAATAGTAGTCTGTCCATATCTTGGTGACTGACTAAGTGATAAATCACTTTAATAAATTTTAAATGCTATTCTTTGTTTTTTCCATGCTCTTGGTCTTGCTTATGGGACAAAGAGACAGACTAAGACTTTGCTGTGTGCAAAGATGTTTGTACTTATGTAAGTTTCAGATCCCTATTAGTTCAGAATACCTGCTTTCTATGAAATATGTGGGGTGATCCATTGGTTTAGTTAAGGTACACTGCTATTTGCACTTCACCCCCTATTAAAAGACATGCTTTTTCACATCCTATGTTAAGTATATTTCCAAAGGGATTATTAAGAGTGACCCATCATGTGACCAGTCTTCTGTTGGCTAAAAATGTTGGTCAAATTAGAGTTGGTTAGGAATTTTTGCCAAAATATTACTATTTTATTTGAGTTTTGATTAAACTTTCACTGGGAAAGATTTTGGAGGCCCAGGATGGAATCCCTATTCAAAACCAGACCCACTTCAGAATAGCTATAAGGCTAGTGATATTTATCTGGAAGATCTAGGAGGACCTTTCTTTGCCTCATTCAGACCCACACTTGCTCTTTCAAATCCCAGGTCAGTGCTCCAACAAACAGATTATTCTGGGGGAGGTGGTCCTGTTTTTTCATCCAAAACTCTGAAAGATATCTGTTTCGTCTCATGCAGTTCTGGTTCAGTCTCTCCATTTGTACTAAAACAGGGATGGCCAACCCATTGCATGAGTGCCAGAAGCAGCACAGGCAGCTGCTGAGTAGCATGTGAGCCTCACATGCTCAATAAAGAAAGGCAGTGGAATGGAGGCAGGAAGTAGAGTGCTTTGTGGAGCAGAGCTGGGGGAGAAGTGTCATGCCTCACTGCCAATAGCCCGGTTAAACTTTCTCTGGCCTTGCCATCACCATCACATTTATTGCTTTGGATCCTCACTAGCCATAGAAAACTGTGGCAGTTACAAGACCTGGAAAAAGTTAAGTTGGCTCTTGCTAGTGACACCTCTTTTTATAAAATTATTTTGCTAGGTGTTTGCAGAAAATATAAAAAATCATTTTAAAAACGAGTCATCCTAATTAAGAATTTGAGCCCAAAAGTTCAAGAATATACTATGGAATCCTTTTACTTCTGAGAGAATCACTGCTTTATCACTGTATTTAGTGTTTTGAAATGCTAATGTGTTACATTGATTTGAAGCATGAATTTGGCTCATTAATATTTTTATTATGAAGTATGTTAGTTTTTCACTTTAATTTGCCATTCTTTTCAAGTGGATATGAAAATAAGTTTAACACGTTGAGCCTTCTTTTTATTTGTCACAAAATAATGGAAAGGACAAACAAAGAAATTTAGCATAACATTGCTGGAGGAAGTTTAATGCTAATAGTTATTTGGTACACAGCTAATTCTTTAATGTTGTTTTTCACATTGCAGTCTCCTTTCTTCGATAACATATTCTCCCAAATCAGAACGTAAAACACCTGAGGCTTTAATACAAGCAGACAGTGACAATGACAAGGGAGAAAAGAATGGGAAAAAGGTCTGTTTTAATGTAGCTGGTGATGAGCAGGAAGATTCTGGCCATGACACCATCAGCAATAGGGATTCATACAGGTAATGGCACAAAAAGTATTGTTTGTTTCAGTCTTTAATAAAATAGCAAGATGTAGCATAGCAGGTCAAAATGGAATATCAAACTATATTAGTTCTTATTTGTTACAAAGAGAAGTTTTTTATAACTTAGTCATCAAGGTGGACTACTTTTTTGTAAAACCTCCTGCGTAACACTCTGTGATAGGCCTTTATTAGAACTCCAGATTTGCATATCCCTGAACTTCACAGGGAAATGTAACAAGAGCTGTGGATCATTCTGTGAGATGATGATTCAGAACACAAACAAATACGGCTGTATCTCCACTTAGGGAAATTGGACCCAAACCATGAAGCTTTATTTCTGGGGTATCAAACATATGACTAGTGGACTGGAGTGACCCATGGGCAGTCACGAAGCTGCGTGAAGCTTTGGATGCTGATTCAATTTGGAGATTTGGCATGATTTGGTGGCCAAATCTCCAAATCTGAATTGAATCAAGGGACCAATAAAAAGGTCCAAATCAATTTGAAGCTCTCTGAATCTTCAGAAAAGATTCAGAGAGCTTCAATGATTCAGGAAGTCCCTGCCTGCTGCATCTGGGAGCTGGAGCCAGACTTGGAGCTGTTGGAACTGGTAAGTAGGAGGTGGGGACCATGGGGGGATCCCTGCCAGGCCCCATTCCCTGCCTGCTCCCCCAGCACCCCCCCATGGCTGTCCTGCCCACCCCAGGTCCTGGTGCTTTAAAAAAAAGTCCCCACTCACTGGGTGCTGCTGGGTGGGGGAGGCGATCCCCGCTGCCCCTCACTGCTCCATGCTGTGTGGGGGACTCTGCACAAGCCCCTGACTCCCCCTTTGCTCCTCCAGCCCCCCTACATGTGTCCTGCCTGCCCCAGCTTTGGCCCTTTAAGAAAACAAAAAATGAGAAAACCCCTGGGACTCACTGGCTCCTGCAGTAGCCTCGGGGCTTTGGGAAGCTTATGCAGAGGCTCCTACATGGTGCGGGGCAGTGAAGATTGCCCCCTACTGGGCAGGAACCAGTGAATCCAGGGATTTGGGGGTTTTTTTTTCTTAAAGGGCTGGAACTGGGGCAGCCAGGGAAGTCATGTGGGGGAGGGGCTGGGACAGTGGGAGAGGGCTGGAGGGGTTCGTGGACTGCCTCCCACTTGGCAGCTCCTGGTGAATTGGGTCTTTTTCTTCAAAGTGCTGGGAGCTGGGGCTGGAGGGGCAGCCATTGCTGGGGCTGAGAGTGAGGGCAGGGGAGGGGCCTCAGCAGCAGCCAAATCTCTGAATCAGATTCAGCCAAATCAATTTGGGACTGTGATTTGAATCACCAAATCAAATCACTGTTCCCCAAATCAGCCAAATCTGAATCTGAAGCAAATACTAGCCGGTTTGCATAGGTGTGATGGGCAGCATGTGGAGCATGCTAAATGGCCCCACGCACTGCATCAGGTGCCTGTTCCAGCTTGTGTCCCACAAGCAGTGGAGTAGCTGTTCTGAGAAGCATAGTCTTACAGTGGATGCCTGCTACTCCAGGGTTGTGCTATGCAAAGCAGCCACTATGGGACTGCATGGCTGTGCTGCAGAGCCTCCTGGCATGCAGCAGCCCTGTGATGGTGGCTCCAGGGTCATGCTGCACAGCCCTGCATGGTGCTGGTGGTGGCAGTTCCAGCTCTAGGGCCATGGTAGCAGCAGCTCTAGCTCTGGATTTGGGTCTGTGCCACATGGACTCATGGTAGCGATAGGGTGGTGGTGGCTTTGGCTCTGGTTTCAGAACAGCCTTGGAGTGGTTGGAGCAGGACTGTGCTGCACATACTGCCCATCACAGATGCAGAATACAGAGTCTGTCTGTGGGTCCCATCTGGCCTGCAGATTATTGTTTGGCCCACAAGGCTGGATAAATTACCCCTGCCTTATTGCTATCCTATTTGTCAGGTGTGATAACCTACCTTGAATTCTATAAGATATTTGAATCAAAATCTGCAATCCCATAGCATTGTAGTCTAAACATTGTTGGTCATCTCATTTCTGACAGATGTTTATTTTCGTGAAGCAATAGGTAACGTCACTTGATGGAAACTGTAACACCCTGTGACCTGTTTCATGTTCAGAGGAAAAGCTATCCGGGGGAGCAGGGGTGTGTGAAAGAATCTTGAGAATTTGCTCTGCTAGCACTTGCGAGAAAGGGGAGCTAGAGAGCTGCTGTTAGGGGCTGTCATCCCTCTCTTCAGGTGTGCTGGGAATGAGAAGTCAGCTGGGCTCTCTCTGGGTAAAGGAGCTGCTCCCCCAACTCTTGTGCAGTAATGGGAAGCCCATGCAAAGGGTGGGGGTGGGGAGGGAAGAAATAGTGGGTTTCAAACTCTTCAGGGAACTAATAGGGTGCTTTTGCATATCTGCTAGCCCTGTCCACAGATTTCTGAACAAATTTCCTTCCCTATGTTTTCCTGTGTCAGAAAAGTAAAGCATGTTATCTGGTTGTTTACTCCTTGGCTTTTACAAAGAGGTGCTAATGGTTTCTTAAAGGGCATAGATGGAAGTGAGAATATACATCCTATCTGGCCACAGAAAATGGTCTATAGCCATGACCAAACACAAGTGCACAGCTTCAAACAGCTTCAAAAATGGGTGGTCGGGTGAATATCTGAACCCTTATTGCATAAGAGGTCAGATAAAGATGTTTCAAAACATAGCATCTTTTGTAACTTCCGTCTGCATTACCTCCCAACTTTGAGCTGTTTTCAGAATGGGAGGGGAGAAAGGAAGAAGAGGGAGTTTGGCCAGGGATTTGTTCAGCCCCCACTGGAGGGTGAGGTGGGTGTATTGAAGCCCCTCTGAGGTGGGGGGGGTTCTCCAATTCACCCACCCCAACTTCCAGCACAGGCTGGGGAGCCACTAGAACAAGTTCCCTCTCCTTCCTTTCCCCCCTTACCATTTTGAAACAGAGACAGGCTGGGAGACAGGAGGGGCCAGCAGCTAGCAGCCAGCAACTAGATTTCCTTCCCCCCTGGAACCAATGGTGAACTTCTGTATGGGGGGGGATTACTGTAACTCAGAATGCTTCCTGCAAAATATTCTCAGTTACAGGCAGGAGCTGCACTTCTGTCTGCATGCAAAGAAGCAGCCTTTATAGCTGATTGAAGAAAGGGAAGAGGGGACAGTAAGGTATGCCATTCTCTGCTACTGCATTCAGGGGTGGCAGAGTTGAGCATGAGTCACAAAGGCTTAGTATAGAGTGAAAAAGCCTGAGGCAGAATTGATTTAATCTAGGCAGCTTCCTCTAAGCTGTGTAGGTTGAACTGATAACCAACTGAGCTGATGTTCAGTTTTCAATTGGGAAAGGCAGGGGCAAGCACTGACCCAGGCCAGTAGACAGGAGGCACTTGAGAAAGTCTCCCAGCCTGCTGGCCATTGCCAGCCCAGGCAAATGTCCCCAAGCCCCTGGTGTCTCCCCAGTGGCATGCTAAGGAACATAGAGAGAGAAAAATGTGAAGAGGGAGTGGTCTGAGTGCATGCACATCCCTCCAGCAGATAAGTCTGTGGGGGAGGGGAAAGGGCCATGGAGGGTGCAGATAGAGGCTCCAGCAGTGAGGAAGGGAGCAGGGCTCAGGCAGGAGCAGGAACTGGGGTGAATGGGGCCCCAGCTGGGCTGGGCTGGATGGGACAAGCAGAGGCCCAGAGGGCACATGCCCCCTCATCTGTGTGTGGGGTAGAGGCAGCTGCCACTGTGCCTCGTGCTTTGAGCCCTGATGCCCTGAGAGCTACATGACACCATCTGCATTCCACTTTCGGGTGGGCAGGGGGCATGACACAGCCTGGTGGGGGAACAGGAGTGGCACTGTGCCACTCCAGGGGCAGCTGCAGCAGGGAGCAAAGTACAGCATGCAGCAGCAGCCACCTCTGCCCCATGCACAGATTGGAGGGCACATGTCCCTCTTGGCTCCCCCACAGTGCATGCAGCAGTGGAAGCCCCCCTGTCCTCATGCCCCTGGATGAGCTGCTTGGCTATAATTGTTCTACAACCTGGTCCACAGTGAATGGGGCCCCAGCTGGGCTGGGTCATGGGACATTCCCCACGGTACAGGTGGAAGTGGGGCACGGGTGAATGATTTGCCCCTGCCCCACTCACTCCTGCACTGTGGGGGTCTTGATCTGGCCCCCCTCAAGCCCAGTCACAAAGAAAATAGATTGAAACTTACCTGCCATGCTGGGCAGCCACACACTGGGGCTGCAGTCCTGGATCCAGGGAGTATCTGAGTGTGTGCACCCCTCGTCCCCTGCAGCAGCAGCCTGTGGCCGGGCTGCCCTGCGACTATATCTGCCTTGCGTTTGGGGCGGGGCTGAGACCCAGCAAATCCCTCTTCTGCTGCCTATGTTAAAGAGCCCCCTATTGAGGTGCTGGCCCACCTTGGGAGAGCCTCCTCCTTGAGGGGTTTCCCTCAGCCTGGGTTTCCAAGCCTGGGCAGCCTTGGGGAGCTGAGAGAAATCCCTCCCCACAACAAGTCCCTTTCTCAGCTGCTGATTGCTTCAGCTGCTGCCACAGGAGGGAGGGAGAAGTCATCCTCTGGGCTGGGTGCCTGCCCATGCAGCCCGCCATGGGGGTACTGGGGAGCCCCAGCCTTGGGGGCTTCCCCCCACCCCAGCCCAGGGCAGCCCCAGGGAGCTGAGGGGAATCTTCCCCTCCCAAACATGAACTGCTTGCCTTAGCCCCTGCCAGTCTCAGGGATGGCCCTGGGCACCCTCAGAGAGTAAAGGGAACTTCTTCCACTCCCCTGAAACTGGTTTTGTCTCAGACTCATAGCAGCTTAGGCAAAATCAGCTGAGGAGGAGCAGGAGAATTTCCCTTCACTCCCTGAGGCTGCCTGAGACTCAGCAGGAGCTAAAGCAAGCAGCTCTGGAGTTCAGGAGGGGAAGAATTCCCCTCAGCTCCCTGGGAATGCCGAGAGCTGAGAGACCTGGACTGGAGCGAAGGCAAGCCTTACAAGGTGGAGGCTTCCTAGTGTCCCCATGCTAGGCTGCAGAGGCAAGCAGCTGGCTAGAAGGGCTTCTTTTCCCTTCCTCTTGTGGCACCTGCTGAAGCAAACAGCAGCTAGCAAGGGGAAGGGGAAGGGCTGCTGAGAGTCAAAAAGGCCCCAGCACAGGGGATTTCCTTCCTCTCA
>JAGPOW010000261.1:57262269-57290580 GCA_030014935.1 Caiman crocodilus | reverse complement strand
AGGGCAGGGCAGGGCAGGGCAGGGCAGCCAGAGTGAACAAATGATGGTTGCAGGCTGCTGTGCCATTGTGTGTGGGGCTGTGACATGGAGGGGTGGAGAGTGGAGCTGCAGATGTCATTTCCTTGAGCTACTGCTACTGACTCTGGCACTGGCACTTGGCAGGATATGGCATGGGGTTTGGTGGGGTGGAGGGGCATGTGTGTTAGTCAGCCAGAAGCAGCCAGACAAACTTTCCCCATGCCTGGTTCTGCAGTGGCAACAGCAACTAGCTGTGGATGGGGGCAGGCTGGCGGGGGGTACTCCTTCCCTGGGTGCCTAAGGCAGAAAGGCCATTGTCCCTTTAAGGAGCTGAGTATCAGAGCACAGAGAGAGAGAGAGAGTGTGTGCATGTGTAAGTAACACTAAGGAGTGAGAGAAGTGGCTGTGGCAGTGGCTGTGGCTGTGGCTGTGTGGGGGGGTACACATGCTTGTGCGTGTGTGTTAGTCCTGCTGGTACAGGTATTGTTCCCTGATGTCACTCAGCCAGCTCCCCTGCTGCTCTCAAGCTTGCCTTTGTTATTCAGAGCTCTCTACCTAATGTGGCAGCTGCAAGCAAAATGCTGATCTAGGATCTCTACCACTCCCAGGCTGGGATGTGGGGTTGGACACACATGTGCACATGCATGCATATACACACACACCTCCCCCCCATCCTCAGCTGTTTCAGTCTTTGCTTCTAGCAGCTCTGGGCTCATGCCCATGCCCATGCCCAGCCTTGCTCCTGCAAATTCCCCTGGTGCAGAGAGGCGTAGGGTGCCAGCTCCCTCCTTCCTGGGTTCCAGGATCACAGAGTTCATCACCTGCATGTGCAGGGGCACCCCCGCACTAGCTGGCTTGTCCACTGCACATGTGTTCACATAGTGGGGGGCTGGCCAAAAGCAAGCCTTCTGTGGGCTCTGCTTCAGAGGCTGGGGAAGTGTGAGGTAGGAGGGAGAGGGATCTGGAGGAAGCCTTTGGGCAGGGGTCCAGGAAGTTCATTGAGGGGAAATGGGAGAAACCTCCACGGGTCAGATCCACAGCCCAGCCAAGGCTTCTGTTGACTCACAGGAGCTTTGGATCAGGCCTGGAAAACTTCAGGGGAAAGGTGAGTTGAAAAGGCAGAGTGATGAGCACACTTGGCCATAAGGACTGGGTCTGCCTGATACGGCTGAGTCTGAAGGATGTGGGTGGTGATGGGAGTGGGGGGGAAGGGAAAGAAGAGCTGAGGAAAACCTCCTCCCACAACAGGATAGCCACAGCTGCTCTCAGCCCTCTGGCTCCATTTGGAAACAAATAAGCAAACTCCGCTCCAAAGCGGTTGAAAAAAAGGCAGGAGTGTAAACAGAGCCATTAAGAAGGTGTCCTCCTGTGCTCCCACCTGGGACAAAGCCCAGGGACCCCATGCTGCCCCAAGAAGGGGCAGGTATGCCTCGCTTTGCTGGCTGCTTGCAGCTAACAGCAGCCTGACAGTTGACAGGCCACTGGGGAGGGCATTTGCCAGGCAGCCAGGCAGGGGTGGCCGCTGCTCGGCTGTATTCAGCCGCACTCAGCAGTCTCTGGCACACTGAGAAGCATGCACGAGTACCCCCAAGCTGGACAGTGGAGGCAGCCTTTGTGCCCCATGAAAGAGTGAATTTGTGTTCTTTTGACTCCTGAATTAGCATAGTTCTCACAGAGAAACCCACGTGAGTTAGTTCAAATCTGCTGCAGGCTTTTTTTGATGTCTGTACCTAGTCTTAGTTTGGAATAGGCAGTTTTGTATTCTAGTGACTGTTCTATTTTAATCATTGACTCTTTAAAGTAAAATACAGGGAAATATAGGTGCCTAATAGGATTCCAGACTGCGGTCTAGGAGCCTCCAAATTAGGTGATGAAGCACTTAACTTTCAGATTCCTAGTCCAAAAGTTGGATCTAGCCCTGGCAACCTACTAAGCATCAACTTATATGTGCAGTTAAGTGGCTGAGACCCATGGTGTGCTTAAAATCTGTACTGAAACATGAAGCTGACTTTGATTGTAGAACTGTTTTACACACAGGTGATGAACTTCCCTTAAGTGTTCGCATTTCTCATGATAAACAGGACAAACTCCATAGTTGTTTGGAGCATCTTTTCGGTCAGGTACGAAGGGGCCTTTTTCTTAGTCTTTTTAATAATATTGATGTATACTCAAGCTATCTAAGTAAAATTAGTTGTAGCAAGTGAATATTTTCTTCCTGCTTCAGCTTTCCATTATTTAATTGGTTGTCATATATAATTTATGTTATATGGCTATTGACCCATAATTACCAAAAAGAATAATTTCTAAGATTTATTCTAACATTCTCAAGTCTTGAGTTCTTAGAGACTCAGTTAAAAGTTAAGTGTATCTCTTTTCCCCTTGTCCATCTTTTGTTAGAGCATACATTGCTATTAAGAAGGTATTCTACTTACAGAAATTTGATCCCAACAGGTAGACTCAATTGTCAATCTTCTGAAAGGACCTGCTGTAGCGAGGGCCTTTGAACAGACAAAGTATTTCACACCCGGACGAGGCTTACAAGGTAAAAATTTAAATCTAACAGTAGAATTCACAAATAGCACAAAGGAATGCAAGATGGTTGTGTATGAGTATTTGAACACTAAAGAATAGCATCATTTTATTAATTCCTTACACATTTTGAAAAAATTGCTTTTCAAAATCTTTTTTGGTTTTAGTTGGAAAATGATTACATTTTCACTTTCCTTTCATAAATATTACTAAATGTTAGTAAATATTATTACTAAATACTCATAACCATTAACTATTAATGTTAATTATGCATAAATGTTATTAATACATATTCATAAATATTAGTGAATGTTCATAAAAATTATTCTTTCACAAATGGTTTTTTTGGGAGTCAATCTTAAATCATAGCTTCTGAACTGAACATAACACAGCTGAGGCTTTGATACAAGGAGTAGGTTTAACATATTACATGTTTTTTAATCTGGTCTGTGTAATTCTGTTTTGGGGACTAGAACAATTTTTTATTTAATTACTTATTTTATGCCTAGTGTTTGACATGTTTGTGGATAATTTCTGTTTGTAAAATTGTGTTTGAAAAAGAAGAGACAACAGTAAATATTGCTTTCTATTTTAACCATTCATCACTTTAAATAATCCTAAATGCAGTTTTAAGACCTCAATCCTTCCAACAATGAAGTAAATGCTTAACTTTAAGCACATAAGCATTAGGCCTGTGTGAATAGCGAAGTATTCAATTTAAATTTAGCTGATTCTGAGGACAGTGATTTAATTCATAGATTCAGATCATTATGCCAAACTGATTTGGCCAAATTGGCTTTGGAGGATTTGGCGCTAATTCGGAGAGATTTGGTGATTTGGATCAGCCAAGGATGCCTGGGCAGTTCCAGGTTCTCCTGTGGCTCCTCCAGCTGTGCCTGCCTCCACCCAGAAAGAGGGAGCCATGGGAGAAGCCCCCATGGCTGCCTTGCCTCCCGGCACTTAAAAAAAACAACCAAAAAAACCCTGGACACACTGGCTGCAGCAGCAGGGCAATTGGGGCATCAGGGTACATGTGGCAGAGTCCCCCTGCACAGCACGGTGCAGTGGAGGGCAGCAGGAATGACCTCTGCTGCCTTGCTCCCATGCAGCAGCTGCCCATGGCTCAGCTGGGCGGTGCACACTGCCTGGGAGCTGGATCCACTGAGGCTGAGCGGTGCCAGGTTCTGGCTGACATGTGGAGCTGGTCCAGCTCCTAGACAGTGCATAGTGCCTTGCTAAGCCATGCTGCACCCATGCCATCAGGCAGCTACCAAGTGGCGGGGGGCGATCCCCACTGCCTCACACTGTGCAGGGGGACTCTGCCATGAGCCCTCAGAGGCCCCAGTTGCCGCTGCTAGAGCGGGTGAGTATGGGACTTTAAAAATAAAAAAAAGAAAAAGAAAAAAAGGGCCGGGAGGGGTCTGGGGCTGGGCAGGGCAGCCATGGTGCTTTTCCTGCAGCTCCTCTGGTTGTGCCCACCTCTGCCCCAGCCAGTGCAGGGTTGGGGCATGATGCAGGCGTGACTTGCTCCAAATGGCAGCAGAACATAGCCCCTGCTCCTGGCACTGCCGCACCTGCATCAGCGCTGAGAGTGGGGTCTCTGCCCTGCCCCCACTTCAAGCTGACGTGGGGGTGCTGCAGCACTGGGAGTAGAGGCTGTGCCCTGCTGCCACTTCTACCTGAAGCAAGCTGCATCCGCATCTCGCCCCCCACAGCCCTGGCTGGGCAAGCAGCAACAGGACAGAGCCCCTGCTCCCAGCACTGCCACACCTGCATCTCCTGCCCTCCTCTCACCTCCCCAAGTAATGGCTGGGCAGCTTGTCCCAGGCCCAATCCCTTCCCCATGCCCCTTCTCTTCCCCCTCCACCAATCCCAACAGATTTACCAGCTGGAGGCAGCTGTGTCAGCCGCATGTTTAGTCTATGACTAAATCTCCGAAATGGCTGAATCTTTTTCAAAGCTTTTCTAAATCAATTTGGATTCTTCAAATCAATTTGGAGCTTTTAATTGGTCTCCTGATTCAATTCAGATTTGGAGCTTTGGTCCAAATCTCCTCCAAACTGAATCAGCTGCTGAAGATTTGTAGAGCCTTAATAAGCACCACATAGACTTTATAATTAAGCAGGTGTGAAAATATTTGTAGGACTGGAGACTAAGTGTTCACTTTACAAGATAATTATATTTAAACAAAAAACATGTTCTTGAAAGTCTTTGTTTATCAGAGAGAAAATAGAAAGAATTGTATTGCATGACTGGATTATAAATTAGCGATTATATATACAACTTCCGCCAAATAAAATTATAGGCAGTGGACCAGATTCTTAACTTGTGTTAATCTGCATCACTGCTTTGAAATTAATAGAGCTACATTACTGTATACTGATTACCTGACTCTGTGGCTATATCTGTACAGCTTCTAGAGCAAGATGAGGAGTGCTGACACGAAATAGCAGGCACATCCAATTCAGATTAGGCAATATTTGCCTGAATGGCCTTGAGTGTGCTTTCTAGGCTTTCCAGACCCAAATGATTAAGGGGTTCTGCTTACGTGCATTGAGTGGGTGCAAGTGGACAGGGCTTATCGGGCTTATCTTTCAGTAGTATTCATGGACTTGTTCTGACCATCATGCCTTTCTCCTCCACCTATCCTACAATTAATCTGCTCAAAAGTTAATACTGTGATGGCAGGACATTTTTTATATATATACAAGTGAGTAGAACTCACCAATCATTTATACTTAACAGTCTTTTCACTGCTTTCAGATTGACTACCCAGAAATATCTCCAAGGCAAATATTCTTTTATATACTTGTATACAATAAATGTACCGATAACTCCATAACATGACCTGTATGATGAAATTAACATGAAGATGATTTAGAATGAAAATAAAAGGGAATATATATTCCACCTTCATTATTTATGTTATTTCTATCAGTAGCACTTCTAATGATTTGAGTCTATGGCTATGAGCACACAGCATCTATACTCCAGAGTTATTTCTCCAGATTTTATTTCATAGTAAATTAGTTATATACTATGGAAGGAATGGACACATAATCAGCTCTTCCAAGCTGGCTGCTAGACGTAGATATTCTTACAGAGCCTGGCAACTTCATAATAGAGAGTAGCCAACTTGCATTGAACACATTGCTACCCAGGAGTGAGACTGACAATCCTCTATTAAGAAATTCTACCATATCCACTCTGGAGCATTCATGAAGGGCTTCAAATGTGAAATTTATATTTGATATTATTCATGATTCAAAATTCCTATATCAATTCAAAATAAGCCAACATAGACCAATCAAGTAAAGTAAATGATACAAATAACTATAGCTATCAGCAGTCGAGGAACAGTTTTTATGAAACTTAAACTTTATTACTTAAGTTAGGAAAATCAGTCTGGAAAGCAATAGTATCTTAAAGATGGTTTCTAAGGATGCTTAAACTGAAGAAGTATTTTCTGTCTCTGTAGAGTTTCAGCAGGAAATGGAACCTAAGCTTAGTTGTCCAAAGAGGTTACGACTTCACATCAAGCAAGACCCCTGGAACCTTCCCAGCAGTGTCCAAAATCTTGCACAGAACATTAGAAAATTTGTTGAAGGTCAGTAAGAAAAACATAATAACCTCTCAGTTAAAGACAAGATGCAGAGGTATTGTATAACAGTGTTAAGTTGCCCCCAAGACATGGTTTGTAAGCCAGTGGGAAAGTTAAAAATTTCACAACAGCCGTCTCAGTAGTAAACATAACAGTGTGCAGTTTAAAAGTGCATCTCAATTACTGGCTAGGGAAAGATGCAAAAGGGAATATTGTCCCATATGAGGGAGTGGTGCAAGAGACATTTGGAGCTTCAAGAGCTGCTGCTAAGTTATTTCAACACCCATTGAGGTCAGTGAGCTTGATTATTTCCATTGAACTCAAGGGAGCTTTGGGATTGAAGGCATTTGGTGTGTTGTGTTCCCTGCCTTTTGTTTATGCTGGGCATGTCTACATGAGTTGTTTACTGTGGAGTAGACTAATTAGATCCATAGTAACCATCTCCTGTCTACACATATGGCCCTATTAGGCTGCAGGAAACTAATCAACTCTGCAGCTGAGTAGTACTTGTCAATATAAGTACTATCCTGCTGTGGGTTTTTTAAAAAAAATGAAAACTTGGGTCTTCGCTGATCCTTTGGAGACCTTTAATATCTTACTCATGCCCAACTATGTCCATAAGTAGCTTATATATGCTTATTTCCATTTTAGAACTAGTCTTATACTTCGGGCTTCTCCCTAGGATCTGGGCTATATACCACCTGTTTAGTGGTGGGGGGACAGTGTGGGTTTCATCTGTGGAGGAGGCTATTTGGGAAGCCCTAAGCAAATGGTGGGCTAAGTAAGATAAGGGAGGAGAGGATTGTCCATGTCCCTGTCATGGAGCACAAGGCCTTCTAGCCTAGACCCACTGTGTTGGGCCTGGTTTTGAGCCAGTAGCCCACAAACTCCTCTTATTACTGGGCCCTGGCCCTTGCAGCTCACGCTTCTCTGGCACTGGGCTCTCCAGCCCCTTGTAGTTTGTGCCCCTCTGGTGCTGGGGCTCTACACAATTGTGTGCCCCCAGTGAAGCCTCCTTCTCCCCTATTAGCCTCTTTCTGGTCCACCAGTTCAAAGAATAACACAAACCTAAGCCCCTGGGCTACAACATAACACTAATAATAAAGGCAGTACTCTGCCCCTTTAAGAGGGCCAACTCCCCCTCCCTCCCCCATTAGAATACCAGACCCCTTTATCTCTGGGTACTTTGTGAGCTCCTAGAGTCTTTACTGCATTTGGAGATGGCAAAGCAGGCAGCCAGATGCCTTGTATTGCTTTCTTGTGCCTCCTTCCAGTCAGCTGACCGCCTGCAGGTGCCAGCAAATTACCTTGTTAGCCTGTTACTCAGGCAACCTGCAGCTGTGGGGCTCTGTGTAGCCTGCCAGGTTCCTTTGCTAAGCTGTTTCTTCTCTTAAAGGGGCAGGCACCCCTTGGTGCCCTGTGACAGCCCCTAATCAAGGTCCTTTAAGCTTCTTGGAGAATTTTGCAGGAGGATTCAGCAGGGTCTACATATAAACTTCCTCTTTTCATAACACTGCCATAAAACAGCAGCGGTTTTATTAGAAGAAGGATCTTTAGTACTCAACTGGACAACGAATAAAAATAGTATTACTTCAGATTGGCATTCTGTTATAAAAAGCAGATTAAACAAGCAGTTAAATATATTTAACTCTTTCATTATTTAAAATAAATTCTTTTAAATAAATTATTTTAAATAAGTTTTTTACTGGTAACAGATGTCATGCTATAACAGCAAGAAAGCTGCACCTGTAATTCAATAGCCAGGCACAAAACATAGGAGTTAATCCATTTAAAGAACTGACTTATGGTTTATCAGTTTAGTATGTAGACATACATTTTGAGGATGTGTGTGGTCGGTTGGCACACAGGTTGGTGACCCTGCTCTTGGTTAGGCCTAGCAAGAACTCTTTGGTCTAATAGGTTGAGTGTTATAATATTTTCAAAGTCGAAACAGGGTGAATCTTATGGTTTCCTAAGAAGAAGCCAAGTCTTGATATTTAACAGCGGAGAAAAAGATCAGATTTAGATCTGTGGCCAGTAGAGACCCACAGATCCATTTTGACCACTGCTTAAAAGGAATTTTGTTTGGTGGTGTAAATAAAAAGTTATGATATTTTAAAACTTGTTTGACCATTACTGGAGTAACTGAATAAATCCATTTGTTAAAAACTGAATTGTGCTTTTGTTTTCATAGAAATCTCAGAGGCTGTTGTATTTTTGTTTTTCTGTTGCCTAATATAATATGCTATTTTAACTTAGAATGATTAGTAATTTAAAGCAGATGGAGATGTAGAAAACCCACTAAAGTAAGAAATGTTTAACTCCTAGATTGTAGTATTTGTTAAATTTATTCTTGGGTAATAAGTGTAGGGAAAAGGGAAAATTCAGAATGTCTTCAGACTGATCTTTTGGGTCTTTTAGCTACATTCTTATCATTACTGAAAAAGGGAGAACACTTAAAGATACCTATAAATGTCTACTTGAATTAAAAAAAAAGCATTGTTGGTAGTAAATAAAAACAGATGTGGAGTTTTCTTTTTATTGTGACCTTTGTCCTATCATATTTGGGGGCGGGAGGAGTGAGAGGAAGTCTGCTAAGAGGACAGTGGAAATAAGAATCAGAATGCCATTCAAATGAGGGAAGTTGTAGGAAAAGTGGCACAGAAGTCTATGGAAGATATTTCTAGAGCATAGGTAAAGAAAAGATGCAGATTCCTGTTGGGGAATAGGAAACCAGATATACCAAGCTGGTAGACCAGGGAGCACAAAGATTTGAGATAAACTGTGAAGCAGGCCTGTACAGATCCTTGAAAGTGAAAATGAAATATTTTCATCTGAGGTGAAAGAGATCAGCTAACAGTTACAAAAGAGAGACAAAAGAAGCTGTGTCTGCGTTAGGGGCTTTGCCAGCAAAGCCTCATTGGTTATATGGTTTGACCTTTTTACACCTCTAATTGATGTAGCTTTACTGGCAGAAACTTACAATATAGTTAGGGACATTTATGCAGGAGCTGGTCATTAGCATCTTTAATGCTTCCTGCTTGCTGCTTAGAAGGGGAGGAAAACCAAGTTACTGAGGAACAGGAAGGAATTAAAGGACATGAAATATGTTGCTATTTAGCCAGGATGAATGTATATAGGAGGAAAAAAGAATTTGTAGTGAAGGAAGTCCATGTGGTTTTGGATTTAAGATTGTCAAATGGGGAATAATAATAAAAAATATTACAGTATAACCTCATAAATCCAGATAGCAAAAATCCAGAATTCTCAAAAATTCATCACTTCTTAAAAATATATTACACTGGGAAATAGTGGTGACTGGTTACAGAGCAGCGGAGGGGGAAGCTTGCATGCAGTGGCTGCTGTTGCCATCCACCACCTTGTGGTGTTGCTCTGCATGCAGCCGGTGCTTCAGAACTGGCTGCTGCTCTGGTTTCAAAAATCCACAATTTTCAAATTTTTGGCAGGTGCTCAGTCCTAAGCATGCCAGATTTATGAGGTTATACTGTACAAGATAAGAATGGATGTAAATATGAGTATTTCCTAAGCATCTTCAATATAAGAAATACAATAAAACTAAAACATTGGTCATGAAGTCACAATTTGATATTTGAAAGTCAGTTTTAATATAGTGTCAGTTGCAAAGACAATGGTACAATATCAGAAAAAATGGATAAATCGGGAACTGTTTTTTACAGGGGGAAAAACTTGAAGCAGTTAATATCAAACCTTCTTCTAATTGGAGGAAAACTGCTGAGGAATTGACTCCCTGCACCATCCAGCAAAAAGAAGTTATAATATCTAACTGAATAACAAATGACTGATGCAGAAAATATTTGAGGTTCTTTCCAGACCCAAATCATTGATATAAAAAAAACCTGAGAGTTTCTTGCTTAGAGATACATTTTGAAGTAGAATGGGAAAGTTGCTGTGTCCTATAATTTTCACATAATTAGAAGATCATTATTTATAGACACTTTAAATGCTTTTGAATTCAGAGATCCAACAAATGTAATCAGCCACAAGAAGTAGCTTCAACATTCTTCAGATTACAAAATATTTTTTCCATATAGCATAGCTTCAGTCATTAAGTCAAATCATCAGCGTGTTACATCCCCTTTCTTTGCTTTTAAAGCTTCCTTGGTGAGAATAATTAATGGGCAGATTTTCAACAGTAATAAATAATTGTAAGTGATTTGATTGTTTTGTGTTCAACCTGAGGTATCATGCACTTGAGGGTTGAAATATTGATCACTTTTAATAACTTTTGAAGGGGATGCTAGCCTTTGTGAAATCAGGCCCAATTTCTTAAATTCAGTACCCCAAATCAGCAGCTGCTGGTTTGAAAATGTCAGTCTTTAAGCGTACACAAAATCCAAACCAGACTGTCAATGAACTCAAGGTCTGATGCATCACCTAAGACAAAATGTTAATATATTAATTGAAACATCAAAGTCTATTTTTTCAAATGTAGTAAGATAGTCTCTCAAGTCAAGTAGTTTAGGGCAATAGATGGAGACTGCAGGGGACCTGGGGCTTCTCAACCATTTGGCTGGGTCTACAGTGAGTAGTTACATGATCTCAATGACTTATTCCCCATCTAGTATATGAAAATATAAACATGTTTGCAATATCCATATAAAAATATACATGCTCTATTTGCCACCTTCTTATGTATTATGAGCCACTAGGGATGAATGGATTAATCTGTTCCCTATATTAGATGTGAAGTGATATATAGGTAAACAGTGCATAGGTATCTAGCACCTAGACACAGAAACTTCCATTTAGCAAGTTACACTTGCTGCATACCATAAGTAGTCTCATGGGAGTTAGTTGGGAGAAGCTAGTATTCTATAAATCCACACTCTAGGTCAGTGGTGGCAAATGCATCCAGCCCTGCAGGCTGGATTGGGACCAACTGCACCATCTGTGCATGCAGCACAGAGGGGTCTGGGGCATGGATTGCACACAGTACCCTGCTGGACTGGTCCTGAGTGCTGACTATGGGACCTGTCTGGATCTGGCCCCAACCTGCGCATACGTGCCAGAGGCAGTGCACAGGGCATCACATGCAGCCTGTGTGTGAGACTCTTCCCCCATACTGTGTGCAATGCCAGGTCTACCCTGCACACCATGTGCAGAATGAGCCCCTTGGCCATACATACTTCCTGTGGCACAGGGGGCCAGCATGGGGCATGTCCTGCATGCGGTGCCCTGTCAGACTGACCCTGATCCAGTAGGCAAAGCCAGTCTGGTCCAGGTGCTCTGGGCCAAACCCCTGAGCTGTGTATAGCATGTGCAGTGTTGAGTCCACCTGCATATCACATACAGCATTTGGAGCTGAGGCTGGCACTTGCCCCATGTGGTGTGTGGGGTCGGTTCAGAGACCCATGGTTCAAATCGGATGGCTTCATGGGCTGGATCCACCGCACAGGCCACGTATGATACCCTTGTTCTAGTTTACTTTTCAGGAGCCTTCCCAGGTAGGCAGGCCCTCAGTTAACACAAAATGGCCAGCAAAGATGTGGATGGCACTCTACATCTGAAAAAGGATCACCCCAACGAGTGGACATTAACTTTTAACATGCTGCCACAGAGTTGAGGACAAAGAGGCTAAATATGAAGGGTCTGTTGTTTAAAGGGATATGTACAATATACAATGCAGTGCCATGCAGGAAAGACTAAGTACAGTGGTACCTCGGTACTCGACCGCTTTAAAACTCATTGAATTTGGTACTCAACACATGTCAACGCAAAAATGTTGCCCCGGTACTCGTCGTTTGCTCGGTACTTGACGTGCAATGGGAACTTGTCAGCGGAGGAGGAGGCGGCGGCAGCGCCTGCTCCCTCCTGAACTTCGCTGCTTGCTCTGCTCTGCTCTGGCAGGGCGCTGCCACCGTCGCTGCCCGGCCCCGCGCTCCCTCTCACTCACCTACGGAGAGAAGGGGGCATGGGGAGGGCTGTTTGTTTGGTACTCGTCGTTTTTGGTACTCGTCGCGCCTCCTGGAACCAATTAACGATGAGTACCGAGGTACCACTGTACTGGAATCAGTAGAGTCAAAACAGTGCAGTACTCTCAGCTAATGCATTCTGCTAAGAAGGGGATTAGAGGTAACTTGTATCTTCCTGCATGCATTACACTGTGCATTGTATGCATATCCTCAGAAGGATAGTCAGGATAGATTCCAGATGAACTTGGACTTTGGGGGTCTTTTGCTTTCGTTATACTTTTCTGGGCTTGTCTTCCTACATTTTCCACATACTCATATACTTGATGAAGTATAGGTCCTTGAGATAATATAATGACATACTGTAGAGGCAAATGAATTGCTGAAGTGGTGACTGAACCCAGGTCCCCTATGGTCCCAGTCCACTGCCCTTAGTATAGCTTGGCTATGCTAAATGAAAAACTCTGCATCACATGACTATACAGACACTAACTGTATCAATGCTGGCTTCTTTTGGAAAAGCTGCCTGCACTGATGCATTTCTTTCCATTTGCATTCTTTCACTGTGAATGTAAATCCCCTTTAGGAGACAAGCCAATATGGCTTACACTCCAAAAAGGTGTGTAGTAAAACAGAGGTTTTGCTTCTGAAACTAAGGAAATTCTGGCTCACCTTTACTGAGAAGCCAGGATTAGTGTGCTTAGAGAGCCTGTATAAAGGGTGTGATCATGATCAAAAATCTGGTAAAACTGTAACCCTGGCAGACTGTCATAAGAAGAAAGGCACTAGGCTCACATCTGGGAGAATTGTTCTGTTCATGGTTCTGCTACAGAACCATGCCATTTCATACCTTAATGAAATATACAAAATGTTATGCTTTTTATGGTCAACAATCAGTATTGTCATGAAATCAGAATCTTCATATGAGTAGGAGTATTGTTTCCCTTACATATTGCTTGTGAAACTTATTCTTACTAAATATAGATAGACTCGAAAGCAATAAGAATGTCCCTTCCCTTCAAAAATATGAAAGAGAAAACGTTAGCTTAAATTCTGGATCTCAGTTGCTGCATTTTTTAGATGACTTGTCTGTATTTTTATTTGCTAGAAGTGCAACATGGTTTAACTTGTTCTGAAATGTTTAAAAGTTTTATGCCAAATTAAGATGTTTTCTGACTGTTGTATGGCTTCAGGTCATAACAATGTATAACTTGTACAGAATGTTTATACAAAACTCCTAAATCCTTAAAAATGAGAATGACCATTTTGCTATAATATATTTTTACTTCACACTTGGTTAAAACTGACCTCCACATCTGTGCAGTGGGGAGGTCCAGGGAGGGATACTTACACAGGAGGGAGGGATACTCCACCTACACTCTTCTCTTTTTAGGATCTTGATCTTGGATTATGAGTAATTTAACCAAGTGTGAAGTAAAAGTAAGTTAACTGTAATGAAAAATGAGCCTGATTTACCATTTCATAGGTGTTAAACATGAGTGACTTCAGTGAAGTCACTCAAGTTATATTAGTATGACATTAGGAAAATTGCAAATACGTCAATATAAAGGATAATTTTGATGATGTCCTAAAACTTTTTTTCCCCCCAGAGGTGAAGGCAAGGCTGCTGTTGGCACTTCTTGAATACACAGGTAATTTTAATGGGCAAGTCCTAATCTGAATTTTAAGGGGATTTTATGCTTTGTTTTTTTGAAGCAGTAGAATCTGTCTTCACAGATTTTCTGTTGAGTCATTGAGACTATAGATCAACCAAAATTCCCCTGGGAGGCTAGGGGCAAGGATCGTTCCACTGACCAGGTTTGATGCAATGTGGAATTCTCCCCTTCCCAAGCTCACAAGGGATTCCTGAGGGGACAGGAAATATTAACTGAAAGCCGTAACAAACAAGCCAGAATTCTCATGTCTTGTTTGTGTTGCATTCCAAACATCCTGCCGTGTCATTTACTTTGGATTTCAACACATGAAGTGCTGCCAAAGCCCTGAATTAGTCTGAAATATTTTTGGTATCTTTTCTCTGCCGTCTTTCTGACCCTTATCATTATTTTCCCATTCATTTTTTTCCCTCCCTTTATTTCCAGATTCCCCATGCCCTACTTTCTTTGTTATCTTTTCTTGCTCTGCCATTCCACTCTCTTCTCTTTCACTTAATTATGCTCAGTATATATGGGGTAGTTTGAAAAAAAAAAGATGGTCCTACTTTTTGGAAATGGCTCTTCATGTTCTATGTGCTGCTTTACCATAATTTCATGAATTAGTAACTATTTGAAATATGCAAACTTATAAAAGTAAGTGGGCAGTCTACAACTTTTGCAGGTGATTGAATGCCAAGTAAAGCAATGGCATTTTATGATAAAAGCTGTTATTGTAAACTACTCCAGTACCATATGTATTCCTATTACACCAAACAGTTTTGACAAGCCACAGCACTAAATAAAGGAAAATGGAACACAATTTTGTTATGGTTTTCCTTTATAATTATTAATAATTCTTCTTTTCTCTTTTTCCTCTTCCCTTGCTTGTTGCTGTTGGGGATTCTGGCTCTCTACTGGTTTTTGTCATACTATCTCCTTCTCTCTCATGTCTCTCGCCACTATATTTCTCCATCTCATCGTTGACCTTCCTCTTCCCCTTTTCCCTGGTAGTGCCATTCTGACAACTTCTTTTCCCATATATTCTTCCAGATCCCTTTGATCGTGCCCATATCATGCCAGTCTTCTCTCTTGTACTTTCTTAGATGCCTCTATTACCTTCATTAATAATTCTCCAAAGGATTTAAATTGAGTATAGCTAGTGTAGAAAAGTGACTTGGTTCAATACTTACAAGGCTCGTTAGTTTAGCAGATACAATTAATTGCAAGCACAAGTGCTAGCAAGAACATCTCCAGCTAAACTATCTCCAGAAAATCAGGTGCAGTAGATACTAACCTTGAATTCCTGTTCTTACAGAAATTCTGAAATTGTTCAAAAAAATGGTTCTGTGTAGGAAATGAAAAGTTAGAAATTTATCTTTGGGCACATTGACACGAGATGCTGTGTCATTGTAGCAACAAGCTACATTGCTGTAGCTCATTGCTACAGCAATGTACAGTTGGAAATGACCCCTGTGCCACTGGGGTTGCAGAGTATACCAGCAGGTACCATACAGTCATTTAGTATTTACATTAGTAGTCAGGCACATGTAGATGTGCCTTCTCAGTGGGAAAATTTTTAAGAAATGTGTTAAGATAATATAAATTTAATATAAATTGAACCTTTGAGTTGAAACTGTGAGATTCTCATTTTAGCTCTGACTCCCAAGAGTAAATCATTCCCTTAGAGGCAGTGACAGACATTCAAAAAGCTGCAGCCAGAATAGATTCAACTTTTGCAAGTTAGTCTAAACTGCCTAGATTAAATAAGATTATAACAGGACAGCCATTCTGTCTGGACTGAGACAATGTGGGCACATGCCTGCAGTTTCTCAGGCTAGGAGCTGAGGAGCGCTAGGGAGCACTCTCAGCTGCAAGCAAATGTGTGGGAAGGTGGGAGGGAGGAATGGCCACACTGGGCTGAACTGGCCAGAGAGGGGTTTATTTCCCCCTCGCAGTCCCATCATCAGGGACCTGAGTCAGGTCTGTCTGGTGCTCCCCCCTCACTGATGCAGCAGCAGGGCACCATGGCCTCTGAGGCAGAGGAGGATAGGAAGGGGGGTTAGTCTCCCCTCCACCCCCACTGGCAGCTGGGTCTGCCTGCCATTGCTGCTGTACTCACTCCCTGTGGTGGAATAAGACCCCTGCTGTTCCCTCCACCAGACACTGGAGGGAAGGGGCATAGTCAGATGCCAGCCAGCAGGGCCCCTTGGGGGTGGGGTCAAGGACAGGTTTATTCCACGTCCTTCTGGTGTCTGGTGGAGGGGAGAGCAGGGGGCTTATTTTGTTGCAGGGAGTGAGCACTGCAGCAGTGATGCTCGGACCCAGCTGCCAGTGGGGCTAGAGGGAAGACTAACCGTCCTCCCTGCCCTGCTTTGCCTCTGGGTCCATGTTGTCCCATGATGACCCCCAGCATCAAAGCATGCCCTCTGGGCTGGGTGGGGCTCTCTGCTGGCCCCCCACTCTGCTCTCTAGCTGGAACAGGGGAGGGACATGGCTAGATGCTGGCCTACCATGGCCCGTAAGGCAAATTCCTCCCTCTAGCCTCTCTTCCCTGCACTGACAAACCCTGAAGACTGCAGCTGGGGTTTGCCAGCCCCAGCCACACCTCCATGGCTTTCCTGCAGCCAGGCAGAGACAGAATTAATTCCTCTTTCTGTCCAGCTTGCCTGCAGCCAGGGAGGGGATTAATTCCACAGTGGTCTGCAGTGGGGGAGAAAGGTAAGACTTTTACCTGTGAGTCCAGAGCTAGGATCTGCAGGACCAGACTGAGAGGTGGGAAATGTTGGCAAAGACCTGACAATAGTCACATGTATGTGCTGGAGATGGAGTTAAGGGAAGTTGCAGACAGCTTCTGGCTGGAAGTTGAGGATGAAAGAATGCAGAGAGCTACATTTACTTTATAAAGCAGAATTTGTGAAACCTAAACAAGGCCTTTCTGAATGCCTGGCTCTGCCCTCAGGATTAGTAAGACTTATGCAAGGCTTTCTCTTGTCTTCCTGCTTTACATTTTAAGTTAGACTAAGTTATATATACTGTGTTTTACTGGGCTGTATCCTAGCTTAGGCAAAGATTTTTCGTAGTTCCCTGTTGTATGCTTTGCAAATTGCTGTGTTCAATACATGCTTGCTTCAAAGAGAGGACTTTTTTCTCATCCCCACTCCTCAGTCTAGCAGCAGTTTCCCCCACTCCCCACTCAGGCTGGCATCCTGTGTGTACTGCTAGCCCCAGCTGGTACCTGGCCATGCCCACTCCACTCCAGCAGGGAGGGGTGAGAGCCTTGGAGGGCCTCTCTCTTCCCTTCCCTTTGGTAGTGGCTGGCAGGCATGCTGTAGTGCCTCCACCTCCCTCTGCCCCACCCCCGGCTTCTGGCTTGAGCTACTGCATTTCCTGATTTAAAATGCATGTGCCTGCATTTCCTGATTTAACAGAGAATGTATGTCCTTATATTAATCAGTTTAAGCTGAGCAGCTTAGTCTAACTTGCAAAGAGTGAATCAATTCAGACTTAGGCTTTTTGAATGTTTGAAGAACCTACGTGTGTAATATCAATAAGAAATCCATGTGCAGAACTCATTTGATTTTTTCGGTGGGTAGGGGAGCTGGAGTGGGGGTTGTAACTGGCTGAAATACTTCTTTGATAATATTCTGTGACAGGTATCTGAGAACAAACCATATCCAAAGAAGCTGAGGTTCTTCATGAAAGAGAGAACAGTTTCCCTTTTAATACGGCTGAATGTTTTATACAATTTTTTTAGGTTAAATTAAGTTTAATATTATAAAATAAGATTTGCAGAGTTGACATGCTATTATATATTCTACAGCTCTCATTTATGTAGTTTTTAATAAAAGTAGTTGCACAGGAAGCTGTTGAGTTTGATATTATAAATAATGTCAAAATAAAATATGAAGTGTTTAAAATGTAGGGTTGAGGATAAACAAATTAAAACATGAATTAAGAGTGTAAAGAGAACCCAGTTTGAAAGAGATACAAGTCCATGAAAGGGTTGTAAAAGCAGGAAGAACAGTTTTTATTATGAGGGGGTGGGGAAGGGGGCCACTGGAGTTATATGAGTTGGGACAATATCGCATTTCTCTATAGATGTGAAAATTCTGTAGGTGCGAGATTCCAAAGAACTGGAGCCTGGAGAGGTCCTAGAGAAGGAAATTGCAGCATTACAGGTTGAAAGCTATCAAGGCCCAGAGCAGAACTGGCACAGAGAATCACTGGTTTCTGTGGGCGATATTCTGAAAATCTAGAAAGATACACTTACTGGCATATATGGTGCAGATAAAAAGGGTAACTGGCTAATGATCATATATGTGGCCAAATTTGCAGGTAAGTGTGCTTTACTGGGAACAGAGTAGATGTCCAGGCTATTTATATTGGATTCTAGTCACTATTGTCCTTTACTTTGTCATTTAGACCGACAGAGAAAAGGGTGTATAACTTTATCAAATGAGAAAAAGCATGTATTTGCTTCAAGCAGGTGTAAATGACTGCTAAAGTGCAAGTAGAAGATCATGTTGCTTAATTTTTACATTACTGGAATTAAAAGGTTTTGAGTCACAAAGCTATGCAGTCATTCATACCCTATAATGTGAGGACTTTTTTTGCTTTAAATGGCTTGTCACATTGCTAATTTTTTCAAATTTGCATCTTCCTGCTTTGAGGTGGAGAGCTCTGCTTCTGTCTCTTCACAGATGCATCCCAACATCTTTATCAACCGTCATGGATAGACCCTTTATGTTATTAAAAAGAACATATGTAGTTCATGAACTGCAGATATTACACACTACAAATCAATGAAGTAAATCCCAGATGCTATTAAAAGAGGTGTTACTTCTTTGGGAACCAAACAGCCTTGTCTGTTGGGTATCAAGCAAAATCGGAGATGAAGGACTCTTCCTTTCCATTGGCTGGTGGCCAGTGCTTCAATGAAGGATGAGCTTGTGCCAGCCAAATTCTGTTTTGTGGGTTGTAGCTTTTTAAACCATTCTTTTAATTTGTTTTGGCTTTTTCTTGAGAAGAAGTCAAATGTAATTAGTATCCAGGTTTTCTGCAATATGAAATTTTTTTCCAGAGAACAACTGCTCTTAAAACAAGAAAACTTGCAATGCAGTTGCTTTACTGTTAATTTATTCTGTCTCTTTTCTTTGCTTTTCCTTCTTTGATTTACCCTTCATAGATAGTGAAATACAGCTCAGACGAGACGTGGTCTTCTGCCAAAGTCTAGTAGCCACAGTCTGTGCTTTTTCTGAGCAACTAATGACTGCATTAAATCAGATGTTTGACAACAGCAAAGAGTATGAAATGGAGACTTCAGAGGCCAGCAGAAGGTGGTTGGAACAGATAGCTAATGCAGGTGTTCTTCTTCATTTCCAGTCATTGCTATCACCTAACTTGGTAAGATTTCTAGTAACTGCATTAATCAATGCAACAATTTATTCTGCTGCCTAAGGGCAGTGTGAAGCAAGCTGCATTATGAATACAATAACCTGCACAAATTATGTTTAGCCTTCTACTTTATTAGCTGGTATTCAGGAACTTTGCAATTCAAATAATTACTGATATGGGAAATTATTACTGTCACAAACATAATAATACGTTGCTGCTTCAAGTTACTAGTTATTAAGCAGATATATGAGGAACACAAAGAGAGTGATTAAAAAATCCAAGTTGCTACTAGATACTACTCAACTATTCTAGTTATTTCCCTTCTGAATAATAAGTATGGCATCAAGTGATTGCAACAGCTTTTGGTTTATATAATTAACAATGTAAGGGAAATAAAATATTCAGTCCCTAAGTGTCATGCAAAATCCCTACGTTCCATGGGTAAGTAAATATTCTAAGGACCAGATTGTTGTAGCACAAATCATTCTCAAAGCTAGTTATGAATTCAACAGGGATCCACATAGGAAACATAGGTAGTAGAGCTGGGCTAAGTTTTGGTTGCTGATTCAATTTGGAGGAGATTTGGCCCAATTTGGCAGCCAAATCTCTGAATCTGAATCAAATCAGGAGACCAGTTAAAAGGTCTGAATAGATTAGAAGCCTCTGCATCAATTCATAGAAGATTTGGAGATTCAGGAAGTCCCCGCTCACCACCACAGGGAGCTGGACCCAGGCTCTGTGCTGGTAAGTAGGGGGTGGGGGGGGCTGGAGGAGGGTGGAGGGGATTATGGGAAGACCCACACTAGACCCCATCTCCTGCCTGCTCCCCTAGCCCCTCCGAGCACCCCCTGACCCCTGCACACTCTCCTAGCCCTGTAAATGGCTGCCCTACCCAGCTCCAGCATCCTGGCACTTGGGAAAAAAAAGCCCTGCACTCACCAGCTGCTGTAGTAGCTGTCAGGGCCTTTGGAGACTCATGGCAGAACCCCCCCAGACAGCACAGGGCAATGGGGAGCAGTGGGATCACCCTCTGCCTGGCAGGAGGGCAGGCAGGGCAGCCATTGGCAGGGCTGAGAGAGCGGGTAGGGGATGGGGCCTGTCTGATTCGGAGATTTGGCTGATTTGTCAGTGGCCGAGTCTCTGAATCAGATTTGGCCAAACTGATTCAGGACAGTGATTTAAATCACCAAATCCAATCACTGTCCTCTGAATTGGCCGAATCCACATCTGAACAAATACTAGCCACTTTGTAGAGGCCTACTGCACAGCTGCCTAAATGACTCTTTGAGGTTACTTTTAAAAGTTGCTTCTCAAACCGTATGGTATCTGATAACTATTATGAGCTTTAAAACTATCTTCCAACTTTCTCTGATGCCCCACTCAAAAGGTGGTAGGTGTCAAGTGGCTTGTCCTAAGAATAGGGCTTACTGTTTGGTGAGGTAGTCTCTCTGTTACTGTAAATCCTTGGGGACTGCTGATGCTTATTTACTGTTATGTTTTACCATGCTTCTTATTTTTTTAATGGTATTGCAAAATAGCTGTTACCATATCTCACAGACTTCTCACTTTTGCTTTAGGACACAAGAGATTGTTCTTTTGTAATAAAAAATTAGTGTTGTTTAATTATTTTAATGTACTTGGACACTATAAGAAAGAAGCGGTATGTGTTCAAATTATATTTTTTAAATGTGAGTCAACATTGGGCTCCCTCCTATATGTTATAGGTATTGAACAATTAACTGTTTAACTGCACAATTAATTGAGACCACCTACACAATGCTGTACTATGTACATGTACTATGATACATGCAAGGTATCTATCATGCAACTAAAAGGTCCAACCAGCTATAAAGTTAGAGCATCTTTACACATGCTCTGGAGTTGGAGCAAGGGGGGGGGCACTATAATTAAAAGGGCTCTAAAATGAATGAGCTTTAGTTAAATCACTCCTGCTGCCATTTTGAAGCAGGGGGACGCTGATAGACGAGACACAGAGGCGGGCTGGTGCATGCTAATTAGCACACTCCAGCAGACTTGCTCTTGACCCTCCAGCATGCTCTTAATTTTCTCTGATGCACTGATTACAGCACATTGGAGCAGCCTCCCAGCATGTCTACAGGCACCCAAAGACTTCAAAAATGTATACTAATTTTATATCTAGTTGCTATCCATCTTTAATTTGCACATGTAGTCCCTGTGGATGAGAACCCCATCAGCTGACTGGGCTTCTAGCATCAGTGATATACTATGCACAAGTGGGATGGAGAGTCCTGCAGCTGCAGGGACTCTTGGTGGTATGCTACCACAGCTGCAAGTCCCATTAGCTATGGGACTCACAGTTGCAGGAGCTTTTTACTTGCCAGTGCAGGGGGAGCCTGGGATGGTGATCCTAGGCTGCCCCGTATCAGCAATAAGGTGTTATAGGATCTGATGCTAGGCCCCACAATCATACTGCCCGCTATGCATGTTTGGCATGGCAGGAGGTATAATTGTGTGGATTGTGCTTCTGATCCTACCATGCCTTTATCTGAATGTCTGGAGAAGCCCTTAGTTTCATAAGTATGTTTGAACAAATGAAGAGTTTTGAGTTACTTCAGCAATAATATTTTCAGCAGTAATATTAAGGGAACCATTATAAAGGCAACTTTTTCAATAGTTTCTAATCAATCTTTTTGGATGTAAATGAGCTTTGCTACTTTAAGCAAGGGCTCTTGAAGTGAGTTATACTCATTATTACAGTAAAATTCAATAAAGAAGGAGCAATTTTGGAAGGATTTCCAATGTTGCTGAATGCAATCTGATTCTCCTATATCCAGGGAGTTAATAAATTGAACTAGTAGGCAAAATGTTTCAAGTAGAATCCTTCCGTCTATAAATACATGAGAAATACTGCTTAGTTCCATGGACCTGCGGAAATTGGGTTGGTTTGTTTTTTTTCACCTTTCTGTAATTCAGGAACATTCAGCTAACTCTCATTTTATAGATAATACGTGTATTGATCTTGTTACCATTTCAGTGCTTAGGGAGAAAATGACATGTGCACCAGTTTTATATTATCCTACTTGGTAGCTTAATATAATTCTGCTCTTCATATTACCTTCCCCATTACTTTACCAGTGTATTGATTTCTTCTGTCACTGTATTTGAAGGTGAGTATTTCCCTTCTTAGCAGAAGTTCAGTAAAGTGCTCTTGAAGATTCATAGTTAAGTTTTTGAAGCTGTCATGAGGTACTAGTTACAATTTCAAGGGTTAAGGTTTTTCATTGTTTTGATTTGAATATGAGGGATCACAGACATACACTGCAAGTGAAAATCAAAATGTTGGCATGTCTTGCCTCATGATTTATATCCACAGTATGGGAGCTGAAGCTGAAACATGCTTTTATCTGGAACCTTATTTAAACTGGCAGTGCTTTAATGGGAACAGAGTGGAAGTTTTGAAAATCTAGCCCAGTATGTCAATGAAATGCTGATTCTGAATTTTTTTTTCTCCATGTGTGTTCATAAGTGGAAGTCTTAGTTTTCTGTCATAATGTAAAATTGAAAATCTATGCTTGGCAGCACACAGAACATTTTTAAGCTTGCTTATTTGCATAAACAAAAATTTCAAATGCAGTTTAATTAAATGCCACAGGAAGACATGGTAGCTGTAAATTAACTTACTGATTTACAGTGTGCAATATATATTAATTTCAATTGAAATAATTTTAATTTTAATCACCCTTTGCCAATAGAAGAGGAAGTAGCTACCCAGTAGAAACAAATCTGTTTTCTGTCACTTAGGAATGAATTATGTTAAACAGTGTTTCAGCAAAACAGGGTGTGACAGCCTGCAGTTATTTTTGATGCCTGTATTCCATAATTTCCAGTATAAGCACTAAGCTGAAATTGCATAATTTTTATTTGAGGCATTTTTTTTTCTTTTCCCTTTTTTAGATGGATGAACAAGCCATGCTAGAAGATACATTGGTTGCATTATTTGATCTGGAAAAAGTTACTTTTTATTTCAGACAATCAGAACCAGAACCAGTAGTTGCAAGTGAGTAATTAAAGAAGTATAATTATGAGATGTATTGTTCTAGGTATTTAAATCAGCCCAGTATATTTCTTCTTTGGAGCATCACACCTCAAGGCCATCATTTGTTTCCCTTTGATATGTAGCCACAATGATAGTTGTTCAATAGCCTCAGCAGAAAGAGAAAATTGTCGTTTGAGTGGAGTCCCCAGTGGAATAGGTGTCAGTGCCAGAAAAAAATGCTCAGAAGATTCAGTTCTCCTTGAAGAGTTGTGTGTAAAAAAAATGTTGAGGATTTCTGTGGTAAGTGATTCTTGAGTTACAAGTAGATGGAAAAATATAATGTTCACATGGTTAGATTCTTCCCCTCTGACACTCAGAGAAGTGATTTGCGTTTCCAAGGAAGCCTGGTGATGAAAGATCAACACCTCATTTGAGTGAGGCAGACAGGTTTTTTTTTTATTTCTGCCAGTAGGAGCAATTTTATATTGTGCAAGGAAGATTCCTTGGAGGCCAACTAGTGGGAGCTTCAAGTACAGGAGCTGAAAACAAACATCTTCATACATCTGAATGGTGGCTTGGGTAGAAGTAATGACTGGCTTCACACTTCTATTGAAAAAAGGGTTGCAGCTTTTTTCTTCATGTACAATCTCTCCTCATTCATTTTAGTAACCAGAGAGTCTCTGTAATGAGCTTGGCTTGGTTAGTAAAAAATAATTTTTTCAAAAACTCAGAGCTAAAGGAGGGAGAAACTGTATTATTAAGTGCAAACTTTAAAAAAATCTTGCTCTCTGAGTAGAAACCACTCATCAAGATTTTTGCAATAAGGAAAACTGAAGGAGGAATACAAAGAACTGTGTCAAGCAATCAGTGAAATGGTGCCTGAGCTCTCAAAATTCAAGTACCACCTACCTTCATTGGTAGGGACATACCAAAATCATGATTGCATGATTTTTGCAGAAACCATGATTTTGGATGGGCTCTGTGAAAAAGTAAAGGCTTGCTGAGGAAAAAAATAAAAGCTGTCCACTAAGAGAAAAGTACAGGAAGATACCAAAAGGAATGAGATGCAGTTGTGATACAAACTTTAAAATGAAGGTTATAAATTATGCTGGACAAAACAAATAATTGTGAAGTGAAAAAGAAGTATAATATTACTGAAGCAAATGTGCATTGATGGAGACAATTAACAGAAAAACTTGAGAATGCTAAGACCACATGGAAAACATCTGGGAGTCTGAAACAAGGTTGCTTTCCTGCAATTGGTGAGTTCTCAAGTATGTTCAAGAAAAGAGAAAGGAGGGAATGCCAGTCACCCATGAAGTGTTTCAACTCAAGGCATTAGAAATAGTGAAAGAATGAAATGTTCCACTTCAAAAATTTAAAGCAAGTAGTGGGTGGTATTCCTATATGATATGGTGAAGTGGTTTAGCTCTGATATGAAAAAAAAAAAACAGTAGCACAATGGTTGCTATCAGACTGCAGCGAAAAACTTGTTGAGTTCTAGCAGTACATCATTGGGCTATGCAAAAGTCATCATTACCTGCTGGGCCAGATAGGCATTGTTGATGAGACCCTGGTCTATGTTGATATGCCGAGTATTGTTAGCATCCATAAAAAGGTGCAAAATCCATAATTATGAGAAATACAGGAAATGAAATGAAAAGTTGAAAAGCAATAGGAAGATCAGAGAAAGAGTGGGTCTCTGTAAGCTGCCCTGGGGCACACCTACAAGGCTGGCATGTTTTCTGAAGCATGTCTGGCCAGGTGCCTCTGCCACTTGCCACTTTTGCTCTAGCTGCTCAGAGTCCCACTTCACTGTCCATGAAATGGGAACCCGATCTGCCCTCACAGCATAGCAGGGAAGCCATACCGGGCTCAGGCACCCTGCTCCAGGTGCTTCATACTTTGCTGCTACTCAAATCCACAGCTTGCACTGGAAGCCTGCCCAAGCTGCTAATGGGGCTTGTGTAGAGCCCAAAAGAAATGTAAACCAAAAAATCCCCTCATCCTCAGATTCACTTTGTCATCCTGAGACAGTTGCTCCTCTGATTCTCCTATTTTCCTCAGGGGGTTCACCTGGGGACAGCTACAGCAGCTTTGGCTTCCCCTCTCTCTGACTGTCTGCTGCTTTTCTTCCTTTCCCTTTTATTCTCTCTGCCATTTCTGGTCACCTGACTTCCTGGCCAGATGACCTGGTCAGATGCCGCTGCCTGGCAACCTGGCTCTTGGCTGTGGACTGAGTGCTGGGAAAGGAAACTGCTAGCTCTCCCACAAGCAATGCTCCTACAGCCCCCGGTGAGGGACCCAGAGTTAAGGGTACGGGAGGCAAGGGACAAGAAAGTCCCGGCAAAGGGTCGGGGAACCTGGATCACCCGACCCCTGCCCTGCTTCTAGTAATGGGATTGGGGCCACATTACAGTCCCTTATTGAATGGGGGAAGCAACCGAGTGGCTGATTATGCAGAAAAGGCTGAAGTACTCAATGCCATTTTTATCTCAGTCTTCATGGAAAAGGTAATTTCCCAGAGTATAGCATCTGAATGCACAGTTTAGGGAGAAGATGAGCAGCCAACAGTAGCAAAAGAACGGGTTAGAGACTATTTAGTAAAGCTGGATGTGTACAAGTTCATGGGGCAAACCTGATGTAACCAAGAGTGCTGAGGGAGTTGGCTGATGTGATTGTGGAGCCTCTGGCCATTATATTTGGAAACTCATGACTGGGGGAGGTCTTGGACAATTCGAAAAGGACAACTATAGCGTCCATCTTCAAGAAAGGGAAGAAGGAGGATCTGGAGAACTACAGACCAGTCAGCCTGGTGACTCAGCACTTAGAGGAGAAGGTGATTAGGATCAGTCAGCATGCATTCACCAAGGGCAAGTCATGCTTGGGCAACCTAATTGCTTTCTCTGGTGAAATGAATGGTTCTTTGGATGCAGAGAAAGCAGTGCACATGATATTCCTTGACTTAAAGCAGTGGACATGATATTCCTTGACTTTAGCAAAGTTTTGATATAGTCTCCTACAACATGCTTGCAAGCAAGCTAAGGAAGTAGAGTTTGAATGAATAGACTGTAAGGTGGATAGAAACCTGACTGGATAGTCAGGCTCAAAGGGTAGTAATGAATGACTCAATGTCTAGTTGGTAGCCAGTATCGAATGAAGTGCCCCAGGAGGTTGCTCCTGGGGCTGGCTTTGTTCAATATCTTCATCAGCCTGGAAGATGGGATACAGTGCATCCTCAGCAAGTTTGCAGATGACACCAAGATGCGGGGAATAGTAGGTACATTGGAAGGTAGGGTTAGGATTCAGAGAAACCTAGACAAATTAGAGGATTGGGCCCAAAGAAATCTTATGAAATTCAGTAAAAACAAATGCAAAGTCCTCCACTTAGGATGAAATGATCCCATGCATGAGTACAGGCTGGGAACTGACTGGCTAAGCAGCAGGTCTGCAGGAAAGGACCTGAGGGTTACAATGGACAAGAAACTGAGCAGAAGCCACTTTTTGTGAAGCCTTGTGAAGAAAGCTACTGGTATAGTAGGCAGAAATAGTAGGAGCATTGTCAGCAGATTGAGGGAAGTGATTATTCCTCTTTATTCTGCACGGGTAAGGCCACATCTAGAGTACCGTATCCAGTTCAGGGCCCCCATTACAAAAAGGCTGTGGACAAGTTGGAGAGTCCAGTGGAGGGCAACAAAAATAGTTAGGAGCCTGGGGCACATGTCTTAAGGGGAAGGCTGAGAGAATTGGCCTTATTTAGTCTGGAAGAAATGGAGAGGAGATTCAATAGCCTTCAACTACCTGAAGAGTGGTTTCAAAGAGGGCGGGGCTGGATTGTTCTTAGTGGTGGCAGATGACAGAACAAGGAACAACAGTCTCAAGTTGCAGCAAGGGAAGTTTAGGTTAGATATTAGGAAGAATTTTCTCATGAGGATGGTAGTAAAACACTGGAACAGGTTACCCAGAGAGGTTATGGATTTTTCCATCTTTGGAGGTTTTTCTGAGCTGGCTAAACAAAGCCTTGGCTGGGATGATCTAGATGGGGATGGTACTGCTTTGAGCAGAGGGTTGGACTAGAAGATTTCCTGAGATCCCTTTCAACCCTAATTTTCTATGATTCTATGGTTTTCATCTTACCCAGGACCAGCCTCTAGGTTATCCTGCCCAGGGCACTTTGCCTCTCCCTGCTACTCCTGGGTGTCCTGGTCTCCTGTCTTGGCACTTCTCTTGGCTACTCCTGGGTATCATGGCTTTAGTCCCTATGACTGGGCTGCCCTGCCAAGCACTTTGCCTACCTCAGCTCCTCCCAAGTGTTATTTCCAGGCCTGCCTTCTCCATTTGGGCTCTTCACCTTTCAGGGCTACACATGAGTGGTGAGTATCAACCCATTCTGCCTCTACCTCTGCCCCCTCCATGGCTTTAGGCTCATGGCCGTGTTAGTCTCTGGCAGTTGCCCCTTCTAGACCTTTAGCCCCTCCTAGGTCCTGTCCCTGCTCCCAAGCCAGCTAGGATTGCCCAGCTCTCAAGCCTTTTGTCGGCTATAGGCTTCATGTCTTCTGATTCCCAGGTCTGTAGCCCTTTCCCTATCCTGTTTTGTTTCAGCCAAATCTGTTTCAGAGATTTGACTGTGCCAAATCTCCTCTGAATCTGTTTTGAAGGGGTGCAAGGTGAGCTTTGCACAGCCTTACCTGGCTGGGTGGTGCTTGGGGCTGGGGGGCTTGGGGCCCCAGTGTAGAGCAGGATGGGACTATGGGTGGCTCTGGAGGAGGGGGAGTGCCACTGCCCTCTGTGCAGGCAGGGAAACTTATGTGCAGATCTCTGATCCCTGTCAAATCAGGTTGCAGGGCAGGGAAGCAGCACAGAGCAGCAAGCAAGCCTACTGGTCCTTGCCATGTGACTTGGTTCCGTAGGGAGCAGAGATCCATGCCGCTGCCCGCCCTGCGCTGCCCTGATGACGTGGGGCTGTGTAGGGTGGGCAGCTGCAGTGAGAAGACCCTGGTGTGGATCTTTGTTCTCTGTGGAGCCAGGTTGCACAGTTGAGCAGTACTTATCCCTGCCATGTGACCTGGCTTCAAAAGGAGCAGAGATCTGGGGCTGCATGGGATGGGAAGGAGACTCTACCGTGGATCTCTGGTCCATGTGGAGCCA
>JAGPOW010000261.1:57185145-57262169 GCA_030014935.1 Caiman crocodilus | reverse complement strand
CCCAGCTCCTGGTTCGACTTCTCTAGCCCCCAGTTCAATTCCCTAGCTCTCTGATCATACCCCCAGCTCTTTCCAGGGAGCATTGGCCCCTAGATCTTCATGCCAGTTTTCAGCAGGCTGCCACTGAAGACTGGGGAGTTAAACTGGGAGCTAGATGTCAATGTCAGAGCAGTCTGTCCCCCACTTTTTCCCCCCCTCTTCTTAGTTTTTGTTTTCCTGCAAGACCAGCTTTGAAACTCCAAAATTCTCCAAAACATTTCGGAGCCTTCTGATTCATTTCAGATTTGGTGTTTCCAGCGCCGAAACAGCCCCAAACATCTCTGAAACTAAAAGGCTGCTAACATTTCGCACAGCTTTAAAAAAAATATATATGTATGTATGTATGTATGTATATGTATGCATGTTTGTGCACATGTGTAAGTGCATGCACGTGCGCACACACAGACAGACAGTATAATAACTGTTTATTTCTGTTGTCTCAGCCAAGCCTCTAATTTAACACAGTTATTTGGTGGATGGTTTTGTAGGTATATACTCCTCATGAATATTCCATTTAGAATTATAATGTGAGGATTTCTTGTTTTGATTAACAAAGCTAATGCAATGCAATGCATTCCGAGCTATGCACAGTTTATTTTCAGTGTAGCTGAAAAAGGTATAATAAGTGGCTTCATAATCTGTTTCCATTGCTCTGGAATCATGGGCTAGCTAGAAGCCAAAGGGGCAGCCAGCATAATTGTAATCGTCACACAAGTTCTGATATACCAGATAGAGATTAGAAGTGCATTTTGCATTTCATCAGTGTTGTTTGTAACATAGGCAGGCAAGGTTGTTTGGGTAAATACAATTCCTTTTAATTCAATCAACTAAATAGTTGGAAAAATTGTTCTTTGCAGACTTAGGGGTACAAACACCCTTCTCCCTCTGCCTGAAGAAGGGTGTTTGTACCTGAAAGCTTGTAAAGAATAATTTTTCCAATTATTTAGTTGGTCTAATGAAAGATATCACATTTACCCAAAGAACCTTGTCTACTTTGCATTTTATTCCATTCATTCCTGCCCCTGGCATATCCCCTCCACAGCTTTGTGAAGAAATAGCTGTGCAGAGCTAGTTTTTAGTGAACCAAAGATATTTTTATCTATTTTGTAGCTATGTTTAATTGCAAAAGAGATGGAATCAGGATGGTGAACCTGACTTTATGAGTTTGCATGTAACAACTGTTTTGGAAGAAAATAGTTGTTGGCTTTTTAATAACATTGTGACATTAAATATTTTCTTAGATGTTCCAATCACATATCAAGCGGAAGGAAGCCGGCAAGCCTTGAAGGTTTACTTTTATCTTGATAATTACCATTTTGAGCAACTTCCTCAACGGTTAAAAAATGGAGGAGGATTTAAAATACACCCAGTACTTTTTTCACAAGGTAATTTTATTTGAACCTCTTAAAAAAAGTGTCATGAAAATCTGCAGTGTTACTTAGGCCCTACTTTAGCATAATATTTAGTTGCATGCATAATTTTAAGTACATGAGTCAGAAATAGAACCTGATTTAAATTGATTTGTTTGATTAGGGCTTTAAATCTAATGTGAATTTCAATTTTAAGAAATGTAGACATTTATACAAATACTAAATTTCCAGAGCTACACTTGAAAACTTAAGCCATTTGTATTAATACAGATACCAGAGGGGATTATCTTTTCTTTTGTAAATTCACAATATTAGTAGACATTATTAGTGAATATTAGGACAATTATTGGTCCTGAAAATGAAAATGACATTAAAAATCATATAGAGGATTGACGTGATAGTCAAGTAAGTATTCATCTCTTTTAAAATTTATTCATTTATTGAGAATGAAATATCTTTTCTAGCATCTGTAGTTATGACACTGTAAACGTTATTGAAATGATGAATGCACTGATGCTTATGCACTCATAAACTGCATACAGTCTACAGTTAGCAGAGGTGTCATTATAGTTATCAGGAACATGGAGTTTGATTCACCAAAGTGATGAATACCTCCTACAAGGTGCTGATTGCCTTCAGCCTCCTTAGAATTCAGGGGTTGAGAGCTCTCACTGCCTTGCAGGGGGCACTCAGTATCCATACCAAATAGGTTCAAATCAGGTATATAAAAGAAAGGAAGAATTCCAGGGAACTTTTGATCTAACATTAATTAAATAGGGTACAAAAATATGTAAAGGCAAATAACAAATTTGAATAGATCTAAATTCACTCACAGAGTGAAAATGAGAAGACTCAACAACAGCAGGAACATTTCAGCAGTTGAGATTATGAAAAAAAATCCACAAAGGAGAATAGGAAATCATTTGGTTCCAATAGGATCTTTAATATATTGACTTTTCTCTTGTATAAAACGATTTTCCTCTTCCTTCAGGAACTGTCTGTCTTATCTATTGGGCCTGTACCTAGATTGTAAGACATGCCACCTCCTGCCACCTCTCTGGGTGAATGGTACTAGTTGTGGTTTCCACAGAGTAGTTAGGTAGTTAGGTTTTGTAGGATTAGTGTCTGAGAGAAATTTTTGGGCATCTTTACATGTGGTCTGGGGTGGGAGTGGGGAGCTGCTATAATTAAAGTGCCCAGGGTGTCTCATGTATTCAACATCCCACGCTTCAAAATGGTGGTGGGGGTACTTTAACTAAAGCTGGTCGAATGAGCTTTAGCTAAAGCACCTGACAACCATTTTGAAGCATGGGAACGCTGAATACACAAGATGTTGAGCTAATTAGCACACCAGCAGACTCAATTAATTGAGTCCGTTCATTAGTTTAAAATCTTCATTAGTTTCAGAATCTTTATTAGTGCTGTCATGTGTTTCTCTCTCCTTATAAGACCAGACATTTCAGAACCATGTGCCTAAAATATAGACTTTAAAAAAGAGATAATGATAATACTTTGTAGGATCAAGGCATTAATGTAGGCTTGTAAGAGACTCTGCATTTGTGGATGGTTCTCTTATTAAGTCTTGTTGGTGAATTAATATCCATTGAATGAATACTTTTTTTAACTAAGTACTTTAGAATTTAAATTTGATGTTAAAAATCCCACTTCTTTTGGGTTTTTAAAAAAAGTTTCTACCTAAATTCTGGAGGTTTTCAGTTGGGTGTTAACATATGTATAGAACAGAAGTACATCTCCACTATATTATACTCCTTTCTGAAGGGGAGAGCAAAATAGCACTTAGGCTCAGATTTAGCAACAATATCCACTAAGGTGGAACATTTCAAACCTGTAAAGTCCATTGAGTGCAATAATATCGGCCCTCCTTGATGGTCCTCAGCACGGTTTGAGGAAGCAGTTGATAATTAATTAGTATTTAATGTCTTCTAATAAGAAGCAAAATTTGTTAACTTTGAAAGTACTCAGAGGAATTGTGATTTACATATTCTTCAACCTCAAATGAATAATTTATTGACTGGTTGTATTAAGAGCTTCCAGCAGAATTAGCATTCTGTGTACAATTGGCCCTGTGAACCTGCAAGCTATACCCATCAGAATTCTGTTTATTGCATGTATTTTCTGATTATTCCATGGAGTGATAAACTCTTAAAATTTGTATGGGTCATTATTAAAGTAGCAGTGTTCCTAACTGTAAAATCTTTAGTGCTTCTCCCAAACAAATGTATTTCATTAGAGTCCATTTTTTGCATTATCTCTCTTAAGATCTTGCTTTTTTCTTTTGTCTTAAGATCTTGCTTGACTTGCAAAAAATCTTTAAAAATGAATAGGAGTTGGTTATGAAAAACTGATTAAATATATTTTCTAAATTAAATGAAGTGAGGTATGTGTGGGTGTGGGGAAATGAGAAAAAGTTAATGAGTTAAGAACCACGTCAGTGTACTCATCATTCATATTCATTGTTTATACTTTTTAAATTTAACTTAAATGTAAATCTAGTTTGTGCTGTAACAATATAGCCAGTATATCATTTATCCTTTTACTGTATTTACTCAAATATAAGGCAACCCTGATTATAAAATGATTTCCCAATTATTAGATTTTATATATGAAAAGTTTATAAGCTTGTTATAATTTCTCAAGTATAGAATCCAATTATTGGAGGTTTGCCTTGTATTTGTCCCTTTCCCACAGCTACAGCAGGGAAAGTAAATCTGGGGATCAGGTGTCTCCTTTCCTGTGCCCCTCCCAAGATCTATCTTCCTTACTATCACACTCTGCTCTCCCTAGGGACATAGAAGTGAGAGGCAAATTTGAACACACTGACCTAGAAATATACATTCCTTAAGTACCTTACAGACAGGGGGATTACAAGTATCCATGGACGTGGTTCATCAATAAGTGTTGCAAGTTTTAGACCAGGTACTCCATAAATACTTACACCTGTAAGAAGCAATTCTATACTTGTATATAGTTGCATATAGTACAAACTTTTTTTTTTTTGGAATTATTTTTATGTTCCAGGTCAAATTAACCAGATCAAATCATAATCCATTTGAATAATTCAGGAACCACATGTGTCCCTGCTACTGGAAAGCATCTTCCACCCCAGCCTGGGGCATAAAATACTTATAAAATCTTTGGCAGGCATCATATGTCCAGGCCCAAGTCTGGAGGGTTGGGGTTTGAATGCCACCAAATTTTGCTTGCTCTCAACCGTATGGCTGCAGGAGCAGGCTAGGGAGGAGTCCCCAATTTCCATAAAGTTGGTGTGTAGCTGAAATCTTCCTACTGGAAGCTGGCCAGTGGGAAGCTAACTATGAGGCTCTCATAGGGTCTCCTAGCAGCAAGCAGATAGGAGTGCACTCTCTGCTACATAGTGTCATTTTAATTGCATTTGCAGCTTGGGTATCAGACCAGTGCAGTGACTATAATTGATCTTAGCTCACAAGATTTTTGTTTTAATTGAAAAAAAAATTAAATTAGTTATTTATCCACTATCATAGACTTCCATTGCACCTTTTTTTTAAAACCACCTTAAGAAACTCGCACACTTGTTACACTAACTGCACCTGCTCCCCTTCACCCATGTGCACCCACCCTCTGCCCTTCTCTATCCCAAACCCTGGTCCCTTAATCCAGGCCCAGTTTGGGGTTTCCTTTCTCAGCTCATTCAGTATCCTTATCACTGTCAATGTTGCTGTCCCTTCCACTGCTGCTGGTCATGTAGTTGTCCTCCTCACTATCTCCAGGTCCAGTTGTGTCATTGTCCCCTTTGTTCTCTCTGTCCACTTCCCTTGCCAGAGGGACTTTGAACAGTCTGTGACATGTTCCCCTTTTCCAAATGGAGTTGGCTGCATCCTTTTCGTCCCCTCCCACCACTTTCCAGTAGTAGGACTGGAGTTCACTCAGAAACATTTTAATACAATCTGTTTGCTCAAGCTTAGTATGAGGTTCCACTAAGGAACATCAGGAGGTTCCTGAATTGCCACAGGGTGCTTCTGATACAGGACACAAACTGGTCAAAGTGGGTTGTCTGGGACTACTGATGTTTAGTCAGGTATCTGCACAGCGCTGCCTCCCTTGTCATCAGCCTGACCCTGTCACTTCCTCAAGGAGCTGCCTTACCTTTTTCAATACTCCCTTGGCATAGGGGCAGAGCCAAAGAAGGTAGCTGATGGTTTCATTCTCACCTTGGCAGCTTCCCCGGGGGCAGCTGGGTCTAGACTCTCGTCTTGCTCTGTCCTCCACACCTTCACTGGGAATACACCGTGAGCTATGCGCTAGTTCAAGTCTCTGTGGTCTTTTCTTAGGTCTTTGTGGAAGATCCGGTCCCAGACAGCCTGACAGTTACTATCAGGGAGCAGCTCCAGCGTCAATAGCCTGTCTCTCTCTCTGACTGCTTTCTGTGGCTGGACATGATCTCTGGGCTTTCCTTCTGTAGCCCATACTTTCTCCTGAACTCCTTCAGCACACTCTAGAACCAGTGTAGGGGTGCTCCATTGTGCACGGTTTCCTTCTGGCTGGTGTGTACACCTCCCACAGTCTCAGGAGGTGACCTGTAAAATACCTGACAAGACAGGCTGTTTTGGTTGCTGGCCTGGTCACCAGCTTGCAGATCTGGCTCATGTACCATGCCCACAGAAACAGGTGGATGTCTGGTATCCCCCTGCCCCTGGCCTGTTTTTTCTTGTACATGGTCTTTGTTGCCACCTTCTCCTTTCTGGATCCCCAAAAGAAGATGCATGTGGCTTTCTGGATTCTGTGGCTGACATACTTGGGTGGGGGGAAGACCAGTGCAGTGTACAGAAGCACTGGTAGCAACACTGCCTTCATGAGTGCCATGCATCCACCCATGGAGAGGCAGCCTGCATGCCACAGACCCAGTCTCTGCTTCACTTTGGACTCTTTCTTCTCCCAGGCACTCCTTCCACTCAGCTCGGGGTCAAACTCCACCCCAAGGATCTTGACCTCTTCAAGGGGGGCCGAGACTCCCAGACACACCAGGTCCCTGAGCTAACCCATGGCCAGGCATGTGCTCTTGCTCACATTGAGCTTGGCCCCTGCTGCCACCTCAGAGCTCTCTCTACAGCACACTTATTCTGGCACAGAATGTTCATGTCATCCATGTAGGCCAAGACCTTGGTCTCTTCCTTGCTTCCTCCGGGAATCAGGATTCCATGCATCCTAGGGTCCTGCCTGAGGTGCTGCACCAGAGGTTCAGTGGCACAGATAAAAAGGATTAGGGAGAGTGGGCATCCCTGGTGGACCCCCGACTCTATTGCAATCTGTGCTCTGAAAAACCCATTGACCAGCATCTCACTGCTAACATCTGTGTACAGTGTCCTCATCCAGCCAGTCAAGGACAGAGGGACACCCATTCACTTCAGCATCTTGAAGAGAAACCAGTGTGGCACTCTGTCATAGGCCTTTTCCAGGCCCAGGTTCAGCATTGCCCACTTCTGCCTTCTGGCCCATTCCAGCTGGAGTGCATTCCTCAGTTGCAGCAGGGCTCCATGGATCTAGCATCCTGGTACCACAAACAATTGTTTTTCATGGATTATGGAACCTAGGACAGATTTAAATCGCTTGGCCAAGACTTTGGTCAGCAGCTTACAGTCAAAGTTCAGGAGGGTGGTGGGCTTCCAGTTCCTTAACTCTTCCCTCAGACCCTTCATGTGCAAGAGAGTCATGAGACCCTGGTCCATCCCAACCCCTAAACAGCCCTCATGAAGGTACTCTTGAAATAGCTCCAAAAGGTTGGGGCTGACCCGGTCCTAAAAGGTCACGTAAAACTCCATGGGCAGGCTGTCCAACCCAGGAGTTCTACCATTGTTGAACCTCCAGAGGGTGTGCTCAAGCTCCTCCAGTGTCCACTCATCCTCTAACTGCTGCTGCTCGGCTTCTCTGAGGGCCTGGGTGAGTCCCTGCTGCATGGTCCTCCCATCATGCAGTGTAGAATTCTCGGTAGAAAGTGGTTACCTTTTCCAGCATGCTTTCCTTCGACTGGTGCTCTGTCTCTCAGGTACATCATGGGCTTCTCTTTGTTCTTCTTTATTCTGGAAAAGTAGGCAGACCATTCCTCCCCCTTTGCTACCCAGGGTGCCCTGGTCTGGAAGATATTTTTCCTGGCCTCCTCCTGGTATCAGGCCCCAATCTGGGCCTTTACCTCCTGCATGTCATTCCTTACATCCCAGCCTGCTGCTGCCTGCCTGTGCAGGTTCTGTAACTTACGGGTCAGGTGTTCATGTTGCCTCCTGTGGGAGAAAGCTCATTGCTTGCTGGCTTTCTGGAAGAACTTTGGTCCTGTTTTTGACACTGGCCCACCACTCTGCCTGATTCAGGTACAGGCTCTTTAGGGCCTCCAGTCTGCATAGTGCTCTCTGTAACTTTGCTGGGTCTTTTTGTCTTCCAAGAACCTGACGTTTAGCTCCTTGCCCCTCTCCAGCTGACCTCTCATTTTTGCCTGGATTGCGAAGAGACAGTGCAGGCCTGAGAAACAGATAGGCATGGAGTGGGCTCCCTTCACCTTCCACCCCTCGGGGAGGAAGACAAAATCTATCCAGGTTTTGGCTTGCACTACTGGGTCCACTGAGGTGAAATTCCCACTGAGGCCTTGGGCTTCTTTCCTGGAGTCTACTAGGCTGTGGTCTTTGATCAGTTGTTTTAGTATCCCGGAGGATCTTTCTCTGCCTGCCCTCTGGGCTGTGCTGACTCTATCTTCCTCACTGATGACACAGTTGGAATTCCCTGCGATGATTACCGGCCAGCCGCTTGGCATTGTTAGGGCCATGTTTTCTAGGAAATTGTAGCTTGCCTTTGCTTTGGTTGGTGCATATCCACACAGGACTTCAAAATCTGTCCCATTTGCTTCCATGGTGGCTTGCAGCAGCTTTCCTGCTACTATTTCTCTGTGCTGCATGGGGTATACTGTATCTCCTTTTAGCAGAATTGTGACCCCAGTAGCCCTAGTGTCATCCACCCTGACCACAGGGCTGCTTCATGCAGCCAGTGTATGGAGAACAAAGAGCTGTTGGTGTTACTGGGAAGACCACACTCTTGCAGTCAGATCATGTCTGCTTCTATCTCCTCCAGAGTCTGTATTACCTGGTCCCATTACCTTTTCCCTAACAAACTTCTCACATTCACAGAAACAATTTTAAGAGTTTTCATTGTGTAGTTAAATTTGGGTGGTGGTGGGGAGGGGGATAGGATTTCAGGTACCTCCTTTCTTCTCTCAGTTTCAAGTTTGGCTTTCTTTTCCTCACTCTCTGGATCTGGCTGCTTTGCCTGACTGGGCCTTTCCTTAGAGTTCCTTGCATAACATCAGTCTAAAGCCAAAAGACTTATCGTTAATCATAGAGTTCATTGGGCTAGACCCCAGCAGAGACAGCAGTGTTTCAAGCCATGGTTATCCCACATCTCAACACTTCTCAGTATGTGTGTATTACAAATACCTCCTTCCCTCCCTCTTCCCCAAAGGAGCCATGTCCTAATTAACCCCTTACTAGTGCCTGAAACCAGGTGTTCTTGTCATGAGTCCTGGTATCCTCCAAAAATTTACATGTAGATGAGGTGCAGGGCAATCTGGTCTGGCTCCATCTCATTGAGATGGATCATATGTGATAGGCTGAGAAAGTGTGAACAGAAGGATTCTGGATAAGTTATTTGGGGCCCTACTTGGTGATGTTTTCCAGGCTTTTAAGGCTAGTTAACAAAAGAGGACTCTTTGGAAATGGGAAAGAAATGTCAGCTTAGCTGTGGGAGCAAAGAGGAAATTGAAATGTAGTCAATGTATGGCTTACCATGAGTGAGAAAGAGTTGACACTGAGGGGGACTGAGTGCAATGGGAACTACTATATTATTCAGACCTATACTGACCTATAAAAAAGGTCTTTTCTTTTGTGGTAGGTTTTCATCAACATATTGAATGCAGCAATTTAGTGGCAGTGTATCAGGATTGCTCTGGTTGTTCTGGTGCTGGTGTGGTATTGTAGTACTTCTAGGCCCAGTGCTAGGTCTCTGTGGAGGGAATATTTTCCCATTTTTTAGGGCTATTAAAAAATGAAAAAGAAAATGGATCCTAGCATTGTGTGTTTTATAGTTGTCCTCAGTATTGGCTCCTTTAGTTGACTTTGATAGTTGGTTTCTATTTCTGAGCACATACTGCTTTTGGCAGCAGTTAAATTATAGATGATATATTTATAAGGAAACCTCACTAAATACAAGATAAGGGGCTCTTTCTCACATGCTGATTGGGGGAGAAATCCTCGTCTTATATTTAAATAAATATGGTGCTACAAGAAAACCAAAACAACATTTTCCTAGCACCAAAGCATATCTGGTTTGTAAGCTGTCACAGTGGGATCTTACAGGAGGGCTGTGATCTCCCTGAGGCCCCTTCCTCCGTGTCAAGTCAGTTCAAGGGCACCCTCAGATTCTTGTCCACCACATCTTTGATGTTTAGGTAAAGTTGGCAGGCTGTCTCACGTCTCCTTGGGCATGGTTAGTTGGGACTTCTGTCCCTGTGTTTTCCCGGACCCACCGGGGGTCTCCCTGTATGATGAGTGGTTCCCAGGCACCCTAGCCTTATGGGCTACGCTTGGCTCCAACCATCCCTGATACCATGCCCCAAGCCTCACAGATGGGATGGACGTTGGTCTGTCTCTATAGATACACCGCCCATCTCTCGGGCCTCCTCTGTACACTCACCCACTCTCTGAGGGCCTCCTGTGCCCACTATGGGCCTCCTCAATCAAACCACCCACTTCTAGGGCTCTCTGTGGCCACACTGGGCCCTCTCTCGTGGAGCTCCTCTAATGATGCCCCTCCCCCGGGGCTCTCGGTGCCCACTCTAGGCCGTCTCTGTAACGTCGCTCCTCTCCTGGGGCTCTCTGTACCAGCGCCCCTCTCCTGGGGACCTCTCTATAATGCCGCCCCTCTCCTGGGGACTTCTGTGCCCCCTCTGGGACCTCTCAGCTATGCCACCTGACTTCTGGGCCCACCGCACTGCTACCCCCTTCCTCCTGGGCTCACTGGACCACTGCCCCCTCTCGCCGAGGTTCACCGCAGCACTTTGCCCTTCTCTTGGGGTTTACCATAGTACTAGGCCCTTTTTCAGGGGCTCACCATGCCCACCCTGGACTGCTCAGTAGTACCTCTTTTCTGGGGCTCGCTGGGCCCACACTGGGGCTTCCCAATAATACTGCCCTCTCTCTGGGGCTTGCTGTGCCCACGCTGGGTTTCCTAATAATACTGCCCCTTCTCTGAGGTTAGGGTCTAAGCTGCAGCCTAACTGGTGCTGGGGCCCCCCCTGCCACTGTGGGTCCCTGTGAGTATGCTGCGCCCTCACTGGCGCCGGGGTCCTCACACTTTGTTGTGAGTATGCTGTACCCTCCCTGGCACCGGGGTTCCCACACTGTTGGGGGTTCCCCCTGAGGCCTCCTCCAACCCCTTATAGCCTCATCCTTGCCACCGGTGTAATACATAACAACGCCAATGCAAAACAAGCCCCTAGGCTGTAACACAAATTTGAGCCACCTGGCTATAACTTAACATCACCGCGCAAGCCTCCAGAGCTGCCATAAGCTGTACTTGCAATTCTCACATCCTAACTCCAGGAGCTCCTGTCCCTCTGACTGCTGGCAAGGAAATACTAACCTGGCCTCAGCCCCTGGGCCTTATGAGGGCCAGGCCCTGCCCCTTCTGGTCAGCTGACTTCCTGGTTGCCCCTGGCAACCCCCAGCTGTGCTCGTTATGTCCTGCCAGGGCTCTTTCCCTGGCAGTGTCCACTCTGTAGGAGCAGAGCACTGAGGTGCCCTGTGACACAAGCATTTTCATGGAAAGTTTTTCACTGGAACCTAATCTTGTGAGGTACATGCTCCATATCGCTCGGAATCAAGCCTAATAAAAAGAGAGTTTTCAGTTGTCCTTTTTATGGGAACAATTGGTCTTCGAATCTTTAATTTCCAGTATTCAATAACTGAAAATATCCAGGAACATCCTAGGACTAAATACCAGTTTGAATTATTGCCTATGTATATATGGTCACAGGGCAAACATATTTTAATTGGAATAACAGAACTAGATACCTCATTTATAGTTGATCTACAGCACAAGAAATATAATTTTTAAATGAAATTTTAAACAGTGATCTGTAAAAAAAAAATGATGGCTTATAAAAACAGCTTTGCAAACCACATTAGGGGTATAGCATAAGAAATACTGCAGTGTTCTGTGGATGTTTTAATTGTAAACAATGAAAAAGATTAAATATTTCATCCTGATATTTTTTTCCCTTCTCACAGCACTGGAGAGCATGGAAGGATATTATTACAGGGACAGTGTGTCAGTAGAAGAATTTCAAGCCCAGATTAATGCAGCCTCACTAGAAAAAGTCAAGCAGTATAACCAGAAACTCAGGTAGGTAATAAGCCAGCCTTCCCTATGTTTGCTACATAGCCTCCATACTAAGCTGGAGCTTTTCAAATTATGTTAGATAATAGAACATTCATTTGTGGTCTGTAGAGAGCTAACTGGACTTGACTCTTCTTATTTCTAATTGCTACCTTGAATTTTAAAATACATTAAATTCTTTTCTAATATTTTTCCTTGAAAAAAAACACTTTTGGAATTGTCTTGGTGGTATTCTGTTCCTGTAAAAAGAGGGGGAGGGGGATTCTTTGGAATCAGAAACAGACTAGAATGTGACTTTTTAAGTGAAGCTTATGTCTCTGAGAGCTCTGCTCAGTGGGAGCATCTACATGTGTGCTTTACTGCACATCAGACTGATCTAATGTTCAGTAAAGCATCACCTTTTACATGTGTGGCAATTACTGTGCAGTAGATTAATGAAAAGCAATGTTTGCTAGTTCTGTCAATTACTAGTTTGTATAGGAGATTGGCTAAGAGAATCTAATAAAGGAACTACAGCAGTAAAACCCATAGACTTTTGGAACATTATTCTCAAAGAAAAACGTAAAACTGAAAATAAATATTTCCTGGAATTATGCTCATTCAGACTGAAAGCCTGAGTAACTTTGAAGGCGGTAGAAACTATGCATATAGTTAACCTAGTTAAGAACAAACTAAGCCAAACAATCCAATGTAGTCCATAAGCTCTTTCCCTTTCACCAGAATCATGCACATATCTTCTTGACCCTGAATTTATAAATCATTTTACAGTCGTTTGATAATCTCAGCCTTAGGATAAATCACTGTAGGGAGCTAAAAGGAAAGAAAGATTTACACCTGAAGAGGGCATGGGGATGTGTTAATATAGAACCATTTCAAGCAATCACAGTTGTGGCTAAGTCATCTATCCATGAAAACTGTTGACATGAATCTAGTTTCCAGATAACACTGAGCCATTATAACTTAATAGAACTAAAATATGCTAATTTTCTGTGGAGATGGCATGATATTTGCTTACCTTTGATGGCACTTAAAAATGGTTTGAGCTGTTGACCTAAACATGTGTATGCAACTTGAACAGTTATATGCAACAATCAATAATAATTTGGCTTTTTAGTACTTAATTCTACAAATACTGACTGTGCATTTCAATGAATTTTAACTGTGTAGAAAACTTTAACAGCATTTTATTTCTTTCAAGATAAGCATTTCTCACAGGTTTTTTGAATAACTCCATAAAGTCATTTCAACTTGAATGACTCAACAGACTTTTTTGTATAATTTAAAAAATGTCAAGAAGTGTGTGTTACTCCTTGTACAGAACAAAGATGGTGATTCCCTGTTTTATTTGCAAAGTTTAGTCATAAATATGGAACTATAATCAGCTTTGCCATATTATAGCAGATATTTTATCCTGGATTCTAATCTAGGTATTCATAAAATGTTTATAATTTACAGTTCTTGGGTTTTTTTCAAGTACATCTCATGATTGATATATCAGTTATAGGATTATCATATTTATGGTGAAGCATGGAAGGTAGTTTGAAGCCAGCTATAGAATAGGTCTCTGTCTTCCTTATTTGACTCAGACTAATCAATCTTTATCTAATCAATAAAGATTAATTAAGGAAACGTTAATTTTAGGATAGTGATGGTTTAGTTTCCCCTAGAATTGCAAAAAAGCACATCAGCAAAGGAGAAATACTTTATCTGTATAAAAATGTTGAGAAACTGCTGCTGATATATTTATCTTTATACAGTCAGCCAGATTGCATTTATGTTTATAGTTAACTATTAGCATCGCCATTTCTGTTTCTCAGACACCTGCAGGAGAAAAAAAATGTTGTGCTAAAATTCTGTTTGCAAGTTGGGGAGATGGTGGTAGTTGCCAGCACTGTAAATATAGTCTGATCTAATGGTTTGCAAATGAGAACATGCTGTACAATCGGAAGAAAGTAATTAAATCGGCAAAGATTTTAAACATGTTTATTACCAGGGATCCTAATTTTCTCTGTTAAAAAATCCCAAATTCTCTAATAAAAAATCTGAAATTCTCTGATTAGAAACCCCAAATCTATGTTTTTCTATAATTAAAACTAAATGTCACTATATATTCTTATATAATAAAAGGCTTTAATCCATCTGTCTGTCTATCTGTAACATTCTTGGAGCACTCTGACTGGTTAGTGAAACAACCTATCAAAGTGCCATGAAAGCAGGGGCATAGGGGACGGAGTGGCAAGGTGGGGGAGGGGCTGAGGCCAGAGCCACTGGCCTCGCCTCACCACTCCATCCCCACCATCATGGCAGTGCTCTGCCTCCAAGGAGCAGGGCTTGGGGTGGGGGGCGTGCAGAGGGAGAGGGTAAGGCCAGTGGTGGTGGCGTGGGGTGCTGGCAGAGGGGGACAGAGGGGATAGCTGGGCAAGCTTCCCCCCACCTGCTCCTGGGAGGGGGTGGTGGGTGGTGGTGCATTTTTCCATGTTTTTCCATGGCAAAAGGAAAACCTGGATCTCTATTACTATATGTTTGACAGCTCAGGGGTAATCCTCTAATTTAGAGAAAGTATATAAAAAGCTTACACCTTGGCAGTATACCTTAGCAGTACAGTAGCTGATGTTAAGTGACTCCCATTTCTTCTAATCTCCTTAGGTCTCTTTTACCCTGAGATTTTTTTTAACCCTTCTCTTGACCTTGTACTCTCCTTTAGTTCTTTCTCTTCACAAACTAAATGTGCTTTAGTTATTCCTGTCTTAAATCCACCTTCAATTCTCACTTGCCTTTCCATCAACTGTGCAATCTCCCTTCCTTTTTCCATCTTTAAGCTTTTTGGAGTTCTTCTCCAATTTGGTCCTGTCCAATCTGGGCTCTCCTTTGTGCTCTACTGAACCCACTTATGGTATTTTCCTTATTGACCGCTTCATAGCCTGTGCTCAGAATTAATGCTTCATCTTCATGTTTCTTGGTCCATCACCTTTGATCCCTACATAGCCTTTCTTTCTGGGTGTTGTTCTTGGATTCTGTGCCCTTTCCTGGTTTTCCTCTGACCTCTTAAGTGCTTCTTGTACCTCTCTCCTCTTATACTTCTACATCTCATTTCTGTTGCTTCAAGTATACATACATTTAACCACCATTTCTACAACTTGCAGGTGTATCTCTTTAGATCTAGTATCTCATTCGGTCTTTCTGACATTCCTTCCACGTGTGGAATCATCAGGTTTTCAGGTTTTAGTTCACAATCACTATGGTTATAACAGACAACTTTATTTTTGATTCTTTCACTTTCTCAATCATTATCCTGTCTGTCACTTAGGACTATGACCCTGGGTGTCATTTTGACCCATTTGTCTCTGTAGGTTCTCACTTCTTGTCTCTGTTTAAATCTTGTAGATTCTTGTGTTGAGAATACTGCTTATCATTATTTTCTGATGCTATCTGTATCTAGATACTATCTCATGTCTTTTTACTTAGACTGTAAACTTTTGGGGGCACAGACTACCTTTTTTGCTCTGTGTTTATATATTGAATAATCTAGTCCTGGTCTAGAACACCTCTGGACTATGGTAATAAAATTATAAATGATATCTGCATATTGAACACAATGTCTTTACAGGAACTGTTTGCTAATTTAGAATAATTTAAATTTAAAAGGACACAGGAAGGTTGTATCTTAATTGTTTATCATTTTAGATTTTTGTACTGCTTAAATTATCCATTAACATTTGAAAAAATCTTATCACATATGTCTCTTACATTTAGCAAATGCCTGATATTTTTCTTTTTTGCATATGGAACATAAGCTAGGCCACTATGACTATCATTAACTTAAGTGCATGACAGTGGGCCAAGTCCAAATCAACATAATAAGTGATTAAGCAGAACTTCATTGTAAAGTAATTGCCTAAGTCACAAAAAGAAAGATCAACCTCAAACCCACTTCAGGGCCTGAAAAATCCCTTATGTTCTTAGACAGTGATTCTCAAATGGGGCTCTTTGACATCTATTGAAGGGTGCTGCAAGATGTGAGACAGTATGTGCAGGCTTCTCCCTGACTGACCACCCCTTTTCCCTCTTTCCTAACTGACAAACCCCTCACCAGCTCCCCTTGTCCCCCGGTAGAGACCTTTTCCTGTGATATCCCTGACTACATAATGTTCTAGTTTTTCATTTAAAGGGTGCTGTTACAGGTTACTTTTAAAACATTGTAAATCTGTGGAATGTTATGACATCAAAGTTAGAACAGTTTCAGAGCAGTAACAGATTAAGCTTTAATGCCATCTCAGACCTGTACAACTGACTTGCCATTAGAGGGCCTGGTGAGTAGGGGTGTGGACAGAAGCCAGGACGCTATGCTTGCTTTGTGTTGGAGAGGACATTACCTTGGAAATGGAGAAACCACCATGGGGTTGTGGCTTCCTTCACTGTACAGTCAGCAGGAGCCAGGTAGAGCCACAGTTGAGGATGCGGGAGAAGGTTTTGGAAAAAAATCTGTTTGAAGTGAATGGGCAGAAATAGAGAGACGTAAAGAGAAAGGAGTGAAAAGGACCACCCATCAGCCAGTGATGGTGGATATTACAGCTATCCTACTGACTGATGATGCATTTTCTCATGTGGCTGTAAAGACTGATGTTAGACTTGCAGGTCCTGCTACAGTTGTCACAGCTGTACATGGTGTTAGGGGCTACTGTACTGACAGGCTGTTTCCTTCAGTTGCATTTCTGTTGTAAATTGAGTGACCATTTCTTATTGTGATATTGGACTCTATGACTGAGAAGGGAGCACCATTTTGTCCTCCCTCCTGCTAAAGCCTCCCAAAGGTTTGGGTTAATTCCAAAAATCTTCATATCTTTCTTGCAGATATCTTTGAAGTGCAAATTCAGGGACCCTACTCTTCTCTCCCCATCTATAATTTTCCCATACAGGATGTCCTTTAGAATACACCCATTGTCCAGTCTGTGAAGATGGCCAGCCAGCATAGGTGCCACTGTTTTAGTAGTGCAGTGATGGCTGTTAGGTTGCCTTTGGTGATGACTTCTGTGTTCATGAGTCTGTCTTGCCCCTTGATGCCAAGGATGCTCCATAAACAGTGCAGGTGGAAGCTATTCAGCTTCTTTTGTTAATATGCATATGTTGAACATGCCTCACTGCTATAGATAAGGAAACTGAGGGTACAGACTTTGTACACAAGTTTGTTTCAATTGTGAGTTTTGTATTGTTCCAGACTCATTTGGAGAGCTTACTGAAAGTGGTAGCTGCTTTTCCAATGCACACATTTAGCTCTTTATCCAGTGATAGGTTGTAACTCTCTGTGGATCCAAGGTAGCAGAACTTGTTCACTGCTTCAAGAGTTGTGTTGTCAAGGCTTGATAGGTGGTGTCTGGAGAGCACCCTGTCTTAGGACCACAACCTGCTCAATGCTGATGGCCAGGGCAAACATCCTGCAAGCATGGGAGAGACAGTTCATGAGTATTTGTAATTGGGCTTCTCCATAGGGAGTGAGTACAGCATCATCAGCAAAAAGGAGCTACCTAATAATTATGTGCCTCACTTTTGTCTTGGCCTTTAGATGTGATAGACTATAGTTAGCCATCGGATCTTGTGCGAAGGTATATGCTTTCCTCAAAGCCATCAAAATCATAGTGCAGCAGCATAGAAAAGATCTTAAGAAGTCTGGGAGTGTGGGTACCAGAATACAACCTTGCTTCACTACACTCTTTATTTCAAACCATCAAACTAAACTGTGGCCTGCATGTTTTTGTGAAAGTAGTGTATCATGCTGAGTAATGTTGCGGGGACATCCAACCTTTATCAAAACCTTGAACAAACCTGCTCTTCTGACAATGTCAAGGGCTTTCATCAGCTTGACGGAAGCTATGTACAGTGGCTTATTTTGTTCTGCTCATTTTTCTTGTAGTTGGCATAAAGAGAATATAATTTCCACTGTTTACCTCTGTACTCTGAATCCACACTGTGATTCTGGGTAGACACAGTCAAGAAGTTCTTGCAAGCATTTCAAGATGAATCTGGTAAAGAATAATAATAATAAAAAGTTACCAAAATCTTGCACGTGTTTCACTGTCTTGGGATTGGGCTGGATGAAGTTGGGTTAGTACTCACATCAGCACAGAGCTGAGATGCAGTAGGTTTGCTGCATGCCACACAGGGGCAGTAGTTGAGTTAGCATTCATACCAGGGCAGAGCTGACACAATCGGCTTGCTGCATGCATGCCACACTGGGGTGGAGCTGAGACCCAGTGAGCTTGCTGCATGTCACATTGGGGCAGACCTAAGACTCACCTGTTGGTTTCCATTGTCTGGCTCATTCTCTTCATGGAGGGAGGTAGGCAGTAGGATTTCAGTTGTTGTTTGCATGGGAGTAATAGAACAAGCAGCAAACTGGCAAGTAGCATCTGGGTGCTCAAAGGGGTCAGGATATGCTGGGGTTGCCTTCCCCGGGGGTAGGAGGTAATGTTGGCTTAAAGCCAGGAGAGTTCAGGAGGGCTGAAAGTTTGCCCATGGAACAAAGGAGTGGGAAAGACTGGGAATAGAGCATCCTGGGATGCTGCAGGAATGAAAATACAGTATTTCCCTGGAGCAATATCCTGGACTGAATTGGGTAGAACAGTTCAAAGATAACCCTCATTTAAGTTAGCATAGTTTAAATGGCTTGCACCATTTAATGAGTTACTTTGACACAACTGATCTATGACCTATATCTACCTATCTGTAGTTAATTAAAATTCCAGATACTGACTGAGAGAAGAGTGCCTGTTTCCCTTGATAACAAGCTTGATTGTATTATGACTGTTGTTATTGTCCCTCTAATTCAGAAAAAAACCCACCTCACTTCAGTTATTTTCACAAAACAAAACTGAGTCCCATGGAAATATTTCCATTGCAATGGAGTGACATATTGCTGAAATATTTGCCTTAAAGGAATGCATGATTTTCTGTATATTTGGTAAATGGATTTATGTTTAATTATTTGCTAACAATGCATTGCAACACTGCATACATAAATTAACTGTGAATCTTACAGAACTGTATAAAAACGAACCCTGGTATTTCATAGTTTTTTAGGCTGTGGTCCAGAATGAATCTGTTAGGAATATTTGAACTTCTCTTTAAATGAGATGTCTTGATGAAGATATTCAGGATTAGATGTTTAGTCTCAAGGAATTAACAGGAAAACATAGCTAAATTTGTCTCCTGGCAAACTTAATGAGAAACATTTTAGATAGAACAGAAAGTAAGATTCATTACTTCTAAATGAAGTAACACTAGAGAGGGAATAAGGAGATGCTGAACAAAGTAAATTAGGTTTGCTGGCTAGTATAAAAGATATCCCCAACTGGTTTGATTGTAGTTTGGCTTTTTCTCTACCAGCAGTAGGCTCTTTCTTTGAAGAAATCCATTGTTTCTTTAAATCTTTGATAAAATATCTTTGTGTCTTTGACACGTTTCCTTATGTTAGTTAATATTATGAGATTTTGGAAGTGCCAATCTTGACACACTATCCCATAAATATGAAAGGACCAAGCTTCTAATTCTACAGTCATGGTACTAAATACTTTGTTCATTCTATTTTGGATTCTTCAAAAGCAAAAATATTACTTTTTTAAAGCTTGCATATTTTAATTTATAGGTTATTCATTTTAATTCAGTCCAAGGTAGTAGTAACAGCTATCCAATAATTGTTTAGCACTTTGTCGTTTCAATTGCTTTATGATTTATTTCATGTCTGGTATGTTAGGGAGAATTCTAGGCCCAGAAATACGGCTTTTTATGAAAAAACGTATAGATAAAGGAAGTGGTAAGCAACAGTAGAAACATTGAGCAATGATCACATGGTAATTTTTTTTTCTCTCCCTCTGTATGGCTAATTTGTGAGAGTGGAAAAGGTGAGAGTGGAAGGTTGAGCCAGCATCCAGAAAGGAAGAGCAGATGGATCTTGTTCCCTTAATAGGGTCTTTATTCACAAGATTTTGGAGAGAGAGACTTAGGGCACTGATAAACATGCAGCTCCTTCCTGTAACTCATGGCACTTGGCAGAAAGTGCCACGAGTTACAGCAATCCATCCCAATTGAACAGATGTTCACTATTAGGTTGGGGAAAGGGAAGGGGCAGAATTGAGCACCACTTTGGAGTTGATCCAGGAGGAGTTGCATGTCTGCAGCCTCTCACTCCCCCTTCCCCCCACTCCCTGCCCTCCCCAGCTCTGGTATTATCTGCAGGATGTGAGGGTGAGAAGGATAAAGGGGGAGCTGTGGGCTGGGGTTTGTCCAGCCAGTGCTTGGACAACCCCCCTCCCCCCCCGCTCTATGCAGGCTGGGCAAACCCCATCCCCCAGCTTTTTTTCCCCCTCCTCCTGTCTCTCCTATCCTGCAGACAGGACTGGGGTGCAGACAGAGGGATTGACAGAAGTTAATGAAGGTGCTCTGCTTTGGACTAATCTGAATCCTAATTCTTTGAAGGTTATTAGTCATGTAGTTGAATGCCTAAAGTGCTCTGCAGCTATGCACTTCTGTCAGGGCATGGTTGTAGAGCACTTTCAAAGCACCAGTCATGCAACAAAATGTCACTTCTGTCAGTGCCCTCTTAGTTTACTGAGAATTAGCTTTCTTTTAAACTCATACTCTAATGAGGAAAAAAACTGGCACTTCCAGAGTAGGAAGTTTTATGCAAAGAACTGAGGCCTGCTTCCATTGCGTTATAGAGATGAGGAGTCGAGCTGCTCTGCTGTAGATATTCACTCCAAGATTCCACAATACTAATGGGCACCTATACATGTGCAGCAAGGCTGTTTCAATGGCTGTAATTGCAGTATTGCAAAGCAGATTCAATTAATAGAATCATTGGAGCATGATAATTACTGTTGGGGGTGGGATGCTTAACTAAAGCTCATTTGAGGAGCATTAGTTAAAAAACACTTGCTGTCATTTTTCAGCGTGGGGACACTGATATACATGATACTTTGGACGCTTTAATTAGAGTAGCTCTTGGAGCCGCTTTAATTAAAGTGCTCTCCCACACAACTCCTGGAGTATCTCTATAAATGCCCAATGTTTCCAAAGATCCTCTTCAGCAACTGGACAGCAGACAATTCAGGCTGTGGCAACTAGCTCTTGACAGAGCTGTGCTGCTTTAGAATTGCAGGGGAGAAAGAGAGGCAGCATAGAGAAGTAGCCTCTCTTTACACCTACCAGTTCTTTCCTCTCCATATCCTTAGGATCTGGATGGCTAGGAGAGTGTATCCTGGGCAACTTTAAATATTGCCCAGCAAGAGGGAGCAGTTCCCAAGAAAGGCTTCAAAAGCAATCTCATGGAGTTTGATTCTTCTCCCACTGCTTGTGGCTTTTTAATGACAGAAGTTAATCTGTCACCAGATCTAGTTATTTTCCCTTTTGCGTCTTATTTTCCCTGTGTTCTCCCCTCATAATTATATTCTTTCCATACAGTACACTGGCTTTCCATGATTCCAGCATGTTTTCTTACACCCATGATGTCAGCTGCCAAGAGCTAGCTTGCCACTTTGTTTCATGAAAGAAAAGGAAAGGAAGGAAAAGCACCTTGAATACTCCTGAGATATGCGTTGCATGTGAGAGGTTTCTACAGTGCTTGCAGGCCTGCTGGTTCCATTGCTGGAGTGGAAACAGGCTGAGCAAAAATAGATTTGAAATGTGAAATTGCTGTGATGTATGATCTTTTTAAGCATTTACAAACAACTGCGAGGTTAAACTACCCTATGGAGTATATTATATTGGAAACAAGCCATGGGACCTTGCTAAAATTTCTTTTTTTTCCTGAAGAGAACATAGAGTTATATATATATGATACAGTGAAAAGAATAACTTTGTGACAGATCATTTGTTTTTTTATTTATCTTTTGTGAGATTGCCATATTACAAAAAGATGCAAATCTCTCTATAATGAAGTTATGGCTGAAACATGCTTTCCTTCAGGTATTGTATAATACATGAAAAAAAACCTGTAAGTGGAGGTGGGGGAATCCTTATATAATATATCCTTTGACTGTTCATATATTTAAATATTTTCTGAGTATAGAATAGACTGTGACATTAATAGTAGAAGAAAGGCATATGCAACCCACTATCTTCTTAAGCTATAGTCTTTTAAAAAATACTGTCAATTCTCTTTTTCTTTCTGTAGTTTGAAACTAAAGACAGGTACTAGAATGCAAAAATATAAAATGCTAGTAGAATAGATGGTGACTTGTGCTTGTTTTGAGACATTTCAGTTTAAAACATATTCACTGTTTTGGGCTTAAAAAGTCTAAAATGTATTTGCAAGCTCATGGACTAAAATTTGTAATTAATATAACATCCTTAGGTGTTAATGCATTATAAGCTGCTTAGAATTTAATATTTTTATTCTATAGAAAGAACACTCGATAAGATTATTTTAACATGTACATAAGATTATTTTAACATGTTTTCTCAGGATTTGCTTATGCAGTACTGTATATAACAGTTTAATCACAAAAGTCAATACATCTGGTCCATCGTTAGGTGGCAGAACTTAACATGCACATTCCAGCAATAGAAAGGTAATTGTGTGTGATTACACATGAGAATAGCTGCATTTTGGTGAATATTAAGCTAGTTTTCCATTGCAAATTCTTCCCTTCCAATTTACCCAAAATAATTTATTCCCTGAAATTTCACTTGCCCTAGCTAACCTCATCTGCAGACTTCCACAGTCTTGGTCAGTCACTTCTCCCTAACAGTCATTTCATAAATCCTAGCTGCCTTTCTTTAATGCCAGAAGCTAGACTCTCTTTCTCCAAGAAATGTTAATCTTATTTCAAATAAAAAAAAAATATCTTCATTCAGGGTGGCCTCCTAAGAACAATACACTGAAATTAGGATAAGAAACTCGACTTCATTTAGGTTACTCACATATATATTTCTTTGCAGGTTCAGTGCTTTTATCTTCCTTATTAATCAGCCTTTCAGTTTTTGGAATGCCTGAATTTAATTTTGTGGTGCATCCTATGAAAGGTTTAACTGAAGTAAAACTATCACCATTACTGCATTCCTTTCACCCATAAATTGATCAAATTTTCTCATAGATTTTCTTCTTTTTAAATCCCAACCGCTCTCACCTGGTTCCATTACAGTTCATTCTCCTGAGCAGATGCTTTTGCCTGCAAATATGCCAGATACTACCAGCTGCCCAAAGAGGCAAGGGACAAGCAAAGCCCGTCAGCCCACTGCTAGTGTCAGAGAAATTGTTTGGCTTCACATGTTACATCCATGAAGCACAGTGCCCTATTGAGGCATGCTGTCCTGAGGCAGGACTGGGCAACAGCCATAGGGACCTGGGAAAAGAGAGAGCTCAAATTCAAGCCAAAAAGATGATTAAAAATATTGGAATTTATCTTAATGTGATGTGGTAACCTACTGTTCTTCTACTCCCAGTGCTTTTCTGCCACAGCTTAGAAAAATTAAAATGTTTAGGACAGTTCTAATAACATTGAGTGCATACAGACAAAAATGACTGACTTCATTCTTGTTCACCTCAAATGGATTAGAAAATATTTCCCAAATTGGGCACTATGCCAAGATTGCCATTAACTTTTCCCATAAAATTTGATTAAGGACCTTAACAAGCATTTAGTAATTAAGTCAAGTGCTTTGGAAATTTATATGCTGTCCACAGTTTGTCATTTGTTCTGAGAAATACCAAAGACAATTTTTATGGAAAGCGATTAAAAATAAAGCACTTGAGAACATCTGAGAGTATTAGCTGACATGGGGAGATGGTTTTATTTTTTGTAGGATATTTATCATTTTAAAATAAATTTTGTACTTAATTGTTTCAGGTTCATTGGAGTTAATGAATAAATGCCTTAATTGATTACATTTTAATGTAGTTATTTTTATAAATGTATATCTTATTACAATGCTTATGTTGCTCCATTTCTGTATTGAGCTGGTGATTTTCCATATAGTCCATTAGTGTGTACTGTTCTATTTTTAGTTTCTGGTTTCATTTTAATGCCGTTGAATTTGCTGAAATAATGGCATAACGAGAAGGGAGTACTGAACAGATTTTGAATGAAGTAAATTTCCCTGTGGCTTTGCAGTAGAAAGGAATGTAGTCTTTTATTTTGATGATGTTCATTGAATGGATGGCATGACACTTTGCTTTTCAGCTCAGCTATATAGCGCTATGGAAAAAGGTCACTTTGTTACTTCTAAGGTAGCTTTTATGTGCTGTGGCTACTCACAAAGCTTTACTAGTAATTTACCTCTGCAAATATTTTTTCTTTTCTTGTAGGCTCTGGCTTCCTGAGGGCATTCAAAATGGCATAACAGACTCTGTCCTAAAAGAAGTAGAGGTGGTGGAAGGGGTAGGACAGAAAATAACTCCTAGATTAGTATCACTATATTTTAAATTTGTAAAGTCAAATTTTAAATCTGTGGAAATTCATTTTTGAAACTCTAGGACAGGGGTGTTCAACCTATGGCTTGCAAGCCAGATCTGACACCTGGCACTTTGTTATCCAGACCACAAGGCTCCCCGCAAGCTGTGGCCTTGTGCACCTGATCAAGCACTCAGGGCTTAATCCTGGCATGCCAGAACAGGTGGAGGTGGTGTAAAGCCCCAGAGCCCAATCCCACCCTTTAGGCCTGGGCAGGGGTAATACAGGGTTCCAGGACCTGATCCCAGTGGGGGCCAGCCAAGGCTGTGGAGTCCCAATCCTGGCATCTGGGGCCCTGTCCAACCCAGAGGCTGGCCTCATACTACTCATCTGGTCCATGGGGTCAAAACTTTTGAGCACCACTATTCTAGGATGTCAACTGCTATTAATCCAGGTTATTGAAGTATTGGAAGTTATTAACCTTTGCTTTCTGTTCTGTAATCTTGTAAGCTTTCATGCCTGTCAGGTGTATAGACCCATTAGCCATGTGTAAGGAATGCAGAAATTCCTATGCATTATTTGGGCTCAATGTGATTCTATTTGTAAATCGTGATGAAAAACTGCACATCCTTCCAAATATCATATTCTAATTTCACTGCAATGTCCATAAATCTCTGCTTATGGAGCAAATGCATGGGTTTTTTTTCTAGCAGTCCGTTACTGACAGGCTGTGATGCCTCTTCCATGGAGACTGCAGGCAGTTTGAATTTATTAAGTAGACAGTGGCATAATGAGCCTTAAGTATTGTGCCTTCGTGTCTGACAATAGGACAAACATAGCAGGGCAAGGTCTCCTGGCTCTTTGTTTTTTATAACTTGTAGTTTTTGTTGTCTTAAAGAGAAGCAATAAACAATTTAACTTTTATTAAATTTGCTGTTTAGCTGATCATTTTCTTTTTCTTCCCAGTTAATCCTTGGAACCATATCAATATTCTACTAATACATGGATAGAAATATCTATCATTTTTTTTATATATATTGATAGCTGAAATTTTTTACACTTAAATTTTGATAACAAAGGCACTTTTCATGAAGACTTTTGTGTAAAGGTTCCCATATTTTAGTCATGTAACAGTCCGCAGTAAATAGTTGAATTTTTGTTTATAATTGTAAATGTTTTTCTGTGTATTAGAAATAAAGTCCTTGAAACAAATCTTTACTCATTTTAGCCTGAGCACGACATCTTGCTCCATACATACATACGTATTCATTCCAAGTATAAGAGTGGTTTCTGTTGCCCCCAAGTCCAGCCAAATGCACTGTTCGAGCAAAGGCAACATTGTGTAGAGCATCTGGTTGTAGGCACACTATACAACAGTAGAGTACTTTAAAATATGCCCAGCTAGAATTAGAAGGAAACCAGACTTCCCAGGCCTTTGAAAGATGGTTTCTGATACAAAGTCTTCCTATTATTTCACAGGCATTTTTATGACATCATGTAGGTGGTGATCCAGTGTTACTGTGCACCAAATAATGATATTTACCAGCCACTTTAGACAAATATAAATTCTTTAAGTCTCTACGTCTGAGTAGGAAGATAAGGTGGTGCTGTCATTGATGATTACTATGCATGGCATGTTTGCGATAGACTACACTGTCACTGTGATGTTAGGAAATGGTTTTGGAGGGAGAATAAGTCAGTGGTTAATGCTAGTCTGTTTTTCCCCCATTTGTATTTTTTGGGGTCCAGCAACTGTTGCTTTGAGAAGGCAAGTAGATCAGAACTTCACTGCTCCACTGGGATAGATGAATAGGCTTATCCAATGTTATGGTAGGGAATGAAAAGGATAACATGAGCCTCTGAACAAAAGCTCAGCACATTGTGCACCATGTAGAACCGGAGCAGGTAAAATACAGCTGGGAGCCATTCAGTCTGACCCATGGGGCCCCTAAAAACTCAGAAAATTAATACATATTTATCTGCCCTTGGTTCCTGTCAAAGATGACAGGAGCCAGGGGCAGTAGGGCCCAGGGGAAGCACCAGTGATCTCCTACAACAGCAGGGCTGATCTGGCCCCTCCCATCAGCCGGGAGCCCCAGCAGGGTCTTCTGGCCTAGGACTATGTGGCTCCCCCTGGCTGCACTGGTGCAGGAGCAGGTAAGTGGGAGGGGGGAGGGCAGGGGAGGACTGCAGGCAGGGAATGAGTTGATGCAGAGTGGAGGGGAAAAGTGACACTTCCCTTGCCCAATGGCCCGCACTCCCTGGTGCAGCTGCTCGCGGTCCATGCAGGGCTGTCCTAAGCAGGCACAGGCAGCCCCACATGGGCTGCAAGCAGCTGCAGTGTGGGGCACTGGCCAGGGGGCAGGGAAGGGGCCATGTTTCCCCTGCACTTATAACCTGCTCCCACTGCCAACCTGGGCCCTTTGCTGGCTCCGGCTCACCTCTTGAGGCTGCACCACAGTGGAAGCAGCTGTGGCCCCCCCTGCTTGCTGCTCTGGGCAGTGTTTGCTGCTGTTACCTGCCCAGAGCTCCTGGGCTGGACAGCACAGAGGCAGCAATGGCACAAGCAGGGGGTCTGCTTTCCTCCATGCCAAGCAGCTGCTGCCACCGCGGCACAGCCCCGACAGGCGAGCCTGGAGCTGGTGCTTGGCCCAGTGGGGGCGGTTTACAAGCTGGTGCTGAGTGTGCGGGAAAAGCAGCCCCTCCCCTGCCCCATGGCCAGCGTCCAGCACTGCAGCCACTCGCAGCCTTTGTGGGATTGCCTGTGCCTGCTCAGGACAATTCTGCACGGGCTATGAGTAGCTGCAGTGTAAGGTGCTGGCCATGGGGCAGGCAGGGGCTGCTTTTCCCCTGTGCTCAGCACCAACTCATTCCCAGCCAGTGAGCATGGAGTCAGGGTTGAACACTGTCCCCCACCTGGGGGCTGAGGGGAGCACTGGGAGTGAACAGGGGCAGTAGCCAGCAGGAGCGTGGGGTGCACACTGGTGTCCTGAGGCCAGTGCTGACAATGCTCAGAGCAGGGTGGTAGGGGTACAGGATACTGGCTAGCAGGGGCTCTATGGAGCTGGTCCAGCTTTCCCCTCTCCCTGTTGGTGCAGCCCAGGCCGGCTCCACAGACCCCTGCCAGCCTGCGTCCCACCCTGGGCCCTGCCGACACTGACCCTGGAACATTGGTCCCAAGATGGTGACCAAGGGGTGGGGCACCTGTCAAGGGGTTGGGCTACCCATGTGGCCCTCAACATCTTACCAAAACTGGGCAAGTGGGCCTCTGTCCGAAATAATTGCCCGCCCCGATATAGAACAGCCAGCCTCTGTCCTTTGAAAAACACACACTGCACTTTTTTGTGTTCTACGGACACTTTTTATGCAACATGAATAATTAAATGAGAGAAGACAGAAAAAAAGAGGTGTGAGTGCCCGGTATACATCCTGTTTACCAGCCTTACTGCCATTTAGCATCTCTCTTGCATCGTATTTTGCTTTTATGTAATGAGCATTATTTACATTTAGCTCCTTCTCTATACACAGAAGCATTTTTAAGTAGGTTAGGATTACCTTGGTTTTTTGTTTACATATACATGTGCACATCCACATACACTGGCACATGTATTGCTAATTTCAGTCTACCTTTTTTCCTTCTACCTACTTATCTTATTATTTCTACTTGTATCATGAGCTTTTCAGGGCAATGACTGGGTTATTGTATATCTGTGCTATGCCTGTTCTAATATTATTGTGGTAACCATGTTCTAATATTCAAACATGTAATGCATAAGGATCATACGCAAAAATTCACATTCTTAACCATTTAAAATCCAAACTGTTATGAAGTCTCTCTCATACTTCTTTTGAAGAAGATTTTGGTGAAAACCTCCTCCAGGTTCAGTTTTCCTAGTAATGTGACAGCAATATATTTGGGAGGAGTGCTGATGCACAGTCTACCAGCCAGCAGATGGACATGATTTAATAATCTATTGTACTCTAGCTTTCCTGCAAAAGCAGGAAGAAAACATTTTCCTAATTTCTTTTAAAGGAAGAAAAAACTATGTCTTAGTTTGTCTCTTGTCATGAAGTTTAAAATAAAACGTACATCAAAGGACTTTTATTTTTTGTGTATACTTTTATAAAGGCTTTTAAACAATTAACAGGCTTGTTTGTATGTTTATTCTCTTAGGGCATTTTACCTGGACAAGTCAAATCTGCCTCCAAATTCAACATCTAAAGCTGCTTATGTAGACAAGGTAAACAAAAAGTGAATTGTCTAATTAAGCTCTGTGTGTTATATACTCCATTATTCTTAATCCCCTTTAAATTTGAGCTCTCTTTTTTTCAGGATCCTATGACTGTTTCCCAGCCCTGCTTCAGGATAGCGTGCCCCACTAGGAGGCATTGTGCTTTGTGGGATGTGACATACGCTCACATGTGAAGCAAAACAATTTCTCTGACTACAGAGGGTTAAATGGGGCTTTGCTTGTTCCTTGCCCCTTTGGGCAATTGGCAGTATCTGGCATGCTTGCAGAGAGTAGTGTCTGCTCAGGAGAATGAACTACATATATGCTGTTCTCTGAAAAAGAATTCCTCACAGGGTCGCCATTAGAAGCTCCTCACTGACCCTGAAGTGGTTTCTTCTTTCAGTATTAGGAAAAAAAATTCCCTTTTCTTTAAACCTTTATTCCTGGATGGTCAGAAGGGCATGAAGTATTCCTACAGCTTTTGGAGACCATACCATTTTATAGCACAAGTTTGTTTTTTTTTAATGAAAAGTCTCTAAGGAGATGTTTACATGTGCTCGGAGGGGGCCTCAGTGTCTCATGTATCAGCATCCCCACACTTAAAAAAGGCGGTGGGGGTGCTTGAACTAAAGCTCGTTTGACAAGCTTTAATTCAGGTGCCCATGCGACTATTTTTAAGTGTAGGGACGCTGATGCATGAGATGCAGGAGGCTGCTGAAGCACAGGAATTGCCACGCTGCAGCAGAGTTGAATAATCAAGTCTGCTCCTACGCACTGTAATTACAGTGTGTTGGAGCAGCCTCCACGTTTGTGTTCAGGCACCCTAAGGCCTTATCTGAACTAGAAAAATTGCACCAACTTTACTGACTTAAACCAATTTAAACATTGATCTAAACCAATGCAAGCTAAGTTGATATAGTAAAGTTTAAACCAGTTTAACCTTAGGGCTATAACTCCCTACAGTAAGGGATTTGCATTGGTTTAACTAGATTGATTTTTAAATTGATTCTGTTAAACTAGTACACTTTTAAAACATAAATAAATATAGACATAAGCAGTGGTACCATTTCCCCAAGGAATTCAAATAGCCAAGAGGGGGATGCTTTTCTAGATTTTAAAAATTGCTTCGTTGGGATGCAGGATTCCTTCTGCTGGAATCTGTAGGCATCTCTTGGGCAGATTGTGACTTGGAAATCTGCAGAGCTGTGATTTGGAATTAATTTCACTTGTTCAAAAAGCATTGTGAGATGGGCACTGTTTTTAGCTTCTCGCCATATCCTAAAGACTGTTTTTTCTAAATGAAATAAGTATACGCTTTCAATTTTGTAGAAAGTTAAACTGCACTTTTCAGTTTTTCTTGTGAGGCTCATTGTCTTGTGGCTTCTTCTGTCTCATTTCTCTGCTTGGTACTTCTCAGGCTTCAGTCAGGAATAGTGACTGGCCAGTCTCATAAACGAATAATAGTTCTATCTGAACTATAAGCTGATCTTCTCAGAGTCCATTTGCCAGTCCTGGCACCCCTGTGTTTATGTCCATGTTTGCCCTTGTCTTTTCACTTTAGACCATTTAGCTGTCACCATCTTGAGGAAGTTCATATGCCTTTTAATGGCAAATGTTGAATTATGTCTGTTCTCTCTTGCTTCTAGTTAATGCGGCCCCTCAATTCTTTGGATGAACTTTACCGGCTGGTAGGGTCATTTATCAGATCCAAGCGCACAGCTGCTTGTGCTTACACTGCTTGCAGTGCCTCTGGAGTTGGATTGCTCTCGGTTTCTTCAGAACTTTGTAGCAGACTTGGAGCTTGCCACATCATAATGTGCAACAGTGGAGTTCACCGGTATGACAGCTTTATTTGCTTTCCTTTATTTCACTTGGCCATTGCAATCCAGTTTGGAGAATTAGTTTACTTATAAAGCCCTCGCTGTGTTTTTTCTGAGTATACCAATTTAGTAGCTAATGAACTGTAAAGTATCTAAAGAGCTTGTTTTTGGTGAAATTTGGAAAAAGTAGTACGGTTGCAGTGAATGACAAAGTAAACAATCTCATTTTGTTCATAGGTCTCAGTGCATTCTTCTTCATACAAGTTAATACAAGGCAGAAATCTAGATTTCTAAATCATAAGAAAAAATGCTTTCCTATTCCTATAATATATCATGAATATCTTGAACTCTGCCGTAGGCAAAAAAATTTAAAACCTAGTTGGCATTTAATATGCTAGAGGCAATCTTGGTAATAGAAGGTCTCAGAAAAATAAAGTGGAGATGTATCTGCATGCTTAGTCCAGAATAACCAGAAGCTTTCTCTTAACAGAAAATGAACTCAAACCCTTGACATTTTGAATTTTCAATTGATTTGATATATACTCTACTGTGCTAAGCTCTGAGTGATCTAAACGTATTTATAAATGAATAACCAATTTATATAAAGGTCAGTAGCATGTTAGTGAAATCAATTCAAAAGAACAATATAATTTAAATACCAGATGCCTAGGTTAGAATTTGCTATATACTGCCACAAACAAGCATGAGTTCCAATTGAGGAAATTAATCTTTAAGAACATTATCCTGTAATTGTTCTTTAGATAAGACATTGTCTAATGCAAACATGGCTCTTTTTATATAAGGATTGAAAACTATATATTCCAATTAGCCATCTGTTGGAAATGGTGTTTTCGTGCTCATGCTTCTTTTCCAAACACCTTCCTCTATTAATTTCAGATCCTTTGCTGTTCTGAATTTTTTATTTGAGTAGGCTCAATTACATTCTTGATGTTAATTACAAATTTGTTCTTAATTTTGGCCATTTTCTGAAAAAACTGTGGATGAACAGTATCTTTCTGATCCAATTCAGAATATCAGGGAGGAAAAAGGTGGAGCATCCTGAAGTCCTGTAGAAACCAACAATCCAAATGTGTTATGAAGCAGACTGACATCTCCATTAGATTAGATCTGATGGGATCATTTATGTGACATTATATCATTGACAGACAAATGTATGTGGCATGATATATGGTGTTTTAGGCAGTTACACAAAAAGATGTATTATTTAATAGTTTTCTTGGTACCAGCCAAGATGGCTGTTTGTGCCCTTACTTTAGCAGATGGAAAAACCGTACAACCTGGATCGGCATGACGCTGTCGTTTTCAAAAGGTCAGAAAGTGCTAGTGCTTTTCTCGGCATATCATTTTCACATCTGCTCATTTTGAGAAGCCTCCTTTTTCCCACCCCTCAAACCATAACTCCAGCTAAATTGCCTGGTTAGCCAATGGAATTATGAGCAGCATTTCTTTCCTTCCTTTCCTTTCATTGCTGACAGAAGGAGGAAAGATTTATTTAGAAATATATATATTTTTATTAGACCAACTGTATAATTGGGAGAGATGCTAGACAAGCTTTTAGGGACAAAATGGCCTTCCTTAGGTACAGGAAAACAACAAATACAACCTGAATTAAACAATGACTTAAGTTTAACTCCACTACGTAAGCTTAGGAAATAGATGCTACTATTTAGCCTGACTTCTTTTTTTCCTTCATGTTGTGAATTTTTCATTCTACCTGATGAATTTTAATATCTTTCATGTTGGAGTGATATAGTGTTGTTATAGATGTGATAGTTCAGGTAATAGGCAAGAAGCAAGATTTGTTTTGCAGAACCTTTTACTGGACCATCTATACAGTTGGGAGACATGTAAGACAAGCTTTCAGGTACAAAATACCTTTCCTCAGGGTAGGTTAAACAGATAAAGCATAAGCTAAATACCAGGTTCTGTTCTCAAACTACAGGATACTTAGAACTTGGTTATAAATATTACCATGAAAGAGAGAGAAATGGGATTTCAAACAGTGCAGCTTCACTTAGGACACATACGAGGCATGTGGTTCTTAAAAATGAAATAACAGCTAAGACTTGAAGGATGACCAGTTACTTAAGCTGGAGTACTGAACAACCTAAGATACCTTTCCCCCCATAGTTACCAATTGATATGCTATTCCTTATCCATAGCTCTCGTTCAAAGACTTTGTTGAAGGAAAAGAATATTCTTTTTCTTTTGATTCTCATGTGATCAGCAAAGCAGTAGAGCCCAATTCTACTAATTTTCTCACCCTAACTAGAACCATTCTCTGGGAATAGTCTCACTGAAATCATTCGAGTGGCAGAACTGGTGGTTCTCCAATTAAGTAATCATAGCTAAGTAATAATGATTTCAAGACCTAAGATTCTTCATGTAAATGAGGCAAAGCTCCAAATTTCCTTCCAAATGAACTTAACTGGAACAGCTTCTGGCTGGATATGCTTAGTTATTTTCCTCAGGTATTTAGTGTATTTTGCTTTGGGTACAGTACTCTTTCTGGTACTTTTATTATGGCATAGTATTATGATTGTTTGAACATGCGATGATGTCTCTTTGTCTGGTTGTTAAATTTGTTGATAGTACTCTACGGACATGTCTAGACATGTGAATTTACTGCACAGTAACCAAAATTACTGTGCACACCCATATTGTGCAGTAAATATGGCAATTTATGCCCAATTAGGTACTCCACAGTAATACAGGGCCTCCCTGCTGGGTCTGGCTAGGCACTAGGGGCCAGCTTGAGCCCACTTCCAGGGCTCCTGGCTGGCTGCCTCTCCTGGCTTCAACTTGGACTAAAGCTAGTCCCAAATGCTGGCACCCATGTGGCCAGAGGCTGGAGTTCCCCCCTGGTGTCCACGGGCACATGGTAGGCTACTCTGACCTGGGACTAAATTTAGTCCTGAGTTGCCTGCACATATAGACACTGGCCTATTCCTACTTACTGCTCAGTAACTTACTTGACAGTAAACTTAAGCCAGAGTAAATGCATGTGTAGGCATGCCCTGGGCAGAAATGAATATTGTTGGAGAAACACAGGTGAATTTTGCATTTGCAGAGATATTTGTGTGAAAAAGCTACCATCTGATCTGTGAATCCAGTCAAAACAATCTGAATATTTAACATTCAAAATGAACTGCTAATGAACATTGTCCAGGTCAAGAACTATTTACTGAATAATTTCAAATAATGGTAATAGATCTGATAAAATCCTAAGCTGTTTACAGACCATCCACAACAAAAAGGAAGAATTTTGAATAAAATATTCATGATGAATTCTTCCCTCAGAATGAGCATTCATTCAAGGGTATAAATTATAAAATGTTTCATTAAGTATACTGATTCAAAATAAAGGTTATGAGTCAGACTCAGAGGATTTTCCTGCCATTGGCGGGGGGTCAGACTAGATGGCCTGCTCTAGGCTCCTTCTGACCCTAGATACTATGATACTATGATATGATACTATGATTTTTTAAGACCATAACACTGTTTTAGGACTTGTGAGTGGTGGAGCTCATATATAGGCATCCATCTGGAATTTAAAATATTTATCAGGGCATCCTATGTAAAGTAGAAAATCAGTACAGGAAACCCTCTCTAATCATGGGTTCAAATGTTCGTGAATGCCAAACCCGCATTTTAAATACACTTAAAGGAGCTCCTCGGGAGCTCCACACTTGTTGCCACCTTGTTCCTGCCACTGCCGCCGTGCTCCTGCTGTCACTGCCACGCTTCCACCATTATTGGCACAGCCGTGCCCCCCCCCCCCACCAGAGGCATTGCATTCATGAATGCAGACGGGGTTCATAAAAGCAGTGCCTTATTCATGTATTTTGCCATTCATGGGGGATATGAGAATGTATCCCCCATGAATGGTGAGGGTCTCCGGTACCTTTATCCATAAAAACATGGATGCAGCTTTACAGTGCCTGAACTCAGCACCATTGAACCCTTGTTTAAGGCAGTATTACTTTTTCATTTCTCTATTAACACAAGCTTCCTGACTGCCTTTATTCATGAAGGAAATAAGTGAACTACCCTTATCAATTAAAGGGTTTAATATAGTTTCTCAAGGACAAAGTAATGAATTACAGATTTCACAGTACCCAGAGTTCAGGGTCTTGTGGGGAGTGTTTATGGCTCAGTCTTTGAAAATTAAAACAGTACATTAATGGTATGCAAAGTGACTCTTGATGTCTCATGAATGTGATAAAGCTTGATAGATAATCTTTTAGTTTTTTAGAAAGCAGTAAGAAATGGGTTATCAGTCACTGTTGCAAGTTTGCGTTCTGTGTGAAAATGTGACGAATAACCATGTTTGTCCTTAGGATTCAAAGCTGAGGGAAAGATGTCAAGTAGTCATGTGTCACATCTTACTTCCTCTCCTAGTCTAGCCATGATGCACTTCTCTCCACACCCTAGAACTTAATATACTGACATTCTCCTAGTCACAAGCCTCTCGCTCCATTCTTGCTGCTTCATGTTGAGAAGCCATGGTGGAAATAACCAGGATGATTCAGATTATACACTCATATTTCAGTAGGAGGAGAAATTCCCTAATGGTAAAACAGAGCAAATCTAACCTTTCCTTCAAAATGCCTCAGGCCTTGATTTGGTGCAACAGTTAAGCAGACATGAGAGTAGGGGCAAATGTTTATGCTCTTCTTCTAGTACAGTAAAAATTTCATCTTAATCTTCAATCTTGGAAGAAAACTCTGTTTCTAGAATTGCTAGTTGAGCCATATAGTTATTAGTTGCTACTTGGCAGGAGAGGAGTTCCAGCTAAATCCCAGTTAGTGTGGAATAGAAATCCTGTGTGTCCTTACCAGCATGGAAGAGGTTGAAAACCATGAGACTGTGGTCTGTGGTTGTTTTGTCAATATCTCCTGTAGCCTTTTCAACATTAGAAGTGTTTTGGTTTCTAATCTCTTTGTGATCCAAATTTAAATTTCTTTTTACACTGTATTAAGTTCAAACATCTTGACAGGGTTTGTATTTGCATTCCCATATACAAGATAATACTGGGGATTTTGAATTGCTGGTTATTGCTTGGCTTGATTTTTATGATGACAGTATGCTTCCCAGTTTACATTATAGCCTGAAATTGTATATCTGTTCCAGACAGAAGTCTTTTTCAAATATATTTCAATCAGCTGAAGAAGAATGATGAAGAAATTAGTACCTTTTAACCTTCACTGTTGTTATGTATCACATGTACTACAAACTCCCCATAATTTGTCATAAAATGAATTTATGCTGTGCGCATTCAACAATCAGGAATAAAAGGAAATGCCAATCTCAGACATCACACATTTGTAATTTCTAATTTGTCCTTTTTTTATCATGCCAGATACAGTCTGATAATTAAATCTAGTAAAGTTTAAGATGGTAAAATTCTACCTGCCAATTGTCTACCCTCCAGTGAATGGCATTATGGTTTCTTTGCCTGTATTCATTTCATTTGAAGTTGTAATCAGTCTGTAGAAAGGTAGATGATCAAAGGCACTTTTAAATTTTATTGAATCATGATGCCAGCTCCTGATCCAGAGAGAAGAGACAGACTGTGCTATACAAACCCGTGCCAAGATTAAAGTAGATGCAGCAGCTGCAGAAATCAAATTGGAGACTAGCAGAAATACAAACTGAAATTAATTAAAGCATCCAGACAACATAGTTCTTTGAATTTATGTAAAAGTTTGTTTTCTACAAAGTAGAGAAGAGAGATGGCCTTTGCAGTCTGAAAGAGACCCAGGAAGATATTTTTACTCCTTTAATTTTTTTCTGTGTTTTAATTTCCTCTAGAAAACAACTCATTATTGCCGCTGTTCTTTGAACTGTGGGATTCAGGCTAGAAGAAGCTCTGATGAGCAACCAGGCAGCTTCTGCCAAAAGTTGATTGTCCTGTCTCCTAAAACTGGGAGCTTGTGAAAGCTCAGTGAGAGGCTAGGCCTTGATAGCAAACCCAAATCTCCCACAGACCAGAGTCCCATCACTAAGTCATCAATCTGGATATATCTCTAAACTCAGATCACATTAAACTGAATATGTGTGAAAACTTAAAGGCATTTTATACAGTATTTCAGTTCTCCTTATCTTAACTGCTCTCATTTTTACCTGATTTGTTTTAGAAGTTTGTCTGCAGAAATTTACTCTGACCTCAGTGAATCTGTGCTGCAAAGAGATTGTCTTGGGACCAAGTTCTGCAATTCAGGCTTATGCTAAGTAACCCTTGATCATGTAAGTAGGCCTGTTAAATTTAATAGGACTACTTGCATGAGTAAGTATATATTGGTGTGAGCATGCATTGTAGGATTATTCTGTCCTTTCAAAGACATAGTAGGATCTAAGTCTTAATATTACTCCCCTTCCTTCCCTATTTTTCATGATTTCTTTGGAGATTTTACTAACTCTGCCTCCAGTTAATTTCAGTGTATTTTCATGATCTTTTGTCTGCTAGGACAGAAGTAAATTTCTTTTTCCTCATATTATACATGTTTAAGGTAGTTGAATGGTAATTACCATTCAAAGGCATTTCTGTTACCATCATTAGATATGTAGGTATGTGACTTTTAAGACCGCATAGGACATTTGGAAACAACATGGGGGTTTAATTCTCCCTAAATTGAAGCGGTGGTTTAAAAACACTGCTTCACTTTAGGGTGAAGTAAACCCCTGTGTCGTGTACCCATGTGGAAGCCTGATCCTTACCTGCCTCTCCAGCAACAGGGAGGGGAAAGTGAGCTACTGGGGGCAGAGCAGTCCCAGAACTGCAGGTGGGGGGTGGTGCTTCTGGCCGTGGCAGCAGCAGCCTTCCCCCAGGTGGCACCTGCCTGGCTCGGGCAGTCTTGGGGGACACCGCAGCCATGCAGGAAGCACCAGGCCCCCGCACAGCTCAGGCAGGCAGGCAGGCTCTGGGGGGAAAAAAAAGATCTGGCTCACTGTTTTTTTCCCTTCTGCGGAGCCTCCCTTCCTGGGTTATTGCCAGGCTGCCTACATGGTCTGCCTGCACAGTCCCTGAGCCTCACGGAGCCTGGTGCTTCCATCCATGGCTGTAGGGTAGGAAACTGAAACTCCTCAGAGGTGTTTTACTTTGCAGCACTCCAAAGGCATTTGCTGTGTCCCAAAGTCCTTTAAAATGCATTAAGCTGCTGAATGTGCTCCAGCGGCTAGAATGAATGCACAATATGCCACTGAATGTGCAAACAGCAATGCCATTAAAGCAGTGCAAAGGCATTTAACCCACTTTAAATCCACTAAAAAGTGTCATCTACAAGTGGTCATAAACAACACATTGACAAGAAACAAGCAGTTTATAAAGCTGTAACAATTTTGTTTTAATATTTGCTTTTCATGTAGCTCTCCACATTTTTGTTTTGTTTATTTTTAATATGCATGTTAGGAATCATGATAGTCACTTATATTACAAGCGCACATAAACGAAAGCATCATCCTTCCTGTTTAATATATAACTATGAAATGCAGAAAAATACATGAAAATGGACTGACTGATGATTTCAAACAGGTGACTTCTGAAATGAATTCAACTTCATTTCAGTGCTGTGTATTATAATAAATGTTTAAATGGCAAGGTTGATATTCACTTCCCCCAGATCTTCCTGTAGAACCAGGTTCTGGCTTTTCAGTTGCTACAATATTTCTTTTCTCCAGTATTTAGAACCTCAAAAGAATTTGAATCTTTCTCACAAGCTTTATTTTTTGAAATAGTAACTCTGATTGATATAAGCAATTTTCCAAGTTAGAAATTATAGGAAAGAGCAGGTGTTTTTGTCCATCACAAGTTATCTTCAAGGTGTGTTTTTCATCCCCAAATAGGAAAATTTTAAATCCAAGAAACTTAAAGAAATCTCAGCGTATGGGTTTACTTTCAAGATGATAACCTTAAAAGCTACAAAACAGGGCAGTCCTTTAAATATGTCTTTGGGTTTTGACCATCAGTAGGAAATTAATAACCTTCTCTTTGGAATTGTTTTTAATCAAGCATGCATGTTTACCAGGTTCTTCATAATAATTGTTTTATGATTTCAGGAAAAAAAGAACTTCATTTTCTGTCTTAGCTCATAAACACATAGGCTAGGTACAGATGTTATACATTTTATGCATTAAGCAGGCAGAAAGCACTCTAAAGTTGCAACTGAACAGATGTTCATGGCTGTTAGAGCACTTTAAAAATGGCAGATCACACCCTAAGTTAACTCTTGATGGATATGTACTAACCTAAAGCCCTTTGTGTACTTTATCGAATGTCTGTGGCACATATACAGGGTTAACTTAGAGTGTGACCGTTGCCATCCCAGGTGGTGTTCCATAGGGCTGTGCTTTAGATTCAGGCAAAGCTCCTTTAATCTGTCTGAGCCTGGACTGGTCCCACTTTCAGCTGTCACTGAGTAACAGCTTCCAATTTCAGCCCAGTGCCTTGCTGGGGTTGGGGGAGCTGGAAAGGGGATTTTTGTCCCTGCAGCCACCCCAGTGGTGCATCCATGGTGCACCATAGCCCAGCTAGGACTCCAGGGTCTCCCTGCCCCTCCCAGCAGCCCTGGCCAGGCAAAGGTATGCTGCTGCTTAGTGCAAGGGGTAGCACGGGAGATGCAGGGGAAGGGCTCTGGGGTCTTTTTCCATGTAGCTGCCCATGCCAGGCTGCACCACAGTGCAGCCCAGGTCGGGGGGGGGACAAGCAGGAAGAGTGGTCTGGGCACTCTCCCTCCCTGCAGCAGCCTTGGCCAGGCAGCAGCCAACCACTGCTTGGGAAAAGGGCCTAGAGGAAGGTATCTGGGGTCAGGCAGCAGTAATTTTAATCTGTTGCCTCTTTTTCAACAAGAGCATTATACAAGCTAGGATGTCTGTATATATTTTTAATATATGTATATATCCATTTAGTAGCTTTGCTGCCTTTTAATAATAGAGGCACAAGTAAAACTGAGTCTGCTCTGACATGATGTAATCACAGTGCATCAGAGCAGTCTTGCTGCATGTGTATGTGTAGCAGGCTTACCTTTCACAACTTGGGTTGAATCCCAGGCTTGATATCCTGCTGTTTTGATTGGTGGAGCCCATCCCCCAATCAGAAGGCAGCAAGGGAAATAATGTCACACCCTTTCCTGAGGGGAGGGGGAGAAGAGCTCCTCCAGGCCTGATTGAAGACTGCAAACTGCCAGGTCTGAAAGACTTTGGGGCGGAGCCCTGGAGCATATAAAAGGAGCTGCCTGCCCAGCATGAGTGGAGATGTGTCAGGGACTGAGAAGAGAGAAGAACAGGGCTTAGAAGAGCTGAGGAGAACTGCTCAGCGGGGCTCAGCAGTAGCCCAGGAAGAGCCCCTGAAGACTTCTGTCAGCAGGGAGTGTGGCACAGCTCCAGCAGTTAGGCTGTCAGTGCACAACATGGCACATGGAATCCAGACCCTGGGAGCTGCATGAGGTGGCTCAGGTCTGCAACCTCTGGTGTGTGACCAGAGACACAGTGCACAGGCCAGTGCAGAGAGCAAGGCCACTCGAGGTGGCTCAGGTCTACAGCTACTGACATGGGGCAGCAGCTCCATGCAGATGACACTGCCCAGAGGGTCTGGGACCAGACCGAGCCCTGGTGCTGCAAAAGGCTGTCCAGGTCTCCAACCCCCAGCACAAGGTACAGCATCCACTACACAGTGGTTCATGTGGAACCTAAGCCAGGACAGAGACAGCAGAATCAGGCAGTAGGAAAATCCGGCAGGGAGCAGAGCTTAACATGAAGAACAAGTGGCAACCCTCTGGGATTGTAGAGTAGTAAGTTACCTTGGAGAGAGGGTCCCCACCGGGGAGGGACCCCCCGAAGATTCCGAAGGGGCACCACGTGGGCCACTCCTGGGTGATAGCGGGAGAGCTTAGGAATCTTTGAGGTCTTCCTTTCCTTTTTCTTTCCCCCCCACCTCCTTTCCTGTAGTGGTACTTTGGGAGTGGGACCCCTGTCCTGGAGAGCGCCCAGGTACTCTAAGGACTGCTGATTATATTTGTGGACTGCACCTTACAGTTTATGTGAATAATTTGAAGAAATAGGTTGTATATGAAAAGAGTTATAAGGTTGCCTGGTCAATATCCTTTGGTCTGGTTTGTTCTATTGTTCATCTGTATTTTAAAGGATAACTGGATGTGTGTATATCTGTGTGTGTGTGTATGTACATATGTATATATACAGGTCAGTCGCATCTTATGCAGGGGTTATATTCTGAAGTCAGCACGTAAGGCAAAAATCATGTATAGTCAAATCACAATTACTGTGCCAGTGATTTGACTAGCAGTGACTGCCTCCGCCTTCAAAACCTCCTGCCACCACCATGTAGCCGTGCTTAGAGCTGTGCAGCTGGCGGCAGCGGTGCAGCATGGGGTGGTGGTGGGGATGGCTGCATGCCACTCGGCCACCACCAAGCTGCCGCTGTCACCCGGAGGTCAGCCACGCAGCTCTGGGCATAGCTCCATGGCAGCAGTGGGAGGTTTTGGAGGCAGAGGCAGTCACCGCTGGCAGCGTAGTGGTGGCTGCATCTCCAGGTAAGCTGCCTGCAGACTCAATCCCCTCCCCCTCTCACCCCGCGTATAGTTGAATTCACGCACGTTAAATGCACGTATGATGCGACTGACCTGTATATATATTATAGGGTTTATTGTTTTGTAAATTTGTACATATCTATATAAATTATATCCTTACCCTTTAATGGTTTTGTTGTAATAATAAACCTGTATATAGTTAAGTAATTGATTGACTGGACCTGACTATAGGGGACAGAGGTGGCTGCTGGGCTGTTGTGTCCCTCCACAGCACGCTGCCCTGCCAATAATTCCCTCAATTAGAGAGGGAAGTACAAACCCGTGTACACCCGGGTTACATATAGGTGCCCATAGAGTTGGAAGGTATCTCAAGGACCTTTTAGTCTAACTTTCTACAGAAATAAATTCTTGCATAATTCCTTACTGAGAAGTAGGATTCACTGTTCCTAAACCATCCCAGACAGACTTTTAGCCTTGTTTGAAAACCCCCAAAGGACAACATTCTATAGCTTCTCTAAGCAGTTTGTTTCTAGCTTGTTCTTACAGTTAAGTTTGTCTGAGACTTAATCTATTTTAAATTGCAAATCTTAAATTTGCTTTGCTCTAATTTAAACCCATTTTCTCTTCTCCTACCCTCAGTGGCTAGGCAGATTTACAAATATATGAAAAGTTTTATGTTCCTCCTAATAATCTCCGTTTCTCCAAAGTAAACATGCTTGGTTCATTTAACCTCTTGGCTAGGGACAGAAGTTACATATAAACTGGTTTAAGTGATCAGAAACTGGTTTAAACCTGTAATAGAGCAGATGTTCTGTGCACATCAACTACTTTGAAAATGGCTGAAACAAGTTTGAGATAAACCTTCTTGAATGTAGTGATTAATCACTTAAGTGATTTGGATCAAACTGGTTTATGCAATGTCTTTCCCAGAGCCCTTCCTGGTTTAAGTTAAATTAGGGTCCCCCAGCATCCCAGATGCTTTGCTAGGCAGGGCTCTACTCTCTGCTTCAGCCCAGCAGAGTTGGCCTCTCCCCTCTGCTCCTTGGCTGCAGCTCTGGCAGAAAGGGAAGGCACAGCAGTGTTTGCCTGGCTTCCTCCTGCTCCCTGCCCTCACCACTCCTTGTTCAAACAGGGATTCCCCCCTCCCCTCCACCTTACACAGACAGCTGGAATGTCTCCTCCTTCCTTCCTTGGAAAAGTTGTTTAATAAGAGTTTGAACTAATGAGAGAGAGAGACTCTTGTTTTCTTAATGAACTGATAAACACTGTGTTATCAACTCCTGGCTGGGCTGCTCTGGACAGGGGCAGAGACACCCCTCCCCAATTAGTGCATCCTGCTGGGGACTGGCCATGCCCCCCCTCAGCTCAGCACTTGGGAAGGGAGGGCTGCTCTAACTCCTACCAGCTTCTAGCCTGAGCCACCGAAAACATGTGCAGGCATTTCTTCAGTCCAGAGAGGTGGATGTCTGTGCGGTTACAAACCAGTTCAGCCTAGCCATGTTATACTCACCTGCAAAGATTGAATCAGTTCAGGCTCAGGCTTTTTGAGTGTCTATTCCTAGCGCTTCTGATAAGCAAGGATCTTAGTTTTCTCTAATAAAAAAAAATCCCCAATTCTCGGATTAGACCCCCCCAATACACATTTTTCTGTGATTTAAATGAAACACCACTGTGTGTGTGTGTGTGTGTGTGGGTGTGTGGGTGGGTGGGTGGGTGGGTGTTTCATTTTAACCACGGAAAAATGTGGATTTTGGGTTACTTTTTTAAATCCAAAAATTGGGGTTTTTTTATCAGAGAAAACCAGGATCCCTACTGATAAGGTTGCATTTCAACCTCTTTATCAGTTTTGTTACTTGCCTCTGAATCATTTCCAGTAAAAATCCTTTACAGCCTTCTTAAAATGCAGTGGTCCAAGCTGAAACTAGCTAAACTCTTACCAGTAGCATATAGATTAATCTATCAACTCCTGCATCTGCCATATATAATGATTTTGCTAATGTAACCCAAAATTTCATTTACTTTTTTTGCAACAGCATCACATTGATGAATCATTTTGAGTTTGTGATCCACACAAACCCTCTCAGCAGTGCCACAGCCCACCCAGCTATCCCCCTTATTTTTATATTAGTTTTTTCTTCCCTCAGTGTACCACCTTGAAATTGTATTTTATTGAATTTCATTTTGTTGTCAATAGTTCAGTTCATAGTTCAATTCTTTAATTCATCAAAATCCCTTTTTATTATAATCCTATTCTCCAAAGTGTTTCAAACTGCTTGTTTCATGTTATTTGCAGATTTGATCAGTATATTCTCTTTTGCCATGTTCAAGTCAGTCATACCAGTAAAAGTATTTAGCAGCACCAAATGCAGTACTGTGGGGTCCCAGTTGCAGTCTCTTCATATTATCTCTTTAGAATAACAACTGTAGGTGTTTTTTTCCACTGCATTAAAGTACAGCATATGACTGGACCCTACTGTCATTAGATTCTGGGGCAGAGAAAGGAAGGAAGAACATAACTAGGTGGCTAGCCTGTTCCATGTATTTCACTGAACTGTATCTTTTCTTAATGGACATTTTTTTTTTAGTACTTTACCTGTTAACTTTTATTTCTAAGAGCTGGCTATTAGCCCAGCTCCTTTTCCAACAAAGGAAAACAGAATTCATAGTCTGTAAAGTTTCAGCCCTGGACCATGTGAGATGAATGGCATTATTATGCTCTAAATAAAACCTACCTTTCTGAATTAAGACAGTGGTATATGTTTAAGCTTTTCTACAACATCAGCTAAAAGTGTTGATGGCTGTGTTTGCTTGTTTCATTTTAAATAGTGTTATTGAGGAATCCTGAAACTTGAGCTGGCTCTTTTAGGTCAATGGGCACATGTACACGAGAAGCTTTACTTGAGATTAGAGCAAATTGCGGTGCAGTAAGTGTCAATGTCTACACATGCAGATGCTAACTGCACAGTAATTTGCTCTAACTATGAGTAAATTTTTTACCTGTAAATATAACTAACAAATTTACTTGGGAGTAATTATTGTTCAGTATGGCATGTGTAGACCAATGGGGAGCAAATGTATTCCTGGTCAGCCAGGCAGCAGGGGACAGGAGACTGCTCCCTGCCCCCAGGAGCTGCTTGCTACTTGGGCAGGCTTTGCCACTGGAGCCTGGGTGGAGACAATATTGCCCTGGCCCAGCAGAAGGGAGCTCCCAGACACTGCTCTGTGATCATGCAGCAGAAGCTGAGAAATTCTTATCGCCCAGCCCTGGTTCTGAAATTGCAGAGCTGGGGCTAAGAACAATCACTTCCTAGCCCCTGCTCCATGGTCATGGATCTGGGGCTGGGCAATGAGAATCTTCCAACTCTTCAGTGGTAGAATCTGTCCTGGCAGCAGGCAGCTCCTGGGGCCAAGGAGCAATCTCTCAGCCCTCACCAAGAGACAGTTGTCTCTTGGTCCCATGCTTCTTGTCAGACCCTGGGCTAGCACTCAGGGTAAGTCTATAGCTCCCCCTGGCAGCAGCAGGGGGCCAGTGCAGGGCCAGTGGGGGTGGAAGCAGACTACTGCCATGAACAGCTAATCTGCTCCCACTTCCTCACTTGTGTAGATGCCTGCCCAGAGTGGATTTACTCTACAGTACATTCCTCTAGAGTAAATCCATCCCAGAGCATTTGCACATATAGATGTGACCTGTCTTCAGCTCACTTGACTTTTGCAAAATGCAAAAGTTCTGCCATAACCGTCAGTATATACTGGACAGAGAACCACCAGTGGGAGTGTCGGTACTCTTTATGTTAATTATTTGCTACTCCAATCATCATTACCTCATTTTGGGTCTATTCTTGTCTATTGTGTTCTGTTTGGATAATGCTTGTGAATAAATATAAATTACTAAAACATCATTAGGAATTATAAACACCTATCTTAAAACCTGAAGTTCAGGACAAACTAGCTTTGTTCTAACATTTGAATTACTTTATATAAATATATATAGGTAGTTCTAAGATGAGAGTTAATTCAAATATTTATAAAAAATGCCTATATTTTAAGATTTGGTTAAATATAGGTATGGCTAGCATAATTTATCTATCGAAAATTCATCAAAAGAATAACAGAGTCATTGAGTTTCATGTTGACCATAAACTTTAAAATTCGAGTTTATTAGACAGAACAAATGTACACCATTTTATCTGTTCATGTAACCAGCATATAATTCATTTTGACATTTCTAACAGCAGGTACCAATAAGGTAGGACTAAACCAATTTGTTTTAGTACATCTTTCCTATTCAAGGAATTTTATGACTGATGTTTCAATGTATCTCTAAGTATAGGCTATCCCAAACCCTAATTGAAACATGGGAATTAATTTAATGATTTAGATTCTTTTAACTCTGATAGCATAGTTGTATGCAGCTCAGTTGGTACTGTACACATTCAAATTAATTTGTCTTGTAAAGTGACAAATGACATTAAATAAGCTGTTGTTGAATAATCCATTTCCATGTAATTTCAATCTGTTTCCCACTTTTTCAACAAAAGCTTTATAAAAGCTAGGATGCCTGTGTATATTTTTTAATATATGCATATATCTATCCCATAGATTTGCTGCCTTCTAATAATAGGGGAACAAGCAAGGTTGCAGTTATTTAAAAACAAATGAATCCTAGAGCTGTTGAATCTTGTTGTTTAAAGTGGTCTAATAAAAAATAGGACATTGTGAGTTAGGTATTAAAAACACTTAACTGAGGGAATTAGGCTGCCAGCATCGGGATTTTGTGAATCTGTTTTGTTTTAGCTCAGTATGAAGAGTTAGGACTTGTTTTCTCTGAAAAAAAGAAAGAAAATAGACTTGGTTATTTAAATCAGGGATGCTCAGTTACTAGCCTGTGTGCCAGTTCTAGCTCCTGGGGCCATGTCATCTAGCCCTCAGGACTCCCGTCTAGTTTGTGGGGTGCCCTGTGGGTAGAGGGCCTGTGTGCTAGATTGGGGGGTGGGGATGTGCATTCTGCTCTGGGTATGGGTATGTGTGCAGGGCCATATTGGATCTGATCCCAGCACATGGGACCAGGTGGATAATGTGGAGGACTGCACTGAGGCAAGACAGGGTCCCCCCAGAGCAGAATGCTGGTCAGTGAAGGTAACTCAGGCTCCAGAGCCAAGTTCCAGTGCAGTCTGATCTGACCTGAGGACCTGCCCCACCCACACTTTTATCTTGCCCATGGGGCCAAAAGGTTAAGCAGCACTGATTTAAACCTTCAAATATAGGGATTTAGGGCATTTGCTTCCCTTGCAGAAATGCTTGGAATAGGTTTCGGGAGGATTTTATAAAGATTTTTTTTGTTTCATCTTTCTTTCATCTGGGCTCTTTCCAGCTGAAAGACCAGGTACATAAAAGAGTCAGAGCTAGGTATGAATTGCTTCATAAACTTCAGTATAATAAGAGTGAATAAACACTTGAGCTGGGAGGATTTTTATAGCTGTATAGCAGTTCTGATTTTCTGTTAGCCTGAAGGTACAATATATAATCTATAAGGCTAGGGACAGACATTACACGTAAACTGGTTTATGTGATCATAAACTGGTTTAAACCTGTAACAGAACAGCCATTCAGTGCATATAAACCAGTTTCAAAATGGCTGAACCTGGTTTAAAATAAACCTGGTTGAATGTAGTATCAGACTTAACCAATTTGAGTCAAACCAGTTTATGCAATGTTTGTCCCCTACCCCTTCAGGTTTAACTTAAACCAGAGTCCCCCAGCATTCCGGATGTTTTGCAGCTCTGGGTGGGGCTCTCTGTTCCACAGCAGGGCTGGCCTCACCCCTCTTCTCCCTGACTGAAGCTCTGGCAGAGATAGGAGGCACAGCAACCAGTGTCTGCCCGGTTTCCTTCTGCCCTGCCCCCACCACTCTCCGCTCAAGCAGGGATTCCTCGCTCCTTTCCTAGAGCATGGACCATAGCCAGGATGTGGTATGCTAGCTAATGCTGACAGGTGTCTGTGTAAGGCAGACAGGACAGTGTCTGCTTAGGGCTTTTTGGAGCTAAAAGAAGAGCTTGAACAAATGACAGAGGCGTTTGTTTTCATGATGGGCTGATAAACACTGTGTTTCTCCCTGCTGTATAAGTAAATGCTGTGTAACGCCTTGCTCACTCCATCACTGTTCAGGAGCAGCAAGGAGGCAGGGGGAACCCATCCCTAATCACAGCATCCTGCCAGGGCCAGGCTATGCCCCTTCACCCCCTCCCTTCAGCTCAGCACTCTGGAAGAGAGGGAAGGCTGCTCTAGGACTCTCTGGCTTCTAACCTGAGCCACTGCAAGCATGTGGCTACATTTCTTCAGTCCAGAGGGGATGTCTGTACAGTTACAAACTGGTTCAGCCTAGTCAGGTTAGACTAACTGCAAAGATTGAATCAGTTCAGGCTTAGGCTTTTTAAATGTCTGTCCCAAGCCTAAATCCCTAAGTAGCCTGAGGATTTTGTCACCTTGCTGGACAATCACCACTTAGTGCAAATGCCATGAAAAGTAAGACCACATTTTAGCAGGGATTTTCTTGCTGTCATTTCTTCCTGTTACACTTGCCAGAGCTATCAGTATTCTCATAGGGGGAAATTGCTGCTTTGGCATTTTTCAGAAAAATATGAGGTGCATTTTTATCAGTCACGCATTTGTTGAAATTGCATTTTGCTTGACAATTTTGTTTCTTAGATACTTGTCTGGAGTTTTCTGTCTAAGCTTTCCTTGGTGAGAAGCTTCCTGTAAGAGTTCTTGTGGATTTTTTTCCTTTTCTTTACAACATCTGACTGCCATGATGCTCATGTTTCAAAATGTTACAGTTAAGAATAAGCAGTATTTCACAGCAGCCAGCATGTTTCTTAATATTAGAAAGGTAATATATAAAACAGTTATTATTTTGCATAATGTATTTTAAACAGCAAACTGAACAATTATTTTAAAGTAGAAAACATATTACTATGTAAATTGTACCTCCTGCTCTGCAGAGTCCTATACTGAAGGAGCTGGAAGAAAACATCACAATTTTGAATATTGATTTATTAATGAGTTCAGGGCATAGTAACTGAAGGTTTCCTTTATAATATCAATAATACTGAATGTTTGGCTACTTAATTAGCTAAGTATCCAACTGAAATAAAGCAATTTCAGGTTTATTTGGTATTTAAAAAGTGGTAACGTACTGTATTATCTGGCTGATACAGATAAATACATTCAATTTTGACAGAAAATGAATAATAATTTCTGTTTTTATGGGAGCTATTTGTCAACGCTTCTTAAGTGCCTTGGGTGCAAATACAACAAAATCAAACAATAGTAAATTGTAAGTCTAATAAATAGCTTGTGTTAAAATGAATTCAGTGGCACTGTTCCAAAGACTAAGAAATAAAAATCATAATGGTTCTTTTTAAAAGAAGCAATGATACAGAAAATGCAATAGAATTCAGTCTGAAAAATACATACTTTTTTCATTTATAGGGGTGTGCCAGTAGTTACTGGTACCATTCTCATTTTGTTTAATACTGTTTTCTCTGTGAATTCCTCATGATGTGATGAAACCTCCTAGAATTGTTATCCTTTGCCTTAAGATATATAGAGTTTTGTCAGCTCAGTTTGTCTACTGTTTGCATACCATAGGATTGTACTCCAGCCTTTACCTTAGTGGTTCAAGTCTTCTTTATGCAATTTCACTCATTGTCTTATTTCTCTCCTGGGTTATATCTTTAATGACTTGGCCACTTTGGTGTTGAAAAACAAGTATGTTGTAGACTCTCAAACTCAGTTTTCTCAGAATTTCTGTAATCAGTACCTGTTTTGCCATTTACCAGTGGATGGATTGTTTCAGTAACCTCTTCAATGCATATATGATTCATACACAATTCTAATTTTTTAAGGCAACCTTCATTTGACAATGTACCACTGAATAATGATTCTCAAGTGCTGAATACTGATGGAGTCCAGCTTCTACTCATAACAGATATACACATGACTGATAACTAAAAAAAATAGTTGGACTGTACAATTTCTCTTCAGTGATCAATACTTTTGAATATTGATTCTGCCACACTATCTCATTGCTCTCAATGGAATACTTATGGAGTATGGTCCTACTTAATGGGTGCATCTACACAAGACATTTACTGTGTAGTAGACTAATTAGCTCTGCAGTAAACAGTCTGCATCTATACATGTGGCCCAATTAGGCTCCAGGAAACTAATAAACTCTGCAGTAGGTTAGTATATGTAAATACAAGTACTACTCGGTTGTGGAGTTTTTTACTCCACAGTAGCCATGTGTGGATGCTAATGTGGCTGGCTGCAGAGTGAGGGTGGTTCAGTGAGGAGGCTGCATGCCAGCTAGCCCCACACTGGAGTACCTTTGTGCCCCAGTCAGCCCCTCTGCATGTTGGGCCAGGTCAGAGTAGCCATAGGCTGGCAGGCTGACCCCTGTTCAAACAGTACACTCAGAAGCAATAAACTCCAGTATATGTGATGGAGCTTATTGTTGCATGCTAATAGCACATGTAGATGCACCTAACGTGAGTATGGGTGGTGATACCTTTGTGGACGAAAGAATTACGTTGCATTACATTACTCCTCCCAACCTTGACAAGCATATAAACAAATACACAGGACTAATTAAGGGTGCAATAATAATACTTCTGATCCAAAGTTCTCAATCAATTTAATAAATCAGGGGCAAGGGAGTGAAGAGAAACCAAGTGATTTGCTGAAACATGTTAACTTAATGAATTACTTTCATACCTGGGATTGAACCTTGATCTCCTGACTTCTGTTTTACTGCTGATAAAACCTGTATTTCTTTTTTTTTGTAATCTTTTCCCTTGCTTAAAAAAATACGGCCATTTTCAGAAAAGGATTTTAAAAATTGCTCCAGGTTTTATACTTGGTTGAGTTTCACTACAAATTTCTGTGGGAGATGTTTTTTCTCTTGCCTGTCCTTTGCTGAAAGATCTGTGCAATCAATGGGAGAAACTGACAGCAATAAAAATGGCTATGACACTAGGGCCAAGCTACTGTCAAGGGCTACAAAATGAAGGAGAAAAGTAGAGAGCTATTTCTAATACTTGTTAGAGTTACCATAGGTTTTTAAATTATAAATAGGGGTCTACTCAATTTGTAATTCTGTGGCTTTCACAGAAACTGCAATATCTGGGATTGTCCATGAAATCAGCTTAAAAAAAAAAGAAAAACTTAATAAAATGCTGGCTCCCCAGTGCGAGCCAGCAGTTCTTGCTGCTACTGTGGCCCAACCTCACAGCCTGCCTAAGGGGAGGGAAGGGAAGTGCCAGCTAGCATGAAGGGCAGCAGACAAGATGGTAGCTGCCCCCTCCTCCCTCTACTGGGGCTTCTCCACCAATCAGTGCCAAGGGGTAGGGCTGCAAGAGCACATTCAAGAAATATCTGTGGAATTTGCTATTTATATCACAACCAACCTGCAAAAATTGTTTAGTTTCTTCACGGTTTAAGTAGACCCCTAATTATGAATTGTGTTTTTTACCCTGAGGTGAAAACATTATTTTGTGTTAATGTGAATTGGGATGAATTCAAGACATTTTACACAAAGCTTCCTCACTCCCTGAAGATTTGAGGGTGCTTAAGCAGGACTGGCATAATCAGGAAAGAGAAAATCTGGGGTTCCTTTTAAAAAATTATCTCTTTGTTCTCATTGTGTTCTCATTGGTTGAAGCAAGGTGGCTTTACAGCTGATTGGCTACCACACACTCACAGGGGGAGTTTATAATCCTTTCCTCCAGGCAATATGCCATTTATTACATCACATTTCTGGTACTTTTCTTTCTTCCTGTGTTGGCTGTGACAGCTGCATTTGCAGTCAGATACTCAGGAATTGTACTCAAGGTAGGCCCTACAGGGTTTAGCGGTTCACCAATACTATGCATATGTACTCTTTAATGGGGCAATACTTTACTTTTCAAAGAGAAGAGAGTAAGACAGTTTAGAAAGTTTGGTCATACCCTGTTAAACTGTTGTGCATGTCAATCAGGTATATAGCAATAAAATTCAATAGACTCCTTCTTCCTGTCAACTTTGAGGTCAGTGCATATAAGAAACTTGGGAATAAAACTGATTTAATTCTTGAAGGAAATCATTGATTTATGAATTTTGCACAGAAAGCCATTAATAGAGAAACCTGACCTCTGCCATATAAACCTGATCTCAGTTTTCGTCTCTGTTTTCTTTTCTTGCTAATTTGAAATTTTTAGTCCATAAATTTACTTAGTGGTATTTAAAGCTTGTCATTTTTTTCAGATGAGAGCATGAGTTAAGTACACACAGTTTTCCTCCTACAGATCTTCTGCTTAGCAGTGTGAGTGTTTGATTGAAACATATTGTCCATAACGTGTGCATAATACAAGGCATACAGAAGTGCTGCCGGTCAATATTTGCTCAAAGGTTGATTTGGTAGTGTGTTTTAACCTTTATTATATTATGGAGCAGGTACTGGGAGGAGAGAATATTTTATATAGGTCTCATAACAGATTTGATATGATTACTGTGAAGTGTTCCGCTTGCCTCTACATTGAAATCATTGAGAAACTCATTTGGTACAGAATACAGTTATCCACCTGTTAGGTGGTGGGAGCCAAATAGGACATGTTATGTCCTCTGAGTATACTGGCTTCATTCCTACAGGCAACTCAAAGGTTTGGTTTTGATCTGTAAAGTGTAAAGCACTGTCCAAAGACTCTTGTCCTGGTTGTCTGTCTGAAAAGCCATCTCTTTGTTTGGCAGCTGAGGTTAACTGGTATATACAAACTGATAACCTGTTGATGTTTGTGTGCTGTTGATAGCAGGGTGTTTTCAGGGTAAGATCTTTGCCTCTGACATTTACTTCTCATGCCTGTCAAGCAGAGCTTGAGTTTTCAAGTCTTGGGGATATGGTGATATTGTGACTTATTCCCTTAACTTTTTGCCTGACAAAAACTTGGTAAACCAGGAGCGCAAAGCCTATTTGAGGGGAATTCCATCCATTTTTATTTTTCTCTTTTTGAAAAAGGCAAAAGTCTTATATATATTTTTATTGGGTTCCATACATCTGGCTTGAGTGATATGTACCAAGCTCTAGTGAATTAACTGTTAAATATCAAGATTAAGACCCACATTAAAATTTGAGATTAACAGTTATCCTCATGCAAAACCAGGCCTACAGGTGTACAACATGTACAGTTGCAAGTAATGCTCCTTTGCATACAGCATCCTCACTTGCTGATGCACTTGGTAAGCTGTGCTGGGTAAGCTGGCAACAGGGAGTAGCTGAAATGTGAGTGTGGCCAGAGCACCAGGGGTTGTAAAAAATACCATCATAAAATTGCAGGGGGGCAGCACCTTGGCTTTCATGTTGAACTGAAAGATGACATCCCTGTCAACACAGCACCCTCTTGCAAGCAACATGGGTGGGAGGCTGTGGGAGGAGGACTGGACTTTTGGCTGCTTATAATTATGAAAAGGTTTTCTTTATTGTGTCTCCCATGATTTAACCCTCCCACCTTTTTAAACATATAACATGAAAGGAAAAGGGCAGAATGTGAATGTGAATGTTATGTGTTTTCAGTTTCAAAAAGTATTTGACAGATTGTCCATACTTAATTGCTTACATTAGAACCTACATTCCAGCCAAGCATTCATTTGGAGCTCTCTGATTGTGCTCTAACTTGGAGCACTACATATTCCAAGCACTACAGGTCTGCACAGAAGGTAGAGCTGGGAGTGGAGAGCAGAAGATTTCAGGATGCTGGAGGACTGAGCAAAATGAAGCACTTCAGAGATGTTTCTCCTTGCTTGTCGGTCATTTTTAAAGGATGCTTTAGCCCAGGGGTTCCCAGGTAGGGAGGTGGGCCAAACCCTGTTCTGCCATGGGTCGTGCAGAAGGACTCACAGACTCTCCGGTCAGCTCGGGGGGGGGGGCGGGGGCGGTCATGGATTGCCACTTCCAGTCCAGCAGTCAACTGTGCTAGGGACTGGCAGCCAACCCGCCATGGCCCAGCACTGGCCTGCAGCCCAGGGATTGGGAATCCCTGCTCTAGTCAGTTTTAAAGCACTTTGTTAAATATGAATATCTTCACCTTCACTGGTTGCAGCACTTCAGTGGTACTTGACATGCTTTGAATGGCATGTTCATGGCCTAAATCTGTACTCACATGAATTACTTTGATATCTGTATGATGATAAAGTGAAGGGACAGCCCTAATTTTAGGAGTGTGATTACATTTTTAAAATGACAGAAAACCTTGTGGAAGAGTTCTGTCTATTAACGGAAGTTCTGTATTAATGGCCAAAGCAACAGATTTTGAAAGGAGAAAGTGAAAAAATTAGGACCTACAAACTAAAAATAAAACAAGTCAAGATGGTGACATGCACATATGTAATTTGAAAAAGTAATCACCTACCTAAATAGAGTCAGCAAGTGGCTTAATCTGGTTTCTATGCAAGCCACTGTGATTCTTGATCAGTACCAAGATCCCACACAGAACATACCTCTAAACCTCATAGCTTCCCTACATAAGCATGGGGCATAAAGGAATAGACATATATAGCTGGGAGTTGTTGATGACAGAAGTGACTTGCTTCAGACCATATAATTTTGTCTTGTTACTCTGCTTTATTCTAATGTCTTTTGTCACCTCAGTGAGTAGAAGAGAATGTCAGATCTTTTCATTTTAAAGTAGGAAAACTGGATTGTATTAGCCTAAAAGCCTGCCTTCATTCGGTTGTTAATTTATGACTTTAAAAAGCCTCAAAAGTCTGTCCTTCAGTTGCCAGGGATTGGACTAAGATCTGCTGTCCTAAAGTGTGTAAAGAAGTCTCATAGAAATGAATGTCAGACTTTTTAAAAATTATGTGGATCAAAAGAATTGTTGACTGTTTGTTTAAATGTTTACAAGCTGTAAACTGTTTTGTGTTCCTTTTAGTCATAACCTCTGTTCAGAACTAAACGTCACGTTTAGATGGAATTTATTTTGTATACTGAGTTAGGTGTAGGTTAAGCTGAACTAATTTCTGTTCAGCAACTAGTCTGCAGTTAGCTTTCTTTGAGTTTTTAGCAAATAGCTCTATCTACACAATATTTTAGGTTGATAGGTTTGTTTTGGGGTTCTGATCGTTACTCTTTAACTAACCAGTAAATATGTTTTAGCAGATGTAATGATAACAGATACCTAATTGATGTCTCTCTTTTTGCAGGTGCACACTAAGTGTCACTTTGGAACAGGCTATAATTCTTGCTAGGAGCCATGGTCTACCTCCTCGCTATATTATGCAAGCTACAGACGTGATGCGCAAACAGGTAGGCTTATCTTACACTTTAGAATGTAATCATTTACCATGGGAATTCCAGGAATGATATTCTCATTTTTCCCAAGATTGATTGTGACTTGGATAATTATAGTGCCTTCCATAGAATAATCCTGAAGTAACTATAGAAGACAGTCATAGTTCTGACATTCTGAATGTCTATCATAGCCATTAGTGAGCTGTAATAAATTAACCTTTTAAATGCTGACTATATTAATATATTACACTTTCGGTTTAAGATCTTTGAATCCAGTGTATTTTAACTAGGGCTGTCAATTAATCACAATTAATGCCTGCGATTAATATGTTCATTCGATTTTGCATTAATTTTGTTAACATGTATTAATCAGTGCTGGTGATGGAGGAAAAGATGCTCATGCTACTCCCCCCACTTGCTACTGTGTGCTTGCTTGTGTGCTGCGGGAAAAATGGCCCCTCTCCCCTTGCTGGTGTGTGCCTGCCTGTACTGCAATAGCAGTCCCTCTCCTGGGGGCTGGTGCATGCCAGCCTGAGCTGCTGGGGGAAAAGTGGCCCCTTCCCACTTCTTGCTGCTGGGCCACAGGTACACATGCGCACACACATGTACACACATGCACGCACACTAGTCAGACACACATGCAGGCACATGCCAGGCAGCCAGACACAGACACCAACCAAGCAGAGTCCTTGGAGCAGACTCAGCAGCTGGTAAGCAGACTCCCCACCGTACACTGCAGATAAGTGTTTGAGGAGGCAGGGGTTGTGGAGGGCCAGGTCTTGGGGATATCTAGGGTTTGTGTACATGCGTGTACATCAAAAAATATTTATAATACATTGGGATTCTGGCATTGTTTAACTGTGTGATTAAAATTGTGATTAATCACAACTACTTTTTTAAAATCTTGCAATTTAATTGCATTAAAATTTTTTAATTGTTCAACAGTCCTAATTTTAATATTTTGTTTTTAATTTTTTTTGTTTTTCATACCCTTCCTAGGGCTAAACAGCCATTGGACATAATCATGATAGCCAGAGCTCTCAATGGGGATGTTTTGGACAAAAGGACTGATGTGATCCTAGATGCAGGATATATAAAAATGGAATATCAAATAAAGTAGAAAAGTACATGACATGGATAAGCCTTCTCCTGAAAATTGTCTACATTTGCTCTCTGCTGCATTAGTAGAAATACTGGAACAGGTTTAAAGGAGGTCTTCTAGAATGATGCAGGGGCTGAAAAGTAACATTTTGGTAGGAGGTTTACAAAGCTTGACCTATTGGAGAGCATTTGTACATGGTGACTTGCTTAGAGGAGCATCCGTGTACTTATACACCATACTAGGGAACTTCTCAGCCCTGAGGACAAATCCATAACAAGACCCAGTGTGTGGAAGCTGAAGTCAGAAAAAATTAACTTAAAATAAGATACAGTTTCTAGCATTGAGGGCAATTAAACATTAAAACAGCTTTCTAGAAAGGTGATGAACTAAGTTTTTTATTTCTATATGTGTATTTGTGTATGTGTGTGTATGTGCCTGTCTTCCTTCTGAAGTATCAGATATTGGTCATAGCTAGATATAGGGCAGTGAATAGCTGGAGGGGGGGGAGGGGGATGCCAGGGGATGCAAAGCTTTGTGGTGATATTAAAAAAAAAACCTTCTATCCAGAGGACAGACAGTATTTTAGTCACAGTATTTTATTTTATTCCAGTATTTTATTCACATGCATGGGAGTCGTATTGTTTTTCAGACTTTGAGTTAAAAAGGAATTCCTTCTGGTCAGACTGGAAGGGATGCTGGGATGTGGCTATCTCATGTGGTCATGTGTCACCACTAGCATAACAAGTGGTGAATGAGGGGCAGCTGTGCCAAGCACCAAGTTAGGAGGGGTACCAGAATCTCTAACTTCACGGAGTCTAGACCCTGGAAGCAAGAGCAGTCCCAAAATAGTCCCTGGCTGCTGCTGCTGTTTTATGAACAGTGGCCAGGGTGGACAGAGTACAGGGTGGCAGCAGCAGCAGCAGCCATATGGGGGCTATTTAGGAAGGGGTGGGCAAAAAATGGCCCATAGGCTTTCAAGGCCTCTCACCCTTCTCCCTTCCCCATGCCAGCCAGCTGCATCAGCAGCAGCCACTCCCCTCCCTGTCTGCCCTGTCCTGCCCCCCAGCCCCCAGAATACATTCCAAGGCAGAGAGTGCTGAGCTCCTGGCTCGGTTTCTGCCCGGTGAGGCTGTCTGTGTGCAACTTCGACCCTGCAGCTGTTCACAGCCCAGAAAGCCCAGCTCCCGGCGAGTTGAATCGGAGGCATGGTTCTCCCTGCTGACAGGATGGGGGCGCAGGGGGAAGCTATGGGTCATCCAGGCTCTGCCAGGCTGGGGCCTGGTAGGGGTGCAGGTGCCACTAACGCAGTAACAAGCTGTGTTTTCATGTGCTGCTTTGGGCAACACCATATGGGTGCAGCTGATGTAGCTCCTGCCTGACCCTGGTGTGGCTTCTACCTGACCCTGAGTCCCTGGAGTGCAGCTGGGTTGAGCAGAAGCCACATCAGCTGCACCCCCATGGCCTGAAGTGGTGCATGGGAACACAGCCTGGTACTGGCTTGACCTGGCCACATGACAAGAATGAGGGGCAGGGGAGCAAATAGAAAGTTCCTAGTGGAAGAGAGGTGGATAAGTAGAAGAAGCCTTTCCTGAAGTTGGCACAGGAAGGATGTGATGATATTTTCGAGTTCCAGAGAAATTCTTTGGTGGTTTCCTCCCGAAGTTCTTTATATTATTTGGTGTCAGATAGTTTTCTGCCAGTATCACTGATGTAGTCTTGATGGTTAAGAAAGGGAGCTCCACCTTTGTCCACTGGTTTGCTTACTCTTTAGTTGTTAGATCTTAGGGACTGTATGGCTTTTCTGTCTGAAGGGGAGAGGTTGTTGTAGTCTTGGCTTTTGTTGAGAATTTTGCTGTTAGCTTTCTTATTGAAACAGCCAGTGTTATAGTCCAATGTGTGGTTACGATTGTTGGGAAGTGTCCAATCTGATATTTTATTGTTGTTTGTTTTCTCAGTTGTGGCAGGATGGTTGTTAGTGGTGGTAGTGCCCTGGCTGTGCAAGTATTCTTTCAGCAAAGGTTGCAGAAAAATTCTTCTAATTATCCACATATTAGGATCTTGTCAGGCTTCTTCTCTGGGCAGAAGTTCAGGCCTTTGGAGAATACAGATGTTTCCAAATGGGATAGTGTGTGCTGTGCTAAGTTGATGTTCGTGTTTTGACTGCTGCTGTCTTGATTCCCTCCTATGTTGCTGGTGAGGGTGAGATAAGATTTTATAATTTATAGAGTTTATTTATAGATAAGATTTATATAATTTATAAGTATACACAGTGTTTTACAGAATGTGTAAGATGGGAAGGTTTTTCCTTCTACTTACAGTGGAAAAATAAGTGTATCGATTCAGTGATACACCTACAACCTACATTGACCATTAGTCCAGAAGATGAAACCTGGTTATTCAGCCTAGGTGGGTTTTAAGGATAAATCAGAATAAAGCTAAGACATAGGAGGTGATCAAGGTACAAAAATGAGATAAAAATCGGGAAGGAGAAGAGGAGGCATATCAGATGAGGAAAAGGGATTAAGATAAATTAAAGGTAAAGGTCAAAGTAGCAGTCCTGAAAGGAAAGGAGTTGGACCTCAATACAAAAAAAGAGGCAAACCGTGAAAGGGTTTGAAGGGGCATGTCTGTAGTGGAGACTAATCTTACTGGCAACTTTTGGATCAGTTGGTGGAAGACATGGTAAAATATAACTTCCCCAGTGAAAGATGGGTTATAATAGTCCAATTAGAAAAGTCCAAGTGTCATGGCGGGGTCCTCCAGGAGGGCCGTGATCTCCTTAAGGCCCCCTCTCTGTGTCAGGTTGGCCCAAGGGCACCCTCTATTTCTCTCCTGCCATGTCTTTGGTGGTTAGATAAGATTGGGAGGCTGCCTCATGACTCCTTGGGCACTGTTAGTTGGGACCTCCATCCCTGTGTTTTCCTGTATGATTGGTACTTCCTGGGCACCCTAGTCTTATGGGCTATGCGTGGCTCCAACCTTCCCTGATACTACACCCCAATCCTCGCAGTTGGGATGGACGTTGGTCTGTCGAATACACTCGCCCACTCTCTGGGGCTCTCTCCCCAGTGCTGCCCTCTTCCTAGGGCTTTCTGCGCCCACTCTGGGCCTTCTCTGTAGTGTCGTCCCTCTCAGGGTCCTTCTCAATAAATCACCCCTCCCCTGGGTGCTTTATGCCATCTGACTCTCAGGCCCACCGCAATACTACCCCCTCCCTCCAGGGTTTACCGCAGTACTCCACCTTTCTCCGGAGTTTACTGCAGTACTATGCCTTTCACAGGGGCTCACCACGCCCGCCCTGGGGCTTCTCAATAGTACCCCTTCTCTGGGGCTCACCACAGTCACACTGGGGCTTCCCAATAGCGCCCCATCTCTGGGGATTGCCACGCCCACACTGGGCTTCTCAGTAGTGCTCCTCCTGGGGTTCGCCACTCCCGCACTGGGGCTTCTCCATGATACCCCCTGTCTGGAGCTCGCCAGGCCCAACTTGGGCTTCTCAAATGCCCCTCTCTGGGGCTGGGTTCTATGCACCCTGCAAGCTGTGCCCTTACTGGCACTGGGATCCCCATGCTACTGTGGGTTTCCTATGAGTATGCTGCACCCTCACTGGTGCTGGGGTCCCCATGCCGCTGTGGGTTCCTCCTGAGTATACTGCGCCCTCACTGGCGCCGGGGTTCCCATGCCATTGTGGGGGGTCCCCCTGAGTATGCTGTGCCCGCTCTGGTGCTGGGGTCCTCACACTTCATTGTGAGTCCCCAATGAGGCCTCCTCCAACCTCTAATAGCCTCACCCAAACCACCGGTGTAATACATAACAACACAAACACGAGCCTCCTGGCTATAACTTAAACACATGCCCTCTGACTATAACAACATTGCTCAACTTTGGTCAAGCTGTACTTGCCGTTAGGCTTCTCCTCACATCCTAACTCCAAGAGCTCCTGTCCCTCTGACTGCTGGCAGGGAACTGGTAGCCTGGCCTCAGCCCTGGGCTTTATGAGGGCCAGGTCCTGCCCCTTCTGGTTAGCTGACTTCCTGGTTGCCCCAGGCAACCCACAGCTGAGCTCGTTATTCCCTGCCAGGGCTCTCTCCCTGGCAGTTTCCCTTCTCTAGGAGCAGGGCATCGAGATGCCCTGCGACACCAAGGTTTAGAATTTTTTATTTAATTATACATATTAACTAAAATGAGTTAAATATCAGTGAGAATATGGAAGAAAAGGTAACTATTGACAAAAGTAGTAATGGAAAAAGAATACTTGTTTTAAATCCACACAATATATAAGTATTTTAGTCAGATATTAGTACAGATTTGAATTGTGTAATGGAGATCCATTAGATCTAATGTGTGAGGTTATAACGAGCCCTTATATTTTGGCTCAAACTAGGAAAATGCATGTTTGGTTAAAAATATAATAAGCAGGGTGAAATGTATCCCAATGCATAAGGTATATGAAAAGATCTGTGGTGTTGAAGCTCTTTGTTAACTATATGTGGCAAATAGGGCTTAAGACCTGGCAACATCCTTTCTACACCAAGTTTAATTCTAAACCTAATTTGGTTTACTTAGAAATAATAGCAAAAATATATAATCTTATTTATTGGGGCAGGAAGTGCTGTCCCTGTACCACCCCCCCACTCAGGCATGAACTCTAAGCCAATCAACATATTTTTGGTTTATAGTGTAAGGTGTAACAAGGGCCTTTAATGATGTTCAGTCAGATCACATAGGGCTCCTCAAAAAGTAAGCTTTAACTTGATATCTTTTAAAGGAAAACAACTAGTGTAAAATAATGAACCGGCAGTAATAAATTGTTTCTACTTTTCCAGTTCCAGTTGCAGGGACTTGAGCCTTCCTATCCAATGGAATTCCTATAATACCTAGTCAGAATGCTAAGGATAATAAGCCTGCCTTCAGGGATCTACTCTATCAAGTACTGAAAGTTTCTGGTTTCGGTTTTGTCTGACCAGTTTTCAGAAACTCTTGGTGCATCTGTGATTCTGGCTTCTCTTCATGGCTTCTATGAATCTCTTGGGATTTATTAAATGAAAATGATAGAAACAATATTAGAAAACAAAGCAATGTTAGCCACTAGCAATGAAAAAGTATATGAGGGGCTAACCATACATCTTTGGCTTCTTTTAGAAGAAAGGAAATCTCATCTGGCTGGACTTCATTTTTCTTAGGGTAAAATAGCAAGTGATTGATAGCTGTTAAAGAGATCAGTACCTCAGGACTATGTACACTAGGGCTGTGCGAAGCTTCGGTCCCTTATTCAATTTGTGAGATTCAGCCTGATTCAGTGGCTAAATATCAAAATCTGAATCAAATCAGAGGACCCTTTAATCTCTTCTACTCAAATCAGAACCCTCCAAGTTGATTTGGAGAGATTCAGAAAGTTTTGGAGATTCAGACATAGACACAGCTTTAAATATTTTTTCTACATACGTCTAGGCAGCAGGTGTCTCATCAATGCTGCAGTGCTGGGGCTCATGGAGCATCCCACACAAACATGGGGGGGCTCCCCAGTATGCTCAGCAGCAGACCCAGAAGTGGACTGGAAGTACTTCTGATACACTTCTAGGGTTGCTGCTGAGCAGATGGAGGCCCCCCCTACACTCCTGTGGGACATTTCATCCACCCCAGCATCACAGTGTTCATGAGCCATGCCTGCTACCTCAAGGTATATAGAAGAAACATTTAAAGCTGTGTCTATGGCCAAATCACTATTCTCCAAATCATCATCAAATCTTCAGATTCAGATTCAGCTGAATCGAATCAGGGACAGTGGTCCAAATCAATGAATCAAATCACTGTCCCTGATATGGATTGAATCCAAATCCAAATTCAATAAGTCCCGCTTCACACACCCCTAATGCACACACATTGCACTAAGACTGCTGGTATATCTCAAGCAGGAATTTCCTCCTCCATTTCACCTTTCATAACCAAAGATTTTTTTGGTGATACAGTTGGTCCAATAAAAGATATCACCGCTAAAAAAAAATAAATTAAAGAGAGAACCCTTGCCTATACAAGGTGAAATGGAGGAGGAAAGTCCTGCTTAAGATACAGATCAGTGGTTGTTCAATTGATCAATGGTTGTCCAAAACTCAGCATTTCTGGTCCAAAGAAATTCTGATGTGTTGAATTTTTTAAAAATTTGCAATAGAATAATGTGGATGATACAATTAATGTAAAAATAGATGGATATTTCTTTCTTAGATACCACTACAGATCAAGGTCTACCTATGATTAATGTTAATATTTTCATATATATAGTATGTATACAGTTGCATTTGGTTAAATTGATCATATGTCAATCTCTACAATCAAGAATTTACTTTTGAAATTAATATAAATATATATATAAGGCCAAATTTCATTCTACTTACTGGGTTTCTAAATAGATTTAGGCACTTAGGCTGCTTGCAGACATAAAAAAACAGCAACTTGTACTTACTCAGCATGGCCTGCACCAAGCCCAGCACATAACCAGAAAAGGCAGAGTTAGTTTGACCTGGATTTGCAGCATCTGTATAGATTGGGTGCTTTAGTAGGGTTTTTTTGGCACTTTTATCTAATACCTGATTGACTTTAGATAAAAGTGCCAAAAAGCCCTGCGGAAGTGCCTGATCTATACAGGTGCTGCAGAGTCAAGTTGAACGAGAGCTTTGCTTCTGCCAGTGAAGTGTGTGGGTTTTTTTTCCATATCTGCAAACAGCTAAGTACAATTCTATTCTATTGTATTCAAGTCTTGAAAATCTGTTAATGTTTCCCTTATTTTGTTTTGAGTTTGAATTCATAAGAGAGACAATAATGCAAAGGCAATTTAGGAAATAGCTTCCAATTCCTCTAAGATCTAGAAAATTCAATCAGACAATATTTTGTCAAACCTTAGTTTGAAAATCTAGCTCCCCAATTTTATCATGAACTTTTACCCATGCTGCTCTTCCATTATGTTGAAGCTTGTGTGTCTCTATAGAAACTTTTCTGTGTTGCTCTTCAGTGTGTTTGACTCATACTTCTAATTAATTCAGCTTCACAGTATCCCTGTGAGGTAGTGAAGTACTGTTTGTTCTGTCTTACAGAGGACAGGAGACGCAATGAGATTAATTAATTTGCTCAAGTTTACACAGAGCCAAGTGCAAAGCACAGAGTTCCTCTTAGACTGAGTCTCAAAATAATGTCTTAACACTGCCTGCCTTTTCTGTATTGAAGAAGCAGTTGCTCACCAGAAGCATTCTTAGATCTAGAAAGGAACATTTAGTACTTGCTCATTCAAACTCTTATTATAATGGAGTTTTGCTGGAGTAAAGGGCCTGATATCAAGGCTCTTATTAGGAAGAGAGAGATGTCATGCAAATTAAATCAGAGTTATATAAGCAGTATAGTTTTTCACTTGCTTCACAATCTCAGGTTTTGTTAAGCAGTTCTCTTGCTTTTGGTCTGGATTGACATTAATACAATATACATTATTTAACAAATTGGAGAACTGGAAAAGTTTCTTTTTGTGAATATTAGTTGTAGTTGCTTTTATTAGAATGTGTTTTTTTCCTTGTTGGCTGCAGAATTATTGTTAGGTAGGGCATCCCTAACGAAGCATGTTTATTAATAAAGGTTGCAGTGACACGTTTATTCAGGAGATACACCAAAACTTGCATTAGCTGTATATGAAGCAAAATTATTTTTCTCTTTTTCAGGGAGCAAGAGTGCAGAACACAGCCAAGAATTTAGGAGTGAGGGACAGAACACCACAGTCTGTTCCAAGGTAACCAAAGGGTAGACTTAATTGCTTGTAATTAAAACCCTTTTCTAATTTGTGACAGTTCTCTCTGCCAGATTCATGAATGTATGCAGCTCTCACTGAGTTGACTGTGTACTTTAGAGCAAATTTTGGCTTTATAAAGCCCACAGAATTACTTTGTTTTTTAATTGTTTTAATCCAATGAAAAGTAAAGCAGTTATAAAGTAAAAACCACATGCATCACTTAGAAAAGTTAAAGGAAAATTTTCTTTCTTCCTTTAAATCATAAGGAGTAGGTTTGGCTTTTAAAAAACAGAGCAGGAGAGACTCCTTCCAGGCTGTGCTCTTTCATGGGGAATATTTATGTCTGAATATTTTTGTATAAAATATTATACTGCAATATCTTAAATGCTGTTTTTTTTATAAAATATTATACTGCAATATCTTATCTAAATCATGTTTTCCACTACCTTAAAAATGAGGCAGTATTTCTGTCTCTTACCAAAACATCCATTAGAATGAAAAATACGACTGTGCTGTATTTATGCAGACTTTAATGCTATAATGGATTATAGACACTTGACAAATGCTTTCAAAGAAGTAAGGGGCTCACCATTTGAAAATAACTACACACAGTCTAGCACTGTGTGTTTCTTCATCTTGGATTTGCCTTAAACTGATTGTACTAATCTAGTTGTTGTTTACTAGTTTGTTTTAAAATATGATATTTTACTGTTAAATAGTAATTACAACTTGATATACTGTATAGCTACATAGATGTTGATACATACATACATGTGTGTGCAGATAGATCTACTGAAGTGTTAAAATTCCAGTAAAAATAAAGTAATAATTGAGAGAGATGAATAAGAAAAAATATCTGGACAAGGGAGTGCAATAGTGAAATGGCTAAATGGCTAAATTTGCAGGTGATACTAAATTATTTCTGGTAGTCAAATTCCAAACTGATGGTGAAGAATTCATGGAAGATTTCACAGAACTGAGTGGACAAAAAAGTGTCAGATGAACTTTAGTGCTAACAATGCAAAATAGTGTATATATGGAAAAATAACTGCAACTATACATATACAGTGCTGGGCTATGAACAATCTATTACTATTCAGGAAAGAGATGTTTGAGTCATTGTACATTGGGTTTTAAAACCTCATCATAATTTGCAGCTGTAGCCAGAAAAGCCAGTATAATGTCTGGCATCGCTAAGAAGGGAATTGAAAACATCACTATGTCACTATAAATCCAGGATGGGCCTATATCTTGAATATGGTGAGCAATTTTAGTCTCCATATCACAAAATGGATGTAGAAAATGGTACAGAGAAAGGCAGCAAAATAATTGTGCTTATGGAGCAGCTGCCATATCAGGTGAGACTGTAAAGGTTAGAAGAAGAAGGCTGAGGGGGATATAAAATCATGAAGGGTATGGATAAAATGCATAGGGAACTGGTATTTACCAATTCCCAGAATATAAGAAAAAGGGATTTCCCACTAAAATTAACAGGATTCTGATTTTAAACAAACAAGAAGTCTCTTTTGTGAATTTGTGAAACTCTTTGCCACAGAAGTTGTAGAGGCACTTAGTTCAAAAATGGATTAGACACATACCTGGAGGAGATGTCCATTAGGAACTATTAAGTAGAAAGTTAGGGATCCCTAAACCAATGATGGTTGATGCCAGGGAAGGTATGAAAGGAGAGGAGTGAACTACACCAGACATTGCTTTCTCATATACTCTCTCTAAAACATTACTACTTGCCCCCGTTAGAGACAGAGGAATAGGCTAGATAAACATAGGGTCTGACCCATACTAGCAGGTTATGAACAAAATGAGATAACCCTGATGGATTTTTCAGTGTCAAGAATCAGCAACATCATGATGAATGTCCTAAGCCCACATATTGATCAGACAAGGGTTGTTACCACAAAGGTATTCCATTCATTGTTTTTCTGTAATGTCAGTCCCAAGTACCAGAACCTTTGTTCTAGTCAGGGTTTAGTATCCAACATCTTTCCATTTATCTATTATCTTTTTCTATATCTTTCCATCAAATGCCTTGATGCCAGCTATGTTTGCCCAGTAGTGGATTCAAAAACAGGGCAAAGGTAGTGTAGCTGGAGCCTGGGCTGCACCACACCTCAGCCAATTAGGTTAGAGTGGGCTAAATCACCCTGCTACAAAATATTCTTACATGACTACTGCCCCACACATGGAACAGCTCCTGGTGAAACCCCTGCTCAGCATGGAGCCCCTGCCTGTGATGGGGCTTGCTGGTAGCTGTGTTTCACAGGGATCAGGAGAGCTCTGCCAGCTGAAGGAGCAGCTGTCTTCTGGCCCTATGCACATCAGGTCCCATCCCAAAGTGCACAGGGCCAGGAGACAGCTGCTGCTGCTGCAGCCAGAAGAGCTCTCTTAGCCCCATGCATATGGCAACTGGCCCCTGTGTTCCTTGTTAGCCTCTGGCCTAACATCCTGGGGAGCCTGGAGCTCCCCCTGGCTGCTGCAGGGGGGCAGAGCAGGTCAGGAGCAGCCCTGAACTGCTGCCATTGTGAGCAAATCTGCACCCAACAGGTTGCACTTGTAGATATGCTTCCAGGGAAGGTTTACTGCACAGCAATTTATGGTGTAGTAAGCCTTAAGCACAGTAATAGCACATGTAGACATGCCCACTGAAGACTATTTTCTTAGTTGCTATAATTTCAGACAGACACTAACAGATGCATCTGCTAGCCCTTACAGCTATATTCTATTAGATATAGAGTAATAGACTATTCTATATATTCTATGTAGATATAAGGTTTTGTTGAAACCTAAGCCCAAACTCATTTTCAGCATTGGTCTCTGAGATGAAGAAAACTCAGCCGTAATCCTATTTTTGTCCTAGCAACTCATTCTAAAGGCTAACCTCTTTCACCATAGAGCGTATCAAACCAGCTACTCAGTGTTGTTTGTTGGCTTATGTATTTCTGCCACCAAAAAGGGCTTCTTGCATCTGAGTTTAAGGTTCATTCTCCATCTGATTCAAAAGCAGGCCAGCTGCTGAATATTCTAGGCAGGGGTGTAGAGTAATCCACTGACCTTTGTAAAAGGTTGCTTCTAACAGATGAGCGGTAGTTGTAGTCCTAGTTTGACTGGTGTGGCTAGTATGCTTCAAAACATCTTGATGCGATAATACTTGCTGGTCATCTACAGTCGGCTTTATGGAGAATTCTTGAAGAGAGAGCAATTGTTACAGTAACTATTCTTAGAAATGTCTGTATGAATTCATGATCTTTCGTTCTTCCTCTTTGGACTCAACAGCTATCTAGTTTTGGCTTCAAATGGCATAGGAACTGAGGGAAACTGCTGTCATTTCACTTTTATGTCCACTAACAGGAGCAAAAGGTGACACAAGTGTTTGAATAGCAGTGTTTATTAGGGCAGTGCACAAATACTCATAAGGTACATGTGGATTAACAGTAGGAGCCACACTGGCAATGTCTCAGACAGCCATAATTACGGTAGCCGATGTGACTTTATATTGCCCAGAAAAAAAGGCTGAAATCATTCACACAGCCCTACCATCCAGATCAGATCTGTGATTCAGCTTGCCATACTACAAATCACAGTGGAGTCGGCCAGGTATCTTTTAAGTTACTAATATAACGACATCAATTTATAGCACTTACACAAAAGATGAAAAAATAACTAGTTAATAAAATGTGAGACGACCTGCCAGCTAGGATCACATACTGTTATGCATGTGAACTAAAATGACTGAGAGAGAGGAGAAAGAAATGTAGTGCTATCTTAAGTGGAGATGTTGTTACAAAAATGACTGAGTTTGTAATGCTTAATCACTTGTTTGATGGAGAAAGACCTTACAACTCTGGTAGCTGGAGTACAAAATAAGTCAGTAGTAGTAGTGTCCAGACCCGATTTTCCATTTTAGGCACTCAGATCAGCAATTACATATGGTTTTATGGAGGTCTATCTGGGTTGATATTGAATGTTAGAATATAAACAGTTACTAATAGTGAGATGTTTGAATAATAAGCAGGTGTTTATTTTTGCAAACACCATAAAAGTTCTGTAACTGGATTCAGATCTCACTAGTTTTATACCAATATTATGCTGCTGACTGCAGTGGAGTTCCTTCTGATATACAGTTGGAATGTCTACTTGAGACACTAACTCCTCAGTAGTTTATTAATACTGCATAGTAGTATGTCACAGGAAAACAGTACTAATATGCTACTACACAAGAATACTAGGCTACTGCACAGTAGCATCACTAAAAAGGTGTTTGCTGGTGCTACTGTGCAGTAACTCTGGTTACTGTGTATTTAATTTAGTACTTGTATAATTTAATATAGTATTTGTATAATCAAGTACTAAATAAATGCACAGTAACCAGAGTTACTGTGCAGCAGTGTCAGCGAATGCCTTTTTTGTAATGCTACTGTGCAGTAGCTTAATAATACTGTGCAGTAGTGTATCAGTACTGTTTGTGCTCTGACACACTACTGTGCAGTATTATTAAACTACTGTTGAGTTAGTATCTCATGTGCACATGCACATTAATGTACATGTAGATGTACCCAGCAGACATATCTATATTTGCAATTAAAGTGACTGAATTTATTCTGGTGCAATTTGCACTGGAGTAAACTAATCTGGGCATAACATCTGAATGTGTCTGGTGACAGGAGTAAATTGAGCCCAGGTGGAGCAGTTTAGGGCCAGCAGCAGGCCGGAGCCTGGCCCCCTGCTGACTCTGCTAACTGGGTGCAGTTTGCACCTGTGTCACCAGCTACATGTTCATTTAATCACAGTTATTTACTCTGGCATAGGATAGTACTTGTGTTTGACAGGACTATCCTAAACTGGAGTAAATTAGTCTACTGCACCCTAATTGCAGCACATTTTGAAATGGTGACACTTTACTGCAGAGCATATTAGTCTACTCTGCAGTAAAGTGCATGTGTAGATGCACCCACTGAATATAGAATTGATTCTATTTGGTTGAGCCCCTTTTGCTTTAATCTGGCTAGTTTTAATGGTGACATTATCCTCTGACCACATGGTGATTGTTTCTGGTTTTTTGATAGATTATACAAGCTGTGCCAGCCTCCACCTCCTGCTGGAGAAGAGTAAGGAGAATGAAGCAAAATATAATAAACCACTTTTAAGATATTGGACTAGAAAACAAAATCAAGATGCACTCTAATGGAACATGCCTGGTGAAGTGACAAGTAGAATTTATTTACTCAGGATAAAGAAATAGGTTGTCCTTAAATATTTCTATTTCATCATTGGGTAACAGACTGTTGAAAAATATTTTTGGGCTCCATGTACTGTAGTGTCACATGAGCAAAATTTGAACATTGTGGGGGTTTTCCTGGAAATTTTACACTGGAATTTGCAGGTGACATGGCCAGGTCAGCAACACAGTTGCGTTTTGCACATAGACAGCAGTATTAGAAAAGCCATCCCATGTGAACCACATCAAAATGTCATCCAAGTCCACAGTGAACTCCAGGAAAGTAGAGAAGTTTAAAATTATCTAAATGCATTATGCATTCATATCTCTCACACTGATTAACTTGTGTCTTTCCCACTAAGATAATGTTATTATGTTCTCCAAAAGTTTAGCAATAAGAAATAAACATTTTTAGTCTATGAAACACATATGTTAAAGACTAAGAACCTAACTACAAATAGTCCCAATGAGTTTGGAATGACTACGTGGATCTATCAGTCAATGTACAATTCCAACACGGTAAACTCAGTTACTTTATTAAGAATCCATGGTCATCACAGATTTGAAAGAGCGTGTTATTTCATCTTGTAGAAATGGTGCAACCTCTTAAATTGAATAAAAATTAAAATATAGCTTTCAAAGATATTTTGGGAGAGAGAATATGATTGATATTAGGAGGGTGATATTAACATATAATTAGAAGGAAGTTCAAACTTCAGTCTGCAGCAGCTGTTTTACTTTGTTGGGCTTCTATATTTCAGAAATCTCCATACAGTTGTGTTTATCTTGTAAAGTATTGTACGTGGTATCATGTCTAACCAGACTGGGTAAAGGGCTGTGCTCTACCTTTGAACTGGAAAATTTTGAATTGTAGAGTATATAAGTAAAGCATAGTGTCAAAACTTCATATGTTTATATCGGCATATAAAATATTTTGTCAGCATAAAATTTTACAGCTATTGAAGTTGGTTTTGCAGACTGGTAGTTTTATAATTTTATGATTTTGATTTTGTAGGATGTTTTGAATATCTACATGGATCAGGAAAAATATTATTCATGTTTAATTATTTTCTGACCAAAGTGTTTCGAGAGAAAATTAATGTTCCTGAAAGACTATTCATATGTATACACCTTAAAGTAAAATTACATTTTAAAATTTTTCTTCTGGTAGTAGTAACTAGATACTAGGGAGGAATGCATATAATCTAAAAACATAAGTATTATACAAATTGTAGTTCTATAATTGCACACAAACCTCACTTATGAAATTTCAGTAAATTTATTAACTCAGAAATATATGAGAATTCAGTACAAGCTGTATTTTACAAAGAGTGTTCTTTCCATAGGACATATAATTGGTTTATTACTTTTCTCCAAAGGAGGAGTTAGTAGTTCTACATTCTTCAGTATTCTCGATTTTATATGTAGATATTAACTTTGGCAACAAAGTAAATATTTTTATATACATACAAATGTATGTGTAAAGACATATAGTATGGTAGCAGTATGCATATATCTAGTTAAACCAGTTATGTAGCCATCCAAGCTTAAACATAAAATCTGTTAACTTCCTTTAACTGTGACAAAAAATGATACTGAACACTCTGTAAAGTCACAATTTTCCCTCCATTCTTGAAGTTTACATCCTTCTGATACTTGCTGGAAACTTTTTCAGGATTTTGATAAACATGAAATTCATAGTATCATAGTATCATAATACCTAGGGTCAGAAGGGGCCTAGAGCAGGCCATCTAGTCTGATCCCCCGCCAATGGCAGGAACAATTCCTGCCAAATTCCAAATAGAATTAAGAAATTCTACTTTCTTAAGCTACATAGGGAGCAGGAAAACCCATTTTCTTTGTCTATTATGACTTAACACTTTTACATAAGAAAAGAATGGATTTTGGTTTTATACAGTTGTTGTTCTAGTCCACAAATCTCATAGTTCTAGACATGTTTTATTCAAAGGCAATATTGGTTAAGATTATCCTTCCTCTAGGCAAGTATTACCAAGAAAATTTAGTTTCTGCTTGCTCAGGCACCAGAAATGTGCAGAAGTCAAAGCCTTCTTGTGCTAGGTATTGTACCACAAATCAAGTAGCATATTTAGTTTGGCAGTGTCAGACTTTACTAGGAGCAAGTATTTCTTAGGGTGATATTTTTATTCAACCAGCTATGCAGCTGGGATAGAATTAAACAAGCTTTTGAATGTGAAGATATCCTTGGTGAGGAACCTAATTCTTGGTGTGAGATTTGGCTACAAAATCTTTTACTAGGAACTGAGTGCAATCAACTGAATGAAACTGATACAGTTCTACAAGAGGAAAATCTGTTGTATGCACACACATTATCAGTGAATAAACTTATCGTCCAGCACTTTTGAATATCAGCTGAGTCACAATAATGATGTAGGAATGCAATATACTAAAATCATTACATGTGTAATATGATATGTTTAATGTAAGTGGGTTTTGGGCATTTGAAAGTGCAGGTAATAAATGTTTGTTAAATGATAGCTGATGACTGACAGCTATTAGCCAAAATCATTGGACCAAATTCTTCAATTAGAATTTTTCTTGAGTAAGCACTGAAGGTATTGACCTTCTGCTTTTGTATTTGTTGTTACATTATATGTCTAAATGACTATTTAGTGAAGTAGAGAAAAGGTTTGTCCCCATTTCTCTTTTGTTCTTAAAAATATATATAAGAGTTTACTTAACTCTCTCAACTTCATTATACAAAGCGCATCCAGCTTCTATCACCAATGACTTGTGCGGTGCATGAATTTAGATGTTTAGGTTTGTATTTTCAGAGGGCTTGATGGATTTAGGCCCCAGTTTCCAATGGGATTTGGGGTTTGGATTTTCAGAGGCCCTGAAGAGGGTTAGGCACACAGCTTCCATTGAACTTCTATCGGAAATGGGTATGTAACTTGCTTGGGCTCTTTTGAAAGTTGTAGTCATGGCCATTTCAGTTGCAAACTTCACAGACTTTTCTGTATCTCTTTACTTGCCCCTCTATTTTCTGAACAAAATCACACATTCTAATATGTTTGGTTCCTGGTTAGTTCAGCCAGGCATTGAAGAAGCCTTCTTATGAATTATACATTTACATATGTTTGTGACTAAAGCTAATTATAATGTTGCATAAACATGTAGGATATAGTTACCCTTCCCACAGTGCATACACAATAAGAAAATCAGTTTTCAGTGTACACAGTATATTTATCCGTTCATAAATTCTTAGGCTTGCGAATGACAAGAAGCGATGATTAACAGGAGTTCTAACACTCTCAGCTCATTAGATCTTTACTTCTGCTACAACCATTTATGCTGCTTGTTTGTGTATTGCAGCAATTTACAGAAAACTCGGTGTGTGTGTGTAACTTCACACAAAATAACTAAAAATAGAGTCTAAAATCTGCTTGTGTGTGTATGTGTGTAATTTGAAGTTTTACACACACATACAATCTAGGAAGGGCATAGGGATTATTTAAGAACCAGAAAGGAAAGGTTGGTAGCCATATAATAGTCAACCAATTATGCAAGAGGCAAGTATTTCTTAGGGTTGTAGCTTTTATTGGACCAACTGCATAACTAGAATACAGTTAGACAAGCTTTTGAATGCAAGACATTATTACCCAAACAATATAATGGTCATGCTAAAGGGAAATATATTTTTATTCAAAGGTAGATCTGGAGTGGAAGGGCTGTTTTAATAACTGGATCCTATTCAGGTTCAGTCTCAGTTTTGTGAAATGAGCATTAGTCTAATCTAGTCTCTGAAGTTAAGAGTCTGAAGAAATAGGAAATTTCCCAGTATTTAGTATGTTGTCGTTCTTGAGTTTAACAAAAGTAAGATAGATGGTTCTAGTCTGTAATTGTTAAACATTTTTTGCATTAGTAATCCTCCAACTCAAAGAGTTTTTGCTCAGTTAAGATAATTGATACATAAATTTACATCCACCAAAGGAAACAACTTTTTAATGTCCCAGCATTTCACTCTTACTTTCTAAAAGAATAATGTCTGAGCTTCTCTTGCACAGGTTTTTAGCCAAGGAAATCAAACTAAACTTTACTGGAAATTATGTAGAAAGCATATTTCAATGCATAACCTTATTTCTTAATAGCCTATTGAAAGCTTTCTTGTGCACTTAAAACAATCAATCAGTTTTATTAACTCTCTTTAGCTCTGTTTTTACTCAAAGAAAATTATAGGTAATAGGTAGTGTTGTTTGTTTCATAAATCCATTGTTAGATGTACTATATAAGACTACAATTATTTGAGTCTGTGAGTTCTATTACATCATGATTAAACAAGTGTTCAAAATAGGAGAGTATTTTTGGTTTTGTTCCAAACTGAAGTGTTAACATCTATCGTGGAAGTATATTTCAGCAGATGTACATTTTGCAGCTATTCCATAGGTTTGTGTCTGCCAACACTATGGATATTTGCACCATTAGTGTTTAACCTGACAACAGCAGGATAGCTCCTAAAACTCTCACATTGCCTTAAACATTTTAGCTATGTACTTACTAAGAAATGCACATGGTGCTTTTCTAATTGTACTCTGGCAGTACATTAGCATTTGTAAATTAGATGGAAAATACATACCTGTCTCAGGATATCTAGATTTTTGTGATTAATTAGATTTTAATGTATAAAAATATACTGAACTCACTTATATTTTTGTAAACTGACTGACTTTTTATATGCTGTATATATCCATTAACAATTCTTCCTTAAGACTATAAGTTGTTAAGGACAGTTTCTTTTCCTGCCTGCAACAGATGGGTTCTTTATGTTGCGCATGTATAAAAATATGTATTATATACATAAGAGATGTGGAGATGCTACTACCTGTAGCCAGTGACTGACCATGCTATGTTGTCATTTCTGTTATTGTCTTCCAGGACTAATAGCAATCCTGTTTGTCTAGAATCCATACTAACGTTCCTGTTTGTTGACAATAGAAACTGTCACTTGCTACAATCTGAAAGACTAGTCTAGTGCACTTCTTGGTTAGTTGACACATATATACAAGTATCATATTTGGACTTTCATGGGTATGCCCACAGCACCTCTAGTGTATGTCTGTGTACTGTATGTACAGTATACATATTTATAAAGATTATAGCATCACTATTCTACTTGTAGCAACCTGTCTATAATGTATGAAGTTAGCTGAGCTTGTGCAACATTTTAAGAAAAATGTTTAATTTTTTGCATTGAAGTAGTGCACACTTTTTTCACATGAAGGACATATTTTTTGTAACTTTTCAGTAAGAATCTTAGAGCATTATTGCTTTTAAATATAATTATATATAAATACATACGTTTATACATTGAATCAACAGTTTCCATTTTAAAACTCTCAAACTAGCAGCCCCATGTGTAGTTGACATTAACATTTGTAATTTAATGTTAAACCTTTTTGAAATATGGATTTAAATAACGTTTTTCTGTTTTTGTAAAGTATCCATGTAGTATACTTTGTATCAGTTATTATATTGACTATGGGTTTTAAACTAATGCTGTATACTTTATTAGATGTATGGGTTTTTTTTTTTTTAGTTTGCCTATTAAAAGTCTGGATTAGTAACAATGAATCTCAAAGTGTCAATAATAAAACAAAATGTTCAAAGGGTAATTGAAAATCTTACTGAACAGACTGTGCGTAAAGAAAATATGTGATATTGTATTTGTTATGTTCCAGAACAAGTGAGACAAAGGTTGGGTCAGAGTGAGGTGGGCAGGGACTAGGACCCAGATGCTGCTGCTTCTCTCTGTGGCTGCACAAGAAGAGCTCCAGATAGTCACTGCTTCTCTATGTGGTAGCATGGAAAGAGCTACTGCCACCAAAGCTCCCCTGCTGCTGAATGCTGCCAAAACTTCATTGTTCCTGGGCTGTACTTTGCCAACCCTGTGCTAGAATATGTATATAGGTAATGTGTAGGACACTGAATGGTTGGGTTTCCTTGGAGCTGGGCAGTGCAAGAGGACTATTTGGAGAGTAGTAGAAAGAACAAGTAGAGAGGGCATTCATGACAGTGGGGAGGAAACGAACAGGTAGAAATCAAGAGCACTGGGTCCCTATGATCTCTGGTAGCTCTATAATGTTCAGTGGCTGAAGGAGTTGAGGCAGAGGTCCCTTAGCACCCACTGATGATTTCTGGTGGCATTTCCAGAAATATAGTCTTCTGATCTGAAGACCATACTGAAGCACGTATGCCACATCCTTGTTTTAGAGACACGTTGTGGGTTCCACAGTCTGGTGTCATCATGGCTGTGAGAAAAAGACTCATCTTGTTGGCCAGAGAGGGGCTTTATTGGAGCTCAGGCACTTGTGCCACTTTGATTGCTACCATTGGGTGATAGCATTATAGGGTGGTGTATGGCTCGGTTATTGCCTTCTTAGTTCCAATTTTTTGCTCTTGAGACTCATGTCTCACTCAGAATCAGTAGGGTTTCCCATTTGTTCCTATATTCATTTTCTCATTTGTTTTGGAGGTTTTTTTTCAGAAAAAAGTCTGGTCTTCAGTCAGATTCTCCCCTTCCCTTACCCTGGGTCTGGTGCTGCTCCCAGCTCATCTGGGAGCCTAGATCAGTTGACAGGGTTCCTAGCTGCACCTCCATGGCTGGGAGCCCAAGCTTGGGCAATGATGTAATAACTTTGTGGCTTATTCCTTGTTTTATCACATCATTAATGTGTGATGGGTAACCACTTAACATGAAATTAACTGGTTAATTAAGTCTTAAGTGTAACATGTGCCAAAAGCCTCTGTCCCAGGTGACTATGTTCCTCTGCTGTTTCCCTGGAGCCACTACAGTCCAGTAAGAGGAAAGCACTGAAAATAACATTTCAGATCAAAAGGAAAAATAATATCTAGAACACTCCAAAGAAAAAGCAGAAGAGGACTAAGTGGTTACCAGCACCTGAATTGCAAAACATAATGAGCCAGTGATAGCAAAATGTGATACATGTCCAGTGTCCTTTTCTGTTATAGAGGAGGCACCATAAGAGATTACATAGGGCTTAGATGGCAGTTATGTTTGTCATGCAATTGGCCCCTTGAAAGAGCTCTACAGTCATGCCCTTACAGAATTGCATGGCTGCAGGCTGCTTTAAATGTGCCCAATTGTACAACAATTTGAACCCTCATTACATGTAGGTGAAGGTGACGGTACTCCAAAGTGGAGCATCTTCATTAACTTCTGTCAGCACTTGCCAGGAGCAGGGCTGGGTTGATGCAGCCCAGCCCCAGCCTTGGTGCTGTCTTCAGAGTAGGAAGGGAAGAAGGGAAAGGAGGAAGTTCTGTCTGGGGTTTGCCCCCTACCTTGGGGAGGGGCTGGCTCCAATCTACCCACCCCACCCTCTGGGACAGGCTAGGAAAACCCCAGACTGAGCTCCCTCCCTTCCCTGTCTCACATTCTGAAGACAGCACTGGTATGGGAGCAGAGGGAGGTGGGGAGCTAGGGAATAGCAGTTGCAGATATGTAGCTGCTCCAAACTGGAGCTCAACCCCCAACTCCCTTGACCCAACAGTTGAGTCCGGGGAAATGCTGTAACTCATGGTGCTTCCTGCAAAGTGCCATGAGTTAGAGCAGGGTGTTGCATGTTTGTCAGCACCCATAAGTATCAGATGTTAGTTGAATCAAACAGTTTGCAAGCAATTTGCAGGGAGCAAGAGGAGGAAGGGAAAGAGGAACCAGGAACCAGATCCTGCTCTGAGAAGGTCAGTGAGCCAAGGTCGCCTGTGTGTTCGATATGCTGAGCGTTTTTTTGGTGGGTTGTGTGCTTGGGTGTGTGCTCTGAGCAAGTGAGAGCGCTGATTGCTGATTGACTGCTGCCTGAGTGTGACAAAAGGCCATGATAAAATGCCCTAACAAAGGGGCCTAGCCAGTCCAGACTCAGGGAGAGCAAACAGCTCAGTTTTCATGTCACAGGTCAGTTTGCCACTCCCTCTTTGAAAGGAAGCCTGAAAGGTAAGTTTTATTTTAAATCTCTCTTTTTTTATATACAATTAGAACTGACTAATCTACATTGTTTTATTTTAAGCTGCTAAAACTCAGCAGCTAGCTAGACCAATACTGTGTCTTGCAGATTCCTTTTAGTGTCTGCCAGGTTGTGGAGTGCCTGTGATGTGAATGATGCCTTCTGGTGGTGTCCTTCAGGGAAAAGGCAAGAGAGCTACGGGAGGTAGCAAGGCTCATATCCTCACCTGCAACAGTGTGCTTGGAGAACAGATATAGAGCACTAGCAGCAGAGGAGGAGGAGTGCATACTATTGGTAGAAGAGGCCAGACCAGGAATCCCCAAGGTGGGGAGGATCAAGACCACAGCCATGAAGAGAAAGCAATGCATAGTTCTGTTTGGAGACTCCACCCTGTTAGGGGTCAGGGGGTGAAGGAATCCATCTCTTGGTCTGGCATGTAGTCCAAGGAGGTCTGACCTGTTGCCTGAAGCCTGGATCTGAGATGTCACAGAAGGATTACCAGGACTTGTCCAACCCTCTGACTACTACCATATGCTGCGTATTCATGTGAGCACCAATGATATTGCCAGAGGTGACCCTGAACACATCACGAGTGACTATGTTGAGCCCCAGCCCAAATCTGGTTTTGCGCCCGGAATGCAGATGCCAATATACACACTGGGCGGTGGAAGTAAAAAGAAAAGTTTATTGCTAGCAACAAACGGTGCAAGCAGAATAATTCAAACAAGCAAGCACCCTGAATATCATTTCTGGGGTATTTTTA
>JAGPOW010000261.1:57155040-57179123 GCA_030014935.1 Caiman crocodilus | reverse complement strand
GCAATTGAGACCTCCAACGGTTGTGCCCACTGACCCCCTAGCCTCTACAATGCCCCGGCCCCCATCACTTACCTGGTTCTCCCTTTTGACCGATGGTCATCTACATTGTAGTGCAAGGCTGTCTAATTGACGGCTTGTTGGTCACAAGTGGCTCTGAAAAGGTTAATGTGTGGCCTGTGAGTTCCTGCCCAGCTGCCACTCCCCTACCACTCGCTCCTTATGCATGTGTTTCCTCTTCCTAGTGGCCCATGTCTTCACAGAGCACTCTATCCTCTCCTGGCTGCCTGTGCTGGGTGGGGGCTGTTCCCGTAGTGAGTATGGTGGGAGGGGGCAAAGGCTCCCAGTACACACAGTGCAAGGTAGCGATGAGGGGGGGTGCATCTGGCAGCCCACATGGTTGGCAGGGGACCCAAGGTGTTGCTTGCCTGCCTACCTGTGGCTCCTGGGTCGGTGGCCTGTTTGGCATGCTGCCCCTGGCTACCCGAGAGTTGGACAGCCCTGTTGTAGTGTGATTGAAATCAGACTGATAACAATACTTAAATTCAAAACCATGGCTAAATTGAAACTAATCAGGCACTTTAGCAATACATTAGTCAACAATAGAATGATGCCACTCAACAATAGAAATATTTATTGTGCTTGTAGGCACCTTTAATTGAGAGGTGGGCTTACAGTGAGCTAGATGGTTTGGAATTATGACAGCATACAGTGAAAAAGTAGTAGCTTGAGTAATACATGCACATAATTGGCACATGGTTAAAGGACATTGTGGGCCTGAGATGGAGAGAACAGACTGGAAGCATTTATTTCTGGACTAATTCTCTGGCCCCACTTTGAGAGAAAGCATTAACATCTGAAACCTCAGAAAGGACTAAATTGCATCATCTAGATGTTAATTACACAAGGGACAAAAATAAAATTTCTAGCGGCTTTAATTTTAACCTTCCTAGAAGGAAACACAAATTCTATACAGCTAAGAAGAAAACTAATAAATATATCTCTCTGGTGCACTTAGAAACAAACACAGGTTTTAAGCATGATTCTGAGATTTCCCTTACCATTTACAGTGATAGCTGAGAAGTAGTAACCCATATCTACCTACACAGTTTGCTTGCATTTGCTTAAAATGTTATGTATAAAAAATGTTCAGTGGCAAAGAGCGGGATTGTGTCTAAGTCCCACTGGTATTCCATTGGAATTGGTCTCAGAGGCTTTTCACACTGTGAGGTTTTTTTTATAATGTGCTTGGTTCTTTCTGCACAGAAAAGAAAACTGACCTTTGTTTCAGGGATTTGGGGCCTATGAACAGAGGCTGCTGGAGATGAAATGGAACAGCATCCAAGCAAAGTGATCAAGAGATTTTTGGCTCAGAGTTTGCTAAAAGCATCTGTGTCAATCAACTGAAACCGTTTACAAATAACTCATTATAAAACATCCTCCACTGGTACTTAGACTTATAGGTCCAATTTATGGTTCATATGTGTTACAGTAAGAAATTTACTAATTAGGTTTATCACTTAGTTAATTTGAGTCTAAAATTTGGTCTACCTTATATAGTCTTTACACCCTCAATTACTAGGAAAATAGGAATTGGAATTTTTTGAACCAGTTAAATACAACTGGAAGAATTGTATACACTGTATATTAAATAAGAATGGTTACACAGTGCTTGATTATTCATTTTGAAGAGGGAAGCCATCTTAGATCAAAGGGTCAATGAAAGACATGTCTTTGCTTGGAATTGAGAGTATTTAATGATAGCGTTTAAAACAGTAGCAATGGCGATACTGAGAAATGTTTTTGGTAGTGGAATAAGAAACTAATAGGTCAGACTGTGGCTACTGTTTTCTCTTTAGAGAGATATTAACATAATAAGGATACATCTAGTGGGGTGAAAATAACAGCAATGTTAGTGGGTGGCTGCCTTGCTCAAGGGAACGCTAATGGAGTATTTCACGTATATATTTCTAATTCAGATAAGGATCATGTTGGATGCAAATAAAGATCATCATATGATGATGGTTGTTTTGTAGATGATGTGAAAAACAGCAACAGCAAAAAGCATCTATTGTCTCTGCTATAACACGAAATATTCCTTTTCCAAAGCAGGGGTGGTCACATCAGATATCCTCCTTTCTGGCTGACTCAATAAGTAAGGAGGCATGGAAATGAGCTCTATCTAGATCTAAAGAAGGTATAGCAGCAAGTTTCAAAGGTGTTGGGTAAAATGGCATTTCCAGTCTGTCATTTATGTGGCATATTTCATAGAGCTAGTTAGGTATCTTAGTGGAGAGAAGAAATAGAAAGTTCAGTCAGATTATTGCAAACTGCTTGCAGCTACCCTGCTTTCTGCTGCCAAAAACAGGCACCCAGAGAAGCACAGTGCTCTTGAGGATGCTGCTCAGGGCACAATAGTTTACTGCTTAGACACAGCCTTTCCCAATCAGGGAATACCATACTGGTTTGGGGGGAAAGACGGGGAGGAGGCAGTGCGGAGTCTCCTCTGTGGTATCCACTAGATCTGAAAGCAAAATATGCACTGTTCTAATCTAATGGCAAGTACAGTCTGCACGAGTCTGGAAGCTCAGCCTCAGCCACCAGTGTAGTACATGTAAACCAAACCTGTGAATTATGATTTTTTGTCAGTGTGGGAAAGAGGTAATACTGATTATTTATTTTCTGATAAATTTTCCAATTTGAAAGTTGAGGCAGTTGTTTTTGTTGGTGGATATCATAAATTAACATTTCCTTTAGCCACTTCACTGTTGGTCATCTCTCTACTGCTTGCTATGTATGTTAATTAGAATGTATTAATTGTTAATACAAAACATGACCAAGCATTTTAAGGACAAAAAGTCTTTCTGTTCAAAGCACAGAGTACCTAGTCAACAGTAAATTATTCTGATCTATATAGTATTTTGTAATAGTGCTGATTAATTGTAAAAGTTGATTATAATAAAGCCTAGTACAATCACTTTAATAAGGGGATTAGCTCTAATTTAGCACCTGTTGACAGATACAATGAGTTGCATCTTTTTCTCTATGTTCCTAGAGAAATAATCTAATAGAATTATTAATGCCTAATAAGGCGTAAGTTACTTATGGCAAGATTCATTAATTTTCTGGCATCTACCCACAGAATGGCTGCAAAGAGACATGGCATTTATCCCAGGATAAACCATTTTATCCTGGGAAAAAGTGCAACCATACAGATGCCTATGTCCTTTACCCTAGGATAAATCTTTAAAAAGTTTCCTGACTAAAAAGTAGTAACAGTTTATCTGTGTATATAGCAAAGTACACCTGTAAAGTTATTCCAAGATTGCATCATCGAATCAATTGCAGAAAACTGGCCCTGCATTCAGTTGTTCACTAAACCCTAGTCTGTACCCACTATCCTGGGATATTTTTGTTTTGGAATAAACAAGGCACAACTCATCCAGGGATAAATGCAGTGTTTGTTTCCAACCAATGAAATCCAAATTCCAGAGTTAGGTGCCTGAGTTCCCTATACAAGCCTCTTAGAATTGCCTCAAAAGGCACTTAAAAAGCCCCATGTACTGAGCCATCTAGAACTAGTAACTAGGAAACCCTGAGCACAGGGGAGCCCTTTTTCAGATCCCAGGCATCTTACACAGGGCAGCAGGCATGTACCACTGTCCACTAAGGATGTATAAAAGCAGGCCTTATTCAATTCAGATTCAGCCCAAATCAGGGACAGTCACTCAATTCATTGATTAGGATCATTGTCCCTGATTTGATTCAGCTTGTAACAGGGGACCCTAGCCCTGTTACCAAAAGGCATGGCTACCCCCACCCCCTTAAAGCCAGAACTTTCTGGGCATAGAGGGCTGGAAAACAAGGGTTTAAATGCTGAGCCTGGCCAGCTAGTCAGCTGACTGGAAGGGGCAGGACTATAAAAATCCTGGGCCAAGCAGCAGTTAGGGTGGTAGCTGCTGAAGGAGAAGGAGGGCTTCAGAGAGCCCCATGGAGGAGCAGCCCAAAGGTGGGAAGAAGGGAGCCCCCAAAGCCCCAGAGAGGCAGGCAACCACATCACAGCAAGGATGTGAGCTCACAATGGGGAGCTGAAGCATGGACCCTGTGAATGTAAGTGGATGTGCTGTTTTTCTTTATCACATTAGCTGGGGGGCAATTATTACCTCTGGATGGGACTGTTATGTGTTTTTTTTCTTTTTGATTAATGAATAAAACCAGCAGTTTGCGTGAGGCTATTAGGGGAAGGAAGCAGCCTCATTTTGGGGGACCCACTACAGAGTGGGGACCCTGGTGCCAGTGAGGGCACATCTTTGTGGGGGCACAGGCCCCAGCACCAGCGAGGGCGTGATCTTAAAAAGGCCAGGGAGGTCTGGTATGCCTGGAGTGCAATTTTGTTTTGTTGGGGTTTTTTTGGATTGAGAGGGTGCAAGGTGGGGGTCGTCCCCTGGTGTCAAACCTGCGGCCCCCTGGTTGCGGGGCCAGTGCCTGGGACACTGGACCAGGGAGGGCTGGGCTCCAGACTGGAGCAGAAGAAGAGGCCATGAGTCTCAAGACAATGGAAAAGGCTAGTGGGTTTAGATGGGGAGGCTTAGCTAGAGAGAAACAGGGGTCAGGCCCACATAGGGGAAAGGCCCCAACATGCACAATACAATAGGTAGCCTCCCACTCGCAAGAACATCATCATAATAATTTCCATCAAGATGTGGCAGAAGAGTATAGGGCAGGACATAAGAACCCCAAAGAAGGCTTCAAGTGTGCCCCACACAAGGTGCAGATTACTAGGAAGATGGCACGGGGGAGGGTGACCTGTTACATGACTGAATCTGAATCTGAAGATTCAATGCTTTAAATGTTTTTTCTACATACCATGGCTCATGAACGTGGTGATCCTGGGGTGGATTGAGCATCCCACAGGAGTGTGGGGGGGGGGCCCTCCATGTGCTCAGCAGTGAACCTGAAAGTGGATCAGAAGTACTTCCAGGTCTGCCAGGGAATGTTCTACCCCCCATCCCCGCACTGCCTCAGCTTGACAATCGGCCATTAGGGGACCCCGGGTGCCTTGCCCAGACCCAGAAGGCACCACTCATGGAGCTGGGGTGGGGGGTGCAGGTGGTCCCTCCTTGTGCACTCCCTGACAAACCTGGAAGTGCTTCTGGTTCACTTCTGGGTCTGCTGCCAAGCGTGCTGGGGAGCCCCTCGTGCTTCCGTGGGATGCTCCATACACCTCAGCTTTGCAGCACTGATGAGCTGCCTGTTACCTAGAGGTATGTAGAAAAAACATTTAAAACTGTCACTATGTCTGAATCTCCAAATCTTTCTGAATCTCTCTATGTAGATTCAGAGTGTTCTGATTTGATTTGGAGAGATTAAAGGGTCCTCTGATTCAATTCAAATTCAGAGATTAAGTCGCCAAATTGGGTTGAATATCCACCAAATCAAATTGGGGACCGAAGCTTTGCACAGCCCTACTGTCCACTTAGAAATCAGACAGTAGGTGCCTGAAGCCATTCTTTGAAAGAAGTGAGAAGAGCTCATTCCAAACTCTCAAACTTCCAAGGAGAGTGCCCTAATCACCAGCTGCAGGCTATGCTTGGGAAGGAGTGTTCTACACACTCCTGTTTTTTGTGCCCTTGGGTATGTAGGAAGGACTACAAGAGGTAGACTGAGAGCATGCACAGGGAAGAATGACTGTTTCCCAGTCATGAGAACAGTCTCCTAAGAGTCAGATTCTTGGCTTCTGGTCCCTGCATACAACACTGTCTCTTTTATGCAATATTTATTAGAATTTCATACATTAAAACAAACCAACAGGCGTTGTGTTCCTGATGTTCTAGGGATCAGGTCTGTGCACACTCTAATGCATATACAAAGCTCCAGTGTTTGGCACTGTCAAAACAATAGTTTAGATTTCCCATCTATTTCACTTTAGTATCTTGTCTAAATCTGGCTTGAGTCACTGCTCTGTAGATGTCTCCTTGCAACTGCCAATTCTAATGTATAGCAAGTTATATTTAAACCTTAGTGGCAGAAAAAGTGAGTTGCTCAAGCTTTAAGAGCTCCTGGCTTCTGCTCAAAGCTTCTCCAACACTTGGAAATAAAATGTCCTTGAATTTGTAACTGTCTCAGCTTTGCATATTAGATGATAGCCTTTCAGGCTGGCTTCTGCTAATGGCTAACCCCATAACTTGCATTCAGTTTGTCACATCACAAGTTCCCCCATGTCTAAACCATCTATAGCTAATAAAAGGTCTATTCATGATTTGGAAGATTAAAATCCCAGTGAATCTGTATTTCTGTCAAATTAAAATATGTACATAGCTAATTCCCCTTAAGTTCATTAGAGATAATTGCTGTACAGTGATCATGGCTGTGCTACTTTTTCAGTTTTCTAGGCAGTTTTCCATTGCATAGTTCTTAGTCATATACAGTTTCCACATGAGTATTGTTTCCATTGGCCTGGTCCAAGATTTTTAATTAACTTAGACTTTGTTAGATCCCACCTTTCCTCTCTAACTTAAGTTTCTAATGTTGTTGTATACTTATATAACCTCAAGTATATTGTTCTGTATCTCTGTTTACCATCAGTGTGAGCATGGGTGTATTCTTGACCTACCACTGTGCTGTAATGCCATTGATCCTCATCATGCTCTCACCCTTTTCTGCCATGCCTTGATGATTTACTTCTGTTAGGAAAGTTGAAAGACTCTTTGGGAGAAGATCTGTCTGGTGGCGGGGGGAACCTGCTCCCTCTGCCTATGTGACTGGCATCACATACCTGGATAAGGGGCTTGGGCTCCCTGGTGAGCTAGAGACTGCCAGTCTGCCCAGCAACTAGTGATGCATTTCAAATTGGTTAGCTGATAGCCAACAGGTGCTGGGGTGATGGCCTCCATTGGACCAGATAAATGAGGTCATAAGGGATATATAAGTTAAGGACTGCCCAGGAGGATGTAGGCAGCAACCATGAGGAAAACTCAGGGAAGGAGGAGCTGGACCATCTGAAACTTGTTCTCTCTTTCAAAACATGATCAAGGAACTGCCTGCCTCCAGAGGGAATCTCCACCAGCCTCTGGATAATACTTGTGAGTAAGTTACCTGAGCTCTAACTAGATATATAGCTTGCAGTAACTCAGATGCATGATCAAAGGCTACTCCAGCCACCCTGTTTACTCTATGGGATCTCTCTGATACTATTCAACTCTACCCTATTTGAACCCTACTCCTTGTAACCAATAAAGTTCTCCTTTGTGCCTGGTATAGGAGACTTATTGGGAGCGGGTCTAGATTATGCTTTGGGGTCCCCTTAATTCGGCTAAGGGAGACCACTACTTGTGCTTCTGACTGAGGGAAGCTTCTCAAGCTCTTGAAGTGAGTCAAGTACCCTCAAGGGCTATTTGGCCTGTGTTTCTCAGGGGACACAAAGTGAGAATCAAGCCTATCCCTGGGTGGTGGCAGCTCTACCCTCAGACTAGCAGGTGTGCTCCAAGAAGGGGGTCAGTCAGACAAGAGGCTTCTCCAGGAAGGCAATTGAATCCTGGAAGGTGGTCAGGCTCAGTGAGGTGGGTGGCTCAACATAGGAGCATCCCCTACTGGTCCACCACACTGCCAGCATGGATTCTCCTGCCCAGTCACCCACTTCACTTAGTTTTCCCAGAGAGCCAACTGGATCCTTGCTCAGAGTTTGCCTGGGCCTTGGTAACTCAGGTGGATCCAGCTGCCTGAGTCCTTCTGCTGTGACCTGTGCAGCTCCCAGCTTTGCTGTGTTTTCCCTGCTCCTGGGGGATGCCAACCAATGATGGTCTTTCTGATGTATCTTTAAACCCTCTGCTCTCTTTAATCAATCAGAGCTGTCTCCCTAAGGCATGTGGTCCAGTGCCCCTGGAGGCCTGCTCACCCCCTGGCTTCTCCCCAGACACTTTTCCCCAGCATGGCCTGACACACAGCCTTTCTGGACCTGCCCTGGGAAGCCTCTTGCTGACATAGCTGGTCCCACAGGTTGATAGCAGGGGCTTACCCCCAGCCCCTGATGCAATCAGTAAAAATATATCCCCTTTCTGTTTCTTTGTTTTCTTAAATGTCTAGGGTGAGACTCTCAAAAGTATTTAGGCATCTAGGCTCACTAATTCAATAAGATTTAATTAATACACTATTAAGTTGGGGGAGGTGGTGGGGACAGGGTCTGGCCAGTACCCAATCTAGGAGACATGCTTGAAGATGGCTACCGGACCAGGCCCTCCTGATAAGCTATTCAGAGGAACACCAAGTTCTACGCTGTTATAGGACTTTGGTAGAAGCTACATGCCTAGCTTATCAGCACTGTGAGGAATTAGTCTTGCCCAGAACTGCCTATGTTCCTAGGAAACCTTTTTTACTCTAGGCACTTCTAGAATTCAGGTGACTCGCATGGCAGCTAAGCAAGGATTTTGAAGATCTAAATTTTGAATATTCATGCCTGTAATACATCAGACAGCTTTCAAGACTAATAGAGTAATGTAATCTCTCTCCCCTCCCTGTCCCCTTTTCTGCTTAATGAATCATGCAATGAAAAATGTGGAGGGACAGAGATACTGGCCCCAGAATACTATGGGGCCTGGCTAGTACATTTATGTGGGAGATACTGGTTCAAATCCTTTCGGAAAGTAGACAAAATTGCATGTGGGTCTCCCACATATTGGATGAATACTTTGGGAAGAAATGGATTTTTTTTTTTTTTTTTTTATAAAGAGAGATGGGATAGATGTCTAATTCCAATAAAGGTTATGAATTTCAAGTGGAATGAAGTGTCTTTCTACAACTATGAGCTGGGTGTCTAACTCTCTAACAGTAGCACTTAAATACTGAAGAATAAGACATCTTTCTGTTGGGATAAATGGGCAGTTTAGAGCCCTTCTTGGATGTCTAACTGTCCTTATGAATTGCATAGGAAACCTGAATGCTTAAACTGGGCAGATGTATTGTATTAGGCAGCCAGATACCTACAGTTTAGAGACTGCAACACTCAGCATTACAATGCTTAAGACCCCTGATGAGTCTCGCCTTTTAGAATGTAATATTTTTGGGATAAGAACCATCTTTCAATAGGTGTAAAAAGCAACACAGAAGAAACCATTTGAACAGCACAACAACAGGAAAGCTTGTTTGGCACTTGGGAACCATTCTATATATCCTAATGTGTCCTCAGCTGGCTCCATATTTATTAACTATTTACATATATACAGGCAACACTCATAAACTAAGAATTGGTACCACACATTACATAATGGGGACCTAATCTTGGCTACTCTTACTTATTCATAACCTTATGCTGTTTAAACAAGCTGGAAAATATCCCTAAAGGAACAGTACTGTAGCTACCTGGATTCCTGGGGAAATTTCTTTTGTAGAGGGACAGGTTTTGCCAGCTGAGTTGATACACTTCTGAATGCCCTTTTTCAGTTGTCAGTGATATGAGATGCATTTGAGTCATAATTGTTTCAGAACTGTTTTGTGGATAAATGTTATTACAGAGAGAACTCAGTCATGCCAGACTTGCCAGCTCAAGTCCATGTCAATTGCTTTTAAGGCTCTTTGAATGATGCTTTTTCTAAAGCTTTCAAACCAAATTCTATGCATTTTGCAGAGCCTATAATTCAGTTAGTGATAATTAGTTATGGTTTTTTATATACTTCCTCAAAATAGGATAGTTGCAGGAAAACATGTTCAACAATAGTGCATTTTCAGTGTAAATACCTACCAACTCAAGCAAAGTCCTGCATTCATCATTTGAAATGCCTCCCATGCTTCTGGCATGCAGAATCTTCCGGCCTTGTTAGGGGCTTTTTACATGGTAATTTTGGGTGGCTCCTGAACCCCTTTTAACCCTTGGATTGCCTGCACATTAACATCTGAAACTGGTTTTAAGTCATTTATTATGCAGCTCAAAGTTACTGGCATAATCCTTCAGGGCAGGATTATCTGTGATTTGTGTTACCCAGCTCATGTTCCACTAAAGTGTAGCCACTAAACCAAGGCCACCCCTGACCCTCTCAACCTGGGTTAGGCCCACTGCCCCCATCACCCTCCCAAGCGCCCTACATCCCTGCTCACTGTCCTCTTCCTCCCCACTTTACTTGTGGTTGTCTGTGCTGTTATGGGGAAGCAGGCAGGGAAGGTTAAAATGCCTTTCTGGCCATCTACAGCCTGGTGCTTCTCTATACCAGAAAAGCAGCAGCCTGGGAGCAGCAGGGGCAGGGCAGGCAGGTTAATCCTTCCCTGCCTGCTTGCTTGGAACAGAGTGTGGGGGGAGCAACAAGGAAGTAATTCCCAAGGGACAGGGGGAGGCAGGAAGTAGGGGGGAATGTGGGAGGGGGCAGGAGCAGAGCCCAGAATTGTGGGGGTGGGATTCTTACCTTTCAGTCAGGTAGGCCCCTGATGGCTTTAAGTGTGATGGGTCCAAACTCAAGCTAGTACTAACACCAATAAACATTCATGTGACTCACTCACAGTGTAAGGTGTAACAAGGCCCTTGGCACATCAATTTTAATTGTCTCTTGGAACTCTTAACCCCCTGGTATTATCTAGAAATCCACACCTGAAACCAGTTTTAAGCACACTTTGCACAACTTAAAAGTTAAGCCACTCCAGGATAGGTTTATACCAGCTCACATCCGTTAATGTATGAACTCTCCCCACAAATGAGCCACCCAAACTGCAGTCCTTCAGCATCCCAAGATGTACTGTCCACTCCCTTACACTCCTGTTCTGGGTGGATAAACTTTCCACACCTTGAACTGTACTACCCTGGGAAGGATTCCAGCACCAAGTCAACTTCCCCCTCCTGCCCCAGGGGTGGAACCCTGTGCAAAAAGCTTGCAGAGCACATGCTAGCTAGTCATATCACAAGGCGTAGACAGGCCTGGGAGTGGGGTCTAGGAAGGCATTGGAGGGGAAACAAGGTAAGGAACTGGATTGAGTCTCTGAGCTAGGCCTTCTTCCCCAGGGCAGGGACCATAGTTCCCTCAAAAGCACCTTCCCTCCCAGGCACCATAGAATGAATGACCAACAACCCCCACACCCCAATCCCAATCCAAGTTTATTAAAACATAAACCCTTCTTTTAATGTGCTTCCTTTTTATTTCCTTTTTAAATTTTTGCTTCTTTTTATGTTACAGTTGCCGACTTGCTTTATTTCACCACCCTTTCCCAACCCAACTTCATGCTCTTGGCTCTCAACCCATCCCTAACATCCCCCCCAACCTAGAGCAGAAATAGAAGCTTTCCTGGCTCACCAGCCCTATAGTAGCATCTCACAGCTATTGCTCCTAGCCCAGCCCCTGCTTATCAGCCCTTTAGTGGCAAGTCATAGGTGTGCAGGTGGAGGACAGACAGGAAGGTTTTTAACTGTAACTTGGGACTGCTCCAAACTCAAGGTAGTGCTAACACTGATCAGCATTTGAGCAGCTCAAAGTTTAATGCCCATCTTTTCCCGAGTATTTCCAAAACTCCCTAGACCAATGAAGAAGTAAACAACAAGTTAGGAGGAGGAGACAACAACCTCATCTTGTAGCACAGATTTCATGTTTAATTCAACAGCCTACAGCACTGGCTGCAACATTTTAAATTTATGACTTATGGCTTATTTATATCTATTCAGTCTAATTAGCATTCTATGTAGGGGCCTTATTCCAAACCCAGTAAAGCTGTCTGTCTTCACAAGTGAGGAAGCAAGGAAATCCTCCCTTAGACGTGCATTCCTACATACTAGGCAAGTGAAGAATAGGGAAAGCAAGCAAACAAACCCACAAATGCCATCAACAAAACCCCTGTACTTGTGGGTTAATAGCAGATTCTTAGACATGGTGACTGAGAAAGGATTTGAATTTTATACCCATGCTGGGAAAAACATCCCCCATCTTTCAGCGGGCAAATACACAGTAAAAAAAGAAAATAGGAAGAAAATAGAATGATGGACCCACCCTTTCTATTCTGTTGATCCAATGGACTTTGGATTGCTTTCATAGAAAGGAAGTGAGGTTTTCAATGAAATCTATTCAGCTAAGTAGATTATGACCTCACATCCCAATTACAAACTGAACTAAGACAATTCTGTAAGTCCTAAGTGAATAATTATGTAACAGTTATTTCGAGGACTTCATTACTGATGTGTTTGTTTCATTCTTCAGAATCAATGTTGAAATAAAATAGTTGATTGCATTGCTTCAGTGCTAGTGAGCAAATTCCATTTTTTGCATTAAAAAAAAAAAAAAAAAAGATGCGTTTCAGAGTTTAATGGAATGGCATGTGAAATAATGTTTGGGGGGAGCTAAGAAGGAGACCTGCTTCTATCCCACCTCTCAATGTATAATTGTATGTGTTAGGGTGAGATGATCATTCTGGCAGTAAAAGGGCAGAAGTCAGAGCAGGGGTGTTTCATATAAAAAAAAAAAAAAAAAAAAAAAGTATGTGATGGAATTTTATAGTAACGTATGGTATGTGTGGATTAGCACTTAACTTTTTCTGGGCAAAATAGTTTTATTTAATAATATTTATGAGAGAGAGAGAAAATCACTCCCATTTTAATTGTGCAGGTCAGTGCTGCTTTTTTTTTTTTTCCACCAGTGGACAGGATGGGCAGTGCCCCATCTGTCCATAGCCCAGATCCCGCTAGTGGTCACTATCTGGCACCAGGGTGGATGTGCTGGGCATGATTTGGCCCTTTGGAGGGGGAAAGTGGACCACAGCCCAGCTGTAACCTGGACCCACAGGGAAAGGGGGCATGGCTCAGTTATGCAGGAGAAAGGGCATGGTTTGGCCCTGTGAAGAAAAAGGGGTTGTGGCTTGGGCTGCAGGGAAGGAGTGTGACCTGGCTCTGCAGAGGGGGAGGGGACATGACCCAGCTCCATAGGGGAAAGGGGGTGTGGCTGGGCCTCATTGGGGGAAGAGGCATGGCCACCCACTTTACAGTGAAGGGAGGGGGGATGGCCCAGTCCTGATCCAGATGCAGGGAAGGGGGTGGGGCCCAGTTGCAACCAGCCACACAGGGTCTGTGTTGGGCCTGTGTTTGGGTAATTTGGTGAGGAGTGGGGTGACCATATTAATGGCCACTGCTCCCCTCCTGTCAAATTTCCTGCCCCACGGGGAGCCCTGCAGGCCAGATGCAATGGCTCCATGGGCTAAAGGTTGAGCACCCCTGGCTTAGGAGGTTCCTGGTTCATTATATAAAAGCAAAGAAAGGAAATTGCTTTAAACGTGTTCCACATTGCACTTTGCTGAGATTTTGTTGTAGGATAATTCCTGTCCTGAATTAACAGAGAAGGTACCTTCATTGCCATATGTTTGGCTCCTTATCAGACATGTACTTTCTGCATCTAATTCAGTATAGCACAGAACTCGCTGATTAATCACTTACAGCTTAATGACTACATTCAGAATTTTCAAAATCAAATAAATCAAGGGATCATAAACATTCAATGTTTAATTAATTAATTTAATTAATATTGCATTTCTTGTTCATTCTAAATTGCTCCTAACATGATTTGGGGTACAGAAAGAACATACAATTTTACAAAGAACATACAGCTTTTCAGAGTTTGCAGTGAGAAATGTACAGTCCTTTTATGTTTTCATCCTTGGATACAAAGTGCATATACTTCCTCAAAAATGGTAGATTATGAAATAGTGCTGTTAACAAGACAAAACAGACACCCCGGAGAATGCTTTTTTCCTTCAGAACAACCTACTGTAAACAGAGGTAAAATGTATACAATGGAAAGGTACAGAAAAAGGTACTGGCTATTGCAAACTGAATTGAACTTTAACTCCAGGAAAATAAAGAACTGGCTTCTAGCTTCACTGAAATATTCTCCTCCTCTTTCCTTACTGATGCTGATGTACAAGTAGACTCGCTTTACAGAAACGTAAACAATTCATTTCGCTAAAGCAAAGAGAAACATGATGACAACATTAACAGTCTCTTTGGGGAAAAAAAGACAACTGCACTTTCATCATTTGGTAGTGAGGTTTGGCATTGCTACTGTTTTCTCATGTATTAACATAATGTATGCTGGATTTCTGACATTAATTGTAATGATTCAAAGTTTTGTATTGGCCCTGCTTTCTCAATAGTCATTTAAATGACCCACAACAGTTTAAACAACAACAATCACTTTGTGATATATTCTTTTTGTCATGGTCCTATGTTTCCTGATATTCCTCAGCTAGGTAATTTACCATAGACTCTTTCCTCTCCTGAAAACTGATCTCTGGAGCGCAATTTATGTGGAAACAAACATTCATTTACTAGGGATAGCAGAATGAATATATTCCTTCCCTTCATGCATAGTTTGAAAAAGGGAGATTTCCTTACCCAGTTACCTTCCTTTGGCTAGGCAGGGTAGTACATGTTTACTAAATCAGTGATGTAATAACATATATTTTTGTGAGTCCAAACTGACTACTTCAGATGCATCCAGAAACAGCATTTTACAAGTTGGTTTGGGATAGAGGGAACCTTGGCAACCTGCTTCCCACTAGAAGAAGCTGGATAGCTAGAAAGACCCTCCGTGCTGTTAAATGGCATAGGGCACCTGTACACAAGCAGCAAGGCACTGTAAATACAGGGCTCCAGTAGGCTCCAGTGTCTTGTGTATCAGTGTCCCCACACTTAAAAATGGCAGCACTTGAACTAAAGCTTGTTCAATGAACTTTAATTAAAGCACCCTCCACTGCCATTTTTAAGCGTGGGGACTCTGATGCATGAGATGCTTTGGGCACTTTAATTAGAGAGGCTCTCAGAGCTGCTCTAAAGTCTCTCCCTCCTTCCCCCCAGAGTATGTGTATAAATGCCCTATAGTGATCTGAAGGTTAAATCCAGACCAGGATTTCAGAGTGCCTTTTTGGGGGGAGGGAATTGCAGAAACTAGAGCTTTGACCTCTGCACTTTGGGTAATCACATGCACCTCAGTCTAATTAGGCTAACAGTTTGGGGATGGAGGGAGTACAATAGGAAAGGAGTTTTGATGAGAGGAGTTCCCACTCAGAGGTATGATGCTTACCTTATTTACATTGTTTTAGTGCCTGGATTGCTTGTTGGGAGATGGGCATTTCTCTACTTAAATGTATATGTCTAAATTCAAGTGCTGAGAGAAAGTTTGAAAAGGTCATGTTGACAAACATGGGACAGTGATTTGGGAATGCAGGGCCCAAGTCTTCCTGAAAGGAAATAGAGCTGAGACTGTTAAATGCCAAAGGACCCCTCTATACATGCAGGTAAAGGCATGGTGGGATTTAATGCATGATCCACACAACTGCTCCTTCTGTCATGCTACACATGCATGGTAGGAGGCATGATTGTGGGATCACACACAGATCCCATTACTTTTTAATGCAGTGCACCCCATGCACCCTTGGGGCTGGGAGACTGCAGCAGATATGGTGCACACCCATGGCTGCAAGCCCTGTCAGTTGATGGTGTTCCCAAGTGTGAGGGAATGTGCTCCTGTGGCCAGGAGTCAGTGTCAGCTGGGAGCTCCCATGCTCAGGGGTGTACATGGCCCACCACAGCTGGGAGCTCCAATAGTTGATGGGGTTCCCAGCCAGGGGGGTACAAGCTACATGTAAAAATTAAACTTGGATAGAAACCAGCTATAAAGTGATTATACATTTTATAGCAATAACTTTATAGCTGATTGGACCTTTTTAAAGTGCCATAGTTAATTTGCATTGGTAGCCAGTCTAAATTAATTGTGCAATTTATCAGGTAATCACGTAATACATGTAATGGGTAAAGGAGGCCTAAGTCACCTAAATTGTATATGCTGGACAGCACTGAGCAGAATGATGTTGAAGTGCTGTTAGGAGCACATCAAAGCTTGTGCTCTTGGAAATTTTAATGCAGATCTTATCTGTTTGTCCACAACACAGAGCTTTCAGCAGTTAAACTTTTATATATTTTGATGTGAGTAAATATTATAAATATAGAGCTTTTGTCTGGTTTATTTTTTTGCTACTCTTAATTTTCTTAAAGCTGGTGACATTGAGCAGATTTCAGTGTTTTGATTGACCAGAAATTCTAGTTTGAGAATCCTTTTAAAAATGATGAATAATGATGGCACATCAACATGATTGATTTAGGCTCAATTCCCTCCTGCGACAGCTCCATTGGAATTGCACAAGAGCTGAGTATAGTGTTAATGATCTGACTTTTTTTTTTTTTTTTATATAAAGGATTCTGAGAATCAGCAGCCCCAATGATTTCACTAAGCGTCAGTACTGTTGACAGCTGGGCCATGCATTTATTGAATAGAAACACACAACATGAAAATATAAGCTTCATCTACTATCTGAAAGACTCTCTGATTCAACTGCGACTGAAAGAAATTTCCTAACAGTAATGTAATTAAATCTTTACTGTTTACAAAATAAGGAAATGAAATAGAAATATAGATCCAGATGAAACCTATTAATGAGCAATTACAAAATCTTATCCTCTATTTCAAAACAGTACTAATATAGAAGAAGCCTCTGTAGACTTGCTATTATTTTTATGTCTTGTATGGAACAGTTCAGCATTTGCAGATTTAATACTGTGTCAACAGAATTGCTAAACCTAGTTAGAACAGAGTGGCCATTTACATAGTTGAAAGTTAAACAGTACACCAGTAGATCAGATTTGTTGATGGAAGTGAGAGGGACTGATCAAATTCCTCCCAATGATGTCCTTTGCACAGCTATGGGGACAAAAGCATGATTATGTGCTACTAACGATGATGATTATTATTATTTATTAATAATTAGATTAGGTGTGTGCCAGACACCTTAGTGATTGCACAAAATTGCCAAATGAAAGGCACAGAAATATGAAGACTGAATGCTTTGCTACTTCTGATAAGACCACTGATGGAAGGAAGTATAAAAGAAATTGAATGCTTTTGGAAATTAAGAACAGATTTTTAAAATGTTTTAAATAATTTCCTTGCGGGTACCTAGGGTTATAAGGAGAGATCTGCAAACTTGATCTATGAGGGAGAGATAGACAGAGAGAGATACAATTAAAAGACAAGACTGCCAAACACATTTAAAAGCCAACATGTAGATAGTGACATTAATTAAACATGATTTTGACTAAGCCAAAATGTCTTTGTTATTGTTGAAAGTTTTATGTCAGGAGCATGTCAGAAGGGGAAGTGAGGTGGTAGTGGTTCACCTACTTAAGCAATAAAACTAAACGCAGAGATTAAAAGTGGTATAGGTTGTAGCTCTGTTGGTCTAGGCAGACAAGACTCTTTGGGTAAATATGATATCTTCTATTAGACAAACTCAAATAGTTGGAAAAAATTTTTCTTTACAAGCTTTTGGGCACAAACACTTTGTCAGGCTGAGGAAGCATCTACAGTTGGTGTGTGCTCTTCCTGGATGGAATAAATAGTAAAGAAAGCAGAGGCTGGTAGGCATGCAAGAAAGCCAGTCAAAGATGATGTAAATTTTAAGGAATCAATGGATGAGAGACAGGTTTGGGGTAGGGGGTGAGGAGGAGAACGAATGTAGCTGATAAATAGTGGAGAGGTACCTGGGGACTCAGATGTCAGGCAGGTTATAATGTGTCATAAATCCAATATCTATTTTTAGTCCATGATTTTTTTTATTTTTTTTTTGTATCCAGTAGGTTGATAACATGAAGTTCATTGGCTTGTCTGTGAATGGCGTTTTGTAAATTCCCTTTGAGGATTAGAACTGAGAGATTGGAGAGAGAGTGGTTTTCTTGTGAGAAATGTGCCCCCACAGGTAGTTTGGTATTCTTGTCTTTGATACATTTCCGCTGTGCGTTCTTTCAGGTTGCAGTTGTTGTTTGGTCTTTCCTACATATTTTCCATCAGGGTTTTTTGGTGCATTGGATGAGATGCATTACATTTCTGGAGGTGCAGCTGTAAGATCCAGGAATGGTGATGATTATGTTGTGAGGTGTAGTAATTGTGAGGGTGGTGGAGATGTGTTGGCAGGATTTAGATTTCTGAACGGATCCTGGCTATGCCATGACAAGTGTGTTTTGGGCTGTAGGATGTATGCTTCTGGTGATGAGGGAGTCTCTAGGAGGAAGTTGCCCATGCACCTTCCTGTCCCAGGCTGCTGTTAGCTTGGTCTCAGGAGCTTCTGGGAAGCTGGCTAGACCCTTTCCTGCCTCTGGCTACAAGCTGGCTTGTTCTCAGAGCTTTTGGAGTAAGTTGGCCGCACCCCTTCCTGTCTTAGACTGCTTCTGCTGTTGCTGTCCCGCCCCAACAGGGGGTCTTCTGCTGTGTGTTGCTGCCCCCCCTCAGGGAGGGACCCACTGCACCCCAGCTTCAGTACCCCTGTTCTGGCCTGCTGCCCATTCCGCCACCAAGCTGTGGCCAGTGACAGCCTGGGGAGGGAGCCTTTGCTGCCTGCGGGCCCCTCTCCCACCATTCCTCCAGAGCCTAAAGGCACCTTGCCTGCCCCAGCTGCCTTGACAGGACACCCCCACCTTCACTTCCACTTTCACCAGAAGCACACCCTGACTGGCTGAACAGGATAGCTCCTACTATCACTACTGCTGTTGCTGCTGCCATTGTTTCTGCTGCTGCTTCCCCCTCTCAGGAGAGAGGGACATTCTCTTCTGTAACACCTTACACCACCTGACACCACACTTTCACGGGATCACTTCCTAATTGACTGACTGCTCCTGTCCTCCCCCACAACTACTTCACTGAATCTGATCCCGATTTGTCTTCCTGTCTACTGCTCTGCTGCTGAGTGCCTCGCCAGAAGCCCCTCAGGCCTCTAGACAAATCTTCCACAAACAAAACCCCTTGTCATGATGGGGTCCTGCAGAAGGGTCCTGATCTCCTTGAGGCCCCCTCTCCATGTCAAGTTGGCCCAAGGGCACCCTTTATTTCTCGCCTGCCACCTCTTTGATGGTTTGAATTGGTTGGGAGGCTGCCTTATGTCTCCTTGGACACGTCTCTAGTTGACTCGGACCCTGTAGTTTCCTGGACTCCTTGTGGGTCTCATCTTACAAATGGGTGCTTTGGGGCACCCTAGCCTTATGGGCTATGCTTGGCTCCAACCACCCCTGATACCATGCCCCAAGCCTCTCAGTTGGAATTGATGTTGGATTGTCCCTATCTTTCTTTCTACATAAGCTGCCGCCCCCTCCTGGGGCTCTCCTCAACCTCTTGGAGTCTTCCATGTGCCATCGCGCTCTCTCGAGGCCTTCTCTGCACTGTTGCCCCCTGTCTGGGGCCTTCTCAATAGTGCCCCCTCCTGGGCTCACCATGCACACACTGAGATTCTCAATAATGCCCCTTTTCTGGGGATCTCTGCGCCCACACTTGGGCCTCTCAATAAGGAGCTCCCCTCTCCGGGGCTCACCATGCCCAGCTTGGGCTTTCCAATAATGTCACCCCCTTTCTGGGGCTCGCTACGCCTGCACTAGCACTTCTCCAAAGTGCCCCTCTCTGGGGCTGAGGTCTAAGCACCCCATAAGCTGTGCCCTCACTGGCGCCAGGGCCCCCACGCTACTGTGGTCCCTTTATGAGTATGCTGTGCCCACTTGGGTGCTGGGGTCCTCACACTCTGTTGTGAGTCCCCAGTGAGGCCTCCAACCCCTATAGCCTCACCCAAACCACCAGTGTAATAACAAACAAAACACAAGCCCCTAGGCTACAGCATAACTACAACCTCCCTGGCTATAACCACATTGCTCCAACATCTTAGAGCTGCCTTCTGTTATCTAGTTTAGGCAGTATCTGCAGTTCTCACTGCTTCTGGTATCATGGCTGAGGGAGCTCCTGCCTCTTTGGCTGGTGGTAGGGAACTGCCAGCTTGGCCTCAGCCCTGGGCTTTATAAGAGCCAGGCCCTGCCCCTACAGGCAGTTGATGCTGGCTAGTGTGTGTCATTTGTTCCCTCCAGTTTCCCTGGCAACCCACAGGTGGATTCCTGTTCCCTGCTAGGGCTCTTTTTCCTGGCAATTTCCCCTTTCTAGGAGCAGGGCACCTTAGTGCTCTGTGACACCCCTCTACTGCTCCTGCCATCTTTTACACCTGCCTCAGCAGCCTTCCCTGTGTGTGTTTTGCCCTTGTGTGGTAAGTCCTGTGGTCCACTCTCCCTGACCTGGTGTTTTGTTGTGTGGCTAAGTCAGTCAGCTCAAGTTTCCCCAGCCCTTGTGGCGGTGGGTGGGTTTTTTTGTTTGTTTGTTTTGTTTTTCCCCCTCCCACCCCACCCCATTCTCAAAACATAAGCCTCCCGGTTCTTTTTTTCCTGTGGGGCTGTGGCTCAATGAGCTTCAGCCCCCTTCCTCCCTTCCTGCCCCCACAACCTCAGCCTGTGCCTACTAGATTCACCAGCCCCATGGGGTATTTTGTTTTGTTATATTCCCTGCCCTCATGTGAAACAATAGCAGGGAAGGAACCTTTGGGGGGGGCACAGATGCCCCCATGGAGCCTCCCACAGCCCCCACTATGGGGGTGGATCCCAGCCAAGCCCCCAAGGGGACACATGCCCCTGTAGCCTCCACTCTGGAGATAGAGTCCAACCAACCTCCTTTAGGGATGGGGAAGCCTGCAACCTATGCTTCAGGTGCAGGTGGGACTCTGGTAGAGAGCAAAGAGGGCCAGAGGGTCACACCTGGCTAGGCCCCCCCCCAAGGGGTTCCCAAGTTCCCTCTCCCATCATCAGGACTCAAGGGCAATGGGAAAGGCCACTCTTCAGCCTTCTCCATAGCTGGGGGTGGAAAAAACAAGGGCCCTGCCACCAGTGCCTGAGAGGACCAGATGCACTACACCAGCCAGCACAGCCACTCAGACTGTCCCTGGCCTTAGCCCCAGCCCCACCAATGTGGCCCCCGGGTGGGGGGGAACCCCTGCTATGCACAGGCAGCTGTGGGGAGACCTTAAGCTGAGAAGCCTGGACCCTCCACCACCAGCCCTTCCAGCTTGGGCAGCGGGGCCACCTTTCCAGCACAAACCCATAGGCATGGCATGAAGTGCCAACTGCCTGAGTAGGAGAACCGGCACTTTGAGATCTGGGTGCAGGCCCTGGCTCAGGTAATGGGGGCCCCAAGATCTTGGTGGCCTCCTGCTTTCATGGCAAGGGGGTCTTTTTCCTTACCTCAGAGGCCACTGCCCAAAGCATGGTGGAGAGGAGGCTTGTGGTGGAGGGTGAATATGTCTCCATTGAGCCTCTAGAACAGCTGAGAACAGGGTGGTCCTTGGCTCCATCCCTCCCTATATTCCCAACTGGGCCCTGGGCCCCCAGCTCCAAACCCTGGGGAGAGTTATCTCCCCAGTGGTGGCCCTCTCACTGGGGTGCTGAGACCCTGGCCTCTGCCATAGGCACTCTTTCTGTCACCAGTTCATGATCTAGCTGGCAGCAGGAGAGTGACTGGAGGCTGAGGGGTGCTTGGCAATTCTTTATCAGGGTGGTCTTGTGAGGATTTTCTATACACTGGAGGGCCAGCAGTGCTTCTCATGCCATGCCTTGGGGCACTTACATCATGAGTACATCTGCGGCATCTGTGGGCCCCACAGCAGGTGTTGAGATGCATGAGGCCCCTGCTGAACCATCTACTCCATCCCCCACCCCCCTCCCAGCCATGAAGTCATTTAAGATCATGACCCTCAATATCAATGACTGCAGGAAAGGTTTCTGGTGGTGCCATGTGCTCTCTTTCCTTCAGGAGGGAGGGTACCCCATGGTATTCTTGCAGGAGACCCTGATGACTCCAGCCAATGAGCCAAATTGGCAGTAGGGAGGCAGGGTCTTTTCAGTCACCTCTCAGCCACCTCATGCGAAGTGGCCACTCTGTTCTCCTCAGCCTGCAGCCAGAGGTTTTTCAGGACACTGAGGTGGTGCCAGGCCGCCTGCTGCACCTCCAGGTCCAAAAGCAGGGACTGGTCCTGAACCTTCTGAACGTGTATGCCCCTGCAACAGACCCAGAGTTGGCAGATTTCTTCCATGAGGTGGCCACAATACATCAGCACCCTCAACCCTCACAAGTGCCTGGTCCTTGGTGGGGACTTTAATGTCACCCTAGATACATGAGACTGGTCAGGCAGGAAGCAGAACCAGACTACCGTGGATGTCTTCAAGGAGAAGATGGACTACTCCCCGGTGGATGTCTGGCATGTCTGTCACCTTGCCAACCCCCCTGCCTTCACCTATGTGAGCAATATACATCCTCTGCCAGCAAAATGATCAGATGTAAGGGAAGCAGACCCTATAATGACCGGCTAAGAGCCCTGGGGCTCTTTAGCTTGGAAAAGCGTAGGCTCAGGGGTGATCTGATGGCCACCTATAAGTTTATCAAGGGTGACTACCAGTATCTGGGGGAACATTTGTTCACCAGAATGCCCCAAGGGATGATGACTAGGTCAAATGGTCATAAACTACTATAAGAATGTTTCAGGCTGGACATAAGGAAGAATTTCTTTACTGTCCGAGCCCCCAAGGTCTGGAACAGCCTGCCACCGAAGGTGGTTCAAGTGCCTACACTGAACACCTTCAAGAGCAAACTGGATGCTTATCTTGTTGGGATCTTATGACCCCAGCTGACTTCCTGCCCTTTGGGCAGGGAGCTGGACTCGATGATCTTCCGAGGTCCCTTTCAGCCCTAATGTCTATGAAAATGGGGTTGGAGGAGGGGCAAGGTGAAGGGCTCTGTCAAGATAAAAGGGGGTCGTGGGGATAGGGATTTAATGGTGGGGGTCTACTACAGATCCCCCCAACCATGGGGAGGAGCTGGACTGGGAATTTTTAGGCCGGCTTGCAGAGGCACTTAAGGCAAGGGATGTAGTTGTCATCTGCTGGGAGGAGCAGTCAGCCAGGCCAGACCATTTCAGGAGGTTCCTGGCCGAGATACAGGACCTCCACTTAACCCAGGAGTTGCACAGTCCCACCAGAGGAAACAGTTGGGCCTGTTCTGGCCACAGATGATGATCTGGTAAGGGAGCTCTGGGTCCTTGACCACCTGGGTGATAGCAATCATCGCTTGCTGGAATTCATCATCCAGCACAAGGTGTCAAGGGCCTGCAGCAAGGCGGTAGCCCTAGACTTCAAGAGGGCCAACTTCAATGAGTTAAGGAGATTGGTGGGAAGAGGTGCTGGGGTTCTCAAGGGCAGGGTAACTCAGTGCCCAAGATGAGTGGTCGTTCCTTAAGGAGACGATACTCAGGGCCCAAGGGGTGACTATTCCAACAAGAAGCAAGTGGGGCAAGAGTGCCCAAAAGCCTCCGTGGTGCATCAAGGACGTCCAGGAATGCCTGGTTGCCAAAAAGGCGGCGTACACCTGGTGGAAGTGGGGAGCTATCTCCAAACCTATCTCCACTGCTCCAGCCTGTAGGGTGGCTGTTAGGAAAGCTAAGGTGGACATAGAGTTAGGACGAGCATCCAAGATCAAAGATAAGAAGTCCTTTTTCAAATATATAGGGAGGATGAAGAAGGCACTGAGAAATGTGGCGCCTCTGCAAGATATGCTGGGCAATCTGGTGGTTGTGCCAGAGGAGAAAGCAGACCTCTTTAACAAATTCTTCACCTCCATTTTCTTGTGCAGGGACCGGGATTCCCTCACGGGGATTGAAGACGGACTCGAGTGGAACGTCTCCAGACCTAAGGTAGCAGAGGACCGGGTTAGAGTGCTTCTGGAGGGGCTAGACATGTACAAATCAGCAGGTCCAGATGTTCTCCACCCCAGGGTGTTGAGGGAGCTAGCAGGGGTTATTGCAGGGCCCTTGGCATGGCTTTACAAGTGCCTGCGGTGCTCAGGCCAGGTGCTAGATTGGAAAATAGCCAATGTGGTCCCCATCTTTAAAAAAGGGAGGAGGGAGGACCCAGGCAACTATAGGCCCATCAGTCTTACCTCAATCCTAGGGGAACTCTTTGAGAAGATCATCAAAGAACACATCTGTGATGGGCCGGCATTGGGGATGATGCTCAAGGACAACCAGCATGGTTTCATTAAGGGCAGGTCATGTCAGCCCAACCTGATTGCCTTTTATGTTCAGGTCACAAAAGCATTGGATGCAGGTGTTGCTGTGGATGTAGTCTTTCTGGACTTCAGCAAGGCCTTTGACACTGTCGACCACCCCATCCTCATTAA
>JAGPOW010000261.1:57140099-57153281 GCA_030014935.1 Caiman crocodilus | reverse complement strand
CTCGAGGCCGTCCACATCCCTCTTGAAGTGCGGCGCCCAGAACTGGACACAATACTCCATCTGCGGCCTGACCAACGCTGCATAAAGGGGGAGGATCACTGCCTTGGACTGGCTCAAAATGCACCATATTCTTACCCTTTATAATGAGTCATTAAAAAGTAACAGGGAAGAGGGTGGAGTAGAATCACACTGAAAAGTTTAAGTCCACCCTGTTCCCTAAAAACCCTGAAAAGCAATTAATACAGAAGATGGGTGGGTCCTTCCCCTCTTCCCTGTTGCTTTTTAATGACTCATTATAAAGGGTAAGAATATGGTGCATCTTGTATGTAGAAGAAAAGCGTATGGCCCTAAGTTTACCATGTCATTATACTGAAAGCTGCTGATGTCTACCATCAGAGATGGAGTGTCTTTGATCTAGTGGCAATCACAGACATTGTTAAAGATAATGGCTGCTGCAAACATCCTCCTTCAGGTTCAGGAGCAACAAAGCCACTTTATATCACAGAGAGCTACAGAAGAATGGAGCCTTCTGCCTGAGGCATAGCTAGACTTGAGATAATCCTGAAAAATGGCTCTCTGGTTCAAATTTTTGGGAGCTAGGGTACTGCTTTCACTTTGGAAACCTGTCTTCACTGCAGGGTTAGCACAGAGGAGCAGGCTATCCCAGACAGTGCTTTCCTTCTGATACAAGACTGACACAGATAAGGGTATGACTCTATCAGTGCTGGTACTCTGTTACATATTGTAAAATGCTAGGACTGGGGAGGGGAGAGGGATAACTCATGGCTCTTTGTGCTACTTAAAGTGAACCAATTTATATATCCTTTCTCAGTATATTTTGGAGCTTGTCTGCCCTTCCTCAGCCTGTGTATGGTACTGCATTTAGTCTGTCAACTCATTAAAGTAAATCTCTTCCAGCTGCATGCATGTGACTCAGGATAATGACCTATTCCTATTGCAGTCAGTAATATCACCCCTTTTCACAGCCAGAAACTGATGCAGGGCATGAGCCGCTCTAAAGAGCATGTTGGTAATAGCTCTAAGAAGGGGTAGCATGTATGGCTGAGAACCTTTTAAAGGCTGCATGAGGAGTGAAACCAGCTGATGTGAGATTTTTAAATTCCAATTTCTTTCCTTGGTATACTGCCTCCATTTTTCTGTTCAGAAACCGCTGCATGCAAGTTCTCCTGACTAAAATAATAGTGAGTGTTTAACATGTCTTAAATGAAAATTTGCACTTTATGGACATGTCCAAATGTGCAGGCACATGCTTTTGCACCAGCTCAGATAAAGGCTGTACAAATTTGAGCTGGGGCTTTTTGCCTCAGCACATGTGCCCAGACGTGCACTTTGGTGTGGGACGAACTGTGCCACGTGGGGCAAAATAACCCTGCCTGGCTGCTCCTGGATCTGCAGCCAGGAGGAGCTAGAAGTTGGACCCAGCACCAATATAAAAAGCTGCCCTGGCAAGTAGCTTAGGGATACTCACTCTCAGGAGCTTCTGGGGCCTGGTCAATTGGTACCTGGGGACACAACCCCTTGTGCTGAAGCAGCCCTAAGAGTTCCCTGCACCCTCTACCCACAGCAGCAGTCCGGCAGTGGGGGCCATGGCCTGGCTGTGACCTGCTGCCTCCTGCAACAGCACATGGCCCCAAGGCTGCATGCCTGCCAGACCTGGATGGGGACTGCATGGCCATTAGAAGTATCTGCACCTCTGAGCCAGCTGTCAGTGGGCTGTGGCTACATAGTTGGCCTTTGTGCAACACTGCTGCCCTTTGTTCCACTGTCTGGTCATCTGGGCAGCTATAGTTCAGAAGGTATTCTCAGTGTGGTGGCCTGCTTTGAACTGTCAAAGCATGTCCACCTGGCCTCAAGTGGCCAGGAGGTCAGATCTTCCAGCTGGGTCCCTGGTACCAGCTTTGAGCAGGCTTCTCTGCTTGGGTTCTGCCACTTGGCTCATTAGCAGGAATTCTGGTGGTTCCCATTTAAAAACTGCAAAATTCCTGATAAAAATCCCAAAGTGACTCTTTAAAATACCCTCAAATCCATGTTCTTCCACAAGTAAAACAGAAGACCACTAGAGATGTATATTAGGGCTGTGCAAAATTTCACTGGGTGTTTCATTTCAACACTGTTTTGACTCATTTTGAGCTCAAAACAGCAAAATCAAAATGAAATGAAAGGCTTCTAAACAGCCTCAAAATGAAACGAGGGCACTTAAAATATTTTGAAAGTTTCTAAATATTTTGAGTTTTCAAGCTGGGCTTGCTTGCAGGGGAATAAAGTAAGGAGAGGGAGGAGGAAGAGCGGAGAAGGACTGCTCTGATATTGACATGTATAGCTGGCCAGCGACTGATTCTTCCCTGAGGTTCCTTTAAATCTCTGTCCTCTGGGAAGGGATGGAAAAACAGCTGGGCCTTAACACAGTCACATGTCACAAGGTTTGCTTGTAAGCAGCTTAAGGTGCAGTTTCCCAGAAACCCCTGCACCTATATCCTTGAATCTTGGCAAGTTTCATGGCCTCAGAAGGGGCTACCTTCTCTGAAAGTTTCATCTGAATCAGGCAAAAAATGACAAAGTTTTAGGCTGTTTTGTGCTTCCCCATGATAGCCTATGGACAAGATGTCAAAACATTGTTGAAACAGCAAAATAGTTTCAACTAAATGAAACAGAACAGTGCTTTCAAAACAAAATGAAATATAAAATGAAACACTGTCCTGTTGAAACAGCAAAACGGAAGTCGAAATGAAACAGTGCTGTTTCGTACAGCCCTAATATATATATTAGGTATGACAAGTGGTCGTTCCTTAAGGACACAATCCTTGAAGCACAAAAGAAAACCATTCCCATGAAGAGGAAAGGTACCGGAAGGGCTAGAAAGCCCTCCTGGCTTAACAGGGACATCGTGGTCCTCTTGAAAAAGAAAAAGGAGGCTTACACACAGTAGAAGCTAGGGACAGTCCTCAAGGAGGACTATACAACCTTGTTTCATACTTGTAGGGAAATGATTAGGAAAGCTAAGGCAGTGACTGATTTTTAAGGTAGCCTTAACAAGTCATTCTTTAGGCATATATGGAGCAGAAGGAAAATAAATGGAAGTATGGAGCCCCTGCTTAACACCTTGGGATAGCTGGTAATGGACACTCAGGAAAAAACTTAACTCCTAAATGCCCACTTCTTCAGTATTTCACTGAACCAAGGGGAAAAACAAACAAGATAAGGATCACGGAGGGCATGGTGGGAATGATAACCTTCCTACTGTAGATGCTGAGCTGGTGCAAAACCAACTAGAAAAGCTAGACATTTATAAGTCAGCAGAACCAGCTGGACTTCACCCGAGAGTGCTGATGGAGCTGGCTGAGGTCTTACGGAACCCCTAGAAAAACTCTTTCAGAAATCCTGGAACACAGGGGAGATGCCTGAGGATTGGAAGAGGGCCAACTTTGTGCTCATTTTCAAGAAGGGAAAGAGGGAGGATCCGGGCAACTATAGGCCAATCAGCATAACCTCCACCCCAGGGAAAATCCTGGAAAAACTCATTAAGGAATCTGTGCGCGATATGCTCGTTGAGAGTAAGATTCTGAACAACATCCAGCATGGATTCATCACAGGTAGGTCTTGTCTTATCAATCTCATCTCCTTCTATGAACAGGTCTCTCACCACCTGGACATAGGAGAGAAAGTAGACAATATATACCTAGACTTCCAAAAGGCTTTTGATCTAGTATTTTCTTGTGGAAAAAATTGGAAGATTGTGGGCTTAACTGCTCAACAGTTAAGTGGGTGAAAACTGGCTGCATGGTAGGACCCAGAGAGTTTTCATGAATGGATCTGTGTCATCCTGACAAGAAGTGTCCAGTGGTGTCCCTCAGGGGTCCGGGTTTGGACTCGAGCTTTTCAACATCTTTATCAATGATTTGCGTATGGGGGTGAAGAGCTCCCTGGCCAAGTTCAGGGAATAAACCAAGTTATGGGAAAGCGTGACCATGCTTGAAGATAGACTGCAGATACCTGTGGACCTAGACAGCCTGGCAAGTTGGGTGAATTAGAACCAGATGAGTGCTGGAGAAGGGGGAAGCAGACTATGGGGTACCCCCACCTAGCCCCAGACCACACTTACTCCCCCAGGCCCTCAAACACCGCCCCACCTGCTTCCAGCTCCCCACTGGCTGCCCCACAATGTCTGGGAGGTGAGGCCACTCAGGCCGAGTGGTGCAAGTCTCTGGGTGACAGCTGGAGCTGCGCCAGCTCCCAGACAATGTTGGGGTAGCAGACAACCTGTGCATTGGGGCAGCAGCAGCCCTGGTGCCAGGCGGTTGAGGCCAGTCCCTGCTGCCCCTCCCACCCTGTGCCATGTGTGTGGGCTCTTCCATGAGTCCCCAGTGGCCCTTATGGCTGTTGCTGCAGCCAGTTCCAGTGAGTGTGGGGCTTTTTTATTTATTTATTTATTTATTTATTTTGTGGCAGACAGTGAACCTCATGTTGCTGTCACCCAGGCTACCCTCAATGTTTAAGCCACATACCAGATCATCTTCTTTGACCAAGACAAAGTCTAGGAGAATGATACTTCTGGTTATCCCTTGCACTTCCTGGGTCAGAAAGGACTCCTTAATTACAGTTAAGAAGTTGAGGGACTGATCTGACCTAGCTGAGTTGGAATTGCTTATACACAAAAAGCTCTTCTGCATCAAAAACATAAACAGTGCCCCATTAGGATACAGCACCACAGATGTGCCTTTTCAACCACCACACCAGACCTGTACTAGCTTTACAAATGCTGTGAACTTACACAGCCATGGGCTATACTCTTACTCAAGGTATTTGAGTGACAATGTAAGGAACTGGGTGGCTTGCCAATAACAGAATGCAATTTTTTTTCTTTGATTTGGCATCATTTAATGTACTAAACTCCTAGTCTGCAATTGTCCTGTAGCCTTTTCACAGTTATCCTAAGAGAAGGCATCAAATGTTGTAAACAACATGCAGTTAAGTTTGAGCAGTTATTACAACTTGTCATGTTTTCTCACAGTCTATTCCAATGCCTATATTTGTGCTTACTACTTTTGGTACCTTACATTTTGAACATATTTTTATAGTAATCTCAAGTCTGATTCTATTATGATCATTCATTTCTTAATGTTCCATCACCTCATATTTTCTTTATTATGCCTGGCCCACTACTTGGAATATATCATAGAGTCACAGAGAAGTAGGGCTGGAAGGGTCCTCCAGAAGTCATTTAGTCTGACTTCCTGCCTAAGGAAGGATTATTCCTATCCAAACGATTCTATGCAAACTGTAATCTAAACTCTACATATCCAAAATGGCCTCTGATTTTTACTTTTTGTCCAGCGGGCCAATTAAGAAAATGCATCTGATTTTATTTCAGGATTCCACAACACCACCAGAATCATACATAGTTTTTCTGGGTTATGCTAGAATGTTTTATTTTACTCAGTGTAACATTATACTTGCAGTTATTTGGGATTTATGTACTAACCGGTTTACCACTCTTTTTATCTCTAAGCCTAACTATCAGCTTGCCGCCTCTGGTCTTTAAATTACATGGATCACTTTAGCTATCCGTAATAGTTTTCTGGAAATGCAAGCATTGCCCTAATATGGCACATGTGCTAAGAGGTAAAAGGATGCAAAAATATCTTCCTTATTCAGTGGCAAGGTGGTACAGTACTTCTTGTCACAACCCAAATCAAGTGAGTGTCCTTGACGCAATAGACCACCCTCCATATGATTGACATTGAGACCACCCCTCCATATGATTGGCATTGTTCTAAATTTTATATGTTCTGCCTAATTAAGTATTCCTACTTGACAAATTCTCATTGGCTATTCTAAAAGTATAAAAGTCTGCTCAGTTTCCACCCAAATCAGAGTGGAGTGCATTCTGACCATGTTGCAGAAAAGATCTCGCAGAGCTCCGAGCACGCTACAAGGAGCCCTGAGCACGTGGCAGAGTGACTTTGGCAGACTGATCACCCACCAACGGCTCCCCATCAGCAACCTCCCGATGTACCCCTTCCCTGCGCGCTCATTTTGTGCATGAACCCTTTGCGGTAACCCGGACTGTAACCAAGCAAGTGAGCCTACAGCCTGCGTCGTGGCCACCAGCGGCATAAGTAAAATCTATTTGAAAGCCAACACGCTGTCCTGCCTCTCCATTGCTAGCCCGCCTGATGTCTTAACACTGTTCCCCCTCGGTCAGTCCTGACCGGTTGGCTGGCTGAGACACTTCTAACCAGTGCTTGAGCATTAAGAAAACAGTGCAGCTTGAGTGGCCCAGTGGCACATAAGCCCAGTTTAGGACACTTGTGTCCCTGTACTGCACTGAATTCCATGTGGGTGCATGTTCAGGTAGCTCTGACTTCAGGGGGACATTGTGTGAATATCAGGATTTGTTGGCATGAGGCTCATTGCAAGTTTAGTCTGTCTGCCAAACAGTGCATTTATTACATGCATTGCATGTTTCTTTTTTGAAACAAGAGTCAAGGCATCCAATCATGTCCATCTCCACACTAAACCATCCTGTCTACTGGGTATCTGTTGGGTTTTCCAAGATTGTATTGTTCTACATTCTCTGCAAACATACCCTGCAGGACTGTGATATGCAAGGGCCAGATTTTATGCCATGTATGTAATTACTTACTCCAGTAATTCTGACACATATAACCTTCTTTTTCAACAACTTCCTAATTACATTATATTCTCATGAAGTAAACGACAATTATAGTCAATTTCCTGATTTAGCTATTACCCAGTCCCAACTACACACATCTCTTTAAACATATTGTATATATTTGAATTTCTGCTATTTTTTTCATGTTCACGTTTGAATGCAAACCAAACTGTATTCCATGTTGCATTATCTTTTCTTTTAAGGAAAGTGTTTTTTTTATCTCCATTTATTACCCTTTGTGTACAGCTTAAAATGCTTAACTGGTGGCAGTGTCCCTGGCCAGTCTTCAACTAGTTGGAGGGGAGAGCTTTGGCTTTGTCCAAAGATGACTTTGAATGATTGTATTATATATAGCTTCAATTTCAATAGAAATTTGGAAGGCACGTTTTCATATTTGCCTACTTGAGACTCTAGTTTGTTAAAAGTAATAAGGTGCATTTAAGAACCTGACTTGACAAATAGAACAAACTAGAAAGTTAACATGGTTTATTTACCTTTATGGGAAGAGGGAAATGTTGTTCCTGAATATGAGTTAATTTTGTTGTGAGAAGATATATAATAACTTGTTAGCTTGTACCAGAGTATCTAATTGAATTTATGTTGGAATGGGAAAGACTAAAAAAGCAACTGATTAATTTGATTGGCCAGTAATAACACAATAAAGGAAACTTATTTGTACAGGGCACCTTTGCTGTCTTGCCTGATGACACAAACAGAGCTTTCTATAAATTCAAGAGAGACAAAGATTTAGTGGCAATACTTGCAAAGAAGCAACTCAGGAGAATGGTGGAGATGATGATGTTGATTAGTTCAAAGAAATGTGGTAGAACATATAACTAGTGTCACAGAGCACTGGGGTGCTCTATGCCCGAAGAGAAGAAAAACTGCCAGAGGGGGAGCCCTAGCGGTGATGATGTGGCACAGCTGTGGGTTGCAGGGGCAACCAATGGAGGTCAGCTGACCTAAGGGGCAGGGCTTGGCCCCTATAAAGGCTAGGGCTAAGCTTAGGCTGGTGGTTCTCTGCTAACAGCTGGAAAGGCAGGAGCTTCCCTAAGCTAACAGATGGGAAGAAGCTTGTCTGCAGGTACAGCTTATGGCAGCTCTTAAGGCTTGAGCACTGTTATTATAGCCAGAGGCTTGTGTTTGTGTTGTTGTAGTTATAAGACCGGTGGTTTGGGTGAGGCTGTAGGGGTTGGAGGAGGCCTCATAAGGGCCCACAGGGGTGTGGAGCCCTAGTGCCTGGGAGGGAGTGATTCAGCGCCAGTGGGGGTGCAGCTTGCGGGGTGCATGGATGCCAGTTAAGAAAAGGGTATTTGGGAGTCCCAGCAGAGCGAGCCCCAAGAAAGGGGCCGCATTGTAGAGCCCAAGGAGGGAGCATTCATTCGGAAGCCTGCATGGGGCACAGTCAGCCCCAAGGGAGGGCAGCACTTAGAGGAGCCCTGAGGGAGGGTGGCATTTGAGTTGAAAAAGCCCAAGTTTGGGTATTAGGAGCCCCTGAAAGGGGGAGGGGGCTGCAGTATTAGGATTAAGGAGCTCAAGTTGGGCGCAGCCTGGTGTGGGTGCAGAGAGAACCCCAAGAGGGTACACTAGCATAGAGACAACAGCAATTCCATCTGCAAGGCTTGGGCTATGGTACTGGGGAGGAAGTAGCTGCAGATAGCACCCCCTAGTGGAGGGGGCAGTAGAAGGGCAGCCTCCTGCCAATTAACATCAAAGATGTGGCAGATCAGACAAGGCGGGCGGTTGCCCAGAGACAGGTGTGGGGGCCATATTAAGGGCAGCCCCAAGCGGTGCCCTATCACACTAGATAAATGATAAGGTACTGTGGGGAAGGGAACAGAGAGGATGCTGACATTGAATTAGTGCAGTGGTTTGGAATGAGAATTGGTTGCTGGGAAGTTTGAAAGAGAAATGAGGAGGAACATAACGTATTAAATGTCAGTAAGGTAGTTCTGAATTGGATGGGAAGATGGAACGAGGGCTGGTGATAACTGAGGAGTGATTATATCCCTGCCATAATTGTATTAAAAGTTTTATAAGAAGTTAGTTTCAGAAGGACTTTAACATAGGTGGGGTCATCCTTCTCAAAATTATCTTGCCTTAGTCTGGAAAACCCTTCTGTTATAGTCAAAGATCCTCATCCTAAGGTTAGTCATTTATTGTTCGTTTGATTCAAGCAAATTTCTACTTAAGTGAAGCTACTTTAGCGAAAACTGTGTCAAAGACATAAAAATTGTGATTTTAAGCTAGGTTATCTTTATTGACAGTGTTCCAGAGACAGTAAAAGGCAAGTATAAGAGACACCACAAAGCCTAAAATAAAACTGATACTATTTCTAACCTTGGAACTTATGTCAGCATCTGATGTAAAAGTAGTCATTGTGATGCCTGGGAGATGAGACCTTTTTTAGAAGTACTCTTTGAAGTATTCACAGCATGCCACCAAAAATGGAGGAATCAGATGATGGAGTAATAGGGTCAAGCAGAAGGACCTGAGTTAGAACAAATTTAGTAATACCTAATGTTGAGGTAGCTAGTTGGAAAGAGAACCCAAATATATAGCATATTCCCTAATTTCCATATGGAATTATGAAATGTACATTATTAAATGTAGGCAGCAAGGGGCTCTGTAACCAGGTTATGGTATGTATGATGTTGATAGAGGTATTTTTTTGGTCCAGTGCTGATGTGGTCTGTGTTGATGAGGGAGCACAGCTGGATTCTGGAGCTGTTGCAAAGCCTGGTGGCTTGGTGAGAATGGGAGTTTGGTAGTCTGTTGCTGGAGAGACATTATTTATTTTGGGAGCTACTTTCAGTCCCCAGTTTGAACACATCATTAATGACCTTCAACCCCTCCTATAAAATGATGACCCTCTCAAGGCAGTCTTGGGGAACAAACCTGTCCTGAGTTTAAAGGCTTTGTATTTAGATTACTTTGTTTCTTTCTGTCTGCAAGTCTTTTGTCTGCAAGCACCTGACAAAGTAGGCTGAGCCTACAAAGGCTGAGGCCTCTCCAAATGAATTTTTCTATAAGTCTTCTGCTTTTTCTTGTAAGTGATACTTTGGAGGCTTCTAGTCCTTTTAGTTGCCCTCTGCTTGACTATTGTCTAAGTTTTGAAGTGCAGTGTCCAAAACTGTCCATCACCCCAAGTGAGGCCTAACTGATGCTGAATAAAGTAGAAGAATCTTTTCTTTTGACTTGCAAGTAATACAACTGTTACTACAATATGCTATTGGCTTTTTGTTGTTGTTGCAAAAAGAGCATGCTGTGGACTCATTCATCTGGGAGTAATCTGTAAATCCCCAAATCTTTTTTTTCCTGTGATACTACTATCTAACCAGTCATTCTCCAATTTGTGCTTGTGCATTTCACTTTTCTGTCCTAAGTGCAGGAATTTGTATTTGTCATTATGAAATTTCATTTGTTTAATTTTGGATCTGGTCAAGATCTTTCTGAATCCTAATCCAAAGTGTCTGCAACTCCACTCAACATGATATTCCCTGAAAATTTGCTAATTGAGCATTCAAGCCCATCTTTCAAGTTGATAATGAAATATTGAATAGTGCTGGGTTGAAGACGGACCCTTGGGGAGCCCTACTCAACACTTCCTCCCATTTAGACATTGAGCCATTGAGGACTACTCTTTGAGTATGATACATTCACCTTGAAGTAGTTTAATCTAGATTGCATTCCTTAGTTTACTAATGAGAATGTCATGGGAGACAGGGTTGAAAGCCTTGCTAAATTTTACATATATCCACTGCTCTTCCTCTATCTGCAAGACCTGTCACCTTTTGAGAGGAAATCAGATTGTTCCTAATCATTATGAATTTCTCTTATTGTTTCAGTTAGCACTTTCAGAGTTAGCATTCCCGTTATATTTAAGAACTGGTCTTCTCATTCCTTAAGTGCTTAATTAAACTCCAACTCATTTCTCTAAATTAAAACATATTGAATAGGTAAGTAGGGTAATGGCACCGGGATAAGTGATTTAAGGGGTGGGTTCCTTAGTGAATGAGATGACAGGAAATGGGTACTTTAGTGACTCTAAAAGCCCACTGCAGTGGAGGGAGCAGATACTTTACTAAGTTAATCTTGGGCTATATTCCTCCCTCTATAATAAACCCTGCCATCTTGAATAGGGCTACTTATTTTTTCCCCTTATGATCCAGTTCAGTGCCATCACTTCTATTTAACCAGACTGATCTCATTGCTTTATTTCTGTTTTCCAGCATACAGAGAATTTTGTAACCCTTCCTGTAAAGTCTCAGGCCCTGTTTCTTGTTTGCCATTTATATGTATATTGTGGGTCTAATGCTGTGTCGATTTGACTTCATGGGAACACAAGGGATCTACTAGGTGGAATCTACGTGCCTTTGCTTTACTCACATCTCCTTTTCTCATTACTCTTCACCACAGGCACAGGTAAACAAGTCTGTTATCTATTTTTTCCTGTCATTTTGACAAAGCTGTCAGTGCAGCACAGCACAGTGACTTTGACAATCATCACTGAATAAAATGGGTTCTTTCTGGTCTACAAACCTTTCCATATCCTCCAGTGTCTTAATCTGCTGTACACGGTATGATCTGGCAGTTCATTTATTTGCATTGTTCTCCTTATAGTTAACTAGTCATTCACATTTTTCCTCATCCAAGAATTTTCCATTAGCTTACTTCATTGTGCTTCCATAAATGCTGTTTCGATTTATGTAATTTGGATCTGTCATCAAAGAAAAAAAAAAAACCTCCCCTCCCCTCCCCGTTCAAGAAGAAGGGTGTTTGTACCCAAAAGCTTGCAAAGAACATTTTTTCAACTATTTGGTAAATATATCTTATATTAGATTAACTAAAAGAATCTTGTCTCTTTATGTTAATTCACTTCATGGATATCCTCCTCCTTTCTTCAGATTTGTCTCAGTTTAAGCATTAATTTTATCACTATCAAAATCAAACAAATGCAAAAATCTTTCTTTTGCTTATCTCTGATAATACAGTACTGTGCATAAATACCACAGCCTTTCATTTCTTTAGCCTGTTTAATAATGCTTATCCCTCAGTTAAAATATGTCTCTGGTTCTAAAGATACAATGGAAGAGAAACAGTCTTTTTGCTGACTGGGCACTATACTGCAATACCAATATACACTGGAAGTAGATTATGGCTTCCAAACCCACTTGCCACATAAAACAAATAATTCAAAATTCAGTCCACAAACTGAGTTGGAAGAGTCATAATCCTGTAACAGAATGGACGTTTAGTGCACCTAAACCAATTTCAAAATGACTGAAACTGGTTTGAAGTAAACCTGGTTGAATGTGGTATCAGATTTAACTGATTTGGCTCAAACCGCTTTATTGCCCATATGTCTGTCCCATACCCCTTCCTGGTTTAACTTAGCATCTCGGCATGCTCTCTGGGCTGGCCGGCATGCTCTCTGGGCTGGCCACCATGCCCCAGCCCAGCTGTTCACCAGGCAGGGGTGGGGGTCTGGCTAGAGAGGGCCAGCCCCCCTCTTTCCCACTGGCCAGAACCTGAGCTGGGTCTTGTGGGTGCTTCCCCCTCACTGCAGCAGCAGCAGGGCACCATAGCTCCTGAGGCAGAGGGGGGAAGGGAGGGAGGTTAGTGTCCCCTGTACCTCCATTGGCAACCAGGTCTGCACACTATTGCCCCAGCACTCAGTCCCTGCAGGGAAATAAGCCCACTGTTGTCCCCTCCATTGGATGCCAGAGGGGGGTGCGCAGGAATGGGGTTATTCCCCCTCCAAGGGGCCCTGCTAACATCTGGACAAGCCCCTGCCTAGCCATTGCAGGTAGAGGGGGCAGGGCCTTTGATGGGGCAGTAGCTTCTGTCATAATGTCATGGAGTGCGATCCTCTTCCCAGCGAGAGGCCCTGCTGCAGGGTGGGAAGATCTGTTAGGCTGTTCATGGCAGAATCCGTATCTGGAGCAGGCCAGAGTGCTCAAGCCCCCCACAGTGCCACCACACTCCACAGCAGCTCTGCCAGCCCTGCTGGATGAACCACCACCAGAAAGAGGCTTCCGCTTGGGGAAATCGTGGCTGGGGTAGCCATGTTTGCTCATTGCTCCTGTGGCTGGGTGGGGGTGGGAAAAACAGCACCATCAGGGCTGCTGGGGTGGGGCAGGGAGTGTGGTTATTCCCTGCTCTGCTCCCAGGGCACCGCGGGCACTGCAGCTGGGTCTGTCCAGCCCTGAGTGCAGCAGTGGGGCAGAAGCAGGAGTCAGAGTTAAAGGTGATGGTAAGAAAACACCTCTGCTGAACCCAGCCAGCTTCCACTTCCCTTCAGCAGGTACTCCCCTGGAATGGGTGGGGGATGTTACTTTAGCACAGAGCTCTGGCTCCAGTTCCAGCTGCCTTGCTCAGTCTGCCCAGCATGATGAGCAGTAGGCCTGTGTGAAGTGACTAGTATTTGCTTCAGCTTTGGATTTTTAAAAAACTTTTTATTTATTTATTTATTTATTTATTTATTT